>CM068350.1:25781300-26981300 GCA_034769755.1 Odontamblyopus lacepedii
TGAACACCACTTTTACTGACCAACCAGATCCACAGGCTTCGACAAAACTTTACACAGACGAGTGGATCTGTAGCTGCATCCTGTCTCCCTGATTTTACAGGGTGTGACTGACAGGCGGATTAACCAATCAGAGACACATCCATTTGTGTCAAAAAACACAGTTGCTTACATGTTAAAAAAGAAGAAAAAACAACATAAAAGGACTGTGGATTTTTACAGAATCTACAATCAAAGCACCAAACAATAATTTATCTCAGGCAGTTTTGTTCTGAAAGTTACAAGAACTTTAGAGAGGAGATGTCTTGCGAATTTGAGGCTCATCTCAAGTTGAAGTTTTTTCACACTCTATAGTTCACTTCCAGTCCCTCCTGGATTCAAACGAAATGAAGAAGAGAGTGGCTGGTCAGGCAACATCGAGGTGGCAATGTTGTTGTAATTGTTTTCACGTGGATTGTGGTGTCTCTAGATTTCACATGTATAGCTGGTGTTGTGCATATGTGGATGTGTTTTCGTAGCTAGTTCTATTCCATCTGAGGAGAAGTCATCCATCAATCTGTCGGCTCCTCGGCCCAGTGTATCACCTTTCTTCTTCCCCTCACATTCCTAACCATCGGATTCTTTTATCTGGCACCTTGTGTATAGCCGGACCTATCCCTGTCACCTACTCACAGAGCACATTTAGGCATTATCATAGTGTCTTAGAGGCGTTAGACTAAAAACGCCCATGTTAAAGTGCTTTGAGAAGGATTTATAGTGCAGGCATTTCAAACAGCAAAGACCACAGTTTTATGAATGGAGTTAAGCCAAGGAAAAGTCACTGTGGTTGTAAATACCGGTAATAGATGAAAGGCAATATTGTTTTGAAAATACATTATAATAAATTATAGGAGTGTTAACCTTGCTTGAACTTTGCTCTTGACAAGTTTTTATTCTTTCATCGTTTGGTGACTGGTAGCCTAATCTTGGACCAGGTCTAGTGATCATATTTTATTGTGGCTTGGACTTCAGTGATGGGGAAACTAAAACTGATCAATTCTACACTTTTACTATAAGACTACTAGTATTGCATCTAGCACTACTACTACTAATAAATCACAAAAAATGTTATTGGCAAAATAGCATATTACTGCGGAAAGTACCAAACGTCCATAGAGATATATTGGAAAAAACTATTAAAAGTACCCCGTAAGATGCAGAGAAACTTCTTGTAAATACATTTTCACACTATAGTGGCAAAATACAGCATGAATCTTAAATTTGCCATTCGGTTAAAGGTCCTATATTACACAAAAATGACTTTAAGTGCGCTTTAAGCCATGTTATAATGCTGTTATCTCCTCAGAAACATACCTGAAGTTGTGTTTTGTTTCATTCACACGTTTCAGGAATCCTGGATTATGTTCTGTTCAACCTTTTGATGTAATGAAGCAGTAGTTTTAATGTTAGTAGCTACGTTTAAAATTTTGTTCGGTAGAGACGGGCAATTCCAGGAGTGAAACAATTCGAAACACTTTAGCGTAGGTGTATGGAGATCAGAAAATAGCGTAATATGGGCCCTTAAACATTAGGTTAATTGAAAATTCTATGAGCTCTATACAGATGGCAAATTGAACAGACTGAGAACACAATTAAAACATAAACGCTTTTAGCCTCGCATAAAACACCACATTATATTTAAATTTTTTTCTATACGATCTAATGTTGTGTAGTATTTGATGGTGCATTACATTAACACAGCAATAGAAGCAGTCTGGCTCTAAACTGTGTGCGATTACTGCCTGTGAACGTGACACTGGCATTTGGCTTGTGGGCAAACATCTCTGTGTGTAGTTAGACTCTGTGCTGCTGGAGTGTAATAGCTTAATTGTGGAGCGGCGCAGCTAATCACATCATTATTAATATTGATTCTTAAATAAATACCACCGTGATTGAGTCAGCACTTCATTAACATGCGCTCTTTGTGGCTCCTAAAAGCCCACATCCTGGAGCAGAGATGGCGTGTCTTAAAAAAGATGCTGAAATAAGAATGTAATTGTTAGAATTTAACACAGCGGTGGTGAAATGTGTATTCAATAGAACTGTCAAAATACTTTGGGTTTAAAAAGGTTGATTATTTTTATATTTCGCTTGAAAATGTAATACATAAAAAGGAAATATGATTCAATTAAATAATCACTTTTAATCATCCAATAGTTTTAATTTGTGGTTTTCAGATCCAGAGCCAGTTTTCCCTTTGGATCACACTGTACTTTGCCATGAAATATCCAAAACGTAAATTAACAAATGTTGAATCTGGTCATTTCTATTCATGACTAGACCCAAGAATTCACTGTAAAACAAAGACAATTCCTCTGCCTGGAATGTTCCACAGTATGACTTTAAACAGCACTGCGTTACATTTATTCAATTACAGCTTTTACTGCTCAAATTCACTAGCATTCACAAGCATTTACTGCTCATTCTGATTGTGAGCGAGGTTACCACTCCACAGATCTGACCTGAAACTTGATCTGGTTTGGCCTCCACGAAGATGGAAAGGTTTAATGCCATACTGTGAAACATTCCAGACAAAGCAATAACATCTCCATGAAGAAATGCATTTGATGATAAACAAACACTAAAGGTGTTTGATCAAAAACCAATGAAGTGGCAACACTACACGATCATTGAAAAATATAAACTGATGACATTTGATAATTTTATCAGTTTCTCTTTTATAAAAAACATATTCAAGTGTCTTCATGGCCTTGCTCACACTGTATTGTGTCAGTTAATACAAAAATACACAAATGAAGGAGTGAGGACCAGGGCTGGGGTCAGTGGGAACTGCAGAGTGAAGAGATGTAGAACTGCTCTGGGTCAGTCAGTGTTCTCAGTCAAAGGAACACAGTTGTGGAACTCTTTACCTCTGGAGCTAAAGTCTCTGTCGAACCCAAGACTTTTTTCATTAAAGCTGAAGCTCTGCATGGGTCAAGAACAATCAACAGTGCGAGAACAAAACTGTAAATGGGCTCATGGTGTAAAGTGACCAGATTTGTCTCAAATGGCATATTCCATTCTCTTATTACACTGTTTTTTTTGTTTTGTTTTGTACTTGTATTAATATTTGTAAAAGCCTAACCAGGGACAGGGGCTGCAAATTAGCTTGTGGCTAGAAGCCTTATGTACATAGCATTGGTTACCTATTTGGTGGCAATGTTTTTGTACAGTCCCTGACAAATAAACTAATAAATAAATACATAAAAAACAAACCTGCTACAAAAAAAGTTACACAATGCACCTAACACCTTAATATTAATTTCAGCCCCATCCCAACCCAGCAATAAAGAAATATATGAATAAATAATGTCCATCCCATCACCATTTGAATATGAGCCAACTAAACCTTCTAAGCTTCTAGCAGAGCTTTTCGGTTTGCTCACTATTTGGTTTCAGTGTATTATAATTTACATTGTCTTGACTGGCCACAAGCTTGTTCTGCAACCACCAACAAGCCCACCACACGTGCATTGTGCTCGGTTTAGCCTTGCACAAATCCTGCCACTCATCACAAAGTCTTCATCTGGGTAAGGCCACTTCCTGCTCACCTGGGGGCACACAGGAGCACAGAGCAGCTGAGGTCGGTGTAATTGTAGCCCTCTTGATCAATGCTCATTTGCCTCTGTGGCTGCTGTCTCTCCTCCTCTCCTCTCCGGGCGTCCATGCATCATTCATAAGCAGCATAAAGAGGAGCTCAGCAGCTTGTGGAGGCCCTCTAACCTCCATGCTCCAAGGCTGGCCCCTCTGCGTCCTCTGAGTTATGCTTGTTCCTGTCTAGTGGTGAACGTGACAAGGTGTACAGTTGCCGGGTAGAAATGTCATCCCCATGTACCAGCTGTGGACCGCCAACATACAAGTCTAAAGTTTAGCATATGTACCAAGCGGATCTCATGTGTCGTAGATAATGCAACTGTGTATTCTGGCTCTACATGCAAGTGCTATTTATATCATGCTCTTTCTTTAACTGAGTTTCTTGAGTAACCCGGGGCCAATGTCCTAATGTGATTACACCTGCTGTTCAGTTAAACTACCGACTAATCATTGCAAACCTGGTTAAGGGGTCACTTTGAGTTAATGGAACAGCAGTGTACACAACAGTCAAATGCTTGCACTAACAATATCTATATAGCTACAATAGTAAACAGACTGGAATATTATGTTCTTGGTGATAAACAAAAACTCTACTTACAATCCGTGTTATATAAACGCATTCAGCAAAGGTTCTTTTTTCACCCAAGTATGCAAGATTTATAGATTCTACGGCCAAGTACACTCATCACTTCTGTATTCACTATTAATATTTGAAGAAAACAACACGTAACACAAAGAGAAATACAAGTTACAGAACCATTTTGATATGTTAATGCCTTTTCAAATGATCATTCATGTTTTGCGTAAGGGTGTACATGAAACACAGAGTCTTCAATGGCTGCATCAAATAATAAAACGTATATCATGATAATAAAAAGGCTTGCATATTGATCCATTGTAATATCAGCATAAATATATATATAGCGTCCAACATACATAACTCAAGTTGACAGAGCAGTGCGGGCTGACGTGTGTTGCTAAAAAGACCAGAGCACATGCCTGACTCAGATGAATGGCTTTAGCTGAAGTGATGAGACAGATCGGCGTCCCGGGGCAGAGCTCACAGGTCAGGGGTAAGGTCTGAACTTGTTCTTGAAGAGACAGAGAGTCCGAAAGACAAAGAAGGGGGGATGGGGGGATGTGGAATTGGAGCCCAGCCACAAGAAAGAGAGAAAGTCTGCAGTAAATCAGAAGTTCAAGTCAGTAGCTTAACTCAATGGCAATATACTCCGCATGCACCAATGCACCACAATAGTATTACTTTAGCCTCGGTTACCTCATAGTTAAGGCGAGACACTAAGACTGAATTTACCAAAATAAATAAATATAAGTTTTGCCTTTATTGTCTCCCCTTTAAATCATTAGATTGTTTTATGAGGGTTGCACTGATTCACTATTACTACATAATACTATTTCTGTAATTATTTTTAAGCATATCATTAAACCAAAACGCAATATATTTTGTACATAAGTATAACTTTATACATAAGTGTAACTCTTTAACTTATTTGACAAAGTATAATATTTTGCATGGACTTTTGGCATGCCTTGTATAATGTATAAATCACCTCCATTTATCCAGGCATGGAACTGGCACAAAGTGTGCATCTCAACCCTAAATTACTCAAACAGATTTTTTCTTAATTCCACCACCACTATAGCGCATATTAGTCTAATTACCAATAGCATCTTACAGCATTATTTCATTATTTATTTCAAATTTTTGCTAAATGTTAATTCATTTGTACAAAATATATGTTTGTAACCCTTTATAATAACTACATGCTGCGGGTGATGTGATATGGTGAAATGTTTCAGAGCTACCATGGTCACACATTAGCAAACATTGTCCAAAAAGTTTTAATATTGTCTGAGAACTCAAGAAAAATAACAATATGGATTAAAACGACACATTTTCAGGACTCTGTGATCAATACGAGCGTTCATGGTCCAGTTTAAGTGTTAAGTGTGATTTTCAACAAAAAAGGTGAGAGTGACCAGCCGAAAATTAGCTTGCGATTGTAATTTTATGTGTGAGAGATGTCTTTAACAGCATAACTCATCTCATTTGTAGTTCTTTATGGTTAGATTTTGTTAAAATAAAACACAGATTACAACCTAATAAAGCCTTAGACAGAGCAGAGCCTACAGTTAGCTTCACACCTCCAGGGACATCATCTGCAAAATATCAATTTACTATTACGTCTAATTAAGGAGTAGTTATTAAAAAGTGATTGCTACATGACCGTATAGCAAACACATCATTACATTAAAAGATGTGTACATACCCTAAAACACACATGTAAATTCCCTCCACATTAGCAAACAAACCCGCTCGTTTGATGTGCCCACCCCAAACCATCAAAGTTAAGGTGGCATCTTTGCTCCTCATTAGCTGTCAACATACAACATCAAATTCCTGGTTTGTGTCTTGTATTTTCCACAGCACACCCACTACCCTGGAACATAAAAGTGCGTGCAGGCAAGCGAGCGCTAATCAGGGAGGTTTTATGTAAATAGCATCATCATGTACTGCTCCGGAGCTGGGAGGATTGAAACATTCCTGCTGTTCCCCTGGTTTCGGTCGCGGTCAGTGTGGGTTCATTAGCTCCGGTGAACAAAGCAAATGAGCTAATGCTTGGGGCAGGATGGCATCACCCCTCACCAGGTCTGGGGGCTAATGCAATGAAAGAATCGCCATTGCTCCACATGGTTTGAGGCGGTTGTATCTCTCCCGCTTTGCAGATGTGACGGCTTACGAAAGGAAAGGTGGCCACAGTTTGCTTGTGTGTGGGTGTGCGTGCATGCATCTGCCAAGGAAGAAAGGAATAAAAAAAATGGCGAAAGGACTCATAAAACAAAAGCATTCCCGTAAAGATAGTGTAGAAACAATAAAAGTTGGCTGGCAGATGGGGGAGGCCCTGACTGTACTACCTCCCCCTCCCTTCGCCTTTGCTGGGCTTTGATCCGGGCCCTTTCTCCTTCTGTGGCTCCATGCACACAAACACACTGTTTTCTCCTCCTCTGCTTTCCTTCAACCCTGCCTTCTCTGGGCATCACCTCCACTTTGATCTGCATCACACGCCAGCATGGCACCGGCCTCTTTCTTCTTGGTGCTGCTTTTCAGTTCATCTGTCTTGTACACACCTCAGAAAGACAGTACCATTGTTTCACCTATTGACTTTAAAGCTATATATATATATCTATATCTATATCTATCTATCTATCTATCTATCTATCTATCTATCTATCTATCTATCTATCTATCTATATATATATATATATATATATATATATATATATATATATATATATATATATATATACACACACACACACACACGCACGCACAGACATTACATTAACATAAATTATGGACACAGTAGCTCACAACTCACAGTATACTATAATGAGCAAAAAAACAGCAAAAAGCAAAAACATGGTAATGGCAAAAAGCAAAAATATGGTAATGGTAATAATAAAAATTCAAAATAAGTAGCAAAAATAGAAAAATACTGATGTCAAATAAGGCATAATTATATAAACATATACCGGTATATAAGTAAAAATAACAAAATACAAAAGTAATACAACTACTAGTCCATCCAAAAAAAAAAAAATATCATGAAAAAAATCTGTTTTTTTCCCACTCATTTCAGAAAGTCAAACCCATATATATACTCGAAAAAGACACAAAATATGATACTCAATTTTTTGAGATGGACTAGTATATCTCTCAGCTATATACAAGAAGTCGTAAAGAAAAATTGCAAAAATGAAATAGTGATTGACATGACAGAATATCTATTACATAAGGGTGAATTTTTGTATAGTTATATGTAGTATGGTTTTGCTGTACAGTTGTAGGATGTATAGTATTGCTGTACGGTTGTATGGAGTATGGTAGTAGAATAGTACAGTAAAATAAGACAATACATTACATTCGGATGGGAAGAAGTCAGACTACCCAGTGAGTACAATTTGGTTGTTGACCTGCCACAGAAATGAACTCAACTCTAATTCCGTCTTAAACACTCCTAATTTATAGTGGAATTTACATTTATACAACAAAATCTCATTTGCTGGTACAAGAGGGAGAAAAATTGGTTTACACAAAACAGAACAACAAACTGGATATGGATGCAGGCCACACATTTCTTTCTCCCAAAGTGACTTTTCGTTGGCAGAAGTTAATTGAAATTTCAAGAGATAAAGATTTAGGAGGAGATCAAGAAGGACACTGATGAATAACAAGACTATGCTATGCCCCCATATCTCATATATCTGTTCTCCCAAGAAGGCTGTAACCATGGTAACAAGGACAAGGAAGGACGAAATGGGAGCAAGTAAAAAGTTAGCATCCCAACAATAGGAAAAGCCACAAAAAAACAAACAAGCGTAAGAGTAAGATGTCAACAGATAGCATTCAGACAGGTTCGAGCCTCAGTATGACCCGGGACAAAGAGGCTGCTTTTGTTGTTGAGAATAGATTTGTGAGTCCTGTGAGGACAGTGGCATTTGCAGGCGTCTCGTCTCCAGGGACGTAATTGTACAGACGCTGTGTGTTGCGGCACAACTTTCATTTAGTCAATTTGGCCCAGAGGGAGTGGGATGGTTCAAGGCCACCTACTTTAAGGGTAGCTTTGTTTTGATTCAGAATTTGATCCCATCTTAAAATAAAAGCTTGTTCATACTGCCATATGTGTCTGCGTACACCGGTGTATGAATGTGTGTGAATGAGTGAGTGGGTCCTTGTTGTAAAGTGCTTTAAGTGCCTCAAAGGTGGAAAAGCGCTGTATAAAAATGTGACCATGACCACAAATAGAGTGTTAAGATGCATACACTATACGTATGGTATATGTATGCCCCTGTTATGTGCACTATGTTAATGTACATAACAGTGAAGAGCAGATATCTTGTTTTCAGTTGAAATGCACTCAGACTCAATATATTGAGCATGGTTAGTTATTTTTCTCTTAAACTTAAACACATTATGTATTGCATATCACAGATTGCTGAATGCTATCTAAACGGTTCACCTAAAATAAATACATAAATAACAAACAATAAACATATATCAGGAGGGTCTACAGCAAAATGCCATGGTTACTACAGTATGTGCAGTAGCCATACAGGTCCAATCTGAACTCCCACATGGGTCAGGTAAATACCTCGCTCTCCCAGCTTTAGTTTAAGCACAGGCCCCGTCTCACGCAGGACTCAGGTCTTCCTTTAACAAGCGTTTGTCTCAGGCGGATCAGAGCCCAAATTTAAGGTGAGCCCTCATTAAGGAGAGGCAGTGGTGCGTCTGGCTGTCATTACATGAGCACATCCTCGTCTCCTTCCGCGTTGGAATCCCTGCCTTAGGTTTGACTCTAATCTAAATGGTCTCTTTTGACTGCCAGAACAAGTGTGAAAACTATTTCCCCACTTTTCATTGCAAAAGTGTTCAGATTGTGCAGCCTTCAGTTCTTTTCATTTCAAGTTGGAAAGTGTAGCTGACAGTAACTCAGCATTTCGGAGCAAACACGATGTCCTACAGTTTTCCTGATAACAAATAGCCAAGATACGGACCGGAAATGTAAATCTTGATAAGGACAATTAAGATTAAGAAGGAAGATTAGCTATGTTTAGGTGAAATACAAAGGAATTTTCACCTCTGATTATACAAGTTCTGATACAATGGTTCTCAAACTTTGTGCACACTTCCAATGTAGCAAAAAGAACAATCCTGCCAAAAATGGGCCTACATCAGAACAGAGCCACTTCTAAACAGGGACTTTTTGAGAATATTTGTTCTCAACTTGGACCAATTGCTATAAACTCCCACTCCAAACAAGGACAAAACAGTCACATAAACCCAAGAAGCGATCATGATTAATATAACGACTTAATAGGTTGTGTAAAAATCTGAAATGAAACTAAAGGGCAGGGCAGAATTCTGTGGTCAAATGTTTAACTGTCCGATGGGAGATTTCGTAAGCGGGTGTTTAGTGAATATCTCTGTAATTACTGGGCCTATCCACATGGAACAGGCAAGTTCTTGTTTTCTCTGTCAGGAAAAATAAACAAAACTGAGGGTGGCGGCATTATTCAACCCCAAACATGATAGTTGTCAGCTGAAGTTTCGTATGCTAAGTTTGTGGAGTCAATCCCTATAGTAATGATAGGGTTTAGCACTTGTGGGTCATACAATTCAATATTTCTTTCAAAAACAGTAAATCTCCCAAAATGTTATGTAGTTATATTTAAGTTATATGTTATATCGGCCAAAGGGTTCATATTATGCTATATAATTTTAAATGTATGTTATAATGTTGTTTCCTGATCAAAAACATACCTGCGGTTGTGTTTTGTTTCATTCACACATGTTTAACACACCGATCCTGCAGATTTAGGCCAAGTTCCTCTCTTAAAACACAACTCCAGGTATGTTTTTGAGGAGGTTTTGTGTAATATAGAAGCTTTAAGAGATTTCAGTCTGCCACCAGTTCATGCTCCACAATTTGAGAACCACTTCCTTATTTGCAGCATGACTTTCCTGCAACTTGTTCAACAAAAGCTTTTCCCGTATGAGTCCTTGTACGGGGAACCATTTTCATTGTCGGCTTTATGAAACTCTATAAACAGGTTATGGCCAACTGTCGACTGCGTATGTAATAAAGCTTTTACATGAATTACAAAACTGAGGACTCAAGCAACATTTTTGATTAGAAATTTCATTTTGAGACATTGCCACACAATTTACTTCCCATGCATTTTATTCAGTTCTCTCCATTCTTTCCCCCCTCTTTAACCCATAAAACGGTTTGATTGACCCAGTGTTGGAGTTCACAAACACGCCTGTGAAAATGGCCATCTGTTCCAGCTGTAGATTGTGAGAAAAATAAATAATGTAACTACACAAGCAGCACTGAGAGGGAGCAGGGCACTGATAGCCTGAGCAGGTCACGGGTACAGATATTGTGTGTAAAGGTCATATATTACGCAAAATTGACTCTAGTGAGATTTAAGTCATGTTACCTCAACAAAAACATAGCTGGAGTTGTGTTTTGTTTCATTCACACGTTTGAGTAACACTTTATTATTTAGTCTGTGTACATTTCCAAAGCTTAAAATGCTCTGTTCACCCTTATGATGTCATGAAGTGGTAGTTTTCAAGTTAACAGCTCCCTTTTACCTTTTGTTTAGTAGAAATGAGCAATTCCAGGGCTGAAATTATGATTGTGAATCAAGTGAGGATGAATGGAGTTTAAAAACACAGTGGAGCACTTCCTGTATTACCAATGACATCACAAGGTGGAACAGAGGGTTTTCAGTTTGAGGGAAGAATTCAACTTTGAACTCAAATTTGTTGGATTTGTGTGTTAAACATGTGTAAATGAAACAAAACACAACTCCAGGTATGTTTCTGATGAGGAAACAAGATTCTAACATAGATCAGAAAATAAGTAACATGGGCCCTTTAAAATGCAGCTGGTGTTATTAAGTTAAGAAATTGGTTCAGGCTAAATCAAATGGCAGGGCGTGGTGCTATTTTCAATCTCATGTCTCAAGTGCTATAAATCAATGCAGTGGAATAAAACGCGTCAAAATAAAGCATGTCAAATTATACAGTGTTATTAATAGGTGCAGATGGGGAGTCTTTCCACTTAGATTCTTCCTCGTGTTATTGCATGCTGTATTATGATTTATCAAGTTCATTGGTCATTTAAGATAAGAGAACTACCCACTGCAACTTTTCAGTTAGAGTGGCATACCTTCATGCATAATTTGTAGTTAAATTAGTCAAAAAACAGTGGTCAAGTTAGGAGTAAATATAGCACATTTGATAGTAACATGAGAGAACGAGAGGTAGTTTATTGATCCCAAGGGAAATTCAAGCTTTGCTACAACAACATTTACACTGCATGTCTCAGTGGCCTTTTTGTCTCAGTCAAAGGTCTCAGTGCAGTTTAACAGGAGGACTGGTCAGGTTGGGGCAGCAGATCTGTGACAGGACAGTTTGAGAAAAGGAATGGATTAAAGTGTCTCTCCGGGGGGAATCAGGTGAACGGAGCAGGAAAGGCCTCGTTCTTACTCTGCTCTGTTGTTTCTGTCGGTGATGAAATGGTTCATTCTCTCAAAGTATTTCCTTTAGAAGGTCTTCTGCCACGTTTACTGCCACATATGGTGTTAAAAAACCTGTAGCAACTCAAATGTTCATAGCCAGTTCCTTAACTAGCCTCTTGCATAGTCCCCATGGACACGGGTAAAACAAACCATTTCACTGATTCATTTTACACAATCCAACAGTCCTTTACTTGTGTCCTTTGAGCTGTACATGCTGCACCTTTTAGTTGGTTACAGTCCTATGATACAAAAACTGAACTAAAAAAAATAAAGTTTAAAAAAGTGCTCAGTGTGGGAGGTTAATATTTCTTTGCTGCATGTGAGTTGGAGATTCTGTCTTCAGTATTGAGTTGAATACATTTGTATTCACAGTCAAAATGCTGCGGTCCACCCTCTGATGTCATTTGGTGATAATCTAGAAAGTGCTACTCTGTGTTTTTAAAGTCCAATCTCCATATCAGACTAATTATTAACAGTAAAAACATAACCGTGGTATCCATGCATACACATTTTACTCTTTAAGTCTGTTTGCAGCACTTCAGTGCAATCCACCATTTGGAAGTACACGGCACATCTTCACATTCATGCTTCACCCTCCCTGCTCGATGGGATTAACATTACTGTCACTTATCTTGGAGCGGTCTGTCATAAAGCAGCATTGTCAGTGGCTGTGGTAAGAGTCATTGACAGAGACTGGCTCAGGCTCATATGCACATAGACCCCATAGGTGGGCAGTGCCAGTACATGCCCGGGCACACTGCAGTCCAATGCTCAGAGGCTTGTCACTGAGTTTCTTGCCAGTTCACTGCCGCCATCTCTTTTCCTGGGCTTAATCCTCCTCTTCTTATTCAGACGGAGCAGGTCTTTGGGCACTTTCTGTAATTGGGACTCACTGGCTTCGGGTGAGGCGCGTGTGCGACAGACATTCTTACACTGCTGGAGCAGACTAGAACAATGGAGTCTATGGGAAAGAATATATGTTTGCTACTACTTTGCACTATACTAAATATATTGTGCTTACATAATTATTTAGTTAATTTAATTATTTATTTTTCTATACTGATCAGAGGCCAAGGAATGTACTAGTTTAGGCAGTAGCGGTGGGATGAGACACAATTTCCACAAGATGAGACAAGACTGGGTTCACGAGAATGAGATGAGATGAGATTTTGACATCATCAATTTTGGCTTTGCAATATCTTGATTAATTTTATAATTGTAGCACTGCTTTTTGGAACTCAAACTCCTCAAAATATAATAATATGTTGGTAGCAGTAACTCAAAGAAGCTTCACAATAGTGTGAAACAAGGACAGGACAAGCAAAACAGGTAGTGAGGAGCAGTCATGTGTAGGCGTTATAGACTTTGAGGAAAAGGTGAGTTCTGAGTTGTTTTTAAAGGTGTTTAGTGAGTCTGATATTGTGGCATGAAGGGGGAGAAAGGGTATTGGGGCAGTGATGGTGGCTCGGTCTTTTTGTCCAAACAAAATGTAAACATGAAACAAAAGTCACAAGAACATATTTTTAATGTGTGCATATTTTATCTCTTTTATAGCACGAGATCTTACTCCATCCAAGGTAACTGCCCTTAACATGGTGATATAAAAGGGCTCATCTTATGCTATTTTCTGATCTTCTCTAAAACAGATAACACTCTGTTCCACCTTGTGATGTTATGCGTTAGGAAATGCTCACACTGTATTTTTAAATGCCACACACCTTCACTAGACTCATTTGGATCACTGGAATTTTCAATCTCTACTAAGAGGGTAAAATGCAGCCATTAACTTGTAAACTACCACCACATGACATCACAAGGTGGAACAGAGCATTTTGAGCTTTGGAGATGTAGGTAGGCTAATTATAAAGGATTACTTAAACATGTGTGAATGGTAAGGTAAGGTAAGGTTTATTTATATAGCGCTTTACACAGACACATGTCCCCAAAGTGCTTTACACAGCATTTTACAGAGCATTCTTCATTCACTCCATACCCGGTGGTGGTAAGCTACTGTTATAGCCACAGTTGCCCTGGGGCAGACTGACGGAGGCGCGGCTGCCAAGCCAAGCGGCGCCAACGGTCCCTCCGACCACCACCATCACTCACACAACTTTTACACCTACAGTGCATGTTTTGGGTTGATGGGGGAAACCGGAGTGCCCGGAGGAAACCCATCCAGACACGGGGAGAACATGCAAACTCCACACAGAGAGGCCCGGGCGACCCGGGGATCGAACCCGCAACCTTCTTGCTGTGAGGCATGAGTGCTAGCCACTCAGCCACCGTGCCGCCATGGAATGGAACAAAACACAACTTCAGGTATGATTTTGAGGAGATAACAACATTCTACATGGCTGAAAACAACAACCATTTGAGCTGTGAAAGCGATATGCACATTGTGTTGATCAAAAGAGGTAACAGAGCTGTTTAAACCAAGTGAAGTTGTTGTCTTGCATCGAATTGTTAACAGCATCTTACAAGTGAACACACTCCAAAGCAGTTGATCATATTTTACCTGCCTTTGACTCCACCAGGTCTGTGTATGACTGGTGTTTCAAATAAACAAAGCAGTTCTTTTGTTGGCCTGAGTGATGAGTGGCTGCTCTGATGTGCTGTGCTGTGTTTGTGTCTTTGTATGTTTATGTCTGTGTGGGAGAGCGCAGTTACCTAAGTGACTTGGCATCAGAACAAAGCTCCACATCTTCACTGTGCGGCAAACATGTCAAGGTGTGAACAGGGCCTTAATAAGAGTCTCCACCACCACAGCACAGAGAACCTATTTCAGGAGTTTTTCAAGCTCTGTCTTATGTTTTCACATCTGTCCAAAGCACTGGAAGAACAGCACTGAGGCAAGACATGGACTTCTCCATATCTATAACAAATCTATGGAGAGATACTACACAAAGTACAAGCAATGGCCTACTACAGTATACTACATGTGTGATTTAAAGGTAATGTGGGTAATGCTGGGTTTCAGATAACATAACATTCTATAAGCCTATTTAATCTCATCCAGATGGGGAGAGCTAAAGTGAATATAATTAGATTGCAGATTTTTGTTGTAATAGAGAGTTCTTGGGTCTAGTCATAATAAAAATGATCAGGTTCAACATTTTGAATTTACTTGTTCTATTTTTCATGGCCAAGTACAATATAATCAATAGGAAAAGCTGTCTCTTGCCCACATCTGAGCATGACATCGTCACATTATAGAGTCTGAAAACGACCAATTCTGCTTGGGAGTTTTCTTTCAATGATGTATCTCTACCAGGGTTTAATGCTCTCTTAGTTTCATGTTGTGATGCTATTTGGGGGTAAGAAAGATGTTTTTTTAATCCATTTACTATCACCAGAGTTCTGATCTAACTTTAGTGCTCATATGCACTGTGATGCATTAGATATGCTATTGTTATTAGCCTCATTTGAGCTTCTCTTCTCTCAACTTCTCTCAGCGGCATGTGTGTTCTTGTGCCCACTGTACACTTTAATCAGCAAAACATGAAACACAGTGTTATATGTTAAAAAAATGACAGAAAATACAATATTTAAAAGACTGTGAAAGATTTAGTAAAATAAAGTAATTCGGGTTATTCATGTACTGGTATGTATTTTATTGGCAATGGTAGGTAAAAACTTAAAATGTTGTCCTTAAACCAATTTATAATTTTAATTCTAGTTATATTGGAATTTGTGATTAAATGACTCATTTTAACCATGAATTTAAATGTCTTCCCCCTTTTCGTAAGACTGATTATTTTTATTGTAGCAAAAAGTCAAAATGTTGTCCTTCAACCCAGTTTATAATTTTAGCTTTAGTTGTATTGTAATTTGTGATTTGAATGGTTCATTTTAAATGTCTATTTAAATATGTCTTCCACCTCTTCACGAGACAAATTAGAAATCCACATTACAGTCATAAGAAACGCATTCACAACCTTAATTATTCTTCATTCTCTCCGCACCCTCTGCCATTACTTTCCCTCCATAGCGGTTAAACAAGCAAAATAGAAGGGGTTATAATAAATCTATTGTGGAAGTCTAGCGTGTGAGCAGGTACCCAACGTAGACTCTTAATTAAAAACTGTCGCCTCCAACTCGTGCTTTGACAGGCGTTTAGTAATGGATATCCAGTCTCCTTGATGGACGAGAGCGCTCCGTCAATCTGACACACATCTGGAGGATTTTGTGACCGCGCTGTCCAGCCACCAGCGCACGCCCTTCACTGCCTGTCAGCCGTACGTGCACGCTCACTCCGCATGCACGCTCATTCCACGTCAATCACCGGCTCCAACACGCCACGGAAATCAAGTTATCTCAGCTAATTCCAGAGATACTGTTGCCGTTTGCTTTTAACACATTTGCAGGTATGATTGAAAAGCCACAGAGCAGAACATATTGGTGTCTAGTTTGTGTGTGACAAGGAAGGGAGCTGAAGATCGGTTCACACAACTTATGCATATTGTGAAAGCATCGTATAGAGAGATTTTGATATTTTTACATCTGCATTTGGTACAGTACAGTTTCATTTATTTATTATCTATTTTAGGTGTTTGTTTGTCATATTATAATTGAAAAATATTGTAAAAGAATATAACAAATGTTTGAGACAGTGCTTTAAAATAGCCTGTACCACATTTTATTTCATTTTTGTTGGTATCGGTTTTATTCTCTGCAATCCAAGAAGAGCACTGTTCGCATGCCAGTTGTTGACACGCCACAAAAACAAAGTTATCTCAGCTAATTCCAGAGATACTGTTGCTTTTTCCACTCGGCGCTTTTGCAGGTATGATTGAAAAGGCAAACAGCAAAACATATTGGTGTCTAGTTTGTGTGTGACAAGGAAACCAGCTGAAGATTGGTTTACATGACTTGCATTGAGAAATGTTAGAAGTAAGTCAAGGAAAATGTGTTTAATTAACAAAAGTGTCTGTCATCAGATGCAATATAAGTTCCGGGTGTCATTAATGTAGCATGAAGACAGTCAGTGTTTGGATTTGTAACAATTAGTTTTGCATGGATGAACTTGAAAAGTTAATTTACAAAGGAAAAAGTTTTATCACATGATAGTTATTTATTCCTGAGAGGAGATGAATTTGTCAAACATTGTACGCACTTACTTCAAAATAATAAGTGAAGTAAAAAGTAGTGGTCCAAGAAAAGACTCAAGCAAAAAGTATTTGTAAAACTATTCAAGTAAGAGTAATTATAAAAAACTGTCAGGATGTAATATCTGATTTATAATTTGATGTCATTGGAAAGACAAAAAGAAACAAACAAACAAAATATTAAGAAGAATAGACCACAAAAATATCTGTAAGAAACACAAATGTTCAAATATTTTAATATTTTTTCTTTTTTAAATAAAGCTTTTGTCACTAATAGACTTACCCAAAGGAAAAAACAAAACTTGAACACTGAAAAATATGAACTAGGAGTAAAAGCATACTGTCTGCAAACTACTCCGAGAAGTAGCAGAAGTTATTTAAAAGTTACTTGAGTAAATGTAAAATGTAAATAGCACAATAAGTACTGCCACCTCTGATTTATGTTTATGTTTTGAAGTAGCAAAACATTACATTTAAGTGAAGGAAAAGTTTACCTTGCACCTTTACTTCAAAATAATATTTAAGTAGAAGTACAAAGTAGTCCAAGAAAAGACTCAAAAAGCAAATGGGGAAACTACTCATGTAAAAGTAGCTGTCTGGACATAACATCTGATTTATAATTTAAAGTTTATGTAATTGGAAGGACAAAACTATACATATAATGCACAAAACCTTGGATTTCCAAAAGATAGGCGTTAAAAATGAAACAAAACAAAATAATCCTCCAAGGAGCAGGGCAAGACCCATTTTAAATGAAGCTTTTGTTACTTGTAGACTTACTCAGGAGTGAGAAGAGTAACCAAAACTCCCACTTAAACAAGAGTCCAGAGAGTTACACTGTGAAATATATAACTGGACTAGGAGTAAAATAAAGCTGTCTGAAAACCACTCTGAGAAGTACAAAGTTATTTAAAAGTTACTTGAGTACTTATAGCGATATACTACCACAAAAAGTTCTACCACCTCTAAATTACGTGAACATTCTGAAGTAGCCTAACATTACATTTGTATTCCAGAGATCTTTCATCTTAATGATCACACAAACCTGTCTGAACAGCCTCTTACGCTGTTAGCGTCTATGCAGATGACATCACTGCTTTAGCCCTAGTCTTGTCAGTGATATGAATGCTCCCTCATAACTTGCCTATGTTTTGTGAGTACCTCCGTGTCCTCCGTCTACCTACCGCCCTCCCCCTGTTCTATCGCTCCTCCATCTTTATGTCTTGTTGTCAGTGGGGAGCTCACTGGGGAGATGTATTGCTTAAGGCAGTACAAGAGACTACCTATTATACTCTCTATCTTTTCCTTACACTGCCGTCTTCTATTTCTGCCTCTCTGTGGCTGTCACATCTCTCACCCGACAAGACACTTCAGACTGGACCCTGGATAAACACCTCGGGTTTGAGTAAAACTTTTTTTTTTTAACCAATAATTCAGTTCAAACATCTTTGTCTAAAATGTGGAAAATTGCATCAGTACTTGTTAAAGGGGGTGTATCACATTGTATTTCTTTTTTGTCTGTATCTAACTGTAAAGTGTTTTATCCTCTGCAATCCAGGAAGAGTACTGTTTGCATGCTAGTTGTTGTTAGCATTGTCATGAAAGCAAAACTTCGCTGTGGCCTTTAAAGGGACAGTTTGGAATTTTGGACATAGGACTTCATTTCCTACTGAGCCAGAGTGTTGGAGACGTGTGGAGACGCTTTTTAAAATATTCCATCCAGTCCTTGTATTTGGAGAGTTTCCTGGTATTAGGCTAGTGCATGTCAATGGGCACAGTCTTACCCACTCCACAAAGCACCCGAGGCAAAACAATTATAACTCCAGACTGTCAATGTGAATGTCTGTGTCGATAGAATAATTTTAGAAGTAAAACCAACCTTGCATTTGAAGGATTTATGTCTGAGCAGCAGCAGCAAGTTGTACTTCCTGACAGAAAGTTTGGCAGAGGCGGACTGATATATGAGAAAATAGTCCCTCAACATGCGACAATTCATGTGACGCAAGGTTAGTTTTTTTCAAACATTATGCTATCAGCACAGACATTTACATCGATAGTCTGGCATTATAATTGTCTTGTCTCGGGGGCTCTGTGGAGTGGGTAAGACTGTTTTTAGTGGCAGGACAACTATGTTCATTGATATGCACGAGCCTAGCACCAGTGACCTCTCTAAATACAAGGACTGGAGGTTATGTTTGTTTAGACTGCCGAAAACACATTTTTAAGACCACCAGTTTAAATTGGTGACTGTGGATATGTTACTAAAAAGGATACCAAATTACAGCTCTAGACATCTGCGGTGAAGAAACTACAGTCACAAGTTAGTCACTAGTGGTAAGTTAGTGACTAAGTGAAAAATGTACACTAACACTCGTTACCATGTGACTAAGTTTCTGTGTGAGAGACTTGTTTAAACAGCACAAATCATCTCACCTATTGTAGTTCCAGGCAGCTAAGTCCATTTGTTTATCCTTAGATTAGAAACTCAGTCTAACAGCGCTTCAGACAGAGCAGTGTCTACAGTTAGACACTCAGCCCCAGGGAATGCTGTTGATAGCAGCTGTAAAGTATCAGTTGTACCTTATAGTACACATGTGTTAACCTGTAAACAGACTAAATACTGCATAAACTTCTTTTGCATACAATTAGAAAGAAAAAAAGGAAAAACAATAATGGACTTAAAACCACAAATGGTGAAACTATTTGTGTTTAACATGTAATTATGTCATTCCACAGATAAAACATTGTATAAACCAAGCTTTTGAATTTGGAGTTTATCCATTCTAAACATGTGGTTAACCAGAGGGTGTGTTAAACCTGTATTAATATCTTCTTTTGCCACCTGACAAAAACAAAAAAACACACAATCCTGCCAAATCTGGAAACTGCAGTTACAAAGATGGCCAAGAAAGATAACCAAATATAAAAACACTGATAACAGCTGTATTCATGCCTTAATACTAAATAAGAATAATATTAAATCAGGAACAGAGACGGTGGTCTGAAGTTACCCCTCACTTACCTTATGCATTCTGAGCATCCGAACGATTTACTATGATGAGTTTATAAGCGCTTTTCACACCTTCCAAATCTTTGCCACCACTAATGCTAACAACCACTAGCATGCTAACATACACTTCCGGATTCTTGGACAATAAAATGCTTATAGACGCAGACAGTAAATGCTTATTTTGACTTCAAGAGCTCTTTATACAACATATCTGTACCGAGGTAGGACACATTTTGCTCAAATAAACTTAGAGTTAGACAAACTTTATTGGTCCACAAGGGAAATTACTTAGACGCAGTCGCTCACACATTAATATATTATAATGACAAAGAGAAAAATGATAAATGGTGATAATAAATTCTAGATAAGTAGTCAAAATAGCAAGAGACTGGTGTCAAAAAGGCATAATTGTATATGAATGTACATATTTACAAGTAAAAAAATAGAACTAAGTAAGTAATAAAGATAACTCCAAGAGGTCGCTCCAAAATCTATGGAAAAACATCAGGTACGGGCCCTTTGAAGTGTGGGTAATACAGATTGAAACCAAAACATGATTGCTTATGCAGCTGCCTTTAGTGAGTAGAGATTTATTATACGTTGTTTGTCTACAGTGGAATTTCAGACATGACAGTTTCTTCAATAGTTCCCACCATCCATAAAGCTCTTCTGTCAGCTCACCTGCACGCACACACAGTGGGGCGATGTGGACCAACACCACAGCAAAAGGACGATGAATGATGTCCAAAAACAAGGCGCTTTTTCACTGAGAAGATAATGATCACCTTCATGACACACTGAAGACTCACACACAAGAATTCAACCCAATAGGTGTTTTTTGTGTAGCCAAATATGAGCGTTAATGAAGCACGGAGGAGATAAGTAGGCTGTTGAAATACGTTGAATATCTGCAAATTTGAACCCTATAAACATTCAGCGCTTTCAAATTAAAGGTGCGCCACGAAACAGGTAAGAGGTCAACCACTTGCTTTTATCCATGACAGGGTATCAACTCATCTGTCTGGTCTTTATCCAAATACACTTGTTCTTGCTGGTGAAAATGCCTAAAAAAAACAAAACAAAACTTGCATTCTTACTGTAAAGGGAGTTGATCTGATTTGTAACTTGGTCTAGTTGGGTCGATACTGTGGAGTATTCTGAGCAAAGTAACATGACGTTATTTGTACCAACTATTTACATTTACAATCTAGGAAACCAGACAAATTTAAATGTATTTACATGTATTCAAAACATTTTAAAATATTAACTTCAACTTAACTTTTCAATACTTTTGGCTGGTGACTATTCTTAAACGCCCTGTCCCCAGTTTGACCCGTGTATTTGATTTGTTCCAGAAATACTCTTTAAGCAGCTCTTGAGGTCAGAGTAAGGCAGTTGCGTGCTGTCTGCATCTAATTAGAAAGCATTTTATTGTCCGATCATCAGGAAGTGCGTGTTAGCATGCCACCTGTCATGGAAAAACTCTGCACTGGTCTCTGAAAGCTGGGAAAAGGGCTTATAAATTCTTTGTGGTGAATGATCAAGATGTTCGGAATGCTTAAGGTGAGCGATGAATGACTTTGGGCCACTGCAAACTGTTTAAAACGAACTAGTTCTGTTTTTCACATTTTTAAGCCAGTAAAAGTCAGGTCCAGTGCGGTTAAATCCTCACTGATCAGGTAAATGGTGAAATCAATCCTGTCAGACATAATGAGCCGAGTGCACCTTCAGAGAGATCTCCCGTCACCATCTCCAATCACAGGAGTAGGCCCTGAGCAGTGACCAGACTAGTTTCCTGTAAACAAAACATCTGTGCTTAAATGAGGTGTGGACAGGATTCTTCACTCTTTTGCCCCTCTGGCTTAACCCCCCACTGACCAAACCCATCATAAATTTGGTGAGCTGTTGTTCTTACAAGCAGTTACTGTACTGACGTGTTGGAAAAAGGTGAATCTTCACTTTTTTCCAATCTTGACTCACCACATTAAGTTCCCTTTTATTTCTCTCTGTCAATGGAATATTACTGATAAAACATGGACCAGGCACAATACACACAAAAAACTGAAAATTTGGCAGTTTTTAGGGTTAAAATTTGATCTCCTGGTTGGAAAAAACTGACTTCACACTAGGGAATTCCAAAACTTCTCCAATGTAAACATAGATGATAATCTGACACATAAAAATATAAGAAAACACATTTATTCTGTTAAAGTGTCAGAAAAAATGCCTCTTACGTGTAAATTGTACCAAACTTTGGGATAGAATTCTCCCTAGTATAATGTCAATGTATTTTAGAACTCTCTACTTCCTGTAACATATTTTTAAACTTTTCTTTACAAATTGCTTCTTGATTGGGGTAAAACTATAATTTATATTTACAATAGTGATCATCCCATCATTAAGTCAAAATGAGAGAATCAGAAAAATATGTCATACACACTTTGAGGATTGGTAAACATGAATGTACTGGTGAAAGACAGTATGTCCTATAGAATCTTTGTAAGGCATTTTAGTCAATGATCTTTTATAACGGACTCTGAAAAGGTTATTAACACTGTAAACAGAAAAAAAGATTTAAAGGTCGTACATTATGCAAAAGTGACTCTTGTGAACTTATAATGTTCCTTTACCTTTTGTTTCGCAGAGATAAGAAATTCCAAGGCTGAAATCATCCAAATGATTCTATTGAAGGTGTACGGAGTTTAAAAACATAGTGGAGCACTTTCTATATTATGACATCGCAAAGTGGAACACAGTGTTTTGTGTTTGACAGAGGAACTCAGCCTAAATATGCAGGGTTTATGTGTTAAACATGTGTGAATGAAACAAAACAACACAACTCTGGGCATGTTTTTGATGAGGAAACAACATTACAACATAGATAAGAAACTAGTGTAATATAAATCCTTTAACAAAAATAATTCTATATTTATTCATGTAACAAAAATAATATTATTTGAAATGCAACAATGTTTAACTAAAAACAAGTGTGGCCCAGGTCCCTGCAGTGACTTCCTGTATGCCATTATCCAAAGCAGGCCACTTCAACAGGGTGTCCTTTGTTGCTGTGTTTACCATGAGAGCTGCTGTTGTCTTTGCAGTAGCCCCTCTGGCACACGCACAAACTGCTGTGTTAGTCTTTTATCTGATGGCACCAAAACCCCACAACTTCCTACTGTCTCCATCTCTCCCCCTCCCCCCTCCATAACACTGCCCCATCGTGGCATATGCCTTTTGTGAAACTAGGCCTGCTATGATAATGACTACATTGACTTCAATACAAGGAAGCTGGGGCAAGATTACAGTACAGTTTCTTTCCAAAAGTGGTGAGATTTTTGCCATTTTATGTAAGAAGTAAGATCTAAGCTGTATAGGGGAGAATAGATAAGTTGTATTGCTATTTATTGATGTGTGAGCTACTGTGTCCGCATAATTTCCCTTGCGGATCAATACAGTTTGTCTATTGGTTCATTCTGCTGTTTATTTGTTGCAGCTCAGGCTTTTTAATGATATTTAAAAATGGTTTACCGGGATTAATCTGCTTTATTGTTCAATACAGTACAGTTTCAATATTATTGTTTATCACAGTATTTCTCTGTAGGAACATATGCTTTAAAATCTGTTATTGTTACAGGTCTATGTGGTCTATGTGAATCTGTATCATCTCCTGTATAATATCCATCAGAACATGCAGGTTTAGAGCTCGTAACAGAAGGAACTTGATCTTGTTAGGGCATGTAAATGTTTTCCTGAATGAAATAGTACTATAGTTACTCAGTGCTGCAGGGCGAGGGAGTCTGAACAAAGGCACAGTGTTTGGGAGAGCTGCCTCACCGCTCTCCTCTTTAAATGATGCTTTGATCTCGTCCTGCAAGATCTTCACTGTCTGTCTACCAGGTCTCGTCCATGCTATTTTAAGAATGTGTAAATTTGGATACACAATGAGAATCTAAAAGCATGCGGCGGACCTCCAATCGGAAAATTTACACAGTGCATCTTCAGTAGTTAATTATAGTCTCCAGTTTATCTGACTCGGTGACTACATCGCCCCCTAGATATACACTAATACACTGCAGGGGTAATTGTAAGGAAATTGGCTTTTGTCTTAATCTTAATTATATGTCGTTTGAAAGTAGTTTTTTTGAGAATGAAAAGGAAGTTAAGCCTTTATAACATGAGGTGATAAAGAGGCTTGAATATTGAACTTTAAGCCATAGTAGAATGTTGTTACCTCCTCAAAAACATACCTGGAGTTGTGTTTTGTTTCATTCACATGTTTGAGTAACTCTTTATTATTAGTCTGTTTACATCTCCAAAGCTCAAAATGCTCTGTTCCACCTTGTGATGTCATGTAGTGCTAGTTTTCAAGTTAGCACCTACCTTTTACCTTTAGTTCAGTAGAGATTGGCCGTATAGGGCTGAAATTATCCTAAATATTCCAAGAGATTCAAAGCTTTATTGTCATATGTACAGTAAAGAAACATGTTTCCCTGTACAATGAAATTCTTACTTTGCTGCCCACACCGGATGCACACAAGTATACACACAACAGTCAACAGTCAAATAGAAAAATGTGTAATAGTCAGTAATAGTGCAATAGATTGAAATCCCCAGCGACAATAAAAACAGCATCAGGATGAGCCGTCTCCAAGTTACTGATGACGTCATAGAGCGTCCTGAGAGCAGCTGTGTAGTCCAGTGAAGGTGTGTGGAGTTTAAAGACACAGTGGAGCTGTATTACCACATGACATCCCAAAGTGGAACAGGATGTTTTCTATTTGAGAGAAAAAAAAACAACCTCAATATGCAGGGTTTGCGTGTTAAATGTGTGAATGAAAACTCCAGTGCTGTTTGTGATGAGGAAGCAACAATTACAACAGAGACCGGAAAATGGTGTAATATGGGGCCTATAATTATTGCTGGTCACCATGTTAATGCAACAAAAAAACAAATCAAAACAAAAAACACAACAGCAACAACATTACCATAAATCAAATTCAAACAAAAGAATCTTTTATGGTTAAAGTGAAGTATCCACATCACCTCATCCGTTTCCCATCCCCTCCTCACCCCAGTATGACTAAGTCTGGAAACATCTCACCCCACACGCTGCATAGGACTGTGTATAATTACCTTTAAAAACCAGTGTAATAGCAGTGTTTACAGCACGAACCTCCATGGGACCATCCAATGCAGTACAGACCTTTATAATAATCCCTTCTTCTTTTATTGTGCTTTAATATATGCTTTCAACTCAAAGCCTGCGAGCCACTGTTAAGGCCAGATGAAACAGGTTCTTGCTGTTCATTTAAGTTTCTATTAAAAACTTGTGCACTCATTGCCCAGGGGAGTTTTGGGGCATAACCACTCCTGTACCTGACCGTGTAATTATTTTTGGGTCTTATATAAGTAAATGAATCTGCAGCAGTTTCTTTTCAGCCCCGTGGCTAAAATCCCAAATGACGGTCTCCAAACAAAACAACCAAATTATTGCAGTAAGTAACGCTAAATTCACGATATTCAGAGATCATTATCAGGGAGCTCAGGCAGAACTTGTCCAGTCAGCCAAACGGAGAAATCACTAAATCAGGTTGATGGACTGCGTCATTACACACTCTCACTGTAGATGTCTGATAACGGATATGTTTTACACAAGTCTTATGATGGTTACAACGGCTCGTTCATCGTACTGCAGTATAAGGAAGAAGTTGTCAAATCGAAATCTTACGCTACGCCGACCTTTGTGACAGTTCCATTTTGCAATCCTGCTTAAAGGGGCCATATTATGTTAGTTTCGGTTCTAATGTTGTTTCCTCATCCCAAACATACCTGGAGTTGTTTTGTTTTGTTCACACGTTTAACACACAAACCCTGCATATTTAGGCTGAGTCCTTCTCTCAAAAACACTCTGCTCCATTTTGTGATGTCATGTGGTAATACAGGAAGTGCTCCATTGTGTTTTTAATCTCCATACACCATCACTAGAATCATTTGGATGATTTCAGTCCTGAAATCTCTACTGAATTTTGGACTTTGGAGATGTATATAGTAATAATAAAGGTTTACTCAAACATGTGCAAATAAAACAAAACACAACTTCAGGTAGGTTTTTATAACATTGCTAAAAGTTCACAAGAGTCAATTTTGTGTAATCTAGGACCTTTAAAATGTCACCTTATCACAGCCAATAATAAGTGACTGATGAAACCGGTTACATGTTTATCAGATGCCTTTCTACAGATCAGATGTCTTTCTCTTTTTTGACTAGAGATTTTAATGAGCCAAACTTAATACTCTAGTGTGTATTTCTCTAAAGCCTGGTGCTAACCCTTCAATTATAGACAAATATTAGCAGAGGTTATTGAAAATAATGTATTCATAAAAAAAACTACTTTTGAACTTGTAGAAATTTAGAAGCAAACCCAACTATCCCCTGAGGCAAAAAGAAGAAAGAAGTACACACTCAAAAAGTATGGTAAGAAAGAAGTACCACATAAACGTTTCTTCACCAAATAAACTTGTTTTTGTGTATGGCTCAATAGAAGTAAGACAGATGCATTACAAGAAAGAGCTGTATATCTTTGCAGTAAAATACAGTCTGCACATACTTAAAACCCCAGATGGCCTAATGCAGTCCCACAGCATTTGACAGTCGTTTTTTTCTCCTATGCAAAATCCTTAAGCTGGACTCTTTCAGCCCACACTCCTGTCAGCATCAAGAAGAGCTTTTTTTAAAAACACAAAATGGCTAGCTCTAATGCGCCACAGACAATGTAGCTTTGAAATACGGTGCGGACACAGCAGCTGGTGGTGTTGCCAATTGAAAAGGGAGCAGGGCTTAAATTGCCAGTGGGGACCCATAAATTAGCATCCTGAAAGACACCACTTAGATTTACTTTCCAACAGGGAGAGGCAGACTCGACAGGGGTCACTGTTCTTTAAATGAGCAAACCTTAAATATAGAGCCACACGCGCCCCACACACATCGAATACAAGATGGCTGCGGCGGAGAGACAAAGCAAATTTGTTTTCTTTAATGCAGCCAAGCGCTAAAGCCTTAAGCACACAGGATCTGAGCTTCAATGTCAGTCAATAACATCTTTTGTCTTTCGTCTGTTTTATCTGCTGCTCAAGAGTCGTGCTTACGTCAAAGGCTGCTGTTTTGTTTTAAGTTCTTTTAGGTTCATAGTAGGGAGCGATATTTGTTTTAAATCATCTTTAAAAATAGTAATGTTATAGTAAATGTGAAATTAACCTCAAAAGTGCAGAAATAACACTTGTTTGAAAAGTTACACTGCATTCTTTACTCTGTTCTTATCCTTTAGAAGATTTTGACCAGTGGTGAAAGAAGTAATCTGTTTTGTACATGTTTAAAAACGTACTTAAAGACATACTTAAATCACACTGATTTTGAGATCGAATACAGATTCAAATGATAGATTTTAGATTTTGCGCATCTGAAACAAATGAATCAGTGTATTTTTCTAAAATAAACCCCTCAGCCTTTTAGCAGGTTTCAAACAATAATGAAAAATAGTTTTGCTTTTCAGGCCTGTTCAAACATTGGAGTAGAAAGTACAGCTACCTGCTCTCAAAAGTATCTATTTTAAAATATTCTTAAGTAAAGCACAGATTTACTTTACTACTTTTACTTTTCACGTATCATTTTAAAAGGATTCAAGTACAGTAAAAAGCCAAGTAAACACCAAACAACATTTCAGGACCAGAAAACTATGAGCCTTAGTGAGGTAGGATAAAAGTGTCAAAAATTAAATATTCACGATTGTCTTCAGGCTTTGTCATTCAATTGTTGGTAGATAAAAGCTGTTTTACTTATTCTCGCGTTGGTTTTTCCCTCCACCAGATCCCCACACAAAACCACATCAGTTCATTTGGCCCTGGGACTGGCCCCAAGTGGATTTTTTATGAACTTTTTACCCCTCGAGGAAGTTGCTCCACATGATTCGAAAGCAACACACAAAACTATTCACAATATTTCAAAGCCCACGATCTGACCCAACAACGCAACCAAAAGCTTCTGAGGGCCAAACTGCATATTTCCATGGCGACATTTCGGACATGTTTCTGGTAAGGAGTAGGGCTGGGCGATATGGACCAAAAAATATATCTCGATATATTTTGGTATATCTCGATATACGATATATATCTCGATATCTTTACAGGAAAAATATAGCCCCCCCAAACTACTGCAAAAATAAATAAAAAAATGTATCTGATTAATATTAATTTAGTACTGCACTTAAACACTCTGCACCCCTTTTTGGACCCTCACCCACAGTTTAAGAACCTCTTTTTTAAGAGAACTTCCACTGGCACTTTACACAGAACTGCTTCAAAGTGAATAAAGTGTGTAGGATTTTTAAACCTGTATTTTCAAATTCCAAACTGGAGCTACATTCTCTTGTTTTAAAGTGGTATTTAGTCTCTGCACATTTACCATATCAAACACACAATGTGACAAACAGATTTATTTGGCATTTGGCACAGGCTGCAGAGAGAAGCCCCGCACGCTCCCGCACACCAGAATGAGTTTATTGGCGACAGCAGCGGCCTTAATGAAAAATGACTGCACTCAGTATTCAGACCTTGAGTCCACGACAAGACCGAGTCCAAATGCGCTCGAGTCCGAGACAAGACCAAGATAAAGCTCTCGCTTTAGCGGAGGAGGAAGTCCAGGCGTGGGGGTGTAATAAGCGGTGGGACAGGTGTGGGTCCTGCTGCGGTGCGCGGGGTTTTGAAGCAAAGTTTGTTCGTATGAGTGATATCGGCCACACGCGGAGCTCGTATGCTGGGCTCGTGCGCGGTCGGAGGTGTCATGTGGTTGCGCTCGCGCTGGGCAGGTGCATTTAGAAAGTTTAACTCGTCTTGTTACGTCTGTGCAGCTCCTTATTGTATCTGCAGAAGCACTCGCACAGATGCGCCTGTTTTGTTTTTCACGTTCGCACGACGAAATATTTGCTCGCAAATGCAAGTGAAATGGGCGCACTGTAGAGCCCTGGTCCTAGTCTTGGTTTAGTCCGCGACCGAGCCCCGGGCTTTGCGGCCGCGTTTAGTCCTGGTTTAGTTCTAGTCCTGGTTTAGTCCGTGGCCAGCTCCGGGCTCCGCGGAGGAGCTTAGGGGGATATAAGCAGGAGGCGGAGGCGAGCGCAGCACAGAGAAGGCGAAACAAGCGAAGCGGCGAAACCAGAAGTAAACGTAAGCATTATAGCGATATATCGATATGTCAGAATTCATATCGAGTTTCAAAAATATCTCGATATATTTTAAATATCGAGATATCGCCCACCCCTAGTAAGGAGTATCAAGAACAGAGATGTGGGTCAGTATTTGAATCCTGCTTCTTGCGTGTTGATTGTGTCCTGAGGTTGCCAAGTCAAACAGTAGACTCTGAGCACTTATAGCCTCCTCCTTGAATATTTCCTCCCTTCCCAGTGTCTGATATATCACTGTAGTATGTTTAGAGTCTGGGGAAGGTCCTGCTGCTCCAGATAAGTCCAAACAACATTGACATCCTCTCCTCCCCCAGTGTCAAAGAGTCAAAGCCATATCTCCTGTCTGCAATGACTTAATTTAGGAATGGCCAAAACAACTTTGTGTCTCAGCTGTGTTTAAACAAGGATTTTTTAGTGGTGTTGTGATCAAAGTAAAAGTGTATTGGCATTTGGAGCTGGGAGGAAACAAACAAACTTGCAGCAGCCCCAGAGTGGTAATTCATTATACAAGATAGTATCGGTGTTTCATGGGGACCACAATGATTTTACACAAAGGTACTGTTGTAATATAAATCCTTTTTTTCCCTTTTTCGTAAGTTATTTTTCATGTAATAAAGTAAAATCTGTTTTGCTTCAGGCCAGTACAGATATAAATCAGCTCTTAGGGTCAACATGAGACCTCTCTGCACTGCCTGCATTTAATTATAAAGCATCTTTATCCTCTATGAACCAGGAAGTTGCACTGTTAGTTGTTTTTTGTACCATGATGGAAAAACTCCACCCTGGCCTCTTGAGAAGAAGAAATTGAGAAAGTGCGTATAAATGTAATAATTTTTACATTTAAAATCACAATATTCCTCTAAAATGGCTTAATAAAACAAACAAGTCAGCTGACTTCAGTATTTGAAAACTCCAGAGCCCAATGAGCGCTGACATCTCCATAAACATCATCACAACCACACAGCTGTTGGGACCTCCTATGGCTATAGTGTAACTCACGCTAGCAAACAGCAGATTTGATTTTCATATGTACCCAAATGACTACACGTATGGTTGACAAAAAAAGAAGAATGAAATAAGTACAGAGCAGTAGGCGTGTACTGGTGGCAGTGAAAACGGGGATTAGCAATATGGAAAATAAGCGATTAAAGATTTCTCAAACATGCACAAATCACTCCAAAAACAACTCTGTGAGCGTAAATGACAAGGGGAAACAACTATGGTTAAAAGCTCTAAAAAAGTTAAATTGCATAATACGTCAAAATCAAGTTTTCAATAAAAGCATGTAGCTTTAAAATGGGTCAAATGAGAGTCAGACACAACATTCCACACCATCCATACCATCTTGATCAGATATTTCATCCCAAACGTTGTCAGTCGGATCTTATTTATTCAGTCACAAGATCCCTGACCAGTTTGTAAAGCAGGTCGTACATGCGGGCGACTGTCTGTCTGTGTATTTGAGATAAAATGGTACAGTTATCAGCCCACATCTACAGCACAAGACCCTCATCTGAATCCAGCACTTGTTCTGTGAGACCTCTCCTACCTCTCCTCTGCTCGTCTGGATTTGGACCTGATCTCTCCACACTGATCCCCAGCTCCTGGACACACAGAGTAAAGCACCACCGTCACACTACTGAATGGTTTAGACCCAGGCTCGATAATATCTATTCCCTCAGGATGCACGGTAAGCTTTAAATTATGGGAAATCTTGTGGGGCTTGGTGGAGTGGAAATTATTTTAAATGAAAACCATAATGTGGAAGCAATATATTTTGTGTCCAAAAGCAGATTTAAAATAAATGTGTTGTATCTTTCCGACCCTAATGAAAAATGTAAATGGAAAAAAATAATTATATTCTTACAGAGGTCTTATACAATGCAAAATTGACTTTTGAAATAATTGTTGGAAGTGATAGAAGTTATTGTGTTTAGCCTAATTTAGCTGCTTCACAAAACACTAACAAAGAGCAAGTCCCTGGCTCTCCTCAGTGGTCACATCTAAAATACTCACTGTCCATACACATGCAAGATTTTGAACTGCAAACATGAAATATGAATGCTTAGAAATCCCCCAAATGTTCGAAAAGCTACAATAATGCATATGGGACCTGTGAATTATTTAGGTGGTGACTGGTGGTAAGCCGTTAATAGAGTGAAATTCAGTCCCAATAGAAAATTTAAAGTTATTTCTTCAGATATTTGTTTTATATACTGTACTTAAACTGTACTTAAAACATATCATCAATCCAAGCAGCTGCCGTATTGTTACAAAGATTTCCTACAGACCACACACATAGAACTTCTGACCTCCTTTACTTTGTGAGGTTAGTTATTTCTACACTTTTTTCACCGTTACAGTCCATTGGCAAACTCTGTCTGCTGGATTCTTTGTCCAAATTAGAGAAAGAGCGTTGCTGTGAGAGTATATATTTGAAAAGTGCTCCGTTTATTCAAAGGTCAGAGGATCGGCAGTCTCCAAGTGCATTTATCTTACTCTAATGATATCCACCTGTAAAGGCAGAAAGGTGGGGGTCTCTGCACCATCCATCACAGACAGGGGGAGGCAGGCGAGGTGGAGCAGGGACGCGCCTGTCAGAGGAGGACCCGAGGAGACAGATAGGGCCTTCTGACAAGCTGCAGACCATTAAAGCACGTAGATAATGTGAGGAGAGTCCAGAGAGACGGGGGTGTGAAGAAACAATAGGAGTAGAAGCACGGATCCAACCAAGAGATGCTCATGTACTGAAAAGGGGTTTTAAAATGATGTCAATTAATGCAACCCCATGATTATAAATAGGCCTACTTGATTCATAAAATTCTACATATGTTTCTGTTGTGAATAGTAATGTGAAGAAATAAGAAAATGCACTAAATTGTTGATTCTAAATAAATGTCTTATGTCAACTTTTTCCATTCAATTACTTCATATCTGTCTAAATAATGTATCTGTTTATTAACATTAATATTTAGATGGAAAAGGGTGACTTAAAGGTGCATTGCTCAACTTTTGGAGGGTCTGCCACCTACTTGTCGCCATGGAGCTCAAAAACACATTAATTCCTTATGTGATTAGGGGCTCCTCTCCACAGATATGCCTCGTAATGTAGGCTAGTTGTGTAATCTGCTTGTCTCCCTTGAGATAGATAGGTTTGATGCTATAGCATGGAATATTCTAGACAAAGGAATCTTTATTACACAGTGCGTCATTAATACATTTATCAACCTTATTTATTTATTTATTTTTTTAAAGAAGATCTATACCAATTACGAACTCTTAATATCTTCCCTGGGTTTTTATTTCAGTTGGCACTACAGTACTGTGTATTTTCATTACATTATTTAGGTAGGTACACCCATTCCAAAGTGTCTGGAAGTCTTTCAGTACACTGTGTTAGCACTGCAATCGTCTCCTCCACCTAAGGACAATAGTTGCTGTGATACAATAGAACAATAAAAAAAAAAAAAGATATATTTTTTCAATTTGACTAAGTCATTTAAAGTGTTTTATACCCAAAATAAGCATTGGCATGGATTTTTCCCATGCTTACCCAAATCCAAGTGTAACCCTGTGTGATCCAAGTGAGCTCATCTTGGCTCCGAACACAAAGCGATATCTTCTCCGAGCACAGCATACGTGGGAGAGCACCACAGGCCCACAGACGGTCCAAAAACCTGCCACTTTGTATCCCTCAAAACGGAAACTACTCCATCCAAAACCAGTGGGACAAAAGTATGCTGTGGGTCAGGAAGTGCAGTCTCAAGGTTACGTGTTATCTGGTGTAGCGCTCGGAGCAGGTGTAGCTCGGCCTGTTAGTGATGTTAATGGACTCGTTAGTGCCAGGGCTGTGGATGTGAGCGTCTCTGTGGGATTAGCCTGCGATGGCGCCTCCGTCTGTTCGGCTCACCTGTCACACTGGAGATGGCCCTCCTGATTTAATGAAGTAAACAAATGGCTCTGAGAGGAGGCCTTGGAGAACATGGCTCCAACCACAACTGTTCATTTATTAGGCGACAAGTAGCATTCATCAAGCCAAATGACGCGTCTGAAGGCTGATGGAGGGTGTGTATTTTTATAGCGCAAATGATTTTATGGTCGTCAGAGTCTGCAGTGTGATGTGCGGTTTCAGCTATTTTCAGTCTGACAGACATACGACACATGGTTTTGGAGTATTTGGAGGTATCGGTCTGTCATGATAAGTTGTTTTGAAACACGGTACATTGGTCCATATATATACTGCGATAAATGATCATATTGAAACTACTTTATGCCACTGATACAACAACAATAAAGCCAGACATAGGCCACATTCAGACTGCAGCCTGAAGTGACAAATTCACTTTTTTCGCCCCTATGTGACCTGTATCGGATCTTTTAATGACAGTCTGAACAACACAGATCCGAATTTTTCAAATGCGACCCAGGCCACCTGTGGTCCTAAGACCGATACTTATCTGATCTTTTGCCATGCGACTTCAGTCTAAACGGCCAGGTCGCATTCATCCGACTACATCTGACCTACACGGCATCAACAAGCGAGAGGTTGGCTATTGTACTGTAACAAGCACCTGCTGTGAGCCAATCCGGCTAAGCCTGACATGTTTGCTCACTAAAATAGGCTGAAGATGTGTTTCCTCCCGTGAGAGTGGTACGACAGTAACTTTAAAATCGCCAGGAGCTCAATGCAGCATCCATGTTTAGGCTACTTCCATAAACACTGAGCATGCTCGCTGCGTGTGACGTGGTCGTGTCCTCCAATGCTCATGTGGGACACATTTTGGCCGTATAAAGATCACATACAAATCCAATTTACTTGTAAATGTGAACGACCAAAAGAAATTGGATCTCACAAAAAATCCAAAATGAGCATCAAGCCCTAGTTTGAACGTAGACTTAGACTTAGACAAACTTTATTGATCCACAAGGGAAAATACTTGGACACAGTAGCTCACATATCACAATATATTATAATAACAACGAAAACAAATATGTATGATTGGTTGCAGGTACTGGGTTTTGCTAGTGAAAATTCAGATCAAAGTCCTTTCAGTTTTGAACCAACTGCATTTTGGCATTGAAACCCAAATGGGAGGCTCATGTGCCACTGATTCTGCTTCTGGATTGGATAATTGTATGCAGAACCAATACATCAAAAGAAAATGGCACAACTCTAGCAATGCCTTTCTTTTTCTTTTCCTTTTTTTAAACATATTTTTCCTCAGTGTTATAATGCCCAGAGAAAAGGTTTGGTAAAAATAATAAGAATGCATCTCATTTAAAAGCCTCCAAAGTTGCCTCAATTCTTACTTAACTCACTCCTCGGTCACAAAGTAGCTATAAATAAAAATAATAAACAGTGATTTTCTTTATATATGTGAGTTGCAAAGCTTTTGACTAGTCTTCACCATCACACATCATTACTCAATATCTCAATAATTAACACAATGATACGACCAATGCAGTGAGACATTTTTCAGATTCTGATTTATCACTGCGGACATCGCCAGCACTAAGACTTCTGTATATGCATATTCTTTTTCAACTTTCCCTGTTCAGAAACAGTTATCCAAATCTTCAAAGAAAGCACATTATCATTTCAAATACAGTCTGTCACAGTCTCCATGGCATGTTCTCTCAATTGTTAAAGTAAGAGAGGAAGTGTGACAGGCCTGCTTTATCCTGCTCAGTCTATCAAATCTCTCCTCCACAAGCTTCAGACAAACTTCAGACTGCAGTACTATTGATTCGTTGTCACTATTCAGAATCATATTGTTGCTCATTTGCCACTGAAAATAATTGTGTTTACCTTGAGTGAGTGAGAGCTGATTGAGCGATGAGCTGCTTCTTGAGTGGGTTGAAATGGTTGTATAATTACTGTACATTTTAACACTGGATTAATATTATACTTCACGATCACCTGTGAAGTCAGAAAATGCTTCTACCTTGTTTAATATGTAAGTGGTAATAGTAGAAGAATAGAGCAATAGCTGTAATATGTAAATGGGTCTTGTTCATGTCAAAGTAAAAGTGTAGGATACTCAGTGTGTCTAATAATAGCAAGAGCAGCAGTTTTGTTTTATCAGTACAAGACTACTTTTAATATGTTAGAATAGCACAGAAGTGTGAGCTGTTTTAATACTGCAGTCTTTTTAACTAAGCTCAGCAGCCAAAACTTCATTATGTTCTGGAATATCAATATTGAAAGTCTTTTATTATGGATGGAAGTATAATAGATATAATAGGATCTGGAAGATGAACCAAAGATGGTGTTGTGTTGGTTTTAATGGCCTGTGCTCGTTGTAGCGAAAGACCAAAAAATATTTGTATATAATTGTTCTTCGGCATTATTTTCTGAATACGGGCTAGTGCCTCCCATCCGTGTGACGTCAGAAAATGCACCACGTGATCAGTTCTGACCAATCAGCTGCTAGATGGAAAATTGGAAATCCGACCTTTGAATTCCCAAAAAATGTATTGTATATGGTCCAAAGCTGAGCTGCTGTACATGGAGTGGTCTAATCTATCTCACCCCAGGACACAGTCTTATTCATTTCTTATTATGGATCCATGTTTTGGGAAATTATAAAAGAAATTATGATTGATCGACATGTGATCCGTTTTTGTTCTCATGTCATCCATGTGGTGGTTGTCATAGTCATAACAGGTAAAATTAAGTAATTATATCATATAGCACTGGATCTATTCCTGATAGAATCTATCCTTGCATTGAATATAAAGATAGCAGTACTAATAACACAGAATGAGTACTAACAGTAATCAGACTTTTATGTCATGACCAAGAGACACTCAATTTCACAGTAAGTCCACAGAGTGCTATAACAGTCCTCAGAGCGACCATGTTATTTTATCCATCCATGCACCAGCCCGAGACTGTAATGCAAATGAAAGTGGCATTAATTTCATTACAAATGGGAACAGCGAGGGGTACAGCTTGAATAATTAAATGGAGAGGCTGACTGTGAGCTGGGAAGGTGTCAGTATTTGTGCCTGTAGCTGGTAAAGCCTAATATAACCCCAGGAAGGCACTTTTGACAATGATACCCACTCACCAGTGTGATGCATGGGCCACTCTGTACGCTAAAGCCATTGATTATGCATTTGTAGTAGCACTTCAAAACACTACCATCCACCAGCAGGCCAATTCACGGCAACACATTTTGAATAATATACATAAATTTCCTCTCTGACAGGAAACTCAATCCATGGTTTTATATTGCTACCTTTAGGAGATAATGGAAAAATAACTTGCTTCCACACAAAAACAGTTTACGTAACAGATTGTGTGTGTGTCTGGTGGTTATCTCCGGTAAATTGCTGCTCCTTGGTCGGTCGCGGTGGGAGAGCGCAGCGTTGCCCCAGCTTAAGTTATTTTGGGCGTCTGTGTGAAATGCGTTTAGGTACTTGAGTTGAAGTGGGCTGCTGGCTCGGACAGAAATGGAGGCTCCAGGCATCTTTTTTTAAGTGTCACTTTACACAGCACATGCACAGCACAGAGGAGGACCTGTGTCACTGCTGCCTGCAGACTCCATGTGTGAACACCACACACTTTGTAAGATAAAAGCTCCTATTTGAATCCAGCTTCTACACCACTGCCTCCAGCACAGCTTTGATGACATGTTTACTGGACACATTATTAGGTACACCTGTTTATTTTGCATGGAAGGGACTCTTTATTCTCTACTTTGTGTACTTGTATCTTATTGAACTTGACCTAGTTTACCTAATCCAGAGTTCAGTTAGGGTGTGCCCAGTGTAAGTAAGTGACATGTTATGAAAAATCTACTGTTGTGATTCTTAATTTTAATGTTTGTAATGTTTTTTCCACATCAATAAGTTGTAATGTTGTGTTGAATTCAAGGATTGTGCACTCAGACAATTTCATTTCCCCTTCCCCTGACCACTGTCTGTACTTCAGACTTTAAGTCAGACACATAATGTTAAAAATGTTGCGTAGCCACTTTAAAATGTAAATTAAGCATATTGCATGTAGTGTGCCTTTCCCTGTACTGTCTTCAATAGTAAAGGCCCATATGCAGCAAACCATGATGCAATGAAACTCTTATTGGTTGCTGTTATTACATGGAATTGTCTCTAACTTTTCCATTATTTTAATCTGTGATTCTCACGATTACACTTTATCCATTCCACTTTTTATAGTTCCCCTTTGGCGAACAGGTTTAAGATGTGTTCCCATAATTGCTAACTGCCTTGTGCGCACTCCTTCCTCTTGATAATATGAAGATACTGAAGCTCCTATACGACCCTCTGCATTATGCAGAATTGATTGGTCTGACAAAACACTCCTGGCAGTTGCGTGTGCTGAAACCTGTTAGTCTGGCGTCTCTCTTATCTCATCGCTGCGCTGAAGAATGACTAAGCCTCCCTCAGCCAAATAATCATTAGCCATCTTGTGTCTGTAGAAGAAGAGTGGACAGATTTGCGACATCAAAGGAGTTTCCACACTGCGCTCCCTGTGCTGCCTGCCTTCTTCTAGGCACAAAGCAGCCATAATTAGCTTCCTGTTGTTGTGCGAGAAATGTGAAGATCGAATTCCTTCTAGCCGCCTTTTTATATACCCCTCTAAAGTAACCCAAGTAGTTATTAAGTGCAGCGTTTGGGGAGTTTATATGACTATTTACAGTTCCATTTGATCATTAGTGACTTGGCAGAGTTTCACAACTATAAACGTTTGACTTTAAAATAAGGTATACAAACATTCTTTGGTGAAGGCTAATAATTGGTTTGACTGGAATCCTATAAAAGCACAATTCAATGTTTCATGTTTTCCATTGAGTAAATGGATGGACTTGTATGGTCTCGCTCACTTCTGCTCACCCTACACACATGACTGCACAACTGTCTTTTGGGCATGCAGTGTGTCAGGTGGCCATAATAGGTAGTCATAAGTAGTCATAATGATCCATAATATGCCATAGCCATGTAATTACCCACCTCATTTACATAAAACATGTTCTATGACTTGCGATGATGTAGACCACCACTTAAAATGCTATGTTGTGCTAAGGACATCCACTTCTATCATGGTCCAACTTAAAATAACAGCTAAAAGAATGGTGCCATGAACACCACCTATTCTGTAGTGTAGTGGGAGCATAAATGTGAGTGACAGTGATAGTCTAAGCGTCCCCAGTTGGCTGAGCTTAAAGCAGAGCTGGTTCATATTAGGGAGGCCTCATTAACCACATGCCACACAGTCTGTGCTGTGAATGAGACCAGGGCATTGGGTTTACTGTTAAAATACAGAGTGACTGTTGTGAAATGATGAAGCCACTTACCAAGCTGTCATCCTTCTACACTCGTGAGCCCATATCTATTGATTTTGAGTAACTGGATAGAAAGTAATTTATGAAGTTAGTAGGTTTAGGTTTGAGAATTTGTTAAGTTTTATATCAGTGACTGTGGCAAAAGGTTTTAGTATTAAAATCCCACTGTAGATTGTTATGTTTCCTCTTCTGGTTTCAACATGAACCTCAAAGACTAATCTTCCAGCTAAGTAATCCTGACCAACATTCTGGCTCAATATGCTGAAATATGCTTGTTGCATTGTGACCTTGATGAGTTAAAGCTGCACTGCGTAAGTTTTCCGGTGGATGCCTCATCTGCTTGGGTGCAATGAGTTGTTATAGGTTTGCCTGGGCATGTTCTGCAGGCATAACAAATCTATCTTGCTGTTCTTACAGGTTTTATTACTAAAAATATGTTGATAAACAAGAGTCTCTCCACACATGTGATCTATAACTTTGCTTGGTGGCATCACCTGTTTGTCTCTATGGGGACAGATCCATAGACTGTATAAAGATGTGTACTAAGGGAGTGTGAGGTGTGGCTCCACTCAAATGAAGCTTCCAATGCTGGAGGTTATAGGAGTGGGAATAGGAATTTATTAATGGACAAAAAGTGAAAATACAAACACAAACCAGTCAATACGAACATTTTAAGACCAAAAGGATGAGGTTCACATCAGCAGTTACAGAGAGCAGGACAACAATATTCCAATGTAAGTCAATGGGAGTCAGGGTCAGAAGGAGCCGAAAGCGCCCCCATGTTCACTTCCTATTTGGAACGGGGAGGCTAGCACATTAACTCCGTCCATTTATACATACAGTCTATAGTAAAATGCTATACTGGGAACACAAAAGCAACACATTAACATGGAGACAAGCAGATGGGGGACCTTCTACCAGAAAAGTTAGTGTACCTTTTAATGCAGAGAAGTAAAAACCATGAAAAAAGCCTTCAAAGTTTCTCTTTTACCCAGAGCCATGAACAATTACTAATTACCTCAGACACAATGGAGGAGTTTGTTACTGACAAAATCTTCTGTTAATTGGGGATAATGACGAGCTCGACGTTCTAAAAGGACGATTAAGCGCTGATATGAAAAAGTGAAATCACACCTGTAAGTTATTCTTAAGATAACTGGCTCTGGTTTTTCATCGCCGCACACGTGCCAAGATACACTGTGGTTTTGTTTTGCTTTAGCTGCTCTTAAGCTCACCCCAAACTCCCATTATCATACTGATGTGATTAAAATAATGTTTTGATAAAAGAAACAGCCAAATGTTGGACTTTCCTTTCTTTCTTCTGTTTGACAAATCATATTTTTTTAACATGGGTGGCTCAAGTAAAACAGATTATCTCTTTGTGTAGCACCATCACTTTAGTCGGTGGTATGTTGTATGAAACTTTTGATGGATTACAAGGACGATAATGGGCAAGATTAGTTGAGTTATTTCAGAGAATCTCCAAACCTGCTACATTTGTTCAGTATTAAAAGACTTCTGTGAGAAAGTGCATTAACTGGCACCAGGTGAAGAACTTGCTCAGTCTAGCCTTGGTGAGCTACTATCATTGAAAAAGTTAAAAGCCCTGCACCCAATTTCTCCTGTTCTCACACCGCGACAAAGAGAGGAAGTTTGGCTCAAACTTTTAGGTGCAGCCTCAACCTGTTTCCAGCTTATTTCTTAGAAACTCTTACGCTATTCTTTACAACTTCATTCGGACATTATAGAAAGTTTGGGGTCATGTGAAAAAAAAAAAAGGAAAAGGAAAAAATCCAGAATGTCCTTTTTGTAATGGACTATCAAGAAGGGTCAGTCTTAGACACTTCCACTGGTTCAGGTTTGCGATCAAGACAAACTGACATCACACTGGGGGTGTTCTACCTGTATGTGTATGGTGGGATGTTTAACAGTTGCGATAGCACGCATGCAAATACTGTCAAAATGTTTTAAGATTGTCTGAAAAGTAAAGAACACATTTTCGGGAGCTGGTGATCAATACAAGCATTCATGGTCCAATTTAGGTGTGTGTTTTTCAACAAAAAGATGAGAGTGACTAACTGAAAAACCGTTGGCTAATGTTAACTGGCTAGTGACGGTAATATTATGTGTGAGAGACTTGTTTAACAGATCAGCTGTCCTGTTGTGGTTCCAGCCAGGTCAGTCTTTTGTGAACACTGCAGCTCGGGTCCTGACTTGAACCAGGAAATACGAGCACATAAGTCCTGTGCTCAGGTCTCTGCACTGGCCCCTGTGGCTCAGAGAATAGACTTTAAAGCAGCTCTGCTTGTGTACAAGTCTCTCCGTGGCCAAGCACCAAAGTACATCTGTGACATGTTAGTGCCATACGAATCATCTCACACTCTGAGGACCTCGGGGACCGGCCTCCTGCTGGTGCCCAGAGTCAGGACTAAACTCGGGGAGTCAGCATTTCAGACTCATGCAGCTAAAACCTGGAGCAGTCTCCCTGAACATGTGAGACAGACTCTACTCTGACTCTGTTTAAATCCAGGCTAAAAAGGTTCTGTTTAGCTGTGCATATGACTGAAAGGTTTTAATTTTTCATTCCGCACTCTACTCTTCTCTCTAATTCTCTCTAATTTAATGTCCCATCTCTATTTTAAAATTTTATGATGATTATTTATGTTTTGATTTGTTTGTATTGTGATTTTAATGTATTTCTTATTCTGTAAAGCACTTTGAATTACTTTGCGTACGAATTGTGCTATACAAATAAACTTGCCTTGCCTTGCGGTCAGACTGTGGTAAAATAAAGCATGCATTAAAGAATAATCGCCTCAGACAGAGAAGAGCCTACAGTTAGCTTCGCATCCTCAGGAAATATTGATCAGCTGCAAAGTATCATTTGTTCAGCGTGAATTATTTTCTTACTAAATTTTCTTTTTACAATATCTTCAACAATACACAACAATACACCTTCAAAAATCTGCTCAAAACACACCTTTTCCTCAGAGCCTACAGTCCCCACACGACTGCTCTTCATTACGGTTTTGTCTGTCCTGTCCTGATTTTAATGTTATGTGTTACATTGTGAAGCGTCTTTGAGTTACCGTGAAAAGTGCTATATAAAACCGATGTATTGTTATTATTATTATTATTAATACAGTCCCATAGGGGGAGTTACAGGGACTGGTTCTGAAGAAAGACTGAATACTACACGCCTGTATGAAAAGATCACTTCACAATACTATCAGCTGGGTAGGGCAGTGGTTATAATTGCCTTGAAAAGCATATTCGCCAACATTAATTACCCTGGAAGTTTCCAAATCTTTCTGTGATTTGCCAGAGAAACTATTTCCCTGAAAACTAACGCTGCTGTTTATATTACGTGATGGCTTTGAGCAAAATGCAGACAGCGAAACCTGAAAGAATTACACTTGAACAAGTCTATAAAGAAGCTATCACTTCTTAGTAACTAGAAATTAATCTTGTGAGCACATTGCGCAGAGGGATTTGAAAGAGGAGATAGATGTCTTCAGTCTCCTGGAAGAAGTTAAAAACATTGTCCAGACTTTTCTTCTTCCAATGTTCCCCCAATGCCCCAGAGAGCTGAGTGCTACGCTCCCATCCACTCAGCAGATTCCATTGCGTTTTACCATCGATTTCCCACAATGCAACGCCTCCAAACTCACCTCCCGAAGAAGAGCAAATTAAAAGGCTGGCTGGAGTTCAGGTCACGGCACAGACAAAGGTGGCACATGTGGAGACACCCTCATCACTGCAGTTTTACTGAACAAATAACTCAATGGGATAAAAAGGGGTAATTACAGCCAAATGTTGGACAGTTACATTGTTGAATTATAGTTGAAACCGGGACTTGACACTATTATGAAATTACAGGGAAATGATATAAAATTATGTGTAGTATCTGGAGACCACAATATGAAAAATGTGAGACCACCTCTTTGAAGTGAAACGTGAAGGGAAGTATAATGATCTGTTACTGCAAAGTTAGATTATGCTTTTACTGTAATTCCTCAACTAAACAGAAGTGAAGCACAAAGGTAACCAAAGTGCATTGTTGAAATCTGTTGTATTATTATTATTATTATTATTTTTAGATTAATATTAAGTTTAAAGGTGCACTGCGTAACATTACTGGTAGAGGGTTCACCACCTGCTTGTATGGAGATGTTATTGGTTTGGGCTGGAACGTTCTACTACAGTATGGCGATAAAATTATATGTATCTCTATGAATCCAACTTAGTCAGATCTGTGAAGAGGTGACCCCAGTATCAGTAGGAATGTATATGTTTCTATGGTATTTTTTTCAGTTAAAAGATAAATGCTGGACAGATGTTTAAAGCTATACTAAATTCCAGGCAAAGCAATGACATCTCCATGGAGACAAACAAGTGACCAGAAGAGTTACGCAGTGCACCTTTATGGTAAACTTTATTGTTCCCATTGGAAGCTTTGTTCTTTTCATTTCTTTAATGCTGCAGAGAAAACTGGTCAGGAACAGCGGGGGCTCATCTCCAGATCCTGAGTGAGGCTTGGTCAGGACTACCTTAACTGGAGGATTTCACTTATTGTGCATGTTTTAGGTTGCCAGGGAAAACTGCAGTGCCTGGAGGAAACCCACCCAGGCACAGGGAGAAACATGCAAACTCCACACAGGAAGGAACCACTTTCTAATATAAGTCTACCATATATTCATCCTTTCATTGTCTTATGATCTTTACACTCACTTTTCTCATGTTTCCACTTGTACTTTATCTCCTTATGTCTGTAATGAGTGACCAGCCCTATGTTTTTCCAGATGGTCAGGTCCAAACAGGTTTATGATGGCATTAGCTCAGTGCGGCTGAGAGAAGCACGTCTTTGTCCAACTCATTGACACTTCATAACTATTACTCATATGTGACTCAAAGCTTGGGATAACACTGTCTGTGTTTTTCAACCTTAACATAAAATTCTTAACAACACTGATACAACTTTACATTGCCAATAGCAGCTGTTATATATATTTCAGTGTGAACAATAGAGATCTTTATAAACTTTTTTCCTTTTCGTTTTCAACTAAATTCAGTAGAGAATTACATGCCAGATGTGTTTCATAAGACGAGCAATTTCCTACCATTAAACCTACTTGATCGTGTAGTCTCTGGTTTGGATAGTTACAGACCAGCCCCTTTCTAAAAACAATACAGTCTATTTTCTACTAACCCGTGTTATTATTGTAATTGAACAGACTTGATTTTTAAAATAAACATTTAAGCTGATTTAAGATATCGAGCAGACTAATGCACAGATAGATGAAGAGTGGAGGTTAGCAGTTGTTGTCTGTGCCTGTGATCACTGTGTAACTGTGTGTGGTTGTGTGTTTTCATAGCCACTGTCTGGATGTCTGGATAGAGCACTCTTAATCCCACTTCTTAGCATGTCTGGCCTACATGTTGACTCACTCATCCTACTGTAGATTCTACACCTAAAATAGGCAAATGGTTAATAAAGGAGTGGTCAAAGGCATAATATATTTCATCTCCAACTTTCAATGTTACATCACTAGTAGTTTCGGCAGTATTTATTTAGTTGTGTAATATTGTATCCTTACTTTTTTGGTATGTCAACATTTTACACGGACACCAACATGTTCCAGCTTGGCAAATTTTGTCTGTGAATTTACAAGTTAACTGTGGAGCAAGTAGTAATTCAGGAAAACTGGCAGCCTTCTGATTGGTGGAGAACACTACACCACTGCTGCTGCGTGACATTTGTGTTTTAATGATAATGTACCAGCTGTCTGCGTATAATCACATGTACTGGATTCATATTCTGAATATTTCTAGATATGTGGATGGTGGGGGACAGGAGCCAGTTTTTCCTTATGATTACATTGTGTGTCAGTTGAAATGTCCAGAATGATAATTCATGTGTTAATTTCCTTTCCTTTACATTTCTATTAGTGAATAGACCCTAAAACTTTTTATTTACAACAATTCGGCATTTTAACAAAATTAATTTCTGTATTAAAGGGCCCATATTACACTATTTTCTGATCTATTTTATAGTTTCCTTATCAAAAACATACCTGGAATTGTGTTTTGTATCATTCACACATGTTTAACACACAAATCCTGCACATCTCTCAAACAGAAAACACTATGTTCCACATTGTTGTGTCATGTGGTAATACAGAAAGTGCTCCACTCTGTTTATAAACACGTTCACCGGAATTATTTGGATGATTTCAGACCTGGAATTGCCAATCTCTTGCAACAGAGCATTTTGAGCTTTGGAGATGCAGACAGATTATTAATAAATGATTACTCAAACTTGTGTGAATGAAACAAACACATCTATGGGTCTGATTTTGATGAGGTAACTACATTATAACATGGCTTAAAGCTTTAAATATTATAGGCCTATAGAATGTTATGAGGTCATCTGAAATCCCTTTTTTTATTTTCTGTTTTGTTTCTGATTTGATCTAAAACCATGTCACACTTGTACTTGTTTACATTGTGTGTACCTTAATTCAAAGCAGTTGAAAAGTAGAGTTTTGATGGTCTTCCATAAATAATAATTAATAATACCACAGGGGCAGACTGCACGCTGCTCTTTGGGATTCATTCTTTTGCTTGTCACCACTTCTAAAACAGCTTTAAACAGCTAATCAATCTGGAATTAATTGTGCTCTAGTCGGGCCAAGAGCACTGAAAGAGCTGTCTACAGAGGCCATTGTCTGAAAGGCACTTCCCAATCTCCGAAACAACATCATCTGAGTGATAAGCCCCAAACACTTAACTGCTCCAATAGAACACATTATCATTCATCTGTGCCTAAGGGGGCTGACCTCATATAGCTAACAGGTAATGTATGGCCTCCATTATATATGTAGGGATGTTACCTACCACTGGCTCTCCACTCCCTTAGCTTGCAAAGATGTAGCTTAATGATCCCCATGCTTAAACAAAGACCAGCTATTCGTGTGTCAAGGATGATTGAAGTGCTAATAAATCATTCCGTCCATTAGCGTTGGTATTTTTTGCTATTAGCAGAACAGTGGACAGCGTTTTAACTTGTCAGAGCTCTTAGACGTCCCCTTATTGGCCCGAATGAATTGGCGGGTGGGAAGGAAATTACTAAGAATACACGAGGGGGTGATTCTGTGTTTAGTTTAGGGGCTTGGATCTCGTCAGTCTTCTCTCGTGACGTGAACTATTGAAAGAAAAGGAGACAGGATGCTAACCAAATGTCCCCTCACTGTCCTCGCTGTGTCCATACCCCACCCTTTGCCGCAGTGATCCGTCTCCCAGTGTCAAACTTGTCCAGGGATGGGACCTAGGGCATGTTGACCCACTGGGAGACACTTCCAGGGCACTTCGGCGCACACACACACACACACACACACACACATTGACTCACAAAAGCCCCCGAGAGCTGGATAAACACAATTAAACGCCCCCGCCCATTGCTGATGGTTATCTTATCAGGATCAGGAGCCCTAACCTTAGACTCTGCACACTGAAATCACTGGAACAGCCCCAGGTCCTGGACTGTGAGCCTATAATAAAACACACTACCTATTCATTATACTTAAGCCACACTTTTACTTTGTGATAACATGGAGGCCATTACTGTAGCAGAAGAAGTAGTGATACAAACAGCAGTATGCTCTTAAAGATGCACAATGTAACTTTTCTGGTGGAGAGTTTGCCACATACTTGTCTCCATGGTGATGTTATTGCTTTAAATGTTTCCCAGTATAGCATCGAACATATCTATATTGCATTTATTTAATTATAGGTGCTTTAAGAGATCAAATGCGTTAAAAGGCAAACATTATTACCTTTGGTGTGGTGGTGCCATTTGCTTGTCTCCACGCAGATAAGTTTTAAGCCAAACTGTGTAAAGTTTTAGGCAAAGCAATAACATCGCCATGGAGACTAGCAGGTAAGGTAAGGTAAGTTTATTTAGCGCTTTTCACAGACACATGTCCCCAAAGACGCTTTACAGAGCATTATTAACAGAGCATTCTTCATTGGCTCCATACCTGTAACAATAATAATAAAAGGACATTTTGTTATGCAAGGATCGCTTCTTTATGCTGCAACAAATTCCTTAATTGTAAGTTATGCCTCATTTTAGAGATCCTATAGATTTTTGTACATTAAATACATATTTCCTCATTCTTTTGTAGTAATAAGAGCTGAGATTTTGCACCCCATCATCTTGTCACTTGTGTCTGGATAAATTTCAGTCAAGTGTGAACTATTATCCTATCACTGTGGCCCATTAGTGGCAATTATAGTAGATCGGGCTGTATACAGCTCAGGATACTCAGCCTTAACTGTTGCTGTAAGAAAAACTATCAAGTCATTATGTCGGAGGCCTGTTAAAAGAGACCACAGTGTTTTTCTTATAATATATTACAAAAAACATACTCTTACACACTCTTACACTGTAGTAATGACTGAATTGAATATGGTGGGTCTTACAGGTACAAAACTGTAATTCAAAAGGGACATATTCTACAGAATCAACTTTTAAGAGATTTTAATCAAGTTATAATTATCCAGTCCTGCAATTTTGATGCCATTGCCTCTTTTCACCAATCCCTCCATCTACGCTCACGTCTTTTGTGCTTTAAATTTTTTCTTTAGTGTCACCTAGCTATTTTGGCACATATCATTATTTTTATTACATACTTTTTGACCAGTATTGCGATTTAAAATGCACATTTAAAATATTAAATCATGATCCAGGTGTCATACATTATATAGCAGACAAAAACACAGTCTTTCTAAACTATAATTATGCAGAACCACTGTAGACAAAAGTAATTTCTCAAAACGTCTATATAAAGTATCTCTCCAATGTCCAATTCAGAACCCATAATCTGATGACAGTAACAACATTAAACATGGTTCTATTTCAGTTCCATTGTTTAAACCCATCCACACCACATCCTAATGATTCATACAGTTGAACAATAATTATTGGCAGTTAGAAGCCGCTGGAGGGGAAACAATATTTCAGCTGACTCTGGCCACATAATTGGCATAGTCAGGTACCACCCAATTATCTCCGGTCAGTGAGCTGAAATGTGCTGTTGATTAAGCTTAGGTCAATGCAGTTAGCTTGTCACGGCTATCATTAAAGAATCATTATCATAGTAATGGTCCGGAAGCAATGAGAGATAATAAAGGAATATAAAAGTATACGGCACATATAGGAAGCCAATGCATAACTTCTCAGCACTTACTTTGTATAAGAAAGCTACCAGTCAATACCATGTCTTTTTCCACATCATTATAATTTATTGCTCTTTATTGCTTGTTCTTTTGAGATTGTTTTTATTAAATTATTGAACTGTGGGACCAAGTATATTTTCCTCATGGATCTATTAAGTCTGAAAACCAATAAAACCCAGACTTTATGCCCTTACAAATGATTTCTCTTCTAACCAAGATATTTTTAAAGGTGCACTATGTAACTTTTCTGCTGAGAGGTCGGTCACTTGGTTGTCGAAATGTGTGTGTGTCAAAGGGCCCGTATTACGTTCTTTTCTGATGAACCCTGTAAAGTCTGTTCTGCTGTGTTTATAAATTTCACTAGAATCATTTGGATCATTTCAACCCTGGATTTAAAAATCTCAAACTGAACAAATGGTTAAACTGAAAACCGCAGCTTCATGACATTGCAAGGTGGAACAGAGCATTTTGAGCTTTGGAGACTAATAATAAAGGGTTACTCAAACATGTGTGAATGAAAGAAAACATGGCTCCAGGTACGGTATGTTTTTGAGGAGGTAAAGGAATTATAAAATGGCTTAAAACTCACCAGACTCAATTGAGTGAAATATAGGACTGTGTATTAGTGTAATAGTTGTTAATTTATAAGTATAAACTTTTCCTATTCACTTTTCAAACTGCCCCATGTTAAGAATGATTTGACATATCAGTGTAGTGCATTGTTCTTAAATTATGGCATTTAAATTTTGAGTCCAGTCTTTCAACATATTCCTCCCCCATCTTGTGCTTCTTTTTTGGCCTCTGCTCTCTATCTGTCTCGCCCTACTTCTCTTCAGTCCAAAGGCAGCTCCAATGCGCTGGAACTGTGGCTGACGTTCACTCTTTCCTCTGTGTACTGCAGAAAGGCCCTAATTGCCAGTCTCTCTCACAAACACAAACCCTTTATCTAGAGCTAGCCACACAGCACATACACACTCACACAGGCAGAGGAGAAGGAAACACAAGGCAAAGTCAAGTCTCTGCGGTTCAACACCTCACTCTCTCCTCGCATTCACCGCAGCCACATCCAAAAGCACCAATTAAATCATTACTGTAAGGGGCAGAGCGCCAGCCAGGAGAAGAAGAAGCATGGAGGCTGTATTAAAGGGGGAAATTAATAGAAAATTAATGTTGTGGGTTACGTGATGGAAAAACCACAGGCTGACAGTGGAGGAAGGAAAGTAAACAGTGCAATTTCAGAGTATTGCAGAAGACTGAAGCCTCGAGCTCAAAAACACAAGACGTGCATTTTAAATACTGCTCTGCATTTGACAGGATTCTACTGTAAAGGTGGTTCCTGTAATAACACTGAGTATGTATCCTTTATGCTCATGTCGCAGTAGGTTCCAGATCACCAATACAGTTGCCTGGCTAGTCCAAAGTGATATCCCTGTGTTTTTATACAGAGGGTTATCAGTCCACATTCCTCAAACGTGCTGTGAGATCAGATTTGTTTATTTCAGTGACGCATGAAAAATGAAGGAATTCATTGTTCACCCATTATTTTGAACAAAATCAAACAAAAGAGAAATGTTTTTTCAGTCCTCTATGATATTGTTTTTCCATTCTTTGTTCCTCAAAAGCAGCCATATTTGTTTTGACTTGGACAAACCTTGCTTCTCCATGACTTGCCAATCCACCTGTGAATCACGTCCACATGAACTCGGGGAGATTCACCAGACTCACATCTCGGTAAAATACTGGAGAAGTGTGTATTCTGTATCCCAGACTACAAGCATGACTCAGTAAGAAAAGACATTAATTTTGTAAACTCATACCTGTGAATTTGACATTACATTTGCACTTGCTGCTTCACCATAAATCTGACTGATTTGTATGCGTGTGACCTTACAAAAACAGGAACACGTCTCATAAAGCCACAAATCTGTAAATTGTACGTTAAAATACTGGCAGCTGTGGTTGCCAGAATTTTACCGTAAATTTTACAACTGGGGCTGTGCTAGATGAGAAAAGGAAGAGAGCAGGATTCTACGGCAGTGATTTACAGTGCTTTTGGTCTTCGAGTCTGCACAGCCCCAGGGCAGAGGAAGCGGTGAAGACAGAGAAAGATAACGCTCTTTGTTCCACAGAGGTGTGCAGATTGTTACATTCCTCCAGATAGCCTTTACACGTCTAACCAGAAATGAAAGAATATCTGCGGAGGTGAACAGGCAACTGCCCAGAGGTTACCAAGTGCCCCTGGCCATGATGTAGAGGGCTTCATCAAATAGGAAAATAAAGTTAGCTCAAATTATTTAAAAGAAAACAACCAAAAAACATTATCTAGGAATAAAGTCCTATATTATTAGTTATTGAATTGTTATATGGGCAGTGCTCCATGGACTACTCTTTCCTGCAGCAGTATTTGGCTGGAATATTCAACAGTGTAGCATTTAACATTGTAGATATAGTAACTCACGGGTGTTTTATTGGCAAACAAAATAATACCTTCAAAAACATGCGACCTCAGTCTGAGCCAGGTCTCTCTACAGTTATATTCGAGCAATCGCATCTCCAAGGAAGCTAAAACCACCAGAAAAGCTACACAGTGTGCTTTTGTCAGGCTATTTCTTTTTGCTTACCTCAACTTACTCCTTCAACTTCTTGTGATTCAGTATCTTGTCATTTCAGACCACATTTGTTATGTCTGCGAGTACATGACTAAGGCCTGTTATAGCTCCGGGATTGCTCAGAATAAAAATGTTTATATTCAAAACAGCTTTAGGAAATTCCTTAAAGGTCGTGTCTTGACTACAAATTTCTACACTTCAGTAGTCCACTATAGGTCAGTGATCAGGCTGTGTGTGTGACCTATACCTGAATGCAGTTACCCTATGCTGTACCTGGTAATAGAACATGCTACATATTGGATGTTGAAGTTAGTGGAATATAAAATGTCTGTTCTTTGCCTTATAGCGCGTACACTGAACACACACATCCATGACCCTATACTGTAAATGTAGAAACGCTCTCTCTTTGCACAAACAAGTTAATTCATTCCTGTAGTGCACATGAACTTGTAACTCCTGACTGGATCCTTGCTGATTTGATTTTCTTCTCAAAGGCCTCTTTTGTTGGAAGGACCTTTACCTATGCACCAAAGCACATACAGTACAGGGACTCAACTTGAACTCAGAAAGACGATTTTTAATGTAACCTTGTGTGCTGAATTATGGCAGGACCACAGTCTTTTGTGAAGGACCTGATACAATTATTCTATTTCCTTACATTTAATCTTAATTGTAAGAAAAGTATTAGGGTAAATTACAGGTCATGAGAAAGCTGGAAATGTCAAACACAAGGTGAAGTCACATTTTAAAGTGCATGCTGTTTGAAATAAGATGCAATGGGGTGTAACTTGTTTTTAAGTTGGAAGTGACTTTTGGCTTCACTCCTAGAGCACTTCACCTAATCACATTATTTCCCACATTAATGCAATAGGCTATTAGCATTAGGAATATGCTGCAAGGGCAGCGGGGCACCTTCAGGTAACAGTACAGGACCTGTTTTTACATCTCTACAATTTTGACTACAAATAAAACACTTAAAGGCCCTATATTATGCAAACAATGACTCGTCAAAAACATACCTGGAGCAGTGTTTTGTTTATGAATCTTTTATTGTCTACATCTCCAAAATGCTTTGTTTAACCTTGTGATGTCATGCAGTGGTAGTTTTCAAGTCAGCATATATATTTTATTTTTTGTTCAGTTGAGAGTGGCAATTTCAGAGCTGAAATGATCCAAATAATTCCAGTGAAAGTGTGTGGAGTTTAAAAACACGGTGGAGCACTTCCTGTATTACCACATGACATCACAAGGTTGATCAGAGTGTTTTCAATTTTAGAGAAGAACTCTAAATATGCAGGGTTTGTGTGTTAAACATGAGTGAATGAAAACAGGAAAGGAAATTACATTTTAGAAAATAGAGAATGGGCCCATCAACTATTAAATATTATAATACAACAAAAACTGAAGTGAACAAAGACTTTATAAATTCACATACAAAAATGCCAATTCCATCACTTTTGTTATTAATAAAACACCTAGAGTAATGTTTAAAAAAATTTAAAGGTACAGTATGTAACACCAATGTAAAAGCATGTTTTTTGCTTTATAATGAGCTTGCATCTCCACAAACCTGACTCTTATTTAGCCTGCTTGTTTCCATGGAAATGTTCCTTTGACTACACTCTTTCACAGTTTGGCATACTGTACATCTAAATCCACGGAGAGTGTGAAGAATAGTTTTAACTACCACCTCCAGAAAGTTACATACTGTACCATTTACCAAAACCTCAAAACAATGATTTATACTCAAATTAAAGTATAAGTAATAAAGTAACTTTGTACTTGCATAAATTACTAGTATACAATGACAAGTATTCATTCTTCTTCCCTTATAAACCACAGCCAAGATCTAAAAATTCATCAGATGCACTGTTCCCCTGTTTAAGTATGGAACAAATCATGCTAAATCATGTAGCGGAAGCAGGACAGCGCTAAAGAAGGGGAAGGAAACACGCCTGTCCAGTTCAAATCAGTGCAGCCAACCTGAAGTAGCACAGTAATGATGCACAAGATACGCTCTTTTTGTCACGCTTGACTCTTTGCCCTCTCCAGGATAGAAGAGGATAACCACTGCCCTCCCTGTCTCTCAAGCACCACACACGAACAAAATGGCAGAAAGCCCTTTGTAAAGAGACCTAAAACACATAATACTTATAAATGAGATAAAGAGATTTCATTTAACAGAGAAAGGCTGTGCACCATTTGAAAAATAGTGGTGACCTGCCATAATGGGAGCCACGCTAATGTATGTTAACTTAATTTAGTCACACTCACTGGCCCGGCCCGGCACAGCCAAGATGGATGGTCACGTTTAGCCCCTCCCCAAACAAACATCTGCCTCACACTGCCATCTGTCCAGCCCCTTCTCCGTGCACATCTTTGGGACTTCTGACAAATAAAGAACAGTTTTTAAACCATGATAACATAGTTCCTTCATTATTTTTTTAGCATAGGGCAGATATACAAGTGTGTAAGAGTGTGAAGAGCGAGGAGAGACATACAGCAAATATGTGAAAGAATACTACAACTCGTTATACTAGTCATTTAGTGGCTATTTTTATCATTGCTATTTATTTGTTAACACTGAATGCCAACTTAAAGGGCCCATATTATGGTATTTTCAGATCTGTTATAATGTTAAATATGCATGATGTTTGTGTTAAACATGTGTGAATGAAACAAAACAACTCCAGGTGAGTTTTTGATGAGGAAACAGCGTTGTAACATGGATCTGAAAATAGCATATTATGGGCCTACAGCTGCAAATCAGCTCTTGTGCTAATTTGATGTATAACTGATTAAGAAAATAAAATTGGAGAACAAAGTAAGTACAGAGCAGTGAGCGTATGCTGGTGGAGTCTGATCGACAACATGGCATCTTGAAAATAAGTGAGTAAAGACTACTCAAACATGCATAAATCACTCCAAAAACAACTTCAAGAGGGTAAATGAGAATTAGGGGAAACGACTATAACATGGTTAAAAGCTCTGAGAAGTCGATTTGCATAATTGGTCTGCTTTAAATGAAAAATATAGAGTTTTAATTTCCTCATGTGAGAAAGCTAATATGCCTACTTTATTTCCAAAGTAATTCAAAATAACCATAATGACTATACCAATATTTGCCTCTCACAATTGTATACTATTTCCAACTGCTTTAATAACAACATGATCTACCTGTAATAAATATGAATTACCTTGGCTCTGTGATATTACATTACTGCCACCACATGTTAAGCACATTCTCAGCAGCAGCATCCATCTGCCCGGGACACTGGATCCTTAATTCCAAAAGTATGAGTTGCAGCTTTCATACGGATGCCTGGCGTGATTTGCACTGCAGTGACACAGGAGCAGTAATAAATATGCATAAATGACAAGTGAACTCCACAAGCCTATAAGGTTACAATGCACATATGCTAGTAAGGACAGTAGTGGACTCAAGGTATACACTGAATCTCCACTGCAAAGACAAAGCCCCGTTCTTTACGTGAAACCAGATATTTTCGACAACCTGGACGCCGGGGCACGCACAAAATGAAAAATCCGGAAATTTTCTTGGCCAAAAAATCGGACATATTCCTTTGTGTGCTTTCCCTGCGCTGTTTTATCTTTGTACAGTAAGATCTAATTTGTTCCCTTTTGGCCTACGATAAGGGGCAGAGACAGGATATGCCAGTTTACTAGGTGGTGGAGGACGTGTCTGCTCAGTGTCCCCTTTCAGCCGAGGTGCGAGACAAAGAGGGGCTGCTTCCAGGAACTGTGGGACAAGCTATAAGTCTGTCCTCCCGCCCCGTCCCAACGCCCCCTGTGGCCCCTCCAAACAGTCTGCTCAGGGGACGTTTAACTATCTGACCTGTCTCTCCCTTTTATAACAGGCTGCCAGCAAAATATATCCGTATTACTCTGCTCTTACTGCTGCTTTTTATTTGTTTGGTTGGTCTTTTTTAGAATTTGGATGTGAAGAATGATTAGAAACATACAGCAAATTTTGAAAGAATATTACAACTACTTCTAATACATACAGTTCTTTGTTACTTTTACTATGGCTAATGACTGTTATTATTATTATACGATGACTTAAAGAGGCCATATTACGCTATTTTCTGATCCATATTATAATGTTTCCTCTTCACAAACATACCTGGACTTGTGTTTTGTTTCACTCACACATGTTTAACACACAAATCCTGCATATTTAGGCCAAGTTCTTCTCTCAAATAGAAAACACTCTGTGATGTCATGTGGTAATACGGGAAGTGCCCTACTCACTTGAACCATTTGGATAATTTCAGCCTTAGAATTCACAATCTCTACTGAACAAAAGGTAAAAGGTAGCTGCTAACTCCCACTACATGACATCACAAGGTGGAACAAGTCATTTTGAGCTTTAACTAATAATAAAGGGTTACTCAAACATGTGTGAATGAAGCAACTAAGAACTCCAGTATGTTTTTGAGGAGGTAACATTATAACATGGCTAAATGCTAATAAGAAGCTATTTCGGGTAGAATCAGAATAAGAATTTATTTGTCATTTCAGTATAAAAAAACACAGAAATAAAAAACTGCACTCAGTTGGAATAAATAGTTTAAATATCATATCAAATACAGTCTTTAAAAACAGACCCCACCGCCGCCCCATTTTCTAAATTGCTTCCCAAGTCAGTGCTGTTCTGTAAGGTGCATAAGTGTCAGGGCTATAGAACCTCTAAAAGTGTTTATTTATTTATTTTTTTCTTCTTATTCTTATTTCTGATCTATTTATGTATTTTGTACCACCACTCCTGCTATGTTGCTAGTTATTAAGTCACTATTTGCAGTAAAAGTAATTTTGCAAGTAAGGTAGCGTTTCTTTACAGTCTGCCCTTGAGAAAGTACAGTAACTCGATCTGGTTACCTGGGGGCACCTTGGCAGTTCACCTATATTTTTCTTTGAGCAAAAATCCATCAGCGAAGTATCTCCCTCAGCTTCTTTCATCCTTTGCTGGCCACAAAACAAAGAGAGCCCAAACAATACAGCGACACCATCAAATCCTAACAAATAGCTTTCTGTCCCATGTTCTGCACTTGTGTGTTCAGGGGCAGGTTGGCTCTGAGTACAAACAGGAGTCGATTTCCTCTTGGATTCAATCTGATGGGGTTTTGTTGCTGCTTTCAGACAGATGGGGCTGGCTCTTACGCACATGTGGCCCATAACATGCACTGGCCCTGCTCAGTAAAAGCCAATACATCATTTCATTACTCGTGTTCAGTTTAGTCAAATAACATCCGCTGCCTGGGGTAATAACTGCAGCCTGTCCCACTACATTTCATCAGGGGATATCAGACTGTAGAGTGAGCCCACGTTGCCAGTTCCTGTCTTTTCTTGTAAAACTATCCCCCCCTCAAGCACTGCCACCAGCCTCAGTCAGACTGCACATGATACACTGGTTAAATAAAAATTGCCTTCTGTGTTTTGGGCTTGTGGAGGACGTGTTTACATGAAGAGGGAAGTTATCATTGGTGTGAGACAAAGTGGTGCGATGATTTTGCCTAGTTAAAAGTGCACTGTGTTACTTTGTGGCTGGCGGTCCATCACCTGCTTCCTTCTTTGGTTATGTCTGGAATGTTCCACAGTATGACATTAAACGGCTCTACCTTACATTTGTTCAACTACAGGTGGTTTTATAGCTCAAAAATACCTAAAAAAAAAACAGGCAGTGAGCGGGGTTGCCTCTCCACAGATCTGACCTGAACTTGGTCTGGTTTGAATACTAAACTGTGAAATATTCCAGACAAAGCATTTGATGGGCCCTCCACCAGAAAATTTACACAATGCTCCTTTAATTTATTTATTTTTCCATCTATTGCCAGATCTCCAGGAAGAATATGAAGCAAAATATTTACTGTTTTGGATTGACACATGCCAACATTGTATATTATTGTTGATATAAAACAGTATAGGTTCAAGAGTGCGTGAACTAATGGCTGAGCCGCTGAGTGGTTAGCTTCCTATCAACAAGGTCCTAGGTTTGATTCCCACACTGTTGAAGGTCATTCTGTGTGGAGTTTGTATGCTCTTCCTCAATTTACTGTAGAAATTAACTCAAATGGCGAATTGAATCACATAGGTAATCCTGATAGGGACCAAGAATCATGGTAACATTGACTGATTTAAAGGTTTCTTGATGTCTGGTTACCTAGCTACAAATTCAGACTGCTCCTTGGACAATAATAATAATAATAAATATAGCCGCAAGCGGCGATGATCGGCCCTCGCTCGTGCCTATGCTCCGCCCCGGCCGCGCTGCGCTCTGCACATGCCCCACAAATGCACCTTACCCCCTAAGCCCTAACTCCTAAATAAACCCTAACTCCTTACACTAACCCCTGACCCTACCTGAACTTCTAACCCTAATCTAACCCCAACCCCAGCCCTAATCCTAACACAAGACTTAACCGTACCCCTAACCCTAACTTTAATCCTAACACCGCACCTTAACCTTAAACCTGCCATTTTTGTCAATTGTTATATGTGTTGATTTTGTTTTTTTAAATTCAAGATGGCGGACAGCCGGTAAGGGAGGAGGCATGGTCACAGTATACTTTTTTGTTCCTATTCCCATGATGCATCTGTGTACCAAATTTTGTTTGGCGATGTCAAAGTTTTTCTCAGGACGCCACATTGGCAATGGCAGATATTTGGCCTGTTGCCAGGGCAACATGATGAGAAATGGCCTGGGGGCGTCATTGACTTTTTTCATCAAGACCCTCTCTGGTCTCTGGTGCTGTTTTCATAGTAATTAACAATTACAAAACTATCATTAGAAAGGTAAAAAGTTCTCAAATTGTGGCTTTCCCTTTGGCTCCATTTCATAAGTTCCATAATGTTGCTGTTCTGGCGCTGTTTCCATAGTAATTAATTATTCAAAACATAATATCATATCTTTTCAATGGTAAAACATGTTCTCTTTGCTCTGGCGCCGTTTCCATAGTAATTAATGATTCAAAACATAATATCATATCTTTTCAATGGTAAAACATGTTCTCTTTGCTCTGGTGCCGTTTCCATAGTAATTCATGATTTTAAATATAATATCATATCTTTTCAATGGTAAGAAGTCCTCAAAATGGTGACTTTTCTCTGATGCCGTTTTCATAGGAATTAACAATTACAAAAGTATCATTAGAAAGGTAAAAAGTTCTCAAACTGTGGCTTTTCCTTTGGCTCCATTTCATAAGTTCCATAATGTTGCTGTTCTGGCGCCGTTTCCATAGTAATTAATGATTCAAAACATAATATATCTTTTCAATGGTAAAACATGTTCTCTTTGCTCTGGCGCCGTTTCCATAGTAATTAATGATTCAAAACATAATATCATATCTTTTCAATGGTAAAATATGTTCTCTTTGCTCTGGCGCCGTTTCCATAGTAATTCATGATTCAAAACATAATATCATATCTTTTCAATGGTAAAACATGTTCTCTTTGCTGTGGCGCCACAAACGCACCTTACCCCCTAAGCCCTAACTCCTAAATAAACCCTAACTCCTTACACTAACCCCTGACCCTACCTGAACTCCTAACCCTAACCCTAATCTAACCCCAGCCCCAACCCCAGCCCTAATCCTAACACTAGACTTAACCGTACCCCTAACCCTAACTTTAATCCTAACCTTAACATAATATTAACCCTAACCCCAACCTCTAGCACTTAACCCCACCCTAACTCTAATCCTAACACCTTACCTTAACCTTAAACCTGCCATTTTTCTCAATTGTTGTGTGTGTTGATTTTGTTTCTTTAAATTCAAGATGTGGGCTCACCACCTGCAGAGGGGTTCATAGGGGGGGTCAGGTGCTATGAGTATTGGGCAGCACCCTGCCCCCGCGACCCAGCTGGATTAAGCGGGAGAAGATGGATGGATGGAAATTCAAGATGGCGGACAGCCAGTAAGGGAGGAGGCGTGGTCACAGTATACTTTTTTGTTCCTATTCCCATGATGCATCTGTGTACCAAACTTGGTTTGGCTTCGTCAAAAACAAACCTGAAATTTGAGCCATTGTCACAGCAACACCGTTAATTGAAAAAAAAAGATTTTAACAACTTTTAATGTTCCACTCATTGAGATGACACAGAATGATTCTGGTGAGGCTACGTCAAAATCCTGTCACGAGTTCACCAAATTTTATATGTCTACAGCGACAGGAAAATTTTATTCTTCCATACAAATTCCTAGGGTCGCTATAGCTGACTTCCATTTGAGATTTTCTAGCAACCACATAAATCTGTTTTTTGTTTGGAACGACAAGACCTATCCACCACCAAAATTTCGTTTGTCTACGACAAAGTTAATTTTTCGGGTATAGCCATAGGCGCAATGTATTTTGATTTTGCAGGGGGTGCTGTCGTGTCATTTTTTTGAATTTTTGGATGTGGAGTATTTGTAAATTCCTACTTTGGCGTTCTTGAATTCTGTGCAAAATTTTGTGACTTTTCGTCAGCGGGAAGTTGCCGAACTGTGTTCGGGGGGGGGGTGAGAAAAATAAGAAGAAGAAGAAAAACCAGAACAATAACAATATAGCACCACGAATGGGGGCACATATACATATCATTGGAATAACGCACCCGTGGGGTCAATTGTCAATGACGAGCGCGTTGCGCGTTGCGCTCGTCATTGACAATTGACCTCTTCAATTTCTGACATACCCAGTGCACGTTTTGGCGTTTACCCGAGTTAACGATTACAATTATGCTGCGACAGCGGCATAATTGTAATTACGCCCGAGGTCGCTCGGGCCTAATAATAATAATAATAATGCATCAGTTTTATATAGCGCTTATATAGCGCTTTTCTGGACACTCAAAGACGCACAGTGAATCAGATGCGTAGGAATATTGTAAATGTAAAATGTCACCTTTATGAAGACACTTAATGTGTTACATGGTCACATTTTTATATAACGCTTTTGCACTTTCAAGGCATTCAAAGGTATTTACATCAAGGAACCACTCACCCTGTCACTCACACACTCAGACACCAGTGTACGCAGACACTGGGGACGAGGTGGGTTAAGTGTCTTGCCCAAGGACAAACAACGACAGCATTCATCTGTGGGATTCATCTGTGGAGCTGGAATCACATCGCTACCTGATCATCACTATGTCGAGAGCGGGATTCGAACCGCCAACCTTCGGATCAGTGGGCGCTCTACCAACTGACTTATATCTGTCCGAAGAAGGTACAAAGAGCATAACGGACCTCAAAAGAAAAGAAGCAAAAGTATGCCAAAACAAACATACTCCATCTCTTTAACACTTACCAACAAAAGCATTTTTTAGTCATGCCATAAAGACAATCATGGACTTTCATGTAAGTGTAGGGACCTGCATGAGTAAACACATGTTCTATGCCCTGGCATGCTCTCTGCTGTACACACTCGTTTAAGCTCACCTCTACTTACTTTCACACCACTTGTTTGTAGAACTACGCCTCGTGAGCTTTTCCACCATCGCCACTGACAACAGGGCTGTCACACCAGGAAGTCATCATCGTGAGTGTGAATGAATGAGCGCAGAGAGAAAACAAAAGAGGAGCGGGAGACGTCAACACTGTACTGGGTCAACATGTCAGAGGCGTGTGAGAGCGGAGCCTGCAGCTGCTCCTCCATCATCACTACCCACAGACACAGCACTGACGCTATGGACCACTTCCTACCACCTGACTAATGACTTCCTCCACACACAGACTTACTATAATACAAACATAATGTACACTATAGATTTATACGCACCATATATTTACTCTGTTATTATGAAACATTATTTGGAAAGAAATACAGAAAATTGTAACATAAGTAATCTGATTGTGACTCTATGAAATGACAACATCAGAAATTGTAGATCTGTCCAAAAAATTGAATTAAAATGTAAGCAAATATCAATGAAAATATAGAATCATTCTAGTCCAGACAATAAATGCTTGTGATTATTTATTTATGTAACAGTCTTTTGTCAATACATGTAATAATGGCTTGAGTACATTTAACTTAAAGGTGCACAGTGTAACCTTTCTTGTGGAGGGTCTGTCACCTTATTGCCTTGAAAATTTCTCTAGCTCCATGGAGACAAGCAAATGAAGCTACCATGCAAAGTTACAGGTCAGATCTGTGGAGGGGTGACCCCACTTGTCAAGCGGTGAGTGAGTAACTTCTCTCAAAACAAAAGTTATAATTGTAGATTGGTGGTTTTATACTATACTGCAAAGCATCCAATAGAAAAGTTACATAGTGCACCTTTAAGTCATAGTAAATCTCTGCAACCTTCTATCTTATTGTCCACATATGACCCATAACCTACACAATCACAACAGTGTATGTGTGTAAACTTTAAAGGTCCTATATGCAAAATGGACTCATGTTTGCTTTTAGACATGTTATAATTTTGTCACCTTATCAAAAACATTCCTGGAGCTGTGTTTTGTTTCATTCACACATGTTTGAATAACCCTTTATAAATGTCTGTCTACATCACTCAAAATGCTTAGTTCCCCCTTGTGATGTGATGAAGTGGTGGTTTTCGAGTTCTACAAGTTTTAACAGCTCTCCTTTACCTTTAGTTCAGTAGAGTTGGGCAATTCCAGGGGTGAAATTATCTAAATGATTCTAGTGAAGGTGTGCGGCATGTATGACATCGGGGTTTGTGTGTTAAACATGTCCAAATAAAACAAAACACAAAACGAAAGCAGATGTCAGAGCACAGAAAATAAGAGAAAAATTCTGCTGAAGTCCATATGGTCAGCAAATATTTGGTCTCCTCCACTGACCACTGCTCAATGTTCTTGTCACTTTTCTCTGCGCTATTCCCATGAATGCATATTCCACACACGTTTTCTTTGTTTGTTTATTTTACCGCATGTGACCCCGATGAACCTGCTTACATCATCTTTGACATCACGGTTCGCTTAGAAAAATCAAGTTTTACCTGGTTCCAGTCGGTTCGAGATTAGGTGCAGGAACAGACACCGGTACGGTTCTCTGTTGGCCTAAAAGCGCCTACAGATGACTGGTCAATTTGAATGTAAATATATACTGTAACTCCAGCTCCCTCTGTTCCTGTCCACTGCTCACACCCTGCTTGTATCCACACTACTGTACAAGTGCAGGCTGAGTCATGAGCTCGCTGCACTCTCAGCCTTTTGTCCCAGTCAGCGCACACACTTATTCAGGCCTGAAGGTCAGCGCGTTAAAAGGTGCCTCCTACTCACACACACAGGTTAGTAGTGAGGATAAACTAAAACACAGAAAAGAAAGATGAAACATTTTATAAAAGAATGTCTGTTTTACAGAGGCAGACAATTCTCTCAATGACATTTTATTTCTAAAAAAGAACTATGTATAAAATTTGAGAAAAGTACTGTATTTAATTAAACTATTAAATGTACAATTAAAATCTGCCGTCACTACAATTAGTAAAACTGCTATTTAACAGTCCTATATTATGCTATTTTCTAATCTATATAATGTTTCCTCATCAAAAACATACCCGGGGTTGTGTTTTGTTTCATTCACATATGTTTAACACATAAACCCTGCATATTTAGGCTGAATTCTTCTCTCAAGCAGAAAAAAACACCATGATGTCATACAGGAAGAGCTCCACTGTGTTTTTAAACTTCACACCTTCACTTGAATCATTTGGATGTTTTCAGGCCTGGAAATGCCTGTCTCTATTGAATAAAGGGTAAAAGTTAACTGGTACCTTGAAAACCACCACTACCACTACCACTACATCACATCACAAGGTGGAACAGAGCATTTTGAGCTTTGGAGATGTAGACAGTAGTAATAAAGGTTTAAAAGAAAGTTTAAAATAAATTAATAAAATAGAGCAAGAAGGAAAAAACACTGAGTAAAAGTAGAGCTAGGAAACAGAAAAAGACATGTCTGTAACCTCTGCTTCAAGCGTGCAGTGCCAATACCATCCCCATGCAAAATGGATCAGTTTTTGGGTCAGCAGTGCTCTATATAACCACACAAACTGCAGTAGTAGTTGAAGTAGTAGTAGTAGTAGTAGTAGTAGACAACCAAATCCTTGTAAAGCGGCGGGGCTGGGGATTACTGGAGTGTGTGCTTGCAGGACTGGCCAGATTAACATTCCTGGAGGTATTTTAACACTCGGGGTGACAAATTTGCAACAGTGTTCCCCCTTGTGCTGCCTTCTGTGCGCTAAGCCTGAGACCCAAGTTTAGGGGAGGTCATCTGGAAAGAGTGAAGCCAAATCCCTTCCTCCCGGGGAGCTGCTGGACTTGTGCAGGCCCAGCATGAGAGCGAGAGTGTGTGTATGTATGTGTGTGTGTATGTGTGTGTGTGTGTGTGCTGGGTATAGGTGGGAGGAGAGGTTGTTCCCACTGGCAGAAAGTGAGCCCTGTTCTGGAGGTGGTCCCTACTATTGTTTTGCATTGGTGTGATACAAAGGCATAGGATTTGTCATTGGGTTTTAAATGGGCACAGTTGAAGGTAATTTGCATAGACAGATGCGCTTAATCTGACGGATAAAGAAGGAACGGTAGGCTTGTGGTCAATTTGTAGGATTAGAAAACAGATTCAGAATTACACGGAAAATTTCACAAAGTTTTACTTTAAATGTTATTAAAGAGGTTAGATGTGATGATAGAAAAATGTTCCCGTGATATGAACACTAAATGTGAGCTAAAATTGGAAGATGATCAGGAGCTATTAAATGCAAAGACTTGATGGAGGAAAACATATCATAGAAATTTGAATAAAAGCTGTGTATGTACACTAATAGCCTGTACTACCTATATAAGTATGATAATCAAAACTATTGCAGAATTTCCATCATACAAAGTCACAGGAAGAACAAAACTCGGCTCAATTTATTATTTTCCTGAGAGCGGAGAGTGCCAGCCACCAACTGTTCCATGCACTGATTAACCATAATAACTCCGACAAACAAACAAATAAAAGTGAAGAAGCTTAAAGGCATGTACCCGATTTTTACCCATAAAAAACAGAACTAGCGCATTTTCATTTGTTTGCAGCAGGCCAGACTTATCCCTCACTTTCCTAACACATTCTGAGCATCCCGATTTTTAACAAGAATGAGTTTATAAGAGCTTTTTTTTCTGAGGGATTGAAGTTACGCCACTGCCAACAACAACAACAACTAGTATGCTAACAGTGCACCAGCATTAATTCCTGGTTTGCAGACAATAAAAATAATTAGATGCAGGTCTTATTTTAACCCTAAGAGCTTTTACAATATATCTGTACTGAGAAAATGTTATTTTATTATGTGAAAAAAATCATGTATAGCCCTTTTAAATGAAGGAAAAGAATTAAAAGTGAAATATTGAACTCACAACCCTTTACAACTAAAGGTAATGTAATTTTCCATGACCTCAAATTGATCAGAACTCAAGTATCTTCATACCTTTATGTCTTAGAACATCCTATGTTACACAAAATTGATTCTTGTGACCTTTTAGCTATAATGTTGTTTCCTCATCAAAAATATACCTGGAGTTGCGTTTTGTTTCATTCACACATTTGAAAAACCCTTTATTATTTACTTTTTTACATTAAAAAAATGTACAGACTATCTCCAGGTTTGACTACCCCAAATTTAAGACTTTTTGAAGACCTTTTTAAGACCACTTAAATGAAAATTAAGACAAACATTGCACCCATTATGTGAGCAAAAAAAAAAAAAAAATCTTAGTTTAGTTTATTAAGATCCCAATTAGCTACTGAAATATCAATAGCTATTCTTTCTGGGGTCTCCTCAAATTCATTACATACTTTTTTGTATAATACATAAACCACACATAATGACCATTACTCACTACTTTAAATAACAAAAAAATACTATTATCATAAAATCTCAATCAGAACTCATTTATAGTAGTACGCATTGCTTGTAAAATGGCCAAAAACATTTATAACATTCTAACAAGATAAACTAAGCTTTCACATTGTCTCACATTGCACTGCAGCCCGGTTGAGTATGCAAAAAAAAAAAAATAGACTAATGAAATTTAAGACCTTTGTGAAAAAAAATAAGACTTGGACAACATAATTTAAGACTTTTTAAGGCCTTAATTTAGGAACATGAAATTTAAGACCTTTTTAAGCCCCTGCAGCTACCCTGTGTATAGCCCTTTTAAATAAATGAAAAGAATTAAAACTGAAATATTATCCCATAACCCTACACAACTAAAGGCAATGTCATTTTTCACTACTGGCACCTAGATGTCTGTATTATCCCTCAGTTGTCCAGGTATAAAATTATTTTCTGTCAACTGGACACAAGTTAGGGTTAAGTAGTACTGGCGCCTAAGCTTCCTGGCCCAGTCAGACTAAAATGCTCCACTAAACAAGGCTCTCTGGACCATGATAACCTTGCCAGTTGATTTGAACTGTGCGATATTTACAGTAACTCTTGTGCCACTCCGGATCTCCCCCTCTGTGTGTCTCTGTGGCGGCCAGGACAAGAGCGCTCTCCCACTGCTTATCTCTTAGCAGCTCTGGTGTGACTCACAGCTGGGAAGGGCACCCAAGGGCCCACAGCCAGTGTCATCAGCCCTGCACCGGAAAACACTGGTATCAAAACACTACCAAACTTGTAACAGATAGCAGACACTTTTCTCTCACGCACAAGAACAAACAAAATAGCAAAAGTGGGGCGCTTCAGATTACAATTCCCAGTCATATTATAAACGCTGAAACAATACACAGTAAAAGTGTTGTTTCCACACATGTACAGAGGCATTTTGGACAGTTGTATATGGCTCTCAGAAAACCTGCAACATAATGGAAAACATTTGGTGCAGTGCCTTTCCAGAGTCCAGCTGGACGTGGTGGGTTTATTCTCACTCTTTATGGTGTTTGCAAACAGCTCTACAGAATGGAGCTATTCATTCAATACATATATTGTCTTTTTTTTGTCTGTTTGTTTTGTTTTGTTTAGAATTTTTGGTTACCTCTTGATGGGTATTATTTATTTTATAGGTGACTTTTCTCTTGAGCTTTTAGTCATGTTATAATGTTGTTACCTCATCAAAAACATGCCTGGAGTTGTGTTTGAGAATCCCTTTATTATCAGTCTGCATCTCCAAAGCTCAAAATGATCTGTGATAATGATTCTAGTGAAAAAGTATAGTTTAAAAACTCAGTGAAGTACTTCCTGTATTATCACATGACAACATGGAACATTTTAAATATGCAGGATTTATGTTAATCTTGTGTGAATGAAACAAAACACAACTCCAGGTATGTTTTTTGATGAGGAAACATTATAACTTTATTATTATTATTATTATTATTTTTTTTTTTTTCAAAAACAAAAACAGAGCCGCCACCTTTAATATTTAATTTGATGTTTTTGAGGTGATAGTGATATCATGTGGTATTACAGAAGTGCTTCACTGTGTTTTTAAACTCCATACACCTTCACTTGAATCATTTGGAAAATTTAAGCCATGGATTTGCCAATCTCTACAAAATAAAAGGTTCAAGGTAGCTTTTAACAGTAAAACTACTGCTTCCTGACATCACAAGGTAATGACCAATAATAATGGATTACTCCAACATGTATGAATGAAACCAGGTATGTTTTTGAAGAGCTAACAACATTAGAACATGGCTAAAAATCTTACAATGGTCAATTTTCTGTTATAGGACCTTTAATAAGCATCCTAGTAAGCACAGGAGGCCTTGATACTTGTATTCCTAGTTGTGACCATTTTACAACATTATCTAGAATTTTAAATGTAAGAAAAAATGTCCTTATTGCTCTGTTAATAGCTGACATATTTGGAATTAAAACAGCCTGGAACGGGGGTGTCCAAACCTTTCGCCGAGGACCACATGTTGAAACATATTCAAAGCGGAGGGCATTAAGTTACATTAAGAGATAACTACAACTATCTTCATACTTAATTGTGATTGGCTGAATCAAATAGTCACTCACCAAAAGCATTATGGGATCTATTCACGCTTACATTGGCGGCAGACGTTTGGAAACATGCAGACGATGACTTCCTTTGAGCTCTGTTGGATAGTAACAAAATCTGGGAAAACTGGGAAAATGGCCATCTAGATCTTATTGTATTTTTTCTTTTTTCCTTTTATAAATTGCCCATTAATTTGTATAGTATAATTTGTTTAATTTAATAGAAACAAACAAACAAACAAATATGTAATAGTAGCGTTCCGTTATGTTCGGCAGATCAACCGTTACAACCAGCAGCCTGTAAGTGACATTGAAGATGTGATTAGAGCCACATCATGGAAAGCTTTGGCAGGCTGTGAAGAATCCATGGCTATCACATGCCCAGTGTCAGTAACTACACCGTCCACATGACTCCAAAGCATGAACAGAGACTATAGAGGCTGACGAAAAGGAGGAGTGGGTGAGTAAAAGTGTCTACCTATTTTTTTTCTGTTGTTTTTCATCAAAATATAATCAAATACATTGGAATCATCTCTCAAAACTCACTATTCTAAAAAATCTGTCGTTCTGATTCCAGACTGCAGCTGCATAGTAAAAACAGCAGGGAGTAGATATGAGTACATTGTTGCATGTCTGTCTCGTGGCTCAGCCTGTTTGTAACACAGAGCTTACTGCAGGGAGGCTATCAGCAGGAGCCAATAGTGCTGAGGCAAAGAGAAGGTCAACATCTGGTCTATGATATCCACCCATTCACCTTGTCTTAGAATCTCAATGAAAGCAGAGTTGCATAGTTAAAAAACACTTTGATGTATTGCAACGCTATATAACAATGTACATTTTCTGTGTAGTTCACCAGTTTACGGGAGTCATATATGTCAAAAGTTAAGAGCAAATGGCAAGGCTTCAGGGGTAGAGCAGCTGCCATAAAAGTGTATCCAGTCGTAAGTAAAGATGACATGTTGCGCACACTGCTGGGAGGCTCTCACTGATAATTGTTTTAGGTCTTCCTGTCAACTGAAAATGCAAGACCAAACTTCTACAGTGTGTACTATTGGTAAATAGCTCTGGTGAAAGTTGTAGGGGCAGATAACATTTGGCCCGAGTCTACACACAACAGACCCCAAACTTCAAAGTAGTGATTAAGATGAACTGCGCTAATTAATGTTTTTCGCTTCCACATACAGGAAAGCTTAGCGAATTAAAGCTATTTTGGGTCTTAAATGTAAAAACCCTGAAACATTCGTCCAAAGCTGCAACATTGAGACACACATGTTTTGGTCCTTCTACCAGACAAGTTAAATAATGTACCTTTTCTTATATAAAATATAATATCTCATTAAAGGTCCTATATTATGCTATTTTCTGGTCTATGTTATAATTTTCCTCATGTTTCAATCTTACACATTTAACACACAAACCCTGCATATTTAGGCTTGGCACTTCTCTGAAATGGAAAACACTCTGTTCCACCCTGTGATGTCATGTGGTAATACAGGAGGTGCTAGATGTATATATATATTTCATGTCCAATGTCCAATTTTGATTGCTTTGTATGTCTTGTACATGTGAAGGAATTGACAAATAAAGGCTACTACTCCACTACTCTATTTTTTACACCTACACTAGAATCATTTGGATAATTTCATACCTGGAATTGCTAACCTCTATTGAGCTACAGGTAGCTCTTAACTTGAAAACTACTATTACGTGATATCACAAGGTGGACTAGAGCATTTAGAGCTTTGGAGATGCAGATGGACTAATAATAAAGGGTTACTCCTTACATGTGTGAATGAAACAAAACACAACTCCAGGTACACACTTTTTGATTTGTAATATAGGACCTTTGATATTTTGAGTAATTTGACAGACAGTACGGTACACATTTATATCTCCATTTTTATTTAATGGCATGTCATTTTAATTTAATGGCACATCATAATGTCTGAACAGGGTTGGTAGGGAGGGTCGGTTGAACTTCTGAACTCCAAAGTCACTTTTCCCATTTACCCAGATGACCCACAAACCTGAGAGACAGACAATGGGCCAGTCACTTTATGGTCACTGACAGGCTATTGCGTTTGTTAACTTTGCGGGCTGGTGAAGTACAGCTAAATGCACAACAATACAGAAGGCAAATAGACAGCAGCAGCGTGCTCCCACACACCTGAGCAAACAGTGAGAGGGCTCTGTGGACACAACCTGCTGATAGCTCACTCATTCACTGTGCTGTGAGTTAGACAGTGAGTTTCAGACTGCTCTGAGACACAAATAATGTGTCTGTATTTGTACTTGATCATACTCTGTCAAAATCTTGTCTTTCTATGCTAGTGAAACCAAAACGCAAAAAAACTGGCAACTTTTCAAGAGGAGTTATTAAAACTAAATGTTAAAATACATGTATTAAACAAATTGCTGAAAGGGACAGCTTAGGTAGAGGAAGTGTCTGAGGGGAGATGGAAGTCTGTCCTGCTGCATCAACAATTTTAAATGTGTGCAAAGAAAGATATAAGATATTTAAATTTCCCCAGGTTTCCTTTTTATTTTAATATGGGTTGTACATTAACGATTGTATGAGTCACCGTTTGTTTCCAAATTGGACTGTGGTAGGGAGACATTTTGGAAAACTTAGGCCTTGCCTTAACAACAGTATAATGTGCACAAATGTATTCTATAATTTGAAACTCTACACAGTAGCTTTATACACAATTCTGCTGACTGCATGTTTTGATAGATGTTCACCATGTCAAGATTTACAATAAAACACTTCATTTCAAATATTGAGTTTCTCTGTCTGTCTCTCTACATGTGATTAATGTTTTTGAAACATTTTGCTGCCCTGCCAAAGCTGAGCCACAGATACTGGTTTTGTGCTTAAGAATGAGCTGCAGACACTGCCAGCTCAAGTCATGCATACACCAGCTTCCCCGGCTTTGAGCAAAATTGTGCAAACTGCTGAAGAGGGGAGTAAAATCTAATATATAATTCATCTTTTTATTAAGAATCAAGACGAAGTATCACTGAGGGCTGCTTTTTGCATCAGTAAAACCTCCCAATGCAAATAAATATTAGGAAGAAGTTTTATGCATTACCTTCTCCCAGCTTTTGTAATTGGCAAAAGATAAAAATGGAATTTTGCAAAGCAATGACTCATTTGAAATCATGACCGTCTGGAGGTTGGCTGTCCCTGATTAAGCCATCAATATCACTAGAGACCTTTTTGCCATTATCATTGCACATTGTTATTAATTCTTCTGCCTGGGTCTCATCCATTTTTCAGCAAGAGCGGGGGTGGATAAATAAAGGTTTTTCCAGAGGACTCAGGTGGTGGAGGGCGTCTGCGAGAGCACGAGTCAGTGAAAGATCTGTTCCAACAGTACTGAGACCTTATAAAATAAGGGACATGCATCAGTCATATTTAATTTCTGTTTACTCCCTCACACACAGAGCTCTTCTCATTACTTACAGAGGTACAGCCCAAATAGAATAACAATGTAATCTGAAGGGCCACTATTAGCAAAAGGTTGCAATATTAAGGCAAATTGATGCCTTTGCAAACAATAAAATACTTGGGGTCTTATTGTGAATAACATTTGCTACCCCTGTAATTTAGACAAGAATATGTGTTCCGTTGTTTTTGTCTTGTGTTTAAAGGGGCATTCAGCAATATTGACAAAAATATTATAATTTCCTTCAAGACACACATTTATTTTGGTAAATGGTCACAATTTTACACAGCACTTCTCTATCTTCAAGGCACTCAAAGAGCTTTTACAGCAAGAAACCACTCACTCACATTCATACACCAGTGTACACAGACACTGAGGGCGAGGTGGGTTGAGCATCTTGCCAAAGGAAACAACAACAGCATTCATCTGGGGGAGCTAGAATTGCACCGCCAACCTGTAGGTCAGTAGATTTGACCGCTCAACCAATTATTTTTTTTGTCAGTGGATAAACATTCCAAATGTGCTACTGTCACACCTCTGTGTGATTTAAATAATAAAAACCTTTCAGCATTACCTATTCAGTGCATAAAAACACCTCGTGATAATTGTGCTTTTAATATTAGATGTTTTTTGTTCTGGACCAGAATAATACAAGTCTGTAAATCCAGATCATGTGGTGTCCAGGTACCAATGGCTCCAAAGCAGGAACTGTGTGCTGCTGTGACTGTGTGCTATGTCTTCTATGATCCTGTGTGCTGTGTCCACCCCTGCAGGATCATGAGGGACCCACCCATACCACGTGAGGTCCTTCTGATGTCATGCTTCCTCTCTGTGAATGTGCCAAAAGTGGAAATGGTCCGATGTGGTGGTAGACAATCTGCCCCAGGATCAGGGCGTTCAAATCTGGATACTAATATTACAACTCGTCTAGGACTAGTAGGTCATTCTGCTGCTGTTGCCGATGCAGATGCTGGCTCTTTAGATAAAATTAATTATAGAATTTTGTATGCAAGTGAGACGACTGGAGCTTTGCAGTTTCCTAATAGAAATCTTTTATAATGCATCTATAGAGATTATCAGTTCGACTTACAGGTGTAGTAAAACCTCTCCATTTTACCATCTCCAAAAGGTCTCTTCACTTATGCATGCAGACAGACGTAAAGTGAATAGCTCGATAATGTCTTGTGGGCCATCCTGATTCAGCCACACACTCCATTCTGTTTCTGCGGCCTCCTGCGGGCAAGCTGTTTAAATCTTAACAATCGGTAAAATGTCAGCCACTCCCCTGACTGGCATCTCCACTGGACCCAGACCTACGTGTAAAAGAACTGGGAATTAGAATTAAAGTTCACTTCCACTCTTTGACACAACACAGTGCTCCGCTGGAGATAAGCTCAGCCTCTACTGTTGGTCCTGAAACATGGCCCATTAAAACTAATGGGAGCACTTTGACAAAGCCACTGCTGTATATTTGAATTTGATGCATATCTTGATCCATATCTGTTTTCACCCAGCAGGCCTCTCTGTTTACATGGACATTGCATGCAATAAGTAGTCATTGTTTTCCCCATGTTGGTTTGAGTATCACAGCACACATGTTTGTAGTTTGCAGTTTGTAATACAATTATTTACAGACCACAGCAACAACGCATTAGTGTAACTTTACTGGTGGACAGTCTGTCATCTTTCGTTGGAATGTTCCACAGTTTGGCATTAGACATAGCTCAGTTTCCATGGAAGCTATATCAGGAGGCTCCACCAAGCCAAGTTACAAGTCGGATCTCTACAAATGAGCCCACTGTTAGAAGAAAGAAATTAATACTCTGCTGCCTGTGCAATACTGGAACCATGTGCAATACATAAGATGCCCAGCAGTCACTTTACCCACTACAAATTTATTTATTACCATAAGATACTGTAGCCACTTTAAAGATATAACGATATTTATACTGTACAAACTGTAGCCACTGTATTCAATTGTATTCTGTATTCAATTTATTGTATATAGAATTTTATTTTATTTTATAATCCTTATCTTTATAGATCTTTATAGAGTTTGTCTATTTGTAAGTAATTCTGTACTTCTATGCTGCTACTGTTTTCTTGCTGTTCTCTTAACTGTGCGTTGCAACACTAAAATTTCACCATTGTGGGACAAATAAAGGATATCTTATCTTATATTTGAGTAATGCATATGCCTTTAATTGAGGAAACTCCCTACCAGAAAAATGACATAGTACAACTTAATGTATTATTTATTTTGAAAGAGAAATGTCCTAGCAAGCCTCATTCTGTTTGACTGGTATCACGTATCAATCAACAACCATCGGTCATAGGCTTACATTTTAACTGCTGAGTGACATACTGGCCCCTGGAGGTTAGAATGTATATCTGCACATTAAGTGACACACATGAACCCATAGGGAGCCTTTAAAAGTCCAATTATACAAGACTGCTGCTACAAAGGCTACAAATTATACTGTGTAAAAGTCTACATTTTATGGTTGTCTCTATAGCAGATTATATGGACTAAGCAATAGGTCTGGCTAGTGCAGGATCTGTTACATGGTCAGGGGTGGTAAAGGGCCAGTGGAATGAGTCCAGTGAAAAAAGCTACTCATAAATGTGTCACTGCATGGTGCTCTGGTGTACACGCTGTTTCCCTCACGGACGCTCTCAAGTCTCGAGGATTTGCTCTTGAGCTCAAATTGTAAAATGTCTATAGGTGTGTAGATACAATGGCAAGACTTACACACTTACACTGCAGTACGAGTAGCAGACTGTGTATATTATTATTATTATTTATTTTATCTTCTTTATTAAAAAAAGAAAGAAAATGCATCTCATGGAAACAAAAAAGAATCAGTTCCCCAAATCCCGGTTCATGGATGCAATATTTTCTAAAAGTAAGTTATATTCTACACATTGTAATACAACACTAAAATACAAGATTTGTTTTTATACCTGATACAATTTACAATATCACTGTATTTGCTGGACTACAAATTTGTGTTCTCATATAATAAATTAAAGGGGTTATATTACACCATTTTCTGATCTATGTTGATTTACCTGGAGCTGTGTTTTGTTTCATTCACACATGTTTAACACACAAACCCTGCAGATCCACCTTGTGATGTCATGTGGTAAAACAGGAAGTGCTCTGCTCTGTTTTCAAACTCCATACACCTTCACTAAGATCATTTGGATTATTTCAGGCCTGAATTGCCAATCTCTACTGAACTAAAGGTAAAAAGCTGTTTTTGAAAACCACCATTACATGACATCACAAGGTGGAACAGAGCATTTTGAGCTTTGAAGATGTAGATAGGTTAATAATAAAAGGTTCTTAAACATGTGTGAATGAAACAAAACACAACTCCGTGTATGTTTTTGATGAGGTAACAACACAACATGTCTTAAAGCTCACAAGAGTACATTTTGTGTAATATAGGGCCTTTAAGCATCTGATATTCTGTTCTTTTTCACTACTTAAGTTTTTACTGCAGTAAGATATAGCATCTAGATCAGATAGTTGACTCGACCCTAACCCAGGTCCATTAACATGCACTTAGCCATACATGTTTATAGCTGCAGCGTTTAAGAGCTCAGTGAGAAACATACCATCGTTCAGCAAATAAAAGACCCAAAGGCAGTCCAGACATACCATGACCTCCACTGAGCTTTATGCTGTAATAAAACATGTTTACATGCTAGTTGTCTGCTTCGACCCTGCGGGGACCAGAGGGGAAAAGGTTATCATTAAAGGGCCATCCTCCACAGCCTTCAAAAGCATTCAGTGATTCTTAGTGCAGAGCTTTTGGAGGTTTATAACACTTTTATTGTCTCTGATTCCTACAAAGATTTTTAGAGCAGACATGATTTAAGCAAGATCTAAAAAACAGGAGGTAAAGCCAAGAGTGGTATTCTTATGAAATGCCACAGGGTTTTTTGTGCCTTCCTAAAACAGCTTTGATGGAATTATTGCACGGATCAATACTTGGATTGGAATTGAACCCAGACCTTGACCTATTATCCGCCTTTCAAGAGAAAACTAAATGTTCGGTTTGGGTGGCATGAGCTTTGTGAACGAGAAGTGATTGAAAAATAACTGAGATTCTATTTACTTTTGAGTAAACAAAGAGTAAAGATTGGCTCTCCTGAGGCTGGTTTTTACACTCACTAAGCACAACTTTAAACCTACCTGGCATCCAGTTCAGTAGATGTGTCTGAAATCTCACAATCTCACAATCCACTTAAAAAACAGCTGCCATAGCATGCTGATAGATACTTTTGGTGCTCAGAATATACTGAACAGTAGTATACCAGGAAGACTCCACAATATTCAGATTTTTCAGAGTTTAATTTGTAAGACAATTTACCTGCTTCACTAATGTGTACTAAGTCATATTAGTCAAACTATCTAACTAACTAAGGCTCTATCAGTTCTAAAGTGAAATCCCCGGAGAGGAGTCAGACCTGAAAATATGGCTGAAAGTGCATAAAAGAATATTGGGTACTTAGCAACTAGGATAGTTGACAAGGGGGGGGCAAAAGGAGGCCCGTGTGAGCATTCTTAGCCTGGTCCCCCAAAATTCTGTTGGCGGCCCTGATTACTGGTCAATAATCAGAGTTTGCAGTGACCACTTTTTTTTAGCACTGATACTTACTCCTGGATGAGATACAAAATATTCTCTACTAGTTAAAGCTACAATCTACACTTTATATATACTATTATTTCATGGTTATTTATTTCATGGTTATTACTTAGCTGGCAGACTAAGGATCTTTGCGGCCATGTTTTTTTTTCCGTTCTATTTTTCTTGGAACTTGGTATCAGCTATTGTCCTGGTGTCAGTACTGAGGTGATCCTGGTTGCGTGTGTTTCCTGGGAGCTCAGGGGTGCCTGTGCATGGCTGAACCCATCTGTGGTGAGCCATAATGCTTTGTTCACGCTACATTAGGTTAGCACTGTGTTGCCAGCAAATCGGGCCAAGGCGGGCCACTGTCTAATTAGGATGGAGGAGTCTGAAACGACAGCAACAAAGAGTAACTTCAGTCTCAACCCAAATGTAACTCATGTCAATCCCTAAGAATGGAATATGTGTATTGTGTATCTCTTGTTATATTGTAGTTAATAATGATAGAAAAATTATATTTGCTGTGATCGTGCTATTTTCTGATCTGCTATAATGTTGTTTCCACATAACAAACTTACCTGGAGTGTTGTTTTGTTTCATTCACACGTGCTTAACACACAAATCCTGCATATTTAGGCTGATTTTTCTCTTAAACAGAAAACACTCTGTTCCACCTTGTGATGTCACATGGTAATAGAGAAAGTGATCCACTACGTTTTTGGATAATTTCAGCCCAGGAATTGCTAGTTTCAACTGAACTAAAGGTAAAATGCAGCTGTTAACTTGAAAACTATTGCTTCATGACATTACAAGAGGGAACAGATTATTTTGATCTTTGGAGATGTAGACAGACTAATTTTAAAAGGTTACTCAGACATGTTTGATTGAAACAAAACACAGGTATATTTATATATGATGTTGTAACAGCATTCTAACACAAGAGATCTAAAAGATCACAAGGATAAATTTGTGTAATATATGACCTTTAAAATCTATATCAGATGGATGTTGTGCATTCGATTCTCTGGACTAGTGGTGGGACCCTAGAGGCATAATCATTAACTTCAAGTCCCTGCAAACTACTACAATGATTAAAACTGCACTCTGTAGCTTTTTCTGGGATAGGGTCTGCCACCTGCTTGTTGCCATGGTGATGCTTTGTCTGGAAAATTCCATAGCATTTATATCAATGGAGAACAACATGACTATAATGTTATCTGCGACACTGCTCGCAGTAAGAATGCATATGTTTTTAATTCAACTATCAAACACTGGAACATTTAAACAAATAATAACAACATGTATGATTATTATCGCAGAAAGACCATCTGTGATTCCAGGTAAAGGATTTTGTTATAGTTAAGAGTAAATTGGTTATAGCTCTAAGCAGAGAAAATATAATCACCAATCATTACCATAACTCATTTAATCCCTTTTTAAAATGATCCCATATGGGGAAAACGAAGAACAAGACTAATGTGCAAATGTCTAACGTACATGATCATTATTATGAGCGTGTCCAAGCCAGTCAGGCATAGTTGAATATAACGGCATCTCTCTCCTGACATGACATAACAGTGGTGGGAATCCTGATCTCTGCCTCACTGCTCTCTCGATGCTAACACAAAAGTGACATGTTTTAATTTTCTCTCACAGCAAAAGGGAGGCTCCCACTTCCACTTCACAATTCATAAGGATCATGCATTTTTTTCTACTATTCACCTGACATTATGATTAACAAATGGGCAGACAAGATGAGATGTTTTCAGTTTGTCAGCCTTGAAGAGATGACTAATATCTTATGTATTGTCCAATAATTAATTTCAATAGCATATCCTGTTTCTTTTCTTACTGATACGTTGCGGTGACACGCTGAGGGGGTTCTGTATGTATGTGTATGCCAGAATGTTCAGAATTTATGAAGGTGACACAGCGCACACATTAGTAATTAACTAGTAAAAAAAGAAGATTGTCTGAAATCTCAAAGAAAAAATACAAAATGGATTCAAACACATTTCATGAGCCTTTGATTAATTTGAGTATTCATGGCCCTGCTTAGGTGTTTTATTTTCAACAAAAAGGTCAGCGTGACAAACTGAAAAACTGTTGGGCAATGCAAAAAAGCTTTTGACTGTAATGTTATGTGAGAGGGACTTGTTTAACAGCTCAGATTAAAGTCTAACAGAGAATCAGACATGGCAGTGCCTACATTAGCATCACACCCCAATGATGATATCAGCTGCAAAGTATCAGTATCGATGAGAAACACTGAAACATGACCACTACTGAAAACAGTTTCAGTTTGCATTGAATTGTGAATAGTCAACCTAAAACATGCGCAACAGGCTAATCCTTCAACTACTTTTGATAATGAATATTTATGGTTTTCATGGGTTTGTTATGGAACATTTTGAGTACTTTTCCTCCCACTACAAAATATATAATATTTAGTTTTTAATTATTTGCTATATCAACAGTCCTAATTTTAGATCAAGATTAGAATACAGGTCCCCTAGATCTGCATTGCTCCTGACAGGTTGATGGGTCAAATGCAGTGGACAAATTTCCTATGTGGACCATAAATACTTATATCTTAACCTTTGCCTCAAATATATCCCATGGAATTGAACAGAAAACAAATAATATGATTGGATTAAAATAGGTAACCCAGTTGGCATGATGCAACCCAGTCCAAATTGTGTATTACCATATCTTGCACCACTGCTTCCTTCCCTCCCCTTGAGTGCCTCATCTTTCTTCCGTTGCAAACACTGGTGTCTTCTTCAAGTGATAAATGCCTGTTTCCCCTACACACTGTCTGGCCATGGACACTCTTAAATTACCCCAAGCTGTGGAAAGAGGAGGAAAGAAGAACTTAAAATAGCATTTGGACAGGTCTCTTTTTGGTGGAGTGGTTGGCCCTGTGTGACCCCTCCGCCGTTCCATTGTCACTCCGCTGCGCCCCCTCGCAACACTCGGAGGTGAGGGGGGAGTTATTGATGATAATCCCATAGACCTCTGTCCTTCTTTGCCCACTGTTCACACTGCTCACGTCCCCCACAGGCTCCATCCTTCTCTGGCTTCCTCTCCTCGAGTGCTACACATGAATAATGTTGTCCCCAAGCTAGAATGAGGTCAGGATCATAATGAGGAGACATATTGTGCAGTTAAGGCTGTCTACAAATGGGCCATCAATAAGCAAAAGGTGTTCGGGAGAGGCAACATTGTGTCCCTGTCCTAGCATCTGTGCATAATGTTACTGGGGAAAAAAATTATAATCTGAATATTTGATCAAAACATGCTGTGTATGCATGCATAAACATTGGGTACCACTTTATATTAAGAATGAATACTATAGGCAACTATACCTCATTAAGGGGCTAGGCGAATCAAAGTGTAGTTATAACAAATTGTTATCTTATAGGGACAAGATCTCATGCCACAAGATCTTGTGAGATAAAATGTGCACACATGAGAAAGATCTTATTTAATTTCCTGGTATTTATATTTGGATGGGACAAAAAATGGTCTATGCACTAGTGATATACACCATCAGAAGCTGTAGTTCCAAAGTGCAGTGCTATAATGCCAACAAATTTTAAAGGTGCACTGTGTAATTTTTCTGGTGGAGAGTCCTTCAAATGCTTTTCTCCCTTGCTTCGTCTGTTTTACAGTATAGTCTAGCTTCATGGAGACCAAAGCAGACCAGGTTGCAGGTCAGATACATGGAGAGGCAACCCCGCTCACAGTCAGAATGCCTTTTTTTCTTGGTATTTTTGATATATAACTACCTGTAATAGAATAAATATGAAACAGAGCCGTTTAATGCCATACTGTGGAACATTCCAGGCAGAGCAGTGGTATATGCATAGAGACATGCAGATGACTCTCAAACAAACCGTCATATAGGGTGCCTTTCAAAAATCATAGCACAAAATTGTGAAATCAATTGCAACATACATTTTTACAAGTTATGTCAAAATCTCATTTGGCTCGTTCTCGTGAACTCAATCTTGTGTCTCTTCTAGTCTTGGAACTGTGTTTTGTTCCACCCCTGTTACCTTAACACTGCAATAGCAGCTCTTGGTACTGAATTTCTATCAACATTTTGGGGAAAATTTTGACTAAGTTTTATTTGGGGGGAAACAAAAGGTTAGAAATCTCCCACAAAGACACACTTGTTTTCTTCAAAACCAAAATTATATTGTTAAAAATTTTAACACACAATTTGAGAATTTTGCTATTGCAATTTTTGGTTTGGCTGGTGCTTTGCTTCAAAAAACAAAATAAAATCTACCAAAAATTGAAAAGAAAAGTAATTTGCCATTCATTTTTGAAGTTACACATCTGTAGTATTTCCAAGGTGACCAAAACAAGTCCAAAAGTCCAACTGCGTTGTGTTTCTGTCAGACAGATGGATGCCTCTGGTGGACACATGACAAATTGATTGTTATTGGTGCCGTTAAAGTGATGAAGAGCCCAAACCTCGGCCGGGGTCTGTTTGACCTCCACCACTGTCACATGAGCAACACTTGTCATCAAAGTCCGTTCCAGCCCAAAGAGCTGCAGTTAACCTCTGACCTTTCACCTCAGCTGCCCTGCATTTAAGTGGGTGCCCTTAAGTTTGCTAGACTGATTTCTTATGGAGCGTCTGAGGTGCTTCTGGTGGAGTTTGATGGGAACAGGCTGAATGGTTTTATCCTTATTCTTCATTTGAAGCTCTTTTAAATTTGTAAAGACTTACCACCACTTTGTGCACCATCAGATATCTATTTCACCTTCTAAATAGTTTTGTATCTACACTTCCTATACTTAGTAACCTTACACAAGTTACACAATTACAAAAGTTACACAATTGAATTCCAACCAATTGTTGCTTATTGCTTGCTTGCCAATTCTGGCTCAGCTTCTCCAGCAGTTACTCAATTGGAGCTTTGTTTGACGGTTGGACAAAGTTAAACTCTTCTGTCACGACCTTTCCAATAACCCCGGCTGCTAGCATGCTACCGATTAGAAGTTTAAATGGAGCAGAATTTTGGGAAAGTCAAGAAATCAAAGGAAAATGTCAATAAGCATAGCATGCCAATAAAAGACGAGGAGAAAGACAGCCAGGGCACGGAGAAAGGAAGTGGGCAGGGACGGGGAGAGAATCTGCCTTCGATTCAAACAGCGTGCCATAGGGCTGAGCTCCACTGCACAAGCTAGGCAAATCAATAGCGTTCATTTGACAGCATTTCTCAGTGAATGTATTATTAACACATACAAAAAAACTTCTGACCAATAAAAAAGGTATGAAGTAAATGGCCATTGACAACCAAGTACTTATGCCAATCAAAGTCTTATTTTTCATCTCATTCTGGAAGTTGCTGTGGGCGCCTTGTCATTCAGATTGTATTATTTTGCATGGGGCAGCCAAGCTTGAAATATACGTTCTTTACTGTAAAGCCGTTGAATTGTTGGTGGAGATGAACACTGAACATTTTGCACAAATCAGCCAACTCTTTACCACATTTTAGAAATGAAACCTTTCTCAAATTCTCCCTCTAAATGAATGGGATTCCAACTTAACTGGAAGTGCCAACACAGCAAAAGTTTAATAACATTTACAGCCAAAAGGGGGCAGGTCGAATAAAGTCGATAATGCAATATATTTTTAAGATGGAACTTGGCCTGAAATGTTCCACAGTGTGTCATTAAAGGACCCATATTAAGCCGTTTTCTGATCTATGTTATAATATGTTTCCTTGTCAAAAACATGGCTAGAGCTGAGTTTTGTTTCTATTCTCTACTGAATAAACGATATAAGCTTAACTTGAAACTACCGCTTCATAACATCACAAGCTGGAACAGAGAATTTTGAGCTTTGGAAATATCAAGTAAGACTGAATTTTTACTCAAACATGTGTGAATGGAACAAAACACAACGCCAGGTATGTTTTTGAAGAGGTAACAGCATCATAATATGGCTAAAAGCTCACGCGAATCAATTTTGCATGATATAGGACCTTACCTGATATATGTTTCATTGGTTCACCTGCATCCAACGCACTTTTCAAACTATAAACTGTCCAAAATTTTTTTTTAAAAACTAAATAAAAAGACTATATTGTTCAATGCAACAAGCAGCAATTTTAGCTAAAAAGTGACAGGGCACGACATACTGAGATATGACCTATAATAATATTTAATAAGGATTCATTGGATTGTTTGATCTTCATGTAGTCCACTGATATTTGGACGTTAAATCCACATAGACATCAGCAGCGATATCCTGGCGTGAGCGTGATTTAATCTAGATAACGACAATGGACTATTATTCAAAATTGTCGTTCACGTCGGCACCTCTGAAATTACAAAGCGCAGACACCTCGAATAGAATGGCTACCTGCTGACAAGAGATCTGTTTAGCAAGTAGATGGGAGTAAGAGCTGTGTGATTCAGTCTTTGGTTCCTATTTTGTTTTGTTACGGGGCTATAATTTGCAGAGAAAGCAAATATGACTTGAATTCCTCAACAAGCTTCCATTTTAGACTGGTAATAAAGCAAGCAAATAATTTCATAATAATTATATATATTCATTATATTGATATAATGCTGTAATGTTGAAACAGTTTGCAGTGGTCCATAGTTAGGCCTCACTTACCTTATGCATTCTGAGCATCCTCATTAGTCACTTTTATAAGCTCATTTTCACAATAGTGCAGTATCACACAGGGCATGTATTGTTGGCAACAATTTAAATTAACGTTAGTAAAGGCATTGATTAGGCGGCACGGTGGCTGAGTGGCAACACTCAGGCCTCACAGCAAGAAGGTTGTGGGTTCGATCCCCGGGTCGCCCGGGCCTTTCTGTGTGGAGTTTGCATGTTCTCCCCGTGTCTGGATGGGTTTCCTCCGGGTACTCTGGTTTCCCCCATCAACTCAAAACATGCCCGCACCCCTATGAACTAACATCAAGGACCATGTTGTCCACCCTCCTGTGGGCTCACCACCTGCAGAGGGGTTCATAGGGGGGGTCAGGTGCTATGAGTATTGGGCAGCACGCTGCCCCCGCGACCCAGCCGGATTAAGCGGGAGAAGATGGATGGATGGATGGCATTGATTAGCACCAGTCATTTTGTTTAGTAAAACCTTAAAACCCTGATTTGATTGTTGGTTTGCCCAGGAGAAGGGATAAGGGGAGCTCTGCTCATTCTGTCCTGTTGAAATCATAGACAACCTCCTGTTTCTTTATATTTATTTTATTTTATTCAATATTTTACCAGGTAAGTCAGTTGAGAACGGTTTTTCATTCACACATGTTGGAGTAACCCTTCATTATTAGGCTGTTTATATCTTCAAAGCTCAACATGCTCTGTTTCACTTTGCGATGTCATGGTAGTTTAGTTTAAAGTTAATGTTTACATTTTACCCAGGTTGTAATCATCCAAATTATTCTAGTAAAGGTGTCTGGAGTTTAAAAACACAGTGGATCACTTTCTATATCATGATATGACATACAAGATGGAACCGTTTCTCAATGAGTTTCTCAAAGTTGGAGGACTTGAACTTTCTGGATGAATTGCAGTGAATCAGCATCACACAATACTTAAAGAGAATGTTCATACTACATTTAATGACAAGTTTTGATTAAACCTAAATGAAGATTCATGATGTCTAGTTGCTTCACAGATGAAAGCTGATGGTGCACTGAAATGGTCAAATGCAATTATGTATCAGTTACACATTGAGAAAAGGCAGAAGTTGTAGTAGTAGTAGTAGTAGTTGTTGTAGTAGTAGTAGTAAGCTATTTAAGATATCAGGAGAGGGGGCTCTATTGGAGTGTGCGTTCCTCTACAACCGGGACCTGATCAAGTTGTGGTATCTCCTTGAGCCTTGGGATGTTCTGGGAATACAACCCATTAATCCCTTGGTTTGTTGCAATTAGAATAATAAGTAGCTTATTAATGCTCACACTCATGTTTTGTTGTTAATGGCTTGTTATTAATCAATTTATTATGATTATTATGATTATTTTTATTATTAAGCATCTACAAATGATGGCTAGTGCATCATAAGAGCTTATAACCAAATATCTTGAGCTTATTATAGTCTTCCAAATTCTGTAATAAGGAACCTATGTTAGAGCGTTGCCATATTGTTTATATAGAATAGTCTGGTTGTGCAGCTTGTTATTTGCTTCTATAATTTTTTGCTGGGGATTCAGCAACATCCTGCGCCCATAATGAGGCTGCTCCTGGTTTTCTCTGCCCAACTGCCAGCAGAGGTCAACAACAGGTGAGAACTATTTTCCCTCACTGACACTTACACCGCAGACAATGCTCTGAATATGGCATTTTAAAATCACCCACTTTTGCAAAAACATTAAACTTGCTAAAGGTCTAGCAAGGCTTACATTAGAAGATATTATGAGCAGTACAGTTGAACCAATATTCACTTCTGGGTCCTAGTTTTTCTGGCTAAATGCTACATACGGTCACTAAATCCGATTACAACACACATTTCAAGTATATATTTTCAGATGAAGATTAGATGGTCTGCCAAAAAACACTTTAAAGGAGCAGAATTTTTTCTTTCCGATCCTTGGAGAATTCAAAATCCGCCTTGACACCACATGTCTCGCAACTGACAGTCTCTCTGCTTTCTTACTTCTTAAGAGGGAACATTCTACCATTTCATGCACGGCTCTCTATTGATGGAGGTAAGCTGTCTGGTAACATATCTTGGGATTTAAGACTCACCCTGTGCATTCTTTGAAGAAACGCTACACCTTTTTCCCCAAACAGGAGGCCATGACGCTCCCCTGTCAGACACATCCTTCTGAAGAACTTATGTAATCAATTTGACTGCAGCTAACGTACCTTTCTTCTCCATTTCATAATACTGGATTATAGCTTCTTCCTTCCACTTCAGGGTCTGCAGTACTTTTTCCTACTTATTCACAAATTGTATAGTTGAGAGTAAGTCAAGTAAAGTACAATAGCACAATGAATCTTTGCTGGAGTAATGCAATTTTTCCCAGATTAAAATTCCATGTTTATGTGATTGTTGGAAGCCTCCTTGCATTTAGGACAGGCTGTATTAATTTTAAAGGTAGTTAATTGCACAAAATTGCCTCTTGGGAGCTTTGGCCAGGTTATAATGCGATTACTTAATCAAAAACATGCCCAACCTTGTGTTTTATTACATTCACATCTGACTGAGTAACCCTTCATTATTAGTCTGTCTACACCTCCAATGCTCAAAATGCTCCGCTTAACCTTGTGAAGTCAGGAAGCTGTGGTTTACAAGTTAACGGCTACCTTTGTACCTTTTGTTCAGTAGAGATGGGAAATTCCAAGACTGAACATATACAAATGTTTCCAGTGAAGGTGTAAGGAGTTTAAAAACACATTAGAGCACTTACTGTATAATGTCAAATTACTAGTCATGGAGGGTGTAGACAAATGGCTTCCTCTCTGCCCGTCTGCCTCAGCATTTCCACAACTAACAAGTCTAATATGATTTGTAACACTCTCTAAGAAGCATAGGAAAGTTGTGATACATTATAATGCTAATCCATAATAACGCCAGTAATATAAAAGGTTCTGTATATTGCGCATAATTTACTCTTTTCAGCTTTAAGCCATGTTAGAATGTTGTTACCTCATCAAAAACAAACCTGGAGTTGTGTTTTGTTTCATTCACACATTGGAGTAACCCTTTATTATTAGGCTGCCTACATCTTCATAGCTCAAAATGCTCTGCTCCACCTTGTGATGTCATGGTAGTTTACAAGTTAATGCTTACATTTTACTCAGGTAGTAATCATTCAAATGATTCTAGTAAAGGCGTCTGGAGTTTAGAAACACTGTGGATCACTTCCTATATTAGGACATGACATCACAAGGTGGAACAGAGTTAGCATTTGTCTGTTAAACATGTGTGAATGAAACAAAACACAACTACAGGTCTGTTTCTGATAAAAAATAAAAAATAAAAAAATATATCAAATAGATCAGAAAATGGTGTAAAGAAGGCCCTTTAAGTACTTCTACTAGACAAATTAAACTTAAAAGGACAGAATTATCACACCGACATCTGTGAATAAGGGACTAAACTCACAGCACACCTCTCAATGCTACAGAAGCCCGTCGATACTTCAATCTAAAATGGTTTGATTTAATTTCACATTCATCACAGCACTAATCCTCCATCTTGGCTGTGGTGACAGGCCTGGACCTCTGAGTGGGACTTCCCCAGTGGCCCCTCCATGTTAAAATGGCAGCGCTTCCACATTTAACAGCAGCATCCCACCAGAGGGCCATTGGGTCCTAATAATGCTCACTGAATCCACCCTCAATCCAGCCTTGCTCTTCCATAACTCAAGTGTGTGTTACTTACGCCCACACCTGGGGAAATGGGGGAGGTGTCTTTGAGTTTATTACTGGTCTAAGGCAGGTCCCTGAACAGCTAACAACAGTACCGTGACAATGTAAAAGATGCAATTTACAAAGAGGGTAGAAGGGAATGGAAAAATACACCTCTTTAGTTTGGTGCAGAGAAAGATCATAGAATTTCAGTGCATGATGCAGTTAGCCTGAATAAATGAATTATGAATGGGGCGCAACACTGAACTATAAGAGCGGACTATAGCTGAGTGAGTTGAGAAAGAGTGAAGTGTTGCGGCAAAGGTGACCCGCTACGCCGCTCAATGCACAAATTTATGCAACACGAAAAAACAGGGCAGTCAGGGATAGCAAGATCAGAGGGCTTTTGAATAGGCCCAGAAGCACACAGATAGCAAAAAACCTCTGCCAAGCCAAGCTAATATATGGGTTTGCTTATGTGTGTGCAAATCAAGCATAAGATTATGACCATGTATATTTATAATGTGAAATGTTTAATATTTCAACACTTTCTGACAAGATATATTTTCTCTCAAAGCTTGAAGTTTAATTAAGATTTCAGATAAGCATACAGATGTTACATTATGCTCTTTAAAGGTACATTGTGGAGGGTCCATGAAATATTTTTTCTCCTTGGAAATGTTATTTGTCTGTAGGTACAGGTCAGATCCGTGGAGAGCCCGCTCCACTCACAGTCAGGATGCTTGTTTTTCTGGGTATTTTTGTGAGTAAAATCACCTGTAACTGAGTAAATGTAAGGTAGAGCTGTTTAATGTCATACTGTGGAACATTCCAGGCAGAGAGATGACATATCCATAGAAACAAGCAGGTGACAGACCCCCACCAAATACGTACATAGTGCACTTTTAAGCAGGGAGTCGTTTTGTCCTGGTTGTTCTATGCATGATGTTGTATCCCAACTCAAAATATAGCGATAAACTTTATTCTAGTTCAGTACATTCTCTTTAGTCTTTGGCCAATTTTCAAGCAAAAAATGTAAACAAATCAAATCAATGCCTTGGTTACATATGGTATATTTATATAGTTATTTGTGGTATCAGTTGTAAATCCTAAAAGAGAAAGCTCAACACATAGATGGTTTGATAGCTTTTAATGGCCTGTAAATATTTTATATAAAGTATGGCTGCGCCCCAGACAATAGAAGCTTGTAAAGCAGAACACTTAACTCACTTTTGCAGCGCTTCAGTGGTGTTATGACTGATACAAATAAAGCTACATGTCCTCACTTGGCTTGTGTAGAATGTCATATCCCCAGTAATCTGCTCCCATCTCCATAACATTTTGGGTAAATAAAAGCAATTTGCTGGGAATAGTCTTGGTGGTTATGAGAACAGTAGTGGTTTATTTGCTGCTCAGTGAAATGGCTCAGAATGCCAGCACAAATTACGATTTGCATCTGACATTTACAGCATTCTCCTGAATAATTTGCTGTCCCGGAGCTATCTTTGCCACACATGACTCAGTCCATCAGTTCAAGAGATATTTGTTTACATTTGCGCGTGGATATGGCAGGGGTTGTGAGGTTAAATTCATTTACTTTAAAGGTAAGACATCACGTTCTTTGAGGCCATCATCAGTGGTTTATTGGATTAAACAGAGGCTGAAATGAGCGCCCAGTGTTTTCCACCTTTGAAATGTTTGTTTAGAGCGAGTGAGCGTGTATCATGTGAATAATGCTGTTACAGGATAATGTGGTTACAGGAGACACGGCTGATCTGGGGGATACTTTCTCAGGGGTCACATGTTCATATTGAATAGTACATTCAACGGAGCTGGGGGTAGCTATTTCACTCAAGTAAGAATAATGTGATTACTCAAAGAACAATGTAGACTTCCAAGAAATGACAAACGAGTAAAATATATTTGGGGAAACTACAACCCATGGGTAAAAAAGTATTGTTAGGGTCTAATTTATAGTTTGAAGTTGATGTATTTGGAAGAACTAAACCTTAAATAATTCACAAAATCTGGGACTTTCAAAGGATAGACAACAAAAATGAGAACAACTAAATCTTATTTAAAGGAGCTATACAAAAACACAAATGTCCCAGCCATTTTATATTGTCACCATTTGTCAATTCTAAACATATGGTGGGAAAAGTAACCAAAAGTAACCTTTTACTCAAATAAGAATACTGTATCTATAAATATCACTCAAGTAAAAGTACAACACTATAAAAATAATTTGTGATGAGCTTGCTTCTCTGAATTTGATTTTACATACTATAGGCTTCCAGACCGTGTGTGTAATCACTATGTGGCTTGGAGCGGACAGTGTTTTAGACGCCAGCAGGAGTGTTTGTTTTCACAAGTCTGTGAAAAGCATAAACATGGAGGAGGCGGCCATGTTGCACGCCAAGTCCGACTTGTGAAAGTGGCAATGAATTCAGTGTTGTTCTAAAAGCTGGTATTCCCTTTCATCCTGTGGATTCACCCCATTTCATATTAACCCTTCAGATGCAAAAGAATTTTCGGAAATCTCAGAGAAGTTGCCAGACAAGCCACTTCAACTCGACAGGGAGAGAAGAAGAATGAGTCTTACGTTACAAAAACAAAACCCTTAATTACACAGGCAACTTGTTTGGACTTGAGGAGAGCTACTGTGTACATTTGCAATAACTAAATGGGCGTAACTTTTGTACAATAGTCAAACAAATGTCATTTAATATCACTGAAGAGATGATTGTATTTACCAAGACTCTTAACAAATGAAATAATAAAAATACTGGTACCTGCAGTGGCAATCTGGTTAAGAAACATGTATAAAGAACTGGTGGTGAGGGCAAAATTAGAAGTGAGTTTGGTAAAGATTCATTTTGTCTTTAGTTTTAAACTATTACTTACCTGCTTTACATGCTTCAGCGCCTACCTGTCGCCTTCCTCAGAAGCATCACGTGACGATGTAGTGACGTGTCGGGTGCTTACATGGTTTTGCCACACACTAGGGGAAGCTCACGCCTCCAACTGTCTCACACCTCTTCTAGGACTGCCTTCCATATTTGTGATTAAGTGTAGACTCCCTCATCCCGATTTATGATCCAGCGGTGTTGCAGTCGGCATGGTTGACCTTAGAAGAAGAAGTAATAGTTAGCCAATATCTACAATGAAACATGTTCATATTTACCTCAAAGTGCCCTGTCCTGACAAGATTAACCAAGAAGAGCAGAGTACCAGCAATATGTATGGTTTGGCTCCCTATGAAAGAGGGGTGTATTTATCATTTCTTTTCTTCTGCCACAAGATGTCCAAAACTGTAAGTAAAACAGTAGTTGATAACAGATGAAACCATGACGTTACCCCAAACTGCACCAAACGCAGGTATAAAAAATGATCTCTCCACAGCGTTGTCTTTGTGAAGGTGTCTCTAAATGATCCAGTGTCCGGATGCAGGTGTCGTGTGCGTGTCTTTCGGTCAGACTTGACTAAGCCCGGACAGAAGCTCTCCATTTACACTCACTCGTGCAGCTAACCCCTCTTTCATACCAGCCCCTCCAGCCTAAATGCATGGCTTTAGCAGGTTAATCAGTCACCTGTACAAAAGCAATGGGAGAGTGCTTTTGCAGAGCATTATCGTGTTGTGCAGAGTGTCCGGGGCAGGTGGCCAGGGTCACTGCTCCTGACAGGTGAACATGCTCCACCCACGCACACTAACTCACTGTATGTGTCTCTCCCACGCTCACAGATGCTAGCAGCGCTCCTCAGGGGATGCTAACACCGCTATGCTAATACGTGCCAGTTCATCAGTTTAGGCCTGGACACAGCGCTCTCTGTCAGCTGCCTGCACATTTCTCAAGGTGAAAATCCAAGAAGAAGGTTTGTTGTATGCATGAATAGCTGAATTTTTATGTAAGGGGTAAATGTGTTGCATGCTGAACAGACGGGATAAAATGTGATCTAAATATACTGTACCCTAATGTATTGTAAAACAGACACCCTCTAGCTGTAAGCTTGGTAATTAAACTAAGCGCCCATAGTTACTGTGTTTAAGCTGCACTGTGTACATTTTATCACCTTCCACAGTACGGTAGTAAACATATCTATGTCGATGGAGTAGTAGCTGCCACACGGCCAAGTTACAGATCAGATCTGTGGATAGGATGCATGTTGATAGGATGCATAGTATGGATGCATGTTTTTGAGGTATTTTTAATGATATAAACACCTGTACTTGAATAAAGGCAAAATATGTTGAAGTTATATTATGGAATATTCGAGGCAAAGCAATGACATCCCCATGGAGACAAGCGGGGGCAGACTCACCACCAGAAAAATGACATAGTCCACCTTTAAGGGACAGTTTTTCATCTGGCATAATTTTTCAAACCTTGTCATAATCCTTGTCAATGGTTTGGTACCACAAATACATATATACAAAATATTTATTCATATTCATTTGCATTTAATAACATACAATGGGCAACTATATAAGCCCATTGTCAGAAGAATACAGTACCGATACAACACAAAACAATTGTGTCTATTAAAACATATTGCTGGGCATGTGGTTCTGCCAATTCTATTTCTGTGACCATCATTTTCATGTAAATTCTTAATTGTTGTTGATAAAATATGCATCTCCTCCAACATGTGGTAGATTGAGCGTGAACTGTGTGCAATGTAGCATCAGAGCAATTAAAAAGAAAAACTCTGAAAATCAGGGCCAAGACGAGATTAGGAAGGAGGAGACGAGGATGGAAGCAGAATAGAGGAAGGAAGGAGGAGATACTTAAGGAATGGTGCATTTGTTGTTTGGAGATTTTTGTCTTTTTGCTCCCTCATGCATATGGATGAAGCTGTCAATGCGCTGCTGCCTCTCCTTCACTGGGACTAAATGCAGTTTTTCACCTCATCCCTTGACTAAAAAGTGCAGTATTTGTATTCTCCAATGTGTCTCCTGTATTCTAATGAAAAAGGCAATTTTACAACTCATTTATTGAATGTCTATGCTGCTAGGGCTGCAGATTTAAACACATTTTAATCATGATTACAATTAGGATTTGACTATTTACTAAATTGTACAAAGGGTGATTGCTTGGCCCCTCGTGTCTAATTTACAACAGCTTTGATGCAAAATCTTACTAATAAATTAAAATTATTTCTAGTGAAACTTTTATAATATTAATGACATTTTGGGCAGTTTCCTTGATCCAAGAAAACACTAATGAATTGAGAAAATATATATATATATATTTCTTCCCAAATAGAGCAGTTCCATATGTTCAAAAGCACTGGTTATTATTGACATTTTAATATGTTAAAATCGATTCTATACCAGCCCCCAGCACAAGTCTATGTGGATATCTTGTACTACAAAATGAATCCATAGCCAACCAGGAATATGAATAATTTAAGCTACCCGCAATACAGCACATCATCTTGCTAATTTTAATTCCCATTGATCATTGACCATTGTAAATCTTGCAGTTTTGCTTTGTCTTCTGTGCTTCAGCTGCCAAACAACGTAAGTAGAGACACAGAAAAGAATTGCAGATATAAGACAGAGAAAGAGCATGGTGCAGTGATGTATGCCCCCCAAATTGGCCCTTCTCTCAACGCTGCATGAAAATAATGAGTTGCAAATGCATAATTGAAGGTGTAGTTAGGGCATGATAAAATGTGTCAGCAGATTTTTCTTACAGTAGACTCTTTAAATAGACAAAGAACAAAAGAAGAAATAAGTTATTTTACAGCGTGTCCCAAACTGAACCAGAGAAACATTTGGATAGTGCAGACAAACTAATTTGGTGCGATATGATTTGATAGTACATGATCCCATATGATTTGAGATTGTGTTTGGTAAAGAGCTGGATTCTTAGCTCTCATGCTGTAACTTGCTCTGACCAACAAATGATGCTGCTAAAATTGGCTTACGATAAAATATGTCTGACTTGCCGCTGGCTGAGCTGTCGTGTGTGTGTGTGGTCTCTCACTGTTAGAAATCATTCAGTCTCTCCATTGTCGGCAGTACTTGACTCTGGTTGAGAGTTGTGCATCATAATGTTTCAGATTATTGTTATTTATTGGACACTGCAGTTGAGACGAGATGCAATTTAAAGAGCCCATATTACACTATTCTCTGATCTGTTCTAATACTGTTTCCTCAAACAAATATACCTAGAGTTGTGTTTTATTTCGCTCTATTTTTTAACACCATACACCTCCACTAGAATTATTTGGATGATTTCAGCCTTGGAATTGCCCGTCTCTACTAAACACAAGGTCAAAGGTAGCGGTTAACATGAAAACTACCGCTTCATGATGTGCCAAGGTGGAACAACAAGATTATAACATGGTTTAAAGCTCACAACAGTCAGTTTTGTGTGATATAGGACCTGTAAAGATGCATTATGTAACTTTTCTGGTAGTGGAATCTTCACGTTCTTCTGTCCATGTTCAAGATAAGGCTTGTGATAAGGAATGTTCCAGAGTATGGCTTTGAACCTGTCTTGAGTTTTTATGGTTATAATTGTTTTTATTGCCCAAAAGTACTCTGAAAAACATGCATCCTTACTGTGTGGGGGGTTTTATGTAAAAGGTAAATTGTTGCATGCGGTGTTGCATAATGTAATGGGATAAAATGTGATCTAAATATAACACGCCCAAATGTATCGTAATAAAGACACCCTCGAGCTGTAAGCTTGGTAATTAAACTCAGTGCATAGTCAGTGTGTCGAAAGTATTACGGTATTTTTATCTGTTATAATGCTGTTTCCTCATCAAAAACATACCTGGAGTTTTGTTTTGTTTCATTCACACATTTAACACACAAAACCTCTCTTAAGTTTCTGTGATTCCAATTGTTTTTATTGCTCAAAAGTACCCTGAAAAAGTCTCCTCTCCTTACATCTGATTCATAACAAGCCCAATACTGTCACCCCTTTACTTCCACAGAGATATATACTTTTAATTACATACTAGGGAACTTTCTCTGCAATGTAATAACATCTCCATGGAAACAAGCAGCTGGTATACTTTCTTCCAGAAAAGTTACATAGTGCACTTTTTAAAAAAACACAACCACTGATGGCAAAAGATCTTGATTACAAGTAGCCAAGCTCCTTCTAATAGTTGTCGAACTTGTAGTAATCTCCTGCTTGAAGTGTCAGGGACATCTCATTTCCTGTAGTGGTTGACCCTGTCTTTGCTCCTGGTCTCTCATTCCAGTGTTGAGCTCCTTTTCAGCACCAAAGGGTTAAACAATGAATAGCCGTCACCTCCAGTTGCTTTTTAATTTGTTTCTTGGTGGAGAATTGTGCTTGGGAAAATACTCCCACATGTGTACGTGTGCAGCTTAAGGAAAAGCTCAGAGAATACTGCCAAATCTGTGGGAGGGTGTTGTTTAATTAAAAGGTAAAGGCAATGTAAGTTGGAGCTATGTGTATCATTCTGAAGGACTATAGCGTTTTCCAGTTTTTCAGTTAGGTGAAAGCTACAGATACAACCATCATCTGCCTATTATGCAAAATTGATTCTTGTGAGCTTTTAGACACAGTATTCTCTGAGTTGTGTTTTGTTTCATTCACACGTTTGAGTAATCCTTTATTGTTAGTTTGTCTACATCTGTAGTGGTAATGTAAGTTAATGTAGTAGTTGTCACAGTATTCATTTACCTGTGGTTCAATAGAGATCGGCAATTCCACGGTCGAGATTATCCAAATGATTGTAGAAAAGAAGTTTAAAAACACAGTGGAGCACTTCCTGCTACATGACATCTCAAGGTGGAATATAATGTTTTCAGCTTTCAGAGAGAACCTAAATATAGTGTGAAACATGTCTAAATGAAACTAAAAACACAACTCCCGGTATGTTTTAGCATGTTTTTGAAAGTCTCAGTAATAATGCAAAATCCACCATACCTTATTATAGGCAACTTTACCATGAAATGAACCTGGAAACATTCTGCCATGGCAATACTGCATTAAGATAAACTTCTGCATCTTGAATAGATTTACTTCATTTTGTGTCAAGTTACGTCTAAACATCAGACCCCTGGTGATCTGGTCTGTATGGTTTGTGAAGATCTACCCTCCTAATGTCTGTAAATTGTCACACCATCTCATCTGAGCAGAAAAGTTATCCACTCTAAACAAAGTCATCAAACAACCTTGAAAAATAAAAATACAAACATTACAGGGAAACCGCAGATGTAGGCGAGACTCAATAAAGAGCCAAATCTCCAAATTCACTTTTCAGCTAAATCTTAATCCACCATAAAACCACCAGTACCAGGCAGAAGTCCCAGGCTCCAATTAAGCTCCCGTTGCGTGTTCTCCTCTCACACGTAGTGCTACCAAACAGCTCCACCCTGTTTTTGTGCTCATACTCTGCACTCACACCTCAGGTAGACTGTGACGTGCCAACTTCTAATCCCTCTGAGATCACACCAGGATCAGCTCCTCACAATGGTGCATACCTGTTTGGTTCATAACCTGGAGCCAGGATTATATCAAAACACTGAATTCCTGCAATGCGGAAAAGTGAGCATGCAGGGAGCTGTCATTGTCAGTCCCGATTTAACCAGCAGAATAGAGATCCAACTAATTAGATTTTCCATTCTGTTAAGTTTGGTTTAAGTCTGGTCTTCAGTCTTCAAAAGCAAACTTAAATAAATAAATGCACTGAAAATCAAGTCATTAAGATATTAAATGCAGGCTTAAAAGCATTTAATTACAGTATTCCATGCAAGTTTGGGCACTGCGAAACATGGCTTTGTTTTATTTTGTTTTTGGTATTAAACTTGTCAGTACTAGATTAGGTATTGCATACATCACAGAGAAAAAACAGTTGTGTGTCCTGTACGCAGTGCACTTCCAATAAGTAAGGAGCATTTGAAAATGAAAGTAAGAGTGGAGCTTCAGGCTGCTCAGTGATGCAGAGACAGAGGCACTTAACTAAAGGAGTTGCTGTTTATATATTTGCAAAACTGTAATAAAATTGCTTTATAAACATTTACTAAAATCCTAGAATTATGAACATTATTTAGCCTTTGTTTCCAGAATTCAAATTTCAGAGCATGCATGTAGACAAGAATATCTAGACTATATATCAAGATTTGTCAGTGATGCATGGAATTTTGTCCTATAGCACAGAAAATAATTTCCATGGGCATAGTTGCCATAGCAAATAACAAACTTTTATATATTTTGGCACTGTACCAACAACACTTCAACTGGTCTTCTTTGGCATTTCTTTGTGGATAGCAGCCATCACCAGATTGTACAATACTCCCTACAATGGAAGCATATTGAGACTTAAACGGACAATATCACTCACATGTTTTGAGTGTTGAGTGTCCTGTACTGTACGCACTAGACATCCAGAATCCCCTCTACTTGAATTATTTCTCCACCAAATATTATGTTCAAACTCGTCTTAAACTGCTAAACTTTTCCAATGATGTAATAACCTACACTTGAGAGGTACTTGTCAACGCGCTTCATTACTCGTCCTGTAAGTGGCCGATACTTGAATACTTAGCATCTCAGTGATGGCTTAATCGCAGCACAAAGTGTGTTTAAATAGGCCCAGTTTAAAGCAATGCACCTGGAGAGATGTCAGCCCTCCTCTGTGTCACTGTACAGGGCCCATACTCCACTTTATGCCTTGTGTGTTTGGGTTGGCATTTGGCCCTGTACTCGGAGGTGACTCACTGTTTGCTCAGAAACATGTGAATGACAGCTTTCAAAAGAAATAGCCTTGTTTTCCTTCACAGATCCAGTTCAAAGATTGATGGTGAATGTACAAGTTTGACCTGCTGAAAGTCTGACAAGCCAAAGATGACAAGGGCACCACAACAGAGCAGTATTTCTTGATATATTTTTTATTTGTTTTGCTAGAGGTTAGAATAAAAACGGATGAATGGGTAAAACAATGCCTCTGAATTTCAATTACTGTTAACTGGAGGAAGTGTCTGGGATGGGGGAAGTCTGGGAGACCCTTCTTAGACTGGAGAAGGTTAAAATGGCTATTCATTATGATTAGTAATTGCATTTTCTCTGTTTTATTTCTATGTACAGACAAAATTCATTTTTAAATAACTTTGCCATCATAAAGACTTCTATTCTTACTACTGGAACTGGAATATATTACTGAGAATAACATTTTTCTATTCTGTCAAGGTGTTTTAAACTATTTTACCATCAAGTTCAGAAAAAAAAGAAAATCCACACAAATATTTAATGAAGATGTTGAATTTTCATCTCTAGGATTTGAGAAGGCTTACAGCAAAAAGCAACTCAAATATTGTCATTTATATCAACAAAACTTTGCTATATTCAACCAAAGGTTCACCTTTCAGTCTCAAATCCAATATTCTTTTGATCATTTCTCATCACAGATTTCTACCTGACTTTCAATTTTGCTTTGTCTTTGTACTATCAAGAGAGCAAGATATACTTTGGAAACAAACTTATTTTTCCTCTATCAAAAGCAAGAAAGAAAGAACCAAAAAGTGCCTATTCAGTGTGCAAATCATTAGAATAGTTCTCTGATGGGGATCACTAAAATGCATTTGACATTATTAGTGCCATCGTTTCCCTGTCTGGCTTCCACTTTTGTGTTTTTCCAGTCTAGCCCAAAAAATACTGATAATCCTTTCATCTGCTTGCACAAACACACAGCAAGAAAGAAACACAAACTCATTCCACAAACCTACGTCAAAATGAACCAGGCCAGACATGATGAATAGTTGTATCTTCAGACTTCCATTTGTCAACAACTTCAACTGCGTGTGGCTCGGCTTCAAATGGAAATCAAGACACTAGACTCGCTGCAGTGGAAATTGTTTGTTGACAATAAAACATTCTCAATCAATCTGGTGTCATCTCCAGATTGCCAATTGATTAAAACATTCATCTCATCTGAATTTAATTTGGAGTTCCATTCTGCAAAATAATCATCGCCGTGATACGCTCTCGAGTCTTCTTTTTTGTATTTGCTTTTCCAACAACTGTAAAATAAAGTACGACAGGTGGCATCGCACAACCCACTGAGTCATTTATGGACAGAAATATGACTATTTTTGATCTGAAATCAGATCACATGATTGGATTAAGAGTTGTTTTTGATTGTATGCTTGTAAAACAGACTCAGCTCGAACATGCATTATTATTCAGAATGACTCCAAGTCCTCAGTTTGTTGATGGCAAAGAAAAACACTGGTTGCATAAGTAAGATAAATCCAAGGTTACATGGAGGTGCTAAGAAAATAATGAAATAATGGCAATCTGAGTCATCGGCCTCTCCAACTCTACCATCACGGGGGTGTAAAGTTTCTTGTCCCAGAACATTCTTTTCTTCATTCATTCATTTGTTTCTTTACCGACTACAGTTAATCCAAAACTCTGTGGCACGACTTTGAACAGGAACCAAAAGAAGAGAGCACATAACCCCAATCCTTGCAACTTTGGACTGGCTTCCTGTTTTGAAAGCTTTGAATGGAACGGCCCCACAGTACGTCCCGGACCTCCTGTAAATTTACACCCCCGAGCGTGCTTTGAGGTCCGAGGGCCAGTTCCAGCTCGTGGTGCCCAAGACAAGACTTAAAACTATTGGTGACCTTCTCTGTGGTTGGCCCCAAACTCTGGAAAGCTCTGCCCCCCCACATCTGAACAGCCCCCACAGTGCAGTAAGTCCTGCCATAAGAGCACTTTTATTCTCTGGCTTTTAACACCGTGTGAGTTGTGTGGTCCTCTGTGTCTTTTATTTATTTATTTTATTGGTTTTATTCATTTATTACCATTCTGTGGTTTTGCTTTTATTTTATTGGTTTTATTGTTTTAAGACCAGTATGATTAAATCTGAGTGTTTATTTTATGATTATATTATTATTGTTGTTATTAGTATGTATTTGTGCAGCACTTTGGAAACTGTTTATGAAATGTTCTATATAAATAAAGTGGATTGGACTGCATAAAGTACAAACGGGTCTGAACTGGCTTCAAATAGCCAACTTCTTGATATATGACAACCCAATCTCCTCCATTTTATTTTATTTAATTAGACTTAATGTGGAAATTAGCATCATTACAGTAAAAAAACAGTGAATAAGCTGTGCACATAATGGGTTCTTCTTTTGTCTATGATGACCTTGTAAGCCTTGAAAGAGGACACTGCTGTCTGGTCCTGCAGCACGTGTGATATTTCCTTCATGCTACTGTACCTCCAGGTCAGATACTGTGAGAGATAGTGGTACTGCAAATCCGTTTTCCACCCCCCTGAGCCTGGATTCGCCTCCTATCTCCCTTCACACACGTATGCATCAAGCGTACATGTTCTAAGCCTTTTTATCAGCCCTCACAACATAACCCTTTCCTTTTATGGACATGGCAGCAGAGAGAAGCTAGCTAGCCCATCTTTGAACTAGCATGCCAGTGCTAGCCTGTTCACGAAGGCTGTACGGCGAGCGCTTTCGGCACATTGTCTACCACAGAAGTTGGGTTGCCAGATTTAGCCATGCCAGGCCTTCTGGGTGCCACGGATTGGGTTTCGGTCGCGTCGGATTAGCTTCGACTCTGATCATCGCCAATGCAAAACGACTCCTCCTCTTTTTCCGCCATTGTGCTTCCTCCAAAGACTTACTGCTACCCGTGCTATACCGGTCTCACCTCCCCCATTTGTGCCTCCTATCTCCCAACTTCCTTTCTATTTCCTCCTTCCTTCTTCAGCTATGTGTTGATGAGCCCGAGTTACTCTTTTTTTTTTTTTTTTCCAAGAAGGATGAGGGATTATGCTAAGCCTTAACTCGGGGAGACCAGCCTTATCTTGCCTGTAGCAGCTCCATGCACCAGAGAAAACAGACTGGAAGAGGAGCATGGCTGCAGACGGAGAGGGGGGAGACCGAGCAGCGGGGGGTCAGAGATGGGGATGTACGGGCGGGCACATACAACACGTCCATGTTTTCACACGCTGTTCATAATTTGGCCATCTTCGCTAACTGTTTTAAATTAGTGTTTAACCCATCAGTGCAGCTGCTCCTAACATAGATAAAGGGAAGTGGAGTCAGAAAATGCATCATAAATGTTTGGAAATATATGTTATCATGTCTGTGATCTTATTTGCAGCTATAAACATGTTAATATGTTGGATACACTTTTTTATTTTTTATATAACCTTTATTTACCCAGGAAAGTCCCATTGAGATTACTAATCTCTTTTTCAAGAGAGTCCTGCCATGCACTCACCACTTTCATAGTAGGCAATGTGGGTGAAATGTCTTGCCTAAGGACACAACAACAGTTTTTTTTGTGACTCCACTGTGACCCCACTGTGGCACCTGGAATTCCCAGTGGTCTCCCATCCAAGTACTGACCAGGCCCGGACCTGCTGAGCTTCTGAGATCTGACGGGATCAGGCTTTGACAAGCCGGTATGGCCACTTTGATTGGGAACTGTCTTTTAGGCCTATTTGTTACTTACATGAAACTTTTATATTTTCTTGCATTTGTTGGCTAATCTGCAAATCCTTACATTGAAAACGTTCTATAGATTCAGTCAGCATCTGAGGAAACACCCACTAAAAGGAGGTTGAAAGACTCTGGAGGAAAGCAAGTAATTCATTTCAATGTACAAGACCTGCTCTACTACTCACTGTTCAACAACTAAAGAGAAAACACAGACTAAAGAGTAGATATATACCAAATAAAGTGGTCCAAGAAGGGAGCTGTGCGCAACATGCTATGGCAATGCCAGCACTGCTCTGCTCGCAGCATTTTAATGTGAACAAAACAATCTGTTTTCTTTTTTACGCTGTGTCCACGATGTCTGACTATATTGTAACTCCACTTCCAGTAGTTTTGTCTTAAACGAGCAGAAAACTTGTTTCTCATGGACTTGAGCTCAGTGTATTTGCCCCGTCCAGTCCACGCCCCCTGCAGTGACGTGTCTGTATCTATGGTCTGCTAAACATTTGATATCACTTTTGGGAACGCAGTCCAACTTAACAAACTCATAAAAAGTTCCACTGACTTATTGCATCCATGTCAGTATTTACTTTTAAACAGTAACATTATCCGTACATTATGTTTTTCTTTACTTTTTTTTTCTTTGGCAACATACACCACAGCTTACATACCAGACATTACACAGAATGACACTGTCCTGCAGCTGATTTCGACTCTCTCTCTCTCCTCCCTCTGCAAATCCATTGTGCTGGACCATGCTCCAATCCAATCCCTTCCTTGCAGCAAATCTTCAATTACAGTTGCATTATACTCAATTATAGTAAGTCTAATTAAAGTGGCCTCCCCTGCTCTGTTTCCTGACTGAGTAACCCCTCTCAGTATCTCAGCACTGAGACAAAGGGCTGTGCTACAGCAGAGAACAAGCCCCCACTGTGGACAGGCTGCTGCCCTATTCACCTGGCCTAATTACCCTCACTCTGCGGGGGCCGGACTCTTGGGAAAGGCCCTGGCAATGGAGGGGCCCCTAGCGAACTCAAATTTCCGCACTGGTTAAAAAGCGATGGGAAAAGGCAAGTTATGATGTCAGTCTTTATTAGGGAACTAAATAATGGTTAGTGGGGTTAAAACAAGTACATAGTTGGGTCATGTTATAAAATAAAAAAATGTACTAGCAGGTAACTAGTGCTCAAGGTTCAGAGGAAAAAGCATAAAAGCTGAACTTCCACTATCATTACAATTTATTTTTTTCATCTTTTTATCTTCCATATTATTGCATCTGATATATTTTATATTTGTACTTATTTGGGGGGTTCCAGTCGCCCTCTGAGGTCAGAACTTGGATTTCGGAATAACCTAAGTTCAACATCAGATGCCCTTTCCAGTTGTCAAGTTGGAAACAAAATGACTGTATCACAGTAAAGATTCAATAAAGTAATAAAACTAGGAACGTGTTCAAATCAGCCAAAATGAGGATCCAATTAGTTAGTAACCTGGACACTTTTACTACATTAACAGTTAATAAAGCAACATCCATCCATCCATCAATTTGTACTTTTGTTGTCATTAGTTTTGTGTACACGTTAGCAACACTAGTAAAATAGAGCACAACGGCGCATTTATAACAGTAGAGGCTTAACGGCTGTGTAGAAGCAGGCCCACAGAATCAGGTGAACTCTGAAATGTTCTCCAATTTCAGAGCAGAAATCCTGAGATCAGTGAGAATTATTCATATTCTTGTTCTACACTTAACACTTTATCCAGATGTTGGGTAGGCTTTGGTGCATTTTTTTTTTATTTAAATGTGCAAAAAAACATTTTTTCAGTATGAGCTATTCAGGACTTTAACCATTAATACCTCAGAACTGTGTAGAACATGGATAGAACCATAATTGAATTTATACATTTCTTAGATGTTACATTTTGATTCCAGTATTTGATCCTTTATGATTTGTTCAAACAGAGATCTATGTACTTTTTTAAATGCTTACTGTCTGCCTCTTATTATCAGCAGATGCCTGAAAAACACAGCAGTAGATCAGCTAACAGAGAACCAGCCTCTAGACAGCTGCAAAAACCAAGGACTTGGTCTTTCAAATGTACCAGACGGTTTTGAAGCCATGAAAACCGAGCATGATTTGAACTTTCCCATTATGCTTCACAAATAGGCTGTGATCTTTGAAATTCTCAGTTAAGCAACGATGGCAAGGAAAAATAAAACTTTTTGAATACTTCTATTGCCATATTTTAACCTTAATCTCGATCTTTTAAATTCTTGCTGATAACAGCGGATTGGCATTGAAATCATTGTATGCTTTGGTGCTGTTTGACCTTTAAAAACTAGGTAATTTTTCCCATGTAATTAAATTTACATGGCAGTTATTAAGTACAGTGGAATCTTTTGAATGACCCAAGTGGCCCCGGGGTTATTAGAGGACCAGATTGGGGCATTAAAGAGGGCTACGTAAAGTTCAACAAAGCTTCTTTCTTCACTCTTCCTCCTGATCCTATCACTCCATTCCTTGGCCGGAGAGATGAAAGACTAGTCTGTAATTGGAGAGTGGAGAGCAAGTGGATGTAATGAGAAAGTGAAAAAAATGGACCTGGAGTGGAGGGTTCTTGAGCAGAAGCTAGAAAGGGAGTAGAGAATGAAAATAGCTTTGATTTCCTTAAATTAAGTGAAAGAAAACAGTCCGGACCTTCCCTGGTTCCGTCAGAGTGGGGTTTGAGTGACAATGTCTCTACGTTGGGCCCTTGGCTGTAATAACTTCTCCTTTGTGAGCAGGAGCAGGAGAGCAGAGGTGCTTTGTGTTAGAAGCTGGTGGGGCTCCGAGTCTCAGGATCAGGCCTGACTTATGACTGGCTTTTGTCCCTCACAAGCACCATAGATCCCAGGCCATCTCTGCGGTGAGACAGAGGAGGACTCCACACAATGATGAAGGAATGACAGGAATGAGCTTCCACTTAAGGACTGAGAGAATTTTATTTACATACTAAATATTGACTTGGAAGTTCAACAGAACTAGACTTTTCTTTCATAATCAGTCTTGCTATCTTGAAAGGGTGAAAATGTAATCAAGGGTGGTGTTATACAATTTAATATATGCATGTAAAAATGGAGGGACTGAATGTATACTTAACAAGTAAACATATAGATAAAAGTCAAACTGTTGTAAATATACCAGATGTTAATATGTCTGTTATCTCCCCTGGCATTGGTGCATACTAGTTTCTGTATGTTCTACAATTAAGGTGAACTAACAATGAGAATTTGCTCTTGGGGAAAAAACTACAGAAGCTCCCATTGGTGAGCAGATGTTTAACCAACAACATTATTGTCAGTCTAACTATTCTAATACTTGCTATACTACAAATACTTTTATTACATATTTTATTAAATATAAGTCATAAAATATTATACTTTTAATGATGGTGCTGCTCATACTTATTATTAGGGTGGGACTAAACACAAAATCAACTTTTTTTGCTTCTAATTGTAGTCAAGTGTACAAACAAATGTGTGTACGCTTCTAAAACAGTCTAACACATGCCAAGAGATATGTGACATTACACACCACTGCCCTGATTACACCCCATTACAAACATCGCGCTGAAGGGGCAGAGTTTGTTGGACTGTTCCTTTTATTTTCAGATCACCCCACTCCATAGTTTTCCATTATAGCTAAAGGAAAAATAAATATCCCATATAGCTTCTTTCTTTGTTCCCAAGTAGAATTCCATACATATTAATCATTTCAACACTTTGTTAGTATCCCTTGTAGATTCATACTAATATATAATTAAACCAATAAATCGTATTATCATGACCCCACTAAATATAGTTTAGTGCAGCGCCCCATACACTGGCTAACCTCTGGATGATGAAGCCGAGAACACCAACACACTAAATGAAATAGAGCAGGAGGAACAGGGTTAGCCAACTCCACCTCACCACATGTCAGACAGCGTTCCTTTATGTTTTCTATAGCTGAGCTCTGTGACCTGGCTACCTCCCAACAACCTGCACAGTTTGAGTCGTTTTGGGAAGAAAAGATAAGAAGATAAAGCCATTTGGGGCAGTAGATACATTTAACTGCTCATGAGTTATTGTCCTCAGCACTAAATGGCCAAACAGTGGATTATTATGCCTAGAAGATTTACTCTTGTCTCTTACTCCAGCTCCTATACGGGCAAATGTATTCCATTAGCAGGTCGGAATTTCGAAGGAGGGACCTTTGGGCTTATCTCCACCTAAAAATCTGCAAAGCTGGGGTCTCCCATTCCCCTCACGCGGCTTTCATAAACTGGAGCAATAAAAGAGTTCTTAACCCCACCTCACTGGACCAAGTGCTACACCTGGTCACAGTTGGGGCCAAATATTTTAAAGAGCGCTTCAAAGGAGAGTGAAGTGTCAACGTACACCAGGCCTAGATACTGGAGAGGGAAGAAAAGCAGATGGAGGGGAAATATTGGTGATTGGAGATTTATTCACAAAGATGGTTTTATCCTGGAAATCTATAGCACTCAAAAGTAAATTGCATTAATACAAATAACAGCATTAACTACAAAAACAGTATTTAATTTCCCAACCTTTTTGTTTATTTTGGTAAAGCTCATAACTCCTACAGTATTTGAGTGACCTGGACTGGCCCATTTGTCATAACCACTCACTTCCAATGCACAAAAAGTTCAGTGACAGGAAATTAACAAATTAAATATTCCTCTATCCAAAACTCAGCAGCCTTACTATTTGTCACTGGTAATTTCACAGCCAGTGATAGTGTACATTTTTAAGAATTGACAGCATATTTAAATAAATCTTCAGTTTTCTTCTTGTTAAATATATATTTTTCAAATTACAGTAATTAAAATCTCTTGGCAAAGCCTCTACCAAAAGTCGTACGGCTACAGTCTCAGATTGTGTATATAAATTGACATAGCTAACCCACTAGCCACAGTTCATGGGGGTGTTTCCAACTCCATCGACTCCAATTTATAGTGAGAAATTGTCACCCCTCTCTCTGTAACTGCAGCACCTCCTCATTTTGTTCGTATTGACTCTCTCTACACCTTGGCTCCAAATTCGCTCTTGTAACCACTAACATCACAAGCTTCATTTGGCTGGTGACGTCGCGCTCGCTTAGTCCATGTATACAGTTTATGGCTACAGTACAACAATGATGGACAAATGTTGAGTTATGAGCTCATTACTTACTAAGTGTAGAGTACCACAGTCACCACTTCCAACATCACTCAACTATTTTAACATCCTATCACGTTTTTAGCTTAAAAAGTAATTACATCTGCACCAGTCTCTTATCAAGTGCAGGTACGCTGAAGTTTTATGGAAAAACACAGAGTGAAGAGCACGACAGGTGTTCTCTCTGGGGCCGATCCTGAAATAAGCATGGAAATGAATATTTGAAATGCATTCATATAAGGCGGCGTTCAGATGGAGAGCGGAGAGGGGGAAAGGTTCGGAGCGTCTTAGGAACTGAGGTAATTATTCCGTGACTCCTCCACCTGTGACAAGTGTCTTCAAAGAAAGGGGAGTTTCAAAGGAGGCGGTGAACACTGGGAGCAGAGGGGTGGGCGCTGTGCCATTACCCACAAAGCAATTGGGCAGAGACCTCTCACCAACTCCCACAATGAAAAGGATAAGGGAGCTGCTATTCTGTCCCGGCTATTTAAAGGCAGTGACAGTCAGTTGGTCTGTTATGCACCAGAGTTTGAATTTTCAGAAAAGGTTCGGAAAAGTGCCGACTGTAAACAAAAACAAAGACAGTGAGTTATACATCTTCAAAAGTTTTCTTCATAATAGGACTTGAACAGCGTCGGTGTATGAGGACATGGAGAAACAGAATGACAATTCCATAGAATTCATAAAGGCAGATCTGGTGAACTCAAACACAAAACTAAACCTCCATTTAATCTACATAATTCTGTCAACAATTTGTGTGTATAATGATCTTTAACCTTTTCGGATGCAACTTTGACAACCTGCACCTGAAGGCCCTTGAGTTAGGATCTTGGTCAGAAGTTCTAAGTGAGATGATGAAGTGATAAACTTCAGAAAGTTTTAACAATTACCAATCAACACAACAATTATTTTAGAAAGCACTTGCCAAAACAGTACAAAAATATATTTTACACAGCATAAAGGGCCACTATTATGCTGTATTCTGATTTATTTTGGGATGTTGTTTCGTCATTACAAACATACCTGAAGTTTTGTTTTGTTTCATTCACACATGTTTAACACACAAATCTTGCACATTTAGGAGGATTTGCGCTCCACCATGTTTTTAAACTCCAGTCTATACACCTTCACAAATTTCAGCCCTTGAATTTCCCATCTCTACTGAACAAAAGGCAGCTGCCACTTGATGACATCACAAGGTGTAACAGCAGATTTGAGCTCTGGAGATGTAGACAGACTGAATGAAACAAAACCACATCTCCAGGCTTGTTTTTGATGTGATAACAACATTATAACATGGCTTAAAGCTGACAAGAGTACATTTTGTGTAATAGAGGACTTTAATATAGATTGCATGTGCATGTTGTTAGAAAGTATAAAACTATATAAATATTATATAAAATACCGCTCCATATTCACAACAGACTTGCCAAGCCTTCAGTTCACTCTTTCTAACCTCCACCTAGATACATTTGTGTGAACATTTTCAACTTCAGCTTATTTAAGACTTACCATCCCTCTTGCTTTTACCCACCCCATCTATAGTGCCTCTTCAACCCAAGTCACTCTCCAGTTCAGAATGCAACTCACTTAGGATGGAAATTAAAAGCAAATTGTGCTGATTTCCAAGCCGTGGGTCTTCTTGTGGCTATCTCTGTAGTAACTTGAATTCTATACGTGCCCTCATCTCTCCTGTTTTTAACAAGCTCAGCAACCTTGGCCCAGAGTTTTGTGCATGACTGCGCCTGGGTTGAATAAGACAGAACGCTACAATGAGGAAAGTGGAGGAGTAAGGTGAAAAGCGGCAAACACCAATCAGTCTTAAAGGCGGAGAGGCCAGAAACGGAGCACATCTATTTGGCCCAGAGGTTACAGATCAATAACGCTCTGTCCAGTGGGCTCTATGAAATGATAGCTCAAAAAGGACAGGGGAAGTGAAGGGAGGTAGTTAAGAGAGAGTTATGGTGAAGATGAATGCATTTTATTCAATGAGAAGAAAGAGACCGCGTACACAGATGAGTAAGGACCACACTGAAGGCTGCAATGTATGGTGGAACGTAAGGTAAGGTAAAAGTAGTAAAGTAATGTATTTAAGTGTACATTTTAGGAATCTGTAGATTTTAAATTGATATTTCTTTTTTACATTTATTTACATGTAAGAGTAAGCATCTGTACTTTCTACTCAACTACATTTTTGAACAGGACTGAAAAGTAATTGTGAAAATTATTTCTTATTATAGTTTGACACTTACTGAAAAAGCTGAGGGACTTATTTTTGACACATTTATAATATGAGTATACAAAAATATACAAATAAAAACAACCAGGAAAAAAAATATTACGTTATTTCTGGTGATTATTTCTTATTTCTGGTGAACAAACTTGGAAGGAACTTTAATACTTTTACTACCCCTATGAACTAACATCAAGGACCATGTTGTCCACCCTCCTGTGGGCTCACCACCTGCAGAGGGGTTCATAGGGGGGGTCAGGTGCTATGAGTATTGGGCAGCACGCTGCCCCCGCGACCCAGCCGGATTAAGCGGGAGAAGGTGGATGGATGGACTTTCACTTGAGTATTTTTTATTTATTTTTTGCTTAGTATCTTGCACCACTGAAAATAACATTATTTGTGTAATTATGTGTGAACTGTACAAGTGTGTACAGTAAAAGATGGGTCTCAAAGATAAAATATTAAAGTGGCTGTACCCAGTTTCTTTCCATGTAATTGAGCAAAATTGGTCTTGTCACAGTAAAGATCTACAAACAAAAAGCTCTTGATGTCAAAAGGAGGCTGCTGTGTGCTGTCTGCGTCTAATAATAATCAAATCTAATTTATTGTTCAAAAAAAAGGAAGTGCGCTAATAGCATTCTAGTTGTTTTTAGCATCACTATGAAGGAAAAACTCTTGCTGGGCTTTGACTTAGACTTAAACAAATTGCATCGATCCACAGGGAAATTACTTAGACACAGTAGCTCACACATTACACATTTGAAAGTTGTGAAATATGCTTCTAAACACATCACAGTGAATAATTAGGATGCTCGGAATGCATAAACTATGTGAGGAATAACTTTGGGCAGCTGCAGAGCATTTAAAATAAAATTCTGTTTTCCACAGTTTAAAAAAAAAGAAGCAAAAATCAGCTTTAGATTTCCTCCAGAGGCTACATAAGTAGATTTTTCTTTTGTGGGGCAGAACACTAGCAGTATTTTTTGCTTTTTCCAGTGAATGTAAGCAGCTGTTGAAGGTAGAATGTCTTGCTCAAGGATACATTAGTTTCCAGTGGTAAAAGAGGAATTCACACCCACAACTCACCAGTTCGGGGATGACTCACTTAACCTGCTGCACCATGTTATTTCACCACCATAAAGGCATATTTTGTTATCCACTTCACCTGTCAGTTGTCATAAAGTTATGGCCACTCTTCCAGATTTGTGTTGCATTGAAATCTAATTTCTACATTTACATATAATATCTCTGCAATCTGCTCACTGGTTCCAATTTTCTCCAGTCCTACCCCATCTATTTGACTTCAAAAGAATGCCAGCTAAAATGAAAAGTCTCAATGATTAAGAATTATATTACCCATAAATTTAATCAGAAGACGTAATGCAGAAAAAAATCTATTATGTGGGATGCAAAGAGTGGGGGTGTTTTTCTTTCATTAATAGAAATGCTGAGGCTTACAATAAGTGGAGTGGGTTCGCTTTAATCTGAATCAGTAACCAATGTGTCCCTAATTGCATTTAGGCCCGGTCCTGCTCTACTCCTGATTGTCTGAGCTGCCCAGAGGAGCTCCACAAATGGTGCCATGGAACCATTATAGGACTATTACATTAGAATGCATTTGCCTCTGACATATGGGCTATTCCAAACACTCAAAATTCACAAGGGCCATTTTCGGACGCAAATAAGAATGCAGATTAAGAAGTAAGAAGTTGTTTTGAAAGTTCTTTCTTCTTTTCTGCTGAGGTACAGACTATTACAATAACCAAAAGCACTTTTGGCCAGAATTTGTTTATCCATACAGTGTTAAATAATGTTTATGGTTTTGGCCCTCGATCTGTACTATAAGTGTATTATAAATAAAAGCTGAAGCTGTTGCTAACACTATCGTGCCATAATGGCTGTAAGAATGTTAAATGTTTTGACAGTTTCTGGTGACTTGGTAAATGGGAGAATCAGTGTCTGCCCTACAAAAGTAATTATACATTGTTTAACCCCATTGTATATCAAATAATATATATAATATAATATATATTTTATAAACAATAAAAACTCTGCTGTCTCTTTTGGTTTTAATCACACCTTAAGCATGTGCACACAAAGCAAATTAAAAACTATAAAAAATAATTTTCCTGGAATAGCCTTAATGAAGGTCCAAAAACAGCCAGGGTAGCCGAATGTGCTTTGAACCCCACTCCACTCCTTTGTGCTTCCCCTCTGTGCTAGGAACTGCTCACCGAAACCAAGAACAACCAAAGAAACTAGCACACAGCGGCCGACTGGAGTGTGGCATGAAACAGGACAGGCAGAGAAAGCAGGAAGAAAGGCAAGAAGAGAGAGATGTAGAGGAGGAGAGCAGAGCAGGGGCTGCAGGGCACAGTGCACAGCCAACATGACAGCAGTAGAAAGAGGAAGGAGAGAGTTTGTTCTGCTTTTTCACTGCCTGCGCTGCTGTGTCTCCCAGGAGCAAACATGGCTGCCGTCTTTGCCAAAATCAGGATGCTCTTAATCCTGTTTCAGCGTGGGCTTTTTTGCTCTGCCCAATTCGACTATGTGCTGGGATGTGAGTGGAATGACACACTACTGATATTGGCACGATGGTGGAGTACACTGGAGTACGCTACCTGAACCTTAGGAAAGCTTACTTTCTGTGGTTTTGTCTGAAAAAGCACGTTTATCATTATTGAAATCAGCACAACAGGTACAGATGCTACTGATTCTCGTATGGCAATAACGGTCAATTGCTTTCAGTTCTATTCTTTGGGTTGGTTCTATTTTGATTTCCCAATATCAGATAACATTATATATTCTATATGCTATATATACATTTTTTTCAAGGTGGGACTTGATTAAAAAATTATCTAATTAATTACAGGCTTTGTCAATTAATCACATAACAATATTTGCCTTAGTCATTTACTCATTTTCTTCCTGAAGCCCGTCATTTGTTCGAGTTTGGGCTGCTGACACCTCTTGTTAGTATTCGGACCAGAACTGCTGCTGCCAACAGCTCCAGCAGTTTCTATGCTCGCCGTGACATGTTTTGCATTTTAATGTATCGTAGGGTTGAGGTGCTTCTGTGATATGTAGATATCTCTTTTTTACACAGATTGCAATAAACAACACCTTTGTCAATACTTCCATTGGGTAGATTTTTTATTTGGAAATTTCCCATCCAGCAGACCCAGAGCGCTTTCATGCCATGCCCCATTGTTGTAGTCAGAACTGTGTGCTCGTTAATGTCCCACCCCTAACATTTTTAGATATTTTGAAATACTCATGCAGATATCGCACTATAAAATGCACTACATCCCACCATAGTAGAAGTTTCTTCAAAAAAGGCAGTGACGACTTTAAATAATGCACTTTAAATATCACAGAGCACTTTAGCTTTGCACAGGCACTTTATGTGCAAATTATAAATGCCTGTAATTTATGAATTATAACTGTATTGCATTTGTGATCTTTTTTTATGTGCCCTGGGTTTTATATCATGTTCATGTGTTGTGTGAATGGATGAATGTTTGCTGTGCACTGTGAGTTGCTTGTGCCTTTTATTCCAATGTGTTTTTTTATACTGCAAATGGCAAATAAACTTAACTGAACTGCATAACTTGAGTAGTTTTATGTCTCACATTATGTATTACAAGCATTCTAGATAAATATATATCAGACACAATTTAAATGGTAAAGGGTCACATTTTTCACTTTCAAGGCACTCAGAACGCTTTACACAAAGAACCACCCACTCACACACATTTATACAAGAGTGTACACAGACACTAGGGGTTGCAATGTCGTGTCATAATTTAATGTCGTGTCATAATGTATATATGTGTTCTTTTTGTTGTTCTTCCTCTATTTTCCTTTTTCTCTGTAGGGGTTAGTATAGTTATTATAGTTAGTATGAAAGATAGTATAGAGATAGATAGAAAGAGTTATGAAAGATAGTATGTCACGGTAGTAATCTCATAGTTTCCTGTTTCAGTTAGTCGTAAATAAAGATAGTTATGCCACAGTCAGACCCACTTGTTTAGTTCAGCTTTATGTGGGATTGGCATCTCTAGACTCATCTGTTTAGTTTAGCTTTGTGGGGGGTGGAGGGGAAATGTGGGATTATTCTTTTTTAATCACTGTAAAGCGCTTTGTGTTGCATTTTTGTATGAAAAGTGCTCTATAAATAAAGTTTGATTGATTGATTGACACAACAACAGCATTCATCTATGGGAATTGGAATTGCACCGCCAACCTGTGGGTCAGTGACCTTTCAACCAGTGATGTTTATGTCGAGAGCGAGATTCGAACCACCAACTTTCAGATCAGTGGACACACATTCTACCAACTGAGCTACTTGTGGATTTTAACACGTCAAACTTGGAAATGAATTGGGCCCAAAAGACCTTAGTAGTCGAGCCTGCAGTATATCTAATTGTTTTGCACTTTTTCCAATTCCCTGCAACAACATTCTTTTGAACCATATTGATTACCAACATTAGAAGTAAACCACTGTCAGCTCCAAATTGGATTTTCAGTTTGCAAATGGTGATCCACATCTGCAGGTGCACACACAGTCCCATGGTGCTCTCCATTGCCTGGCGGGCAGGTGTATCAATTAAAGTCCATCTCTGAGCATTAGTCTGATTGGTTGAGTGGCACAGATTATCCCATGATTGGGCATCATAACATTGGCAACGGGGAAGAACAACTGCCTTCCCCCGACACCCAGCGCCACCCGACCATTCAATCGTAATTATATCCAGCATATTAGGAGATTAGCAGACAGACTGACCCTAACATGGACCAGAGCCAAGATGAGGCCTGGGCCAGATACAAGGCAGGTGTTAGATCTCCACCTCCCCTCCTTTTCTCTCCTCCATCACAGCCCCTGCACCACTGGTTTACAGCTGTACAGAGGCAGCCTAGCGTTAACTCATTAATGATACATGGCACAAGGGCAGCAGAGTACACTAGGGTGGACAGATGTAACATGATGGGATTTCTCAAAGTGCAAGGTGAAAATGGAAGAAATCTGTGAAGAAATGGCTCAACACTGTTTCCATGGCACATCCTCGCCTCACTCCAACTGTGTATGTTTTAACACTGCGTCATCACTGGCCAATCCTGACTTGGGCCGTTGATCCCATTCTCTGGTAAATATATAAAACATAAATACACACTGTTAATTAGTGTGTATGACAGAATTTTATGATTGTCTCATTTTGATTTAATTTGGTGTGATTATAACTATTGTAGATATAAATTACAGTTTTACAAAAGCAAACAAACAAAAGCAATTTGCGAAGAAAAGTAGAAAAATGTGTTGATAATTACGAAAGTTGAGAGTTCTAAACACATTAATGACAATAGAGAATTCTGTCCAAAAGTTTGCCACATTTTACAAATACTTTAAACATGAATTCAACAAAATAAATGTCTTTTCTTCTATTGGCATTTGTCAGATAATAATTACAATACAATAGAAGCGTTTGATGAATGATGTCATGATTTCCAACCAGAAAGTAAAATTTTAAACAAAAAAAAAAAAGAATGGCCACATTGGGAAAACTAGCAAAAATCTTAAATATAATTATCTTAAGTGTGTTTTAGTAAAATGAGTATGACTTGTGGATGGATTTAACCTGGAAAATTCCAGTGTAATCAAGTTCTGTTTTTAAGGGAGTTCAGGACAAGGGCAAAGCAATAGAAACCAGAGGCATTTCCTAAAAAATATAGTAAATATAGTAATAAAATATACAGTACAATTGCCATCAGCAGTGCAAAAGGAATTGACTATGGAATCACTGTTATTACAAACAATACAAATTTGTACAAATATATTTTTTGCATTTCTTCTGCTAGCTAACATTGTCATTAAAATAATAAATGTATAAGAGAATTATCACTGCACTGCACAACGTTTCTGGTGGATGGTCTGCCACCTACTTGTCTCCATGGAGATGTTATTGCTTTGCCTGGAATGTTCCATGGTATAACATTAAACATATCCATCTAGCATTTTTTGTGTGTGTGTGTTTATTTATTTATATAGCGCTTTTCACAGACAAATGTCACAAAGACGCTTCACAGAGGATTATTTTACAGATTATTCTTCATTCACTCCATACCTGGTGGTGGTAAACTACTGTTGTAGCCACAGCTGCCCTGGGACAAACTGATGGAGGTGCGGCTGCCAAGCCAACCGGCACCAACGGTCCCTCCGACCACCACCATCACTCACTCACACCACTTTCACACCTACAGTGCATGTTTTGGGTTGGGTTTCTGTGTGCAAAAATACATGAATTCCTTCTGTGAATAGGGGCGACTCTCCACAGATCTGAATTGTAATGTAGTGTAGTGCTGTACCCTTCTCCTTTGCGATATATAGGTTCAATCTATAGTATGGAACATTGAAGACAAATGTTACACAGTGTTCAATATAGAAATTAAGTTATTTTAGTGATTTACAGTCCAAGTACCCCCAACTCACTTACTATAGGGAATTAAAATCTGTTTGTTATAGTAATATTGTTATACTGGGACTGTTATCTTTTCTTGTTTTACTTATACTGATGAAAGAAATCTTCTAAACAAATGTTAAGAATGTAAAATTTACCATTAAGAATAAAGAACAATGTTTTTCAGTATCACATTAATTTAAAATCTCACACCACTCCAAGTGCCCCTGGTTGGGAAATACTGGGTTAGAGCATGGTTTGACACATACTAATGATTGAGCAGCTGGCCTCCTTCCATATAAATGCATGTTATTCTATCTCCCATACAGTCTCTTCACACGTCATATGTCCAGCTCCTCTTCCCACTCACCCAGCATGGCCCGAGGAATGTGACCCACAGAACTACTGGTGTGTGTTATCAATATTCTGACAAGTCCATCCTGCTATCAGTCCTCAGGCTTATGGAGGATTTGCTCTTCCTATGTGGAGAAGAAGAATTACTTTGTGTCAGTTTGATTCACTTAGAGAACTGCCGTGATGAGCCTTGACTCTGTACAAAGTCAAGTAATTAAGTGTCTGATTAATTAGGCGACAATCCATTTTTCTTTTCCATAGCACCATAACAATGCTGGAAGATTCCCCTAGTGAAATGTCTTATAGGGGGAGTAGCATAATGAATAGCTGACTGTGTGCCAGGCAGAAAGTATAATGTTTATACAAGGGCTGTGTAAATTATTAATAGTCAGCAGTTTCTTAAATTAAAGAGGCTTAATTAATAGATGTTTACTACTCTCAAATGAATCTCTGCTGAAACTATAAACTTATAGACTTTATTTTCTTAACTTTCTTTGTAAAAATTTTAAAAAAGCATTATTCTGTTCATCTTAAAAATCTGTTTTAATTAACATGAGGCATCAAGCCATATGAAACAGAATACCAGCAGTTAATTAAGTATTTGGTCTTATCTGGGCTTATTTTTTGTTTGTTTACTCTGTGTATTGTGGACTATTGTGAAAACAATATTTTTATGTTTATATGTTGGATTGTAAAATGTTCATTTCTGTAGTATTATCCACGCATCAGTCTCAAAAAACAGTCTTACAAAACTCTGAAGATGCAGAATCCATTCTGGCCCAAACATCCACTTCTTTCCTTCAGCAGTTCCACTGAGATGGCATATCCCCTTTAGATTAGAAGAGAAAGTGAGGGCAGTGAAGCATCACTGGGATAGAGAGCCTTTGGTTGGGCAAAATTCCATTCTGTATCCACAGAGCAGTGTCCATGACTGACATGCACTGTCTGGTAAACGCTCCCGCTGAGCCCATGTGCTCCATGTGGGCTGGCTGCTGACCATCTCCCTGACTGCTCCGGCTGCACCCTGACACAGTAACTTTAGAAACACCAGGGGTGAAACCGGCACTCATCAGAGCCAAAATGGCTGACATGTCAAAGAGGCCAGATGCCTTTGTATAAAGAAGGGCATTGCTTCACAGCGTCTGGTTTATTCACATAGTGGGCACACAGCAGGAGGGGAACATGGAGGCAGCCAAGCTCCCAGGTGACAGGCGGCTGGGACAATCTCCCAGCGCTGACTTCATAAAAGACTTGGGCCTGCTTCTGTGGCTGCTGCCAGGACATGAATGTAATTAGAACACAGTTGAAAGGTCAGGACTGTACTTTCATGTGTCAGGGAACGCTGTGAGACTTTTATGTACTATTGAGAAGTGATTGACTGGAGCCCCATCCTCCTCCCCCCACAATCACATCAGAGGCCATTGAACTCAGTGTCGTATATGAGTATTATAATACTGTGCTATACATATAATGTGTAGTGTACATAATGAAAATATCACACATGAAATGAAAAACTCTCTGCCTCTTACGAACACTATTTTAACAGCTCATGTCATAACGTGACAGAAAAAGATGCCCTGTTGTCAGGTCTGGTCAGTTCTGATTTGCATTTTTATGAGCAGTTTTATCAGATGTAAGTATTAAGATCTGTTATTGTGAATGATTAATAATTGAAATGATTGAAAAAGCTTAGTGTATGCAAAGTCCTGGTAGCGCCATAGTTGACATGTAACAACACAAGTCGTACAACACCCGCTCATATTGAACATACAGTGGTTTGGCCTGCTGCGGTGGCAGCCGCTCGCTGAAGCTTATGGCTACTCCTCATGTGTTTGCGTGTGATTTCTTTGACTTCCTGTGGCTATATTGAATTATGTCTCTGTCAGGTCCCTAAGCCCCCTATATTTCCTCCACTGTGCAGTAGCCCTGAATCGGTATCAAATTCTCCCCATGCTGGCACTTTGAGCATCCCCTGGCCCCTCAGATCTTTATCCCAGCATCCTCCTCTCTGGCCTGGGAACAATACTGGATTCATGCAAGGGTAGTTTTTGGAGGATTTTACCACAAATAACACATGGAGATCAGCAACAGCTCACAATATCAGACAGTGATTAGAAAAGAATGGGGAAAACTGTCTGGGTCTGTAGGCAAGAAGTTTGTAGATTTTTCAACAATTAGTAACATTGGATCACTATATTTTTGTCTTATGATAAAACTTTAGGTGCACTGTGTAACTTTTCCGGCGGAGGGTTTGTCATCCACTTATCTCCATGGAAATATTGCCTGGAATGTTCCACAGTATAGCATTATACATATTATTCATCTCTATAGAGACTGCAGGTGACACTACAGGACCAAGTTACATGTCATATCTGTGGAGAGGTGAGCCCACTCACAGTAAGAATGCAAGTTTTTAGGCCAATAAAAATACTAGTTTATTGAATAAATGCAAGATGGGAACATTTAATGCCATAACAGGACATTCCAGACAAAACAACAACTTCTCGTGAGCCCTGCACCAGAAAAGTTACACAGTGCACCTTTTAGGGTTAGTTTCTGGCCTAACTTCAGCTTCATCGGCGTGTCTGCAGTTACAGAGTGTCATATACAAACATATCCAGACATATTTTTATTTCAATATGAACATCATTTGTTTTTCTATTCTGCAAACCTATAAGATGGCATCTCCACAGTTGCCTCATGTAAAATTCATTTAGCCCCTGTAGTCTAGTTTTAATTACACTGATGTCTTATTAGTTCACTAAATAAGTATGTATCCCATTTATGCGTGCATGGAGATAATGGTTTTTGAATTGCATTGCCAATCTGATGGGTTATAGACACTGCTCAGTGGTGGAAGACTGAATGACGATAGAGATCTCAGGCTTCGCATTGCTTCATGGACCCCTGTCTGAAACATCAATGGTGAAGTAGCAGGGAAATAGGCCCGGATTGCTCAATTTTCTCAAATGAGGCAATTAGGAGGCACAGGCTTGAATGGAGATCGGGCTGTGCTGCACTGTGCCACAAGGAAATGGGTGTTATAGTTGGAGTTAGAGGCAAGGAGCACTTTGCACCTTCATTGATTTCTTTTTGCCCCCATAGCACCACGATCTCCTGCAGAAAAATTGATCAGACACTAGGAGGCACCTTCAATATCGATAAAGACAAACTGGGGACTCCAAAATACTATGAAATGGCTTGGGATCAGGTCTGGAGCTGTATAACCAATCTCAATGTCGATGAGGACTATTGCCCACAAGGGAGCGGGCTGGAGAGTGCTTCAGTCCAGAGAGGAATATACTTTTACTGCAAGGTCAGCCTCTCAAGTGCAGGCTAACTGAACAAATAATCAAAGCCGCAACATCTAAGTGCTGTCCCTGATGAAGAAAGTGTCTGTAATGCCCGTGCTGACAAGATGGATGAGGCGAGAAGTTGGCGATTACATAACGCTGCTAATTAGCTGAGAGCATATTTCAAGCTTTAAAAAGGCTGGAATTTTACTATTAGTTTGTAGGGGCAGCTAAGACTTAAAATAAATATAAAGGTGCTTTGGGCAACTTTTCTGGTGGAGGCTGTCACCTGCTTGTCTCCATGGAGATATTATTGCTATTATTGCTATTATTAATTCTTAAATCTAAGGCTAATTTAAAGTTAGATCTGTGGAGAGGTAACCCTTTTCACACAGAGAAATTAAGAAAAGACAGTATTTTTGAGCAACACCTATAATGAATAAATGCTAGATAGATGTTTTTAATGTCATACCATGTAATATTCCAGGCAAAACAATAACATCTCCATGGAGACCAGCAAGTGACGGACCCTCCACCAGAAAAATTGTGCAAAGCATCTTTAAATAAATGGTTTCAGGGTGTATACAAGAAGACTATACATGCAAATAAAAGCCCACATATCTTTATTTTATTTATATTTAATCATGAATTCACCTTTTTCAGTATTACAAAGGGTAGGTTGAGTTTAATTTCCTTTACATTACAATGTATGTTTATAAATGTAATTATTAATACAATTTTTATTATTATTTTTTGCTCACATGACATTGTAACTGAAAGCAAACCCATTCAATGCGTCTTCAATCACTTTGCTGACCAATTACTAAATGTTAGCACTGCAGGTCTACTAAAACTTTCTGAGATAAAAGTCCATCACAAAGTCAGAACAAACGCTTCTTATCTCAGAAACACTGAACATCTGAAGCTCCAAGGACCACATCCACCACTGTAACTATGGCAACCCGGCACAGACCCACTGCACGTCCAACACTATGTACAGTTTCTCTTTGGTTGAGTTGTTCATAAAGCCTCTTCAAAGGCCTGACAGTAGCATCCACAACACAGTAAACTTCAGTCAGTGGAAGTTAACATCAGCAGTCGATACTTCCCACTGTGTACAGATCAAGTTCTGAGAGCAAAGAGCTGAGCCTGGTATCAAACATTAAGTATTACAGTACAAGACCTTATTTAGCTCATTTGGCTGATTTGGACAAAAACAGAGCTAAGGTTTTCTAGGTCAATAGTGATTATTTTAGAAATCTTATTAAAACTACAAAAAGTGAGAGGAGGGAACCTTACAAGTGTCTGAAAATTCAGTAAGGGCAGATACTCAAAGATGCTTTACAGTGTTGAGTATTCTTCATTCTACACTCAGTGATGGTAGACTACTAACCACAGCTACCCTGGGACAGACTGACCAAAGCAACGCTGCCAATCTGTGCCATCGGCTCCTCTGACCACCACCACTCACACCATATTCATATTAGAGGAGGTGGGTGAAGTGTCTTGCCTAAGAACACACCAACAGTGTACTACAGCCACTGCTGGTGCCCCACTGTGGCAACTGGTGTTCCTAGAGGTCTCCCATTCAAGGACTAACCGACCTGCTTAGCTTGGGAAGACCAGATCAGGCATTGACAAGGTGCTATGGCCATCTGACCCAAAACCATAAAGTGTATATTTTCAGTGCAGTGTAACAGTAATGTGACAATTGATATTCAGGAACACTCTTTCTCTGTCTTGTATTTTCTCTTTAGTTTGATTAAATGCAAACTGGGCATCTGTTTCATGGTGCAAATCCGACTAGAATTTGGATTGGGAAAAAAACAGCATAAAAGTGGAAAACACAGGGTCATAACAAGAATGTGGAGGGCATTGAGATCCATACAACCCAATGAGGCTCACTGCTCATGCGGATCCTAGCCATCCTGCTGCAGATGGGCCAATTAGGAGATGATGAAAAGCTGTAGGGAGGAGGGTCTAAGCTGTCTCTTTGGATATAGGTGGATTTGCTTAGAGATAGGAGAACACCTGCTTTATAATTTAACAATCAGGTGTAAAAGTTGAAAACAACGCCAAAGCATTTTCAGAAAAGACCTCCTCTAAACACAAATGGAGAATATGCAAGGCATGTTTGGAAAGTCCAACTATAGGAGACATTCCAATCTATATTAAGTATATGTTTGGGCTTTCTCTAAGCAGTAAATTGTTAAGAAAATTGTAGACTATCAAATGGCAGATATCCCTGGGTGGAGCTGACAATATGTCGGACTCCTAACAGCCCATGAAAGCACTTTGACATTGGTAATAGCTTGGTTCTGATGACGAGAAAAAGGTGCCTATAAGAATAAATATTTCTTCACAACTCTCAAAGGCAATATAAATGACTTTCTTCTCCAACTTCGCCATTCCATCAGATGTTTTTTGTAAAGAAAATGTCTTGCAAAGGGTGTTTCAGCAGTTCATAAATCTAGCTTGTGTTGAATACATTCTTTTCCTTGAAGGTTCATGGAATTCCCTGTGTCTGTGGTGGACTGGCTCATCTCTGGAGGCCTCCTGTAGATTCTCTAACTGTTGCAGCATGTGTGGCACCAAGCCACAGGGAAGCATGGCCTTTAAACACAATACTTTAAAGTAATCTGTGTGTACCATGTCGTTTGACCTTCTCACTATCCATCCAGTGGAGAGCACCATGCTGCAGTGTGACTAGTATCTGACCTGACCTAGATATCATCAATAATACATCTTTGCTCCGTGCCATCAATATAATGTAAGCATTTTCAGTTTCACGCGATTAGCTTCATCCCTTTATCAGAGTCACCTTGAGAAAGACTGAACATCGCTCATTGGAAAATAATTAGCAAGGAGCAAGAAATATAGTGCAATGTAGACTTTTAAAACTGATAAATGTGAAATATTATTCCTGGGCCTCTATAAGAAAAGAAATTCCTTCTATACCAGACATTTCCAAAAGTGGCTTGAGGGCCAATCGTAGCAGAATATATTTTACTGCAGTGGTCCAATGGTTAAAGTGGTCGCCCACAAATCCATAAATCCAGCGGTAAGACAGCTGTTAGATCCTTTCCCCGACCAGTCAATACTGATGTTGTGTGACTGAGCAAAACACTTAAGTCATCATATATGCATGAATGTGACGTGGGTGCTGTGACTGGTGATAGAAGAGGCCCACATTGGCAACTGTGGCTGCAGAAATACCATTATGAAGTGTACAGTGAATCATGAATGCATTAAATTGTAAAGCAACCGTAAAAACACTAGAAGACAAATGCATTGTAATTGTAGGATATTGTTTACAAACCAGTTTAAAAGAAAAAAAATCTCCTGGTTAGTGGTTTGATCATATTATAAGGGCTGAGATTTTTTTTTTTACTTTATTTTGTATAGACATTTTTGTTGGTATTAAACTTCATACTTTTTAATCTAAATTGTTTACAGGATTACTGAACTGGTAGAATGATTTTTGGATTGGTCTCCAGACAAGTCACACAGGGCTTTCTCACAGAAGGACCCTGGGGTGCTGTCCAACGGTGACACTTGGCAGCGCCTGGTGTCTCCTCCCCTCTTGCTCTGTCTGTAGTCAGGCCAGGACCACATCCTGTCAATACTGGCTCAGACCACGCCAACTCACAAAGGTATGGAAGGACTTCAGACAAGATGGCTGCAGGCACACTATTGGACACTTGAGTTCACATTTTACCTTTCCAACCAACAGTGGGTACAAGACTTAAATTTGAATACAGGTAATAAAACTAAACACTGCACCTGCCATAGCGGGTTAAAGGAAACAGTGCAATGGGTAGTTTTTTTAATAGAAATTTACCATCCAGCAGAGCCAGAGCGCTTTCATGCCATGCTCCATTGTTGTAGTCGGAACTGTGTGCATCAGTATAATTGGCGTAACACGACATGGTGCATTGACAAATGTTCCACGTTGTTTGGCATTCAAACTGCGGTAAAAATAAAATTACTATTTTTAATGCATTATTTCTTTGTAATTAATTACTTGTAATTAATGCGTTAATGTCCCACACCTAAAAAATACACAAATAAAAACAGTAGGGAAAGAAAATGACAGCACAAACCTTTATCAAAATCACTACATTTCAAGCTTTATTAGATCTGTGCAAACTATATTTACTTTTTACTCTTTAAGTACTTTTTTAAATGTGTACTTTACTTAAGTGGATTTTTTAAAAGTGATTTACTATTACTTTTATTTGAGCTTTTTTTTTATCCTGGTATCTGTACTTCATAAAAGTAAGTACTTCAGTCACCACTGAAAGGATTTAACTTATGTACTTTGTGAATATTCTGTAGTACAATAATACATGCAAATACAATGAAAATGAACTGTAATACAGCTGCTACAATCTAATGAACTCCAAGCCAAATATGATCTAACCTGGGAATAGCTCTTTGGTTTGGTCTGTCAGCAGCCTGTGTGTTGATGTGTGGATCTTTGACAAGTTGGACAGCTGAGTGAAAGGAGTCATGGGGAGCCTGCCACGATAATGGGCTGAGGAGAAAGAAAAAGCAAGGACAGAAGAGCTCCATCCTGTGTCAGTATCTCCTTCAGATTAATATTCACAGTCATTTGGAGGCCGGTAGCTACAAAATTCAAGCAAAAATATTTAATCAAAGCAGCTGCAAAGTGTCTGTAAAGAGACTGAAACGCCAGACAGAAGCTTTGAGATATTAAAGGTCCATCCAATCCATCTTCTTCCTCTTTATCCGGCTGGGTCGCAGGGGCAGCGCACCCGACCCCTATGAACCCCTCTGCGGGTGGTGAGCCCCCAAAGGGTGGACCCACATTGTCCTTTCAGACTGAGCGCGGCCAGGCAATGTCATGGTGCTTGATTACAGTTCATTCTTTGTCCAGAATGCTCCAATGTACCTTTTTTGACTATCTAATATACCTCAAAGGGACAATTCAGCATGTTGGACATAGGGCCTCATTTCCTAGTGAGCCAGAGTGTTGGAGACGTGTGGAGTCGCTTTTTTAAAAATTCCATCCAGTCCTTGTTTGGAGAGTTTGCTGGTGCTAGGCTAGTGCATGTCAATGGCCATAGTTGGCCTGCCACTAAAAACAGTCTTACCCACTCCACAGTGCACCCAAGGCAAAACAATTATTATGCCAGACTATCGATGTGAATGTCTGTGTCGATGGAATAATTTTAGAAGTAAAACCAATCTTGCATTTGAAGGATTTATGTCTGAGCAGCAGCAGCAGCAAGTCGATAGAAAACTTGGCAGTGGTGGACTGATATATGAGGAAATAGTCCCTCAACATGTGGCAAGTCATGTGATGCAAGGTTAGTTTTATTTCAAACATTCTTCTATCAACACAGACATTTACATCGATAGTCTGGCGTGGATAAGACTGTTTCCTATGTCCAATCTTAGACATAGGGACTGTCCCGAACTGTCCCTTTAATGCTTTTCATAATCTTAATGTGATTTACAGTTACTGGACTCTATACTATTTATACCACAGTTGCAAATTCATCTACATCTTAGAATCTGAATGTTTTATTCATACTACAATGAAAACAATACCCCACAACTTTCTCTTAAAATCAGCAGTCCTGGTCATTTTAACACAACAATCTCTTTCTTTCAATGCAACATGCACATGGATGTGGTTTGATTCCCATGCTGTTTTCTGAAAGTAACTGTCCGTAGATAAGTTGGTTAAACAATCTTTTACTTGTCTTGTCAGGGAGAATAAAGTCTATTTGTAAGAGTCAATGTCCCATTGCACATCAGTAACTTAACCACTTGTTGCTTGGTAATCAGTAACACAGATCTAATTGTAGCCGGTATGTTGAGAGATGTAATCAGGCGCTCGTAAATGGCTCTGTTGAGTCCGAATAGGGCATAGTTTCTGCAGGAACAGCAGTGACCTACCTGATCTACAACTGAGATATCCCACATTCCACTCTTCTCCTATATCCTGCTGTAAACCAAAGCATTAGTCACTGGCTGCATGACAGAATCCTGCAGGCTGTACAGGGAGATTTTTACGCTCATTTTACATAGAAAAATTTGATTAGTATAGAGATGGCTCAGGAAATATGGCTTCCTGAGACTATACAAACTTGAATAAAACTCATAGTTGTAAAATGGGCTTTTGAATGGGCTTTTAAATGGGTTATAATCTGCTCCGTCATCATTAGTTTACCCAGCATTGTATTTTGTGGGGTTCATGAGTAGAAGTCCGCTCAGAAAACATTCCCTCACAAAATGGCACATGGCCATTTTTCAACAATAAAAACACATAAATTAAATTCTGCAGCTTGTTACAGTGAAATAACACCATCATGAGGCAGAGTTTATCACTTCTGCAGTCTTGAAGTTTGGAAGTCAATAAACCTGGTTTGACTATTAAGCTGTTTTGGATTAATATTGCAGTTTACAAGGACCAAAATGTAAATTTACGAGTTTAATACTAAGTACCAGAACAAAAAAAAAAAAAAAAAAAAATTATATATGTCTGCTTTTAAGGGTTTGTATCAAAATTAAAACCACACAATATTTTGTGGATCATAGAGGATCATACAAATTCTTTCTTTTATACATTTGCATATGTTTATATTAATTTTTGGAACTTGATCAAAATATAGAGAGCACAGGGGATCGGTGCCTTCGACTCAGTGGGGTACAGACTCATCATCCTCTTTGTCTGAAATGGATGTTTTTCTTTCCATCATCGTGTCAGTCCTGATGCCCAAATATATTCATGTCATCACAGGGTTCTGGCATAGCCTAAGTCGGACAGGAAAGGCAACTGACCATGCCAACAAGCAGCCAGGACACACGGCCCAAAATAGTGGAACAAAACCACTTCCAGGAGCACAGGGTTCCCTCCTGAGTCCTTTCTACAACCATCCATCACCAAAATGAATCCACGCCACGGGCTGCCTGGACTCAGGAGCAGTGGGAAGATTAGTGGCACAAAATGAAAGACCTCTTATTTGCAGATCACATGTTAAAATACACAATCTAAATGATAAGATATTGTGCCAATACTGTACATTGAAAGGTGTTTATTTGAACAACTCTTTGTACAAGGGTAATAACTGAGAGGGGGTTCTTTTCACTCCAGCCTAAGGTGACCATTGGAGCAGTGCAACAAAATCAAGATGTAGTGAATATTTTAAAGGTGCACTATGTAATTTCTAAGATGGACGGTCTGCTACTTGCTTGACTCCATCGAGATTTTATTTATTTACAATGTTCCACAGTATGCCATTAAACATATCTGGACATTGACCATTGGGTTAAACAGCAAACTTAATTTCCATACTGTGGAATGTGTAGAAAAGCAGTAGTATATCCATGTAGACAAGCAGGTGGCACTCCCTCCACCAGGAAAAGTTACAAAGTGCACCTTTAACTTACCTTAAAATTATTATCACACTTTTCTTGGAGCTAGATCACTATGCTGATTCAATCACAATTTATGTAAACATATTTATATTATCTTCAAGATGTAACTAAAGTCATGTTTCAAAGGTCACACTTTATTGGTTATATCCATTACTCACTTACTCAGTGTATTGCTGAAACTGACCAATAAGATGTGTGTCTTTGTTTGAGCATAGAACTGCATTCAAGAGAAAAAGTGAGAATTATGACATAATTTTACCATATTGTTGAGACCACATTAACTCAGTAATCAAGCACATAATTAACTGTATGCGTTTAGACATTTAGGCAAAAAACTGCAAGCTCTGAACAAGCTAGAGTGCAATTTCAACCACCAACTTTTCTGTTATAGGGCAAAAGCTCTACCTACACCTCTACCCCCACCTGGATAACTGACAAATCACACAGATATGGAGATTTTAGACTCTTGTATTATGTTGGCAGCATTAATATTTATGTGTGGAATATCAGATGTTTGTCCATTGTCTAAGCGGTCAGCACACATGGCACTACATTGTTCGGAAAAGGACAAGAAAGGCCAGAGCTGCAGACACAAGGTCAAAGCTTCTCTGAGAGTGGACCACTGTCTTGTATGTGTGTATGTGCCAGTGTCATCGGGGCAAGTCCTGACAAACGATGGCAAATTGGAGTGAAGGCTTCCCGCTGATGCTCGCCATGCCAAAAAAGACTGGGGCAGCTGAGAAAATGGCTGCCCAACACACAAATGCACATTCACACACATAACACACTGGCAAGTATTGCATCCAAGATTCTACAAAGGCGTTGTGGAGGGCGAGGTAGGGGGATGGAGCAGTTCCAAGCAGACTTCTAAGCTCTTATCTAGACTTTTGATTTCTTTTCAACAAGCCTGTAGCCATATTTAAAAAAGCTCATCCCTGGCTAGTACACATGCTACCAAAACACACTGTTTCTACAAAGTTCGCCCCAAAAAAGAAAGTGTATCTGCTAAGAGCAGAATCCTCCAAATATCCAAAATTCTAGTGATTTTGGATATTTGGAGGATTCTGCTCGGTGACCTTAATCTGCTCTTTTGAATTCTGATGCTAACTTCAAAAATGAACATGGACGTCTCTTTTCTTTGGCTGCTCTCCTGCCTTTTGTTTGAACCTTTCTTTATCTAAATGGATTAATGTGTGTTAAATCTCAGCCCCCACAGTGGAGTAATAGTCACATGGTCCCTGTCTCGCACAAAGAACCAAAAGTCAATAAACAAAGAATTTATAAAGGCCAATTAATGGGTTTATTGTAATCAGAGTAATTGAAATATATTTTACTAAGACATCCCAAAGAATCTCATTAGTATGGACCTCCATGCCAAAATACATAGAACCACAAAGAAAGCTACAAATAATATTCTATTATTGTTGGGCCCAAATTGTCATAAAATTCGTCATTTTTGACAGCCTTAGAATGCAGAAGCCAAAAGCAATGTTTTACAGGCATATGACTCAAAATACTTACAATAAAAAATGTCTGAAAGTAAGATTATAAAAAAGACTTTTAATCTTCTATATTGGACATTTGGTAAATGATCACATTTCTATATAGCACTTTGGCATTTTTCTAACTTCAAGGCACTCAAAGTGCTTTACATCAAGGGACCACTCACCCATTCACACACACATTCATGCACCAGTGTACACAGACACTGAGGGCAAGATGGTTTAAGTGTCTTGCACAAGGACACAACAGTAGCATTCATGTGGAATCTCACTGCCAAACTGTGGGTCGGTAGATCTGAGCGGTCTATCAATGACGGTTACGTAAAGTGGGGTTCAAACTGCCAACCTTCACATCAGTAGACATACATCAAGAATATGTTCAAAACTGGTTCAAACTTCTACTGTTACAAGACATTTCTGCAACACAATACACCCAAGATTTAATATAAAACAAGAAATTAAATGATCATATTGAGATTTTCAAGGTAGGTTCAAGGCTGTTTCAGGGAGACTTGACCCTCTGTGGACATTCTTGCACACTTAAATGCCCACTGGGGAACTGTGAATCTATCTTCTCTTAATGGATATAGGAATCTCACTTCCCGTCTGAGTGATAAATTACTATGAATGACCGTCTAAAGTATCGCTCTCAGTGGCATTCGTGCTTCCATTCCTTCTGATAAGAATCATAAAGAAGGGAAGGCGTGCTTTGCTTGGGTCAATATCCTGTTCCGAGGAGCCATTAAACCACGTGCGACAATGGGCTGCTAATATGATCAAGGTGTACCTGTGCTACCACTGTCATTGCCTGCATTTCCAAGGTGAATTATAAATGATCGCCGTGCTTCCAAGTTGGACGCATTCAGGCCCACAGAGGACGACAGCCGTGATTAACTGAGTCGTGTAATCCATCAATGTTCAGAATGGCCACGGATGAGGCTCCAGGATTGAAAACCATTATTCTTGACAGACACAAGAACTATCTCTGCTATGTAGGCAGTAATATTTTTATGAGATCAAGAGCGGAATGATAAACCCCCCTTAGTGCAAGCCAAAGGAGGGAAAAATGCATATCGGTTTGCTTTGAAAACTTTCCTTCTACATCTGCACGCAGGTCTCCCACATTCTGACTGATGTGACATTTCCTATGCTTGACAGGAGCTCTTGAACGCAGCACGGGTCAACACAAAACCTCCAAACAAAGTCAAGTAGAAGTTGGAACATGTTTGTCATTCTTAAGGCGCACTTTTCTGCTTGTTTCTATGGAGATGTCATTGCGCTGCCTAGAATGTTCCACAGTATGACATTAAACAGCTGTATCTTACATTTACTAAATTATAGCTGTTTTTTAGCTCAAGCTGGGTGAAACTTGGCCTGGTTTGGTCTCCATGATGATTGAAGGGTTTAATACCATACTGTGAAACATTCCAGACAAAGCAATAACATCTCCATGGAGAAAACCATTTGACAGACCCTTCACCAAAAAGCTACACAGTGCACCTTTGAAAGATGTATAATGCAGGTAGCTAGAGACTGTTTTTGCAACTATGGGCTTTGAATGGAATAACGCTGCCACTGCACAAAGCATTTATAACTTAAGTACACGTGTACAAAGCTTCCCTCCTTAAATAGCCAGCAGCTGTTTTAGGGCCTGTTGCATTATAGAAAGAATACATTGTTCCTGGTTTAGCATGCATTGATAGATGTTTTGACATGTCATGGATTAGCAGCTCTGCTCTGTTCAGACGACAGCGGTGCACCTGGAGAGGAGCTGAGTGCACCTGTGTGGAAGTGCAGCTGTAAAACACACTACTGTTTGCCCATGTTTATTTATTAACCTGATCGTTAATCTTGGCCGCTTTGATGGAGAAACCACCACAAGCCACCACCACAACGGTTCGAGGTTCAAGGCCTGAGGCAACTAAACACTTTAAAGGACACTATTTGAGTTTTAGGTGTGTTTAGGTACAATGCTGGAAGCTTTTCACCATGGATATTATGTTGTTTTGAAATTTCCATGGTGATTCAAATATACCATACTGAACGGAGCATTATAGGTAAAGCAATAACATTTTCATGAGACAGAAGTAGGTGACGGACCCTTCGCTAGAAAATGAGTGCACCTTTCAGCAGAGTAAACAATGAACACAGAGCTCATCCCCACACACATTTAACAGGAGCTATTTTGACCTTGCAAGCTAAAGGTTGATGTAAGGCCAGAGTGATTGCAAAAATCTACCGCTACATTAGCCAGTGCAACTATTTGCAGACTGCATCTGGACACTTCACGGACAATTTAGATCTTCCACGCTATTATGGCTCAATAGCGACTAGAGGCAGACAATGCAGTTTTAATCACAACATAAATTTTGGTGAAAAGATAGCTGGGGCTAATGTGAACAACTATGGGGCTTCACTTTACTCTTATGCATTTACTAGGCTGAATTCAGATTATGACCACAATGCTGAGCTGCTATGGTTCATTCTGAAAGCCAAAAGCATCCAGATATAGACCATACTAACACCCGAGTTGCTAGCTGTTTGATAGTTCTCTCATTCTCATGTGTTAGAGGGAAGACGATGGATTTTGCTCCCGTGATGTGGAGGATTAAACTCAGCGGGATCAGCTGCTTTCGGAGGCAGGCGCCCTGAGGTGCTTGTTCCGTCTTACCCTACCATCCCCACCTAGAGCTGTATACTCCTTCATACAATCCCCACCTCCATTCAGTCAGTGCTTCTAGAAATCCCAGAAGATGAACTTCTTTGTCAAATGTATTCACCCCAGAGCCCTTACAACCACCACAGAAGGCCAGGACACTACCTGGGCAGCGGTGGACCCCCGAAGTGAAGCTGGCAAGAGCTCAACCTTTGTGTAGAAATACTTGAGTCTGTCAGGTCTGGGGCAGCTTTTTATGTTTCACTTCTCCACTCATGGCTCCACTGGAATATAGCTTTCTACATAAGAGGATGATTTACTGTGTAAGTTTAAATAATTCTACTTTCTGTCTATATTTATGTCTGCAACACATCTCAAAACATGAACAAAAAGCAATTACAAGCACTGGATGCAAAATTATAACGTTAGAGAAACAGTGTAGTATTTGAGCTTTGATTTTCAAGTGACATTGTTATGTTTTGGGAAATTGCTGGATGGGTCTCTGAACACAGTTTGCACAAATCATACAAAGAATAAGTTGTTGATGTTTTCTACACTAATTTCAAGACTTATTGTTCAGTTAGGGTTTTCAATCAATAGTGTTTTTGTGCCCAAGCATTTTTAACAATAAATATTTGTATTAAATTTAGAAAAGATTGTGTGGTTTTTTTTTTTTTTTAATCCACTTTATAAACACCGCAGCAACTGTTTTTAGGAGGTGCATATTACATTCCTTCTAAGCTCAATAGATGTTTGCGCCTTGGGCCAAAAGTCTTTCAAGCTGTCTGATACACATTGTATTTCAGTTATTCTAATTACCACGTCAAAGCGTTCAATTGTAGCGGTGTGAATGAGTGCCTATCACTTGCAATTACTATGAAGGTGGTACTGTCTGTCTCCTTTAAGGCAAAAAGGAAGAGTTAATCCTCTCTCTGTAATAGAACATGTTTATAGGTCCTTCCTCAAATCCCTTAAACCTTAGGAAGCCCTGGTATCTTTACTTTAGGGCATCTGGTTGATGTAGGTACATTCATACGAGGGCGTACTTGTGTTTTTATAGCTTAAAACATCTTTGTCTCTGCCATCCTTAAATTGTGTGCTCATATTAAAAACCACAGGACTCCCTCACTGCCAAGCGCTCTTATGCGTATTAGCCGCCTACATCGGGATTTAGAGTGTTCTTACGGGGTTAACATTACAACAATAAAAAAGCTTTCAAGGTGAAGTGAATGGTAAATCAGAGCACAGGTCCCTATGAATCAGCTTAATAAATGCAGCAGACAAGGGGAGGGGAGTTGGCTAGGATCTCGAGACGCCTCCAGATGAAATATCCCTGATCAAATATTACAACAAATAAAGCTTATATATAGACTAGTGATAGTGATTACTGTGAACAGGTAGATGGCTGTCCAGACTGGAGCATTATGACCACATGTTGCCCTGAAAGCCAATATTAAAACAGCAAATCTTGAGGAAACATGATAGCCAAGATGTCATTCCCAATTTGGTGTATCGTCTGCCTCTCGGTCTCATTTCCTGTCTCTTTGTAGCCATACATTTTCAATACGCTCACTCAGCTCTAAGCATGTTAATAGGCAGTTACAGAAGGTCTTTAAATGCTGCTTTGAGGTATCAGTTTGGCTATATGTCAGGTGGTTTTGGCACAGTTTCTGGCCTGTGATCTCCAGGACTAATTGCCCTAAGTGCTCAAACACAAAGGAGGGTTTACGGAGCACAAAGGCCTCTGGTGTGGACATGTTCAGAGGAAAGCGAGGAATGGGCAGCTGCTGTTGACTCAGGTGTATCTTAAGAGTGACTTATCTGGAATTTGGGATTTTGAAGTTTGTTGACAAATTTGAAACAGTGAAACAGATTTTGTTAAAGATCAGGTTGTGAAGAAAACATCATTTTTTGGATGCAGAACATGTGTAAAGGTGCTCTATGCAACTTTTATGAAAGAGGGCTCCTTGCTTGTCTCCATGCAGATCTCATTGCCTGGACTGCACCACAGTATGGCATTTAATACGTCCATCTCCATAGAGACAAGCAGAAGACACCAGCAGGCCAAGTTTCAAAGTCTGTAATCTGTTTCCTGTGCAAGAAAAACACCTTAAAATGATACTTTACAGCTGATGTCATCAGTATTCTCTGGAGATGTGAAGCTAACTAGAAGCACTGGTCAAATTAGATTAAAATTAGATCTGATCCTTATTTTAACATAATCTGACTGAAATGATTTGACCTGGTTGGAACTACAACAGCGGAGATGATTTGTGAGCTTAAACAAGTATCTCAGAAAAAAATTACAGTCACAAGCTAGCTAGCATTAGCCAACAGTTTTACATTTAGTCAGTTTCTCCTTTTTTTTTGTTGAAACTCAAACCTAAACAGGGCTATGAACATGACCGACTCCTGTTTAAATGCATTTTGTTTTTATTCTTGAATTTTCAGATGACCTGGAGTGGATCACCCCCAGCACAATGTCACTGCAAAGTATCAATAAATGCAAGATATATAAGTTTAATGATGCTATAATGCTATACCTTGGAATATCATAGGCAAAGCACTAACATCTCCATGGAGACAAGAAGGTACCTTGCACCTTTAAGTTTGAGATATTAAAAAAGGTATTAATACCACCTTTGTTAATGTGTCATATGGTTGAGGTCAAGTTGTATCAAACCAAATCACAGTAAGACGTCATTACTGCATTTTTATTAATATATGATGCTTTGTTGCTGAATACCATTTGCACAGCTTTGTTAATACCGACTATACCTGAGCCCTGCATAGATACTGTTACTTTATACTTTATGATATGGATTTGATTCCATCTTAAGCAAAAAAAATGTCAAATTATGATGACCTGTAGAATTGACTGGTTTTATACTCCACAGAACGCTGGCTCTGTTGAGATGGGGAAACATTATTGGTTGCGCCAAGAATCAATATCTAACAGTGGCATCATATAAAAGAAGGATCAGGGTTCTCTAAGGCATAACAACAATCTCCAGGCATCTATATTCCACATTTATCTTCAGCAGGCGACGACCTTGAGTTGAAACAATGTGCAGATATACTATGTTCAGAATCTGCCTCCACACTGTCATAGCAACGATCATATTCTTTACTGTGCCGCTGTGTTTAATTAGGTTGCACTGAGACCCATTATCGCCTATGGAGGCCAGCAGAGGTCACTCCGAATACCTAATGCGCCTGTCAGTGTCTACCAACTGCTACTGTAGAATGTACGCTGGGCACTTGGGGGAATTTCCAGCACATGAGAGCGCCGTTCCGTTTGACACTGGAATGAGAGAATTAGGAGATTTATGACGGTCCTGGGTCATGGAGAGAAGCGCCTCCCCAGACTCCTCATACAGTGCTTTACAGTCTGATAGCCTGTGTCGTCCCCACACCCACAGACACACACTGTAAACCAGAGACGAGCAGGCATTGCAACATGTAAATTTACAGTAATAAACCAACGGTAAAGGGTGGGGGTGGAATGAATGGGACGTGCGCTGTGATATTATGCATTACATTTTGAACACTCTAACCCTAACGGCAGATTTATGTCAAATGCTTGAGTAGTGTGTCATATAAGCGAAGCAATTTAGTGCCATCTTGCTTGAAGTGTTAATTTTTCCATTCGGAAGTGCTGTATCCTTCTGACTAAATAGGAATGCATTAATCATACTTTAAATCCTGTATTTGAAGATGGCAGTTAAACATGTAAATACTTGGCTCAGTCATAAGTATGTATAGATTTACAAACTAGATGAAAGACGGCCGTGGGGGTGTAAGGATAGAGACATGTTACCCAGCAATTAACCTCCATGGTTTTCGGTTGTATGTATTATTATTTATATGATATTATTATTTCAATATTGAAGTTTTTTGGCCTTGTATTCATTCTTTCAGTGTGTGTGTTGTTCAGTTATTTGTAGAATGTTTAAATGTGCACCCCTTTAGGTGGATATTAGATTTGTGGTATTCAAGTTAACTTGGTTGGAGAAAGGTATAATTGGATTTTGAATTTATTAATTTCATAAAATAAAAGGTACATTTGATTTGGTTTGGTACTTGAAAAGGAAGATTTAACATTGCTGAATTTTATTGTAAGGCATCTATAGTTTATTTTAGATTCATGCAAGCAGACAGTGCCATCACAACACCCAAGGACATTTTGAGATATAAAAAAAAGAAGAGAAGAGGTTCAGTATGCTCTGATGTTAATAAAAATCTTTTAGAAAGTCTCGACCTCTGGCATGTCTTTGTCAGGTTTCCTTAGTTTCGTGGATACACTTTATTTGAACATAGTCAAGAAACCACACTCAAACTCATGAAATAACTTGTAATGTCTTATGTAAAATGTTGTCTTTTAATTTGCAAGTATGGAGCTGGTTGTTGCCATAGCGATCCAACCAATAGAAAGTTATTCTGCTTTAGTAATACGTCAGGGTCAACACCACCTCACTCGCTAAAATTTACACAATGCTCCTCTGAAGTACATTTATCTTAAAATTACAAAACCACATAAAAAAAACCAAATATATTAAATACATATCACCTTTCCCACATCTCCATTCTCAAGCAAATAGCGTTCATAAATCTTTCTGTGCTTACACTTGGGCAGTCTGTTTCTCTCTCCCATGAAATGACACAGACAAAGAGGTGCGGCTGCTCCTTGTGCTGCTCCACTGGCCATGCAGCAGATCGACCACTGAAGGGCCTTTTGTCCCCGCTGGGCCCCCGTCATGTCAGAGGAAAGAGTGGGAGGGCCAGCACATAGACACTGATCATCCTATGTCATTACACAAACACACACACACACACACACACATATACACTGGTGCACAGAAAGACATTGTAGCTTACTCACAGTAGGATTGCATGTCACAACACTATCCCTTTAAGCAGCCATATCTCATCTATGACAGACTTAACCAGGCGCACACACAGATACATTCTGGGTAGCTGCCAACTCACAACTGCTGGAGACTTTTTTTCCTCATCGAACCAGCTGGTGAACATGTTTCATGATATTAATAGTTGAATAAGCAATGTTTCTCATTTTTGGTGAAGGATTTCAACAGCATTTTCATTTTTCGAGATACAAAACTTGTCCAGTACATTCTAAAAATATTGACAGTTGCCTTATCTGTAGAGCCATAACGTTGTTGTGTAAAAATGTCTGAGGCACTAATCACTATTTTGTCATTTAGTCCTTGTTTGACCACTGAGCCTTGCCAAACATATCAAAATTAACAACTGCTGAGGTAAAAATCTTGCCAAACATAGCAGAAGTTAAAAAACAAAATAGTTTAACAATCAACATTATTATTGCATGAAAAAACACAACTTTTCAAACACAATTTTAAACCTACAAACTATTAAATTGTAGTCACTTGGCCATGAAACAGATAAACATGTACATATTTCCATTCACCACATAATATACAGTACAGTTGCCCAGTTTCGACTGTTTTTTAATGCTTTGTGAATAAGCCATAGACCATTGTGAGAGCCCATGAGAGGGATATCCTGATACGACTACCACTTTCACCCTGTGCATCCATTTTCTTTTAACCAGTGAATAACAAAGCCTTCTTTTAGCATCTTTGGAATGTTAATCTCCCCTTTATCCTGGGAGCAGACTGGATAGGCACCTCTTCTTTCAAACACAAGTCACAGTGACTACAGACTGGGTCACTAATGCTTGTCATCTCTGCTCCCTGTCCTCCTGCTCCACACAGTGTCTCTTGTGTCTCTATGGCCCCTCCTTACAGTCCAGCGTTACCTTCACTTTAACACTGCAGGCTGTGTTACTCTAAACTGTGCTTGAATGATTAACAATAGCACAATAACAAGCTTGATATGTTTTTGAACTTGAACATATGGTGTAAGGAATTATGTGCAGAGTTTGCATAAGAATTAGTTATTTATGTATCTATAGGCCATCACATCAAATTTTAGAAATAACTAGATAGTGAAATTGTTTGGATACCTGGCCTGCCAGAACCACACAAAAGAGTGGGTTTGGAGCTGTATCCTATCTCCCCAATTCCAGATGCCATGTGCTCCGTTGTTGTAAAACAAACATGGTGGCTTACGTTTAAAAAAAGTGGATGGTGTGGATTTCATCAATCAGAATCAACAATCAAAGGACCAAACTGAAATGATATGTTTTGATCTGAATGATACAAGAATTTTTGGGAGGAGATTTCTTCCACATTTGAGAGACACGTGATACAAATTAGCAGCTGCAGTTGGATCTTTAGGACGGAGATGTGGCAGATCTGTATTTTTTTTTTTTTTGATAATGTTACTGTAAGTGACTTTATTTGTGCACCTACCAAAACAAAGTATCGAAGTATAGGCTGTGTTGATATAAATCGTTGAATTCAAAACAACACTTGCAACTTGGTATAACAAATTTAAGTGCAGAATTTAAAGTAAAAATTTCAAATGAATTTCAAATGAATTGCAATGAAAGTCACAAATGTAAACATTTACTTCAGTTGTTACATTACATTCATTATTCTCTGTCAAAATATTTAAAATCTCATGTGAGCCAAGTATTTTACAGCTCAGCAGAGATTGATTCAACACTTGTATCTTTGACCTTGTGTACATGAAGGTGAGAGAGGACACAGGATGTTTGACAGATAAACTGCACACGGCCATGTAAACACACACATGTGGCGGCCAATCACACGCCTGGCCTGCAGCTGACCCCTGAGCACACTCCTGTCCTCTGCACATCCACACTGCGTTTAGCCAGTCACCCGCACACAGCTCATGGCAAACAGCTCACAGGGCGGAGCTCACAGGGCGGAGCTCACAGGGCGGAGCTCACAGGGCGGAGCTCTCAGGGCACAGCTCACAGGGCACAGCTCACAGGGCACAGCTCACAGGGCACAGCTCACAGGGCACAGCTCTCAGGGCACAGCTCTCAGGGCACAGCTCACAGGGCACAGCTCACAGGGCACATCCAAAGCTCATGGACATATGTGAGCAGTTAAGTGACAGGGGATGAATGTTTGTTTGTTTAATGGAGTCAACATCTGCAAATCATTTTTTAGTTTATAAGACACAAAAGCATGTTCAGAGTCTTTTAATATTGGAATAATGGAATGGTTATTAATGTTACAAGCTTTGTTTCAGTTATTTCATTTAATATAATATTCTTAAGCACAAAATGCATTTCAGTATTAAATAGTTTGTTGATTAAGTTGATTACAAATAACTGTGTTAAGACAATGTTTGAATTCAAATATCAGTAATGAAGTTATAATTATAGTTTCCTCAAAAATAAACAATAAATCCTGCCTAATGTCCAAAAATTATATCTATCTTGAATTTATCCAATTCCATGTTTCATTGCAAGGAAAAAAAAACAAAAAGATTCTTACTCTTCGCCTCTTACACTGGTCTCTCTGATTATCTGACCGGTCACTTGGCCTTGGGGGTTACTTTCATGTCTCCATGCAGATATAAACGCCATAAGAAGATGAAGTATGGAATGATGGCTTTAGGAGATTGGCTATGCTCTGAAAAGAGTTTGTTTGATAAGGTTGACGCCTCAGGACGTGAGTGGTGTTGGACATGTGACCAGGAGTGAATTCTTTAGCTGTGTATACGGTCTTTTAGAGAGGACTGACACATCTGAATGAATATCTGTCAATGTGCAAATCTATAACTTCCGACTTCTATTCAGTCCGTACACTGTTCACCTTTTGGATTGAAATGCAGAACTAATTCATCTGTATATTACAAAGTATTCCAATGTATTTAAATGGAATTCAGTTTGCGGTGGCATTCCTTTGAATAAATACACAGCGCTATAAAACACCACATATCTTCTCTATTCAAAAGCTAAAATCTCATTAATAGGACTGCAGCCTATGTGGATGGGTGTAACAGGTGAATGACACAGAGCTGTTAGGGCCGTACACTGGGATGATGTGATTGGAGTGAGAGGTGCTGCTGGCCACACACTGTGCAGGTGGGCGGTTGTAGAACACATAACTCGAGGCTGTAGCACTCTGCCTCAACGATTGTGGTTTAATCCATCTCTGGGAGTTCACACGCCGCATGTGTTAGCCCACTAGGTTAACAGGCAAAGCAATGCACAGAGATAGAATTGTAAAGTATGATGAAAGACCTCACTCTGGAGTGGTATTATGAAATGTTCCTTGGGGAGATTGTCTGAGAAAATTGGAATTAACAAATCGGATTGAATTCATGTAAATGTGAATCCAAACTGTTATCAGCAAAATGACACGTAGTCGAGGTAGAACTTTATAAATTTAACAAAAATATAAAGACCCAAGCAAGCATGTTGAATAGAAAAGAATAATTTACTTTTTTCAAATTGTTCAGATATTTAGTTATAGATTACATTTTAACCCTTGTGAAATGGTACAAAATTGGTTATATTTGTTTCAACATGGAGAGTGCACCATGCAGCCTATCTGGAGGCAGATGCACCACCTGCTTGTCTCCATGGAAATGATACTGCTTTGCCTAAAATAGTCCACAGTATGGTATTAAATTCACCTTTCTCCATGGAGTGAGACGAAGAAGCCAGATCTGTTGACAGGTGAGCCCCTCACAGAAACAATGCACGTTTCTTTAATATATAATATATCTTAATAACTGTAATTGAATAAATCCATGTTAAAATAATTTAATACCATGCTGTGGAACTTTACAGACACGCAACAAAATCTCCATGGTGATGAACCCCCACCTTAAAAATTACACAGTGCACTTTTAAAACAGTGGACCAAATAACCTCATAACATAATAACATTGTGCAAATGTAAAAATATAGTGTACAACAGTTTCACTGTTTGCTCATGTTGACATGTTGTTTTCAGTTTCATCAGAGTTTTTGCGAATAACAAATAAAACCAAACAACACAACTTTATTACACTCACTGGCGTCTTTAGATGAAGTTGTAAAGGGCATTATAGGGTGGGTTAGACTCCAGTGGGGCTCTTTGACAGACATGAAGCGCTCCGTGTTGCTCTTATCTGAATGAGAGGCTGGAAATAACCCAGTGCCTCTGTCCCCTGTGTCCAGCTCACTCCCAACACCTCAGCACTCAGCCAGCACCTGTCTCTCCTCCTGCACCTATCTCTGTGCTCACTTTTAAAAGCCGTTATAATAATAATGTCAGCCAGGAGACACATAAACAGACAAACAAGGTGAAAAATACTGTTAAAGAAGTAAACTTTCAAACAGGTGCTGCAATTGATACTTGCAGCAGGTGTCATCAACATTCCCTGGGGGTGTGATGCTAACTGGAGGTACCTCTGAATCTGAAGTTCTGTTAGTCAAATTAGACTTAATGTGAGTTTTGTTTTGACACAATCTAACCATAAAGGGTTGATTTACATGGAACTACAACAGGTAAGCTGATTTGTGCTGTTGAACAATTCCCTTTCAAATAACTTTAGTCACAAGCTAGCCAGCATTAGTCAACAGTTAGTTTACCTAAGCTTCTGTATTTCATCTGTTCAGTAATGTTTAATAGCTAAAAAAAATGCAATCTGCATTTTCACTGTGAGCTGGGTCACCTCTCCACAGACCTGACATGTAACTTCACCTGGTGTCACCTGCTGATCTCCATACTGATAGACAAGTTAAATGCCATAAAGAGGAACATTCCAAAAGGCATAATCGGTCCCTCTAATTTGCATGAAAGAAGTCGGCCTATACACCATTTTATACAGACTATTTATGAACAAATTAAACTTTGTCCAAGATTGTACTCATCTGATTACTACAAATAAAAAGTACAGCGGCAGAGGCTAATTGGAATAATGACATTTGCAAACTTAATTGGGAAATCATTACAAACAATAAAAGAGCCAGTGTGATTTACTAATAGCCCTGTTCCTGCACTGACTGCCAAGGAAATGCTATTAGCCCGGGCACCTGACTCATCACTTCTAACAGAGCATTTGAATGGGTCTTTTTGCCTCCTACGCTCAATGCTGCGGCCCACTCGAGCAGTTCAATTAAGCTCTTGGATTTGTTATACCGAAATACAGAAGAAATGCTTATGTGTGTAAAGTGAAGTCATGAATCACTCAACTCTCCTGTGGGGTCAGGATGAAAACATATGGAGTTAAAAAAGGACAGGATGCAATGATTGGATGTCATTGTCAAAGATGAACACGTCCTAAATAATCTAGATATTACAAGTTAACAGTTAGATAAACAGTACATATTTATATTGATACCTTGCAGCTGATGTCATCAACGTTCTGTGGGGGTGTGAAGCTAACTGAGGGCACTGCTCTGTCTGAAGGTTTGTTACTCAACTTTAATCTGAGCTTTGTTTTAACACAATCTGACAACCTTTAAAGTGTTTTTGGTTGCATTTTCCAATGTGTGCGCTGTGTCTCCATGGGAAGTTCTGAACATTCCATCATAGACATACATGCAGAACACCCGCACCGTGATGCCCTTGCAAAGCCTCAATGCCGGTATCATTTTGCGATCAAGCAATGTGGCTTGCCCAAGGACACAACATGTCCTGGAGCAGGGATCAGACCTCAGGTTTGGATCCTTGGGTTAACACAATATAGACTGAGCTACTGTTGCCCTTAAAGATATGTTGTGATTCAGCTTTAATAATCAACTCATTCTGGTGCCTAATTAAATTAATAACACAGTTTAATTAGACACATTAACAGTAAATCCCTTGTGTGGGAGGCTTATGCTAGCAAAGATGCAAATGTCTTTTATTCAAAATGCAAACGCTGCACATTCAGGCTGGTACTGCACTTTTGAAAGAAGACAAAAGAGTGTAATTTTAGAGACCAAAAGAAAGGGTATACTACGGCTCAAGACCCTGGGCTGTAAACACAAATCTGAAAGTAAAATGTGGAGAGGGGAGCCCATGTGTCATCCTGGATGTTCGGGAGCGTCACACTGACTCATAACAGCCACGGAGCCAAATTAATGGCAGGCTGCGCACCCAGGTGTGGAATATGGGGCTAAGTAACCAAATTGTGATGAATGGCTGGCTCTGTTTCTCACAATGTTCTCTTTTTACAGCACTTTGAGAGGAGCTTTATGTCACAGTGCGAGCAAAAATCAATATGGATTTTGTATGAGCAAATAATGAAACAACACACAATGCCTATCTGTCTTTTTAAGTAAATATAATGATTTCAGGGAACTTCGGGAGGCAGAGTTGTCTGTTTTCCACAACTCCCAACACATTATGCACTTTTGTTTTGTTCATGGCTTCAAGGAGTATAGAATATTAGCATACAGCAGTCAGACAGTGAAACATCTTGCAGTTGTTTTGTTAACCAAAGTTTGGGAAAGTGAGCGAAGTTACATTGTTTCAGCATTTGTAGTAGAGTCAAGGACATGCTGAAGTCCTTGGTGTTCAAGTCTTCTTAAAACTAGTCAGAGTCTAGTCCAAGTGTAGTCCAAGCGTAGTCCAAGTGCAGTCCAAGTGTAGTCCAAGTCAAGTCCAGGTCAAGTCCTGCAGTGCAACTCTTTATGGGTCGGGTCAAGTCAAGACACTGAAATGAGTTTCTAGTCCAAGTCGAGTCATCATCTAAAACCAATCAAGTCCATGTCACAAGTCCAGTCCATCTAAGCTTTTTTACAAAATTATTTTACAAGCTCTGCTCACTCAGTGGATCCTACTACTACTACTATACTAATATACTAATTTTAATGTTAAACATTTAAAGTTGTCAACAGTTTAAGCACTAGACTAGCTTCTCAAGTCCTTAGTCCAGGTGTTTGAGTCAAAGTCGTGTTGCCTGAACCTCAAGTCGACTCATGGGAACCTGCCCTCACTGAGCCAAGTCCCAAATCATTATATAATTATGTCCTGGATTCAAAAACTATATCTCTAGTTTTCATTATTAACAAAGCACTAACAAAGCCCATGCATAATATCTTTTTCCGGGGTAAGGACTTCCTCTAAGGCCCTGATATTACTTGCTTTCCACTCTGCATATTCATAAAATATGTTTGCACAGTAAAAGCCATCGCCTGCTTGTTTAACAAACCATAACATTCCATTTTCCTCCCAGTGGGTTGGCAACACACTTCACCCCCACAGCAACCTTTTTCACACACACTCCAGAACAGTTTAGTCAAGGTAAAAAACCAACCCAAACTTTAAAAACATTTCTTTAACTCCACATAAGACGGTGAAAAGCTAGTCGGGTCTAAATGGGACAATGTGAGAGTCCGTAGTCTAATCAGATTGCTGCTATGGCTCTGCTCCTTCCTGCCAGTCCTTGGGGAGGCCGCTGTGCCGTGGAGCGAGCACAAAGGTGGATTAGCTGGCATCCTCTCCCCGCGTCTGGCCTTTACATCACAACCAGAGCCCGGGGTCCACAGGCATCCCACCAATTACCCTGTCACTCACTGGCCTCTTTTCTCCCCTCTCTGGCCCACACTGCATAGCTTTATTGGAGGAATGGCTTAAGCACCCCCTTTGCACTGCCATCACCACTCAATCCACTGCTATGTCACTACATTTACCCACAATTCCCCTCACAAGAAAGCGTTGTAAAGAAGAAAAGCTCTACAAGTGTGCCAAATAAAACATATCCATCAGGAACAATGCTATGATTAGTTTTGTAAATTCATTACACAAGCCGTTTCAGCTGAGCAGCTTCAAGAACACCAATAACACAACTTAATAGCCCTCCACTCCAGATTGTGATTAATTTTCAATTAATGCACACAGTAATTAATCATCTACTTCAAGGTCTTTCTACAACAAGAGGCAATGTTCTGAGATATTATATTTCTGATAAGCAGGTATAAATCATTTGTCAAGAGAACAAATTTGCCACCATAAATTTAGATTTACTTTGTGACTTGAAACATGGCCAGCTCTGAGCTCACTAAGCAATGGAACATTTTACTGAAATAATACAAAGGATTTTTCTAGATCAGAGGTTATGTTCTGTTCATTTAGCAACATAGACCATCCCCTTCTCCACAGGCTGACTGGTGTATGCTGTACTTGTTAGGATGTGGCCCATTCCCCCAAAGAGTACGCCTGGCATAAACATCTGTGCTCATGCTTTACATAACTGTAAACTGTCCTGATGAATTCACTCTTAAAAAGTACAAAATAGAAATAGTAGAAAACTGAAAGTGACTTCCATTTGGCAGCACAGTGCTATAATCAGTGGTTGGTACTCTTGCCTCACACCATACTGGCCGACTTTCTGTTCATCATAGGGTTAAGTGCCAATTCAACTTTTGGCTTGTCTTATGGTTCACTGTCACTGTTCTGAATTCTGTTTGCCTACGCCAAACTTTGCTCGTCTCCACTCCCATAGGGGTTACATTTCTAGGTGGTGTTGTTGAGTCGGATCACTTTGGGCACTGTCACAATACCCATTTTATCAAATTTTTCATCGGACTGGTCAATCCCATACCCCGTTTGAGGACTTTTCATTGTCATTTTATTTCGTTCCCTAATGGCTAAATATTCTTCAAAAAAATCCACCTATATTCTGATCCTACTAAAAGTTAAACAATTACAGTTTCGATCCATCTTATAATGTCAATACAATCTCAATTATATTTTGTGTTTTTGCTGACAGACTAAAGTGTTCAATGATTCACTCTGAATTTGTTAAACTGCTGACTAAGGTGCGACAGGCATAAGGCTATTTTACATCAAATCCCATGGTAAATTTCCACTCGTGCCATTTTACATTCTGTGACACTGAAATCCGACAAACACAACAAAATATTCTCCACAGTGAAGCTGCATTCTGTACTGTATCCCACAGGAGAACACTGTGCTTTAGCGTTCACCTTTTTCATTGTATTTTGTTGATTCTCCACCAGCTCTGATCATACTCCACTCCGGCAAGACTCCTGCATTATTCATTCAGTCTACCAAGCATATGGCAAAGAGCAGCAGCATAAAGATCTGTTTTAAAGCATTATATTATATAGAATGTAGGACATCAATAAATTATACAGTACTGTTTAATGATAAGGTGGAGAAAGGGGAGATAAGAATGTACAATGGATCTATTGAATGTGGATATATAGGGCACAGTGTGATTACAAAGGACCTAGAGCAACACATTTTAAGAGGTCATTCTATTCCGAGTGTCTCCGCAGGATAGGCATTAACAGTCATGTGGGATGGCTTTATTAACGATGAGGGCTTCCCCGTGCATAAAGCAGTCATATTTCCTGTAATTGAAGGGGGCGATGAAGTCAAGATCTGAATAAATGTACTGTCTGGAGTCTCCGTCAGGTTCTTTTGGTCATTATGTGTTGCTTGTTTTGAATCTCATGGTGAATGCTAAGCTCATCTGTCACTGGCTGTAATTATCAGTCACATTCCAGCACATGTTCACAAAGCTTAAGCCTGCTCTATCTTTCTTACACTGACACAGGAAAACCCACTTCTTACATGAAGTCGTCTTGTCAGTAGTGTTGATGTGTTCTTTTTATTAAACACCAAATACAGTACTTAGTCTTGTCTCCAGCTTTTGCAAAATTCTGTAAAAACGCAATTGCTCGCTGCGGGCTAATAACTGGTTTTGGCTGGGATTGAATGGAAAAAGGTGGTATGGTAAATTGTCACAAACCCGCATCATATATGAATAATGAACCTTAATTAATCCATTTTTATATTATTAGTGTATTATTTTCAAAGGTTTGTCTTTTAGAAATAAGAAATGAAAGATTTTTTTAAATGTCCCTGATCATCTTACAATCTCTACTTCACTGTGTTTTGACCTCATAGACCTAAAATAACATGAGTTATTTTAGCATTTTGAAATGATACTTGAAATGATACTGATGAATTTATGAGAAGCTTCACAAACACTGATTTATGACCAATAAACTATCAGTCTATATTTTAGAAGATTGGTTGGAATCTTATATTTCTTTGACATCAGTGAAGTAAACACTCTTAAAAAGCACAGGACTGTTGACACTGAAGGTCAGAGCTCTCCGTTGCTGGGCTCCTACCTTCTGCATGAGGTTATGGTGGGACATCCCTGCAGGGAAAGCCTCCTCTTGTTTTTCAGTGCGCGTTGGCAGCAGATCGTGTGAGCTGGCCTCACCCCAACCAGTCGAAGCTGTAATATAATTTCATATTGATTTCTTGTTGACCTCACATGAAGCAGTCATCATTCTGTAATGTGCTCCACACGTCTTCTTAATGAAATCAATAGACCCCCTGCCAAACAGTGCAACCGGAGTCTATGGGAACTCAATGCTATTACGCTGAGAGCGAGGGCCGGCTCTGTGAAACACTGGCCCATTGAATTATGGTCAAAAGAGAACGCATGCCAAAGGTGAGCGCAAGGAAAACCTATTCATGAATACATTTGAAAGTTTTCATTATAAATTGAATTAAAATGGTTCACATCCACAGCAGAGTCTTAAAAAAAGGTTAAAACTATGATTTAATCAATTTAACAGTACAGTACATTGATTATTTATTTAAGCATAAAAAAATATATTTTTCTGGCCAAGACCACACATTTTTACTTCACAAAGATAGTGTGGTTGCCAAGCAAAAGAAATACAAATCTTGAATCACAGGTGTTATGTTGTCATGAGCAAAGTCTGAATAAAACAAACAAACAAATCATACCTTGTTAAGGTACAGAATCTGTACTAAACCTACCCTACTGTTAACAAGGAGGGAAATTAATGTATCTCAGTAAAAGTGTTTAAGCATTTGACTGGAAACCAGAGGGTGTCTGGTTGAAATTCTGCTTGGGCACACATGTTAGTCAGATACCCCACTCCAAATGTAGGTGGCTGACAAAAGTACCAGGTAGGACAGTGCCAAGAGGAAAATCAGACAAACTTACAAACCATTAAGCATGTGATTACATTTTAGTGGCTACATCAAGTTACTGCTGGGAAAAAAATGTATATCAATCTTGCAGACAGTTCACAAGGCACAAGGCAGGCATTGTCAGCAGAAGTCCATCGTATGCAGATTTGAAGGGATGACATCAACAAGCGTAGTGTCTTCTGACAGCTCATGTACACAGTCATGACTGATGGCTCTGGATGCTCATGAACAAATGTAAACAGTGGGATTTAAGATCATGCCCAGTGCACTATTTATCACGTGTCACAGACTGTTATGACTCTACAGACATAATTAATATGATTCAATGAGGAAGAAAGTGGGTATATACTGGAAAATCATATTGGCAGAGAAGAGAAGACTATACTTGCTTTTGTAGGTCCATCGACTCTGTTTCTAAGTGACTCCCCTCTCTCTGTAACTGCTGCAGTGAGCCTTGTCATTTTGATCTTAAATTAACCTGCTTTACATGATCCTGGTGTAGTTATTTAGCAATTCTGTACGTAAATAAATAAATTCCTATTCCCAATATGGACCTGGCTCCAAATTCACTTCTATAACTTCTAGCATCGTGAGCTTCATTTGACTCGAGCCGAACACGTCACAGTCCCTTAGTCCACTTCTTTATACAGAATATGGTCAAAAAACAATATTGTTTGCATTGTTCAGTTTATTCAACGCCTGCAACTATCTCCAGAAGAGCGGACAAATATGTACAGTAGTCTATAGCCTAAATAACCAAGATAACAAAACACACAGGAACATCAGATGTCCTTTAACTTTCCAAATGCTAAATCTCTATTTCATTGACAGTGTTGGTAAATAACGTGAGGGCACTGTTGTGGAAAGTACCAAGGTGACTTTGACACATCCGACCTGATTTGCCAGGAGCAGTAGCTAAGCCAATGTTGACTGTGGGGCTTTTCACAGTTTAATTTTCAAGAGCTGCTTTGGATGTCCACCAATGCAAAATAAGCAAAGTGCGCCCTTGAATTTCAGGAAACTATTTGTCTGATGTTAATGTTCTGCTGTAGCCTACATCCATGACATCTAACGTCCAATTTCTGCTTTTCTCTTCTGCATCTTGTTTACCATTAACCAGTTATGTTAGAAGGAAAGCGCTTACATAGCCCTTAATTTTGACAAAAGAAGCTCAGTGCATTCAGTGTGTTCACCCACTGACTCAAAGATTTGTGGTTTGATCCTGATTCCTGACAGTAAATGCCTTTGTTGTATTTACTCGTAGGAAAATGATTTCCAAGCACCCGTTAGACCATTTGAGGGATATGTAGTAGTCAAAATAGTAGTAGTAGTTGTTACTGTAGCATAACACAGTCCTACAGTGCAGAAACTAAAATCTAAAAGTTATGATTACTTGAATTAAGAGAGTTATGTCATGATTTTAGTAAATTTCTTTTGACAAATGAATAACAAAAACATTTTTACTATACAAGTCATTTTAACCTCCATTACTTCTTTAGATTTAAGTAAATCTTCTCAGAGAACCTTCTTAGATATTGCAGTATTTAAAACCAGCCAGTGTTGTACTGTATGGCAGTGTTCATATCAGCCCACACTGATATCCATGACTCATATACCTCATATCATTATCTACAAAAAGCTTGGCCAAAATTTAAGATATAAAAATTTAAATCTATCAGAAAATGACTTAAAAGTAGTGAAATTATCTGTCCATGCAGCAAGATCATTTTACTTGACAAGTTATCTTAAAATAAACTACCTCTAGATGAGAATTAAGCAGTCTCAGAGCTAGTAAGTAGATAATAAATCTGAAAAACAAGATGAATAACCTGATATAAGTTTTAAAATCTTGGCCAGATCAGAGAAATTTGCAGTGTATTGTAGACTGCTTCTGCTTCTTTTTGATACATCTTAAAATACAAAATTACAGAAAACATCCTAAGATCTAAAAACAATCCCTGTTTCTCCCACTGCTGGTGCTATTTGTAGTCATGTCACAATGATCATGTTTTAACAAAAGAAATAGAGGTTGCATAGTTCTTTTTTTTCTCCACATACTTGTACAAGCTTTACATCTAGTGGAGACATTTGCAGTTGAAGCGTGAGTCTGTCCTAAAGCCCTTGTCTCATGTCTCTGGGTGGAAGCAGATGATTGTGTGGTTAAAGGGCTGAGGAGCTGTGATTGGCTGTATACTCAGAGGAAGAGATGTTCCAAATGTAGTGAGAAGAAAGAGGGCAGTGGTCTGAGGGGGCTCATTATCAGATACAGACTTCTAACCCGCGTGGACTTCACACTCTCCAACAAAGAGCCTTCATTTGGGGACAATTCTGCTATATTTACAGGAAAAGTCTTAGAATTGCTCTTACTGTTCAATTTGGCAAGTTTTCCAAAGCCAGTACTGAAATAATACAATTTTTTGTTCAATTTATTTGTTCAAAAATAGATCTCCACTAATTCTACCACTATTTTAGCTACTACTGCCACTACTGCTACTGTTGCTCTAAGTAATAACAACAATGCAATAGTCTTGGCACAGTACCTACCTCTCAAAGTGACTTTATAATGTACAGTATTAATTGGCCGCTCATATCCTGGGGTTAAGCTGTGGTCAGTAGCCACAGTTGTTCTGGGCATAACCTGATGTAAACAACACCAAGCAGCACCAATCACTCACTGGCCACATTCATTCAGGTAAGGTGGGTGAAGTGTTTTGCCAAAAGACACAACGAAATGCACTGGCCAATGCTGCAACCTGGAGATAAACGTTGTAACCTCTGAGCCATTGCTGCCTCTGTATATTATGAATGAACCATGCCTTCTCAAGTAATATACTGTAAAAAAAAAAAAAAAAAAAAAAAAAAAAAAAATTACTTACAAGGTTGCCACAATAAACCAAACAGAAAGATTTTATGATTTCACTGCCTGCCGTGCCACCACACTCCCTGCATCGCTTCACTCCACAGCAGCTCTTGAAGTCCCTGGGTGAGTGCATCGGCTAAATACCTTGATTATAAAGTGTAAACATGTTTTGCATTCAGCCAGAGTATGCGTCCAAACCTGCCAAAAGAAACTGATGTTGACTCGCAGAAGCCACAGTGGGTCCTTCGATACTGTGGCTGTGCGCATTAAAGGGCTTTTTCAAACGAACAACAGCCCAGAGCTGGCATGTCTGACAGCCCCTGATAACATTATAGACATGTCCGTCACAGTCATGGCTGCTTGAAACACAAACTTGTGTGCTACTTGGCTTCTGAAATATCAAGCCTTCACAGCAGAATGCTCCAGATTGGGCCAAGAGGAGAGACTGAGGTGAGGGGGAAAGAGAGGGGTGATTCGGGGCGAGGACTTTTGGAGCTGGGGGTAAGAGGTAAGGGAGGGGTGGAGGTGGCTACGATAAGCATGAAAAATTAAAGGCAAGAGCACTGGTGATGGAGTGAGTGTTAAAGAGGAGCGGGCAAAAATATGAACCCATTACAGCCTATAGAACAAAATGCACAATCCAAGCTATGATGTGATGGGGACACAAAAATACATGTTTTCAGCAATATCAAGGTTATTATTTTTATAGAGCAGGCAGTATGAGGGATGGGGTGATCTGGCGGCAGGCCTCTGGAGAAGTTGATTCATATTCATTTTATTTATGTCTCCACAATTTTCTGGTTATCAACAGAAATGGTCTATAATAGATTTTTGTTATGTCAAAATTTCAGATGGAGTGCAGGGGCCTAAAAAGACAAATGTTGTACATTATTCATTGTTTTGGATTAGCCATATTAATCTTATGGTTTTAAATTATTTCAAGTGACAGCACAGTCACAACTTTGGGGCTGAAAAATTGCACCACTTTCTGAGGCTCTTGTCACAACATCATTTTATTTTAGTTCATCTATGCTGGCAGAGAAGACGTTGAACTTAGTGCTAGTTTTTATTTTGTCTCAGGAAGATGCTTGAGGCTTCAATGTCCCAACTGTTCAAAATGATTATCCCTTTAGTATAATGTCCAAGGTCCAATGGGATGCAAAGCTAGGCCACATGCCATCACTGATATAATATTATAAGTGTTGAGACAGGTTCTAGTCAAGTACAACCCTTAATAATACATTTACACACTGCCACATGTGTTATTTTTTAGAACCTCTTCCACAAGAAAACAAAAGGTTCATTAAGAAAGCACAAAAAGATGAAAATTTTCATTTTTAGAAACAATAGACAAAGACTGGCAATGTGTGGAAAATTTTAATCTTCAAAACATTTTAGAATTTCCTTTACTCTGGTTTATGTCAGGAATTTCTTGAATACTCTTCAGTCAAACATTCCCAGGTAATAGAAAAGATAAATACATGTGACCTCTATGGTTTGCCAATTAAATCACATCGTGTGGCGTAAATGAACAAACGCAATACCCCTTATTAGCTAATGTGTTAAGGATGTTGCATATTAAAATGATATGGACTCAGAAAAGTGAAGGAAGATTACTGGTGCTTACAAGGCAGTGTGTAGGGCCTTCTTTTAAATAGGCAACCATTTAATTTGGGCCAGATTGGAGATAAAGCAGATTCTCCGTCTGCCTGAGTAATGAGCTGGACAGACACACACACACGTGCACACACACACACACTCACACACACACACACGCACACACTCATTAAACATAGATGTGTCAATTAAATACAAGAAATCATTAAGATAAACCACAACAGCTAGTTTACATCTTGTTTAGCAGCTATTTCTGCCTATATGTAAAAGTAATGGAAAATCATGCTAATCTTCTGTAATTAGTTTTGATCAGTACAGCAGATGTGGCTCGAAAAAGATACCTTCAGATATTGCTTTATATGTAAATGTTGGCTGCCATAATACTTTTACTTATACGAACTTCTAGATACCTAGTTATAATGGATCATAGTACATTGCTGGTTGGTATTTGGTTTAATTACTTAAATGTCTATTGGATTGACTTTGCTAATTTAGTTGTTGAAAGACCTGATCAATAGGTCAAATCGGCTACGAACTAAGCAGAATTGCAGGCACTAAAGAGACATTTAAAAAGGCCGTGAACTGCCTTTCCTATACTCTTTGTTACCTTGTGTGAGACATGTCTTTTCAGACTGCACCAAGTGGCCATCACAACACTATTCTTTCAGATCACAAAACCATATTCCCACATAACACATGCACATAATTGGACCTTCCGCTTCCACAAAAGTCTGCACACTGCAACAAGCTTCAGTATTTTGAGCATGTTTGGAAACTCAGAAACTCATTCCATACAGGGTGTTCGCCCACTGATCCAAAGATTTGTGGTTTGATCCTGACTCCTGCAGTAAATGCCTTTGTTGTCTGATAGGAAAAGTGATTTCCAAGCACCCATTACACCATTTGAGGGCTATGCAATAGTAGTAATTATAGTGGTGTTTGTTGCAGTTATAGCAGTAGTAGTGGTTGTAATCGTAGTAGTCGTAGTAGTACACTGCAAATATCTCTGATCTGGCCAACATTTTTAAACTTATATCAGGTTATCCATCTTGTTTTGAGATTTAATATCTACTTAATAGTTCTGAGAATGCTTAATTCTAGTCTAGAGGTAGTTTATTCTAAGATAACTTGTCAAGTAAAATTATCTTGCTGCATGGACAGATAATTTCACTACTCTTAAGTCATTTTCTGACAGAGTAGTAGTGCTTCCATGATTAGGCTTAATTAAATCGCAGAGAATCTTGTTAGATATTGCAGTATTTAATATCACTGATTTGTTATATGGTGCTCATATTGACCCACACAGACATGATGTACATACCTCACATCATTACCTCCTGTAAACTGCTGCTCCTCTGTACAGCAGTGTGCAGCCTGTGCCTGGTGAGATGGTTCTGATCATTTCTAACAGTGAATGCTTTTGTTGTGTCTGTAGTTGTGAAAAGTACACTTTTTTTGACACTATTTGAGGTCTATGTAGTAGTAATAGTAGTCGTTGTTTTAGGTGTAGTAGTAGTAAAATACATAGCAAAATGCATCCATTGTTGCTTTAGGGGTGCACTGCAAAAAAATCCTCAGAGTTTACGAAAAAATTGAGCAGTTGGTTACAGAACAATTCCGTAAAATGTACAGCAAAACTGTAATTGGCTTTACTGAATAACATGTAAATTTTACAGTTTAAACCCGGAAAAAACACACTGAAGTTCTGTCATATTAGCATGGACACTATGCAAATATAACAAAAGTCCACTGTGTTATATACTGGTGTAAAGTGTAAAATTTACCAAACAACCTGCAAATTTTACACTTTACACCAGTATATAACACAGTGGACCTTTGTTATATTTGCATAGTGTCCATGCTAATATGACAGAACTTCAGTGTGTTTTGTCCGGGTTTAAACTGTAAAATTTACATGTTATTCAGTAAAGCCAATTACAGTTTTGATGTACATTTTACGGAATTGTTCTGGTAACCCCAGCTGCCAGTTTTTTTCCGTAGAAATTACAAGATTCATTATTTTTTTAAACAGTATATTTCTGCTAAAAACATCACCATCATCTAAAACAGGTAAAAAGGTAGCCTCCACCTATTTTGCCCAGGGTGACTGTGAGAAACAATAACCATTCCATTAATAAAACCCTAGTTTGAACAGCAAGTGATTCAGTATTTTTGTAGTTCAGTAATTATAGGCCCATTTGTTGCTTACTGTCATCATTAGTACGGTAAATAGGGTACACTTAAAGACATCAATCCATCCCACAGAGAATTCTTTAACCACAACTTTACTTTAATAAACTTTTTTTTTTAAAACAGCATAACCTTTGTTAAACACAAAGACAATATTTGTAAAATAATAATCTTAAAAAAAAAGTTACACATTTCAGGTTGGCATGTTGTTTGGGAGAAGAACGGGGGAAAAAAATATAATGTACATCAAATATAAGTGCACAGAGCTATATGTAGGTTTATTTTAGCTGTAACTGGCAACTTGAGCTCTAGTTCTATTAACATAGTTGTCACAGCATTAACTTTTTCATGTGAAACTAAGAACACTGCTTCGTATAGCATACAAATATCAGAATCAAACACGACTCAAAGTATGTGGATATGTATGCATGTGGATATATGAGAGAGAGAGCGAGCGAGAGAGAGCGAGAGAGAGCGAGAGAGAGAGTGAGAGAGAGCGAGAGAGAGCGAGAGAGAGAGAGAGAGCTTACTTTGAGCACCATTCATGGTCAGAAAGTTCTTGTATGAGGGTGAGAACTCTGGGGTTCACATGTAATCGCGACGTGCTGGTCTTCTCCACCTTGTTCCCTCTCTGGGTTGATGGAGAAGAAACACCTGGAACAGTGAAAAACAAGACAGAGAAAAAGCAGACCGTGTTAAACATGCACAAAAAAAACTTAATCTGGTCATTAACTAACCATTTTTTCAACACCCAATTATAAAATATACAAAATATAAAGTCAGTATAGTTACTAAGGTTTATGCCAAACAAAATATATTTTTTAATAATAATAAAAAAACCACAAACCTCTGTAGGAACTCCAGTGTGGATGCAAGGTGCTGGGTAGTGAATGTTGAACACGAGAAACTGCCAAACATCAAACACAGCGCAGTTATGAATGACGGGATACTGCGCTGGACGATAATACGGTCCACACTCAACATCCATCTCTTTGCTGAGTAGCAGGATTGTCCTATAAATACAAAAACAATCAACAACAAACAAGTAAGAGGACAATACATGATGGTGTGTTTATGAGACAGAGCTTGGCATGTGAGCGCGACATGGTCAACAACTTACCACAGACAACAATGTTTGGTGTCAAGGGAACTTGGTCCATCTGCACCTCATCCGCCAGGCAAGTGTCCTCCACGTATGTGAACATCATGTCTTCCTTTTCGTTGAAGTAAGATAACAGAAGCAGCACCATCTCCAACACAGTGTCTGAGGGGCCTGTGTGCTCTCTCGCCATCAGCTGAATCTTGGTAAAAGCTTGGATTAGGGTCTTTGACTTCTTCACAGCAACTGTTTCCAAGTAATTAAGGAGTCTTTCCCCCTTTAGGTCCAAATTCCTTAAAAATGTCTCTTTAAGGCTAACCCCGGTCAGCTCTTCAAAGTGAACAGCCATGCCCATCTCATCAAACAAAAATGGCCAGTCTGCTAGTAAGTGCTTGATTTCCTTTCCATTGTTGACTTCTTTGCGTTGGGTGTAGAATGTCGACCTGGTGAGTTCTTTAACCACATCCTGGTTTGGGTCATTTTGTTTAGAAAGGCTTTTCAGTTCCTCTTGGCTCTGCTGTTGGCTCTCATGCGGTCTCCCCAAGGGGAATGAACTTCAATTCCCATTTGATGCAGCCGTAGGTATCCTGAATTGCTGCCCTTTTTCAGCAGGTATTTGGTCCGTCTCAGACTCTGTGTACAGTTTTCTTTTCCTTGTTTTGGTGTTGTGAGCGCGTTTGGCGTTTTCAATTCTATTTGGAACTGTTTTGCTAGGAGTGGTACCCTGACCCAATTATGTCCCCATCAATTACATCCTGCAGTGATTTGGGATATGTAGCCACCATTTTTTTGGCCACAGCAGTGGTGTGCCTTTATTTATTTGTGAGGATTTCTGTATCATGTCACGAACAACAATTCTCACCATCTCCTCCTCATCCGTGGACTTGGACGCTTGCCTCTCTCTAAGGACTGGGTCAATTCCTCCGGAAACGTCTTCCATGGAATGGCAAAGTATCTGCCCAGTCAATAGCTGGGCTGTGACTGTTGCTGGAAGAGGTTGAGGATGATGTTGGTGAGAGGAGAAGTCTGAGGGGATGAAGAAGGTCCTGTTGAATCTGAGGAATGAGATGAAGAACCTTCCTGGACACTGAATGAACTTTTACCATCCTGATAGGGCCTTTAAAACACACAAAAACATAAAAGATTATTACACACATACTGTATCTCAGATCAATCTTATATTTCTGTAACGTTGACTGCATCATACTTACATTCTGCCTTCCATGCAGCCAAAGCTTTCCGTGCTTGAACAGGTCGTAACACTGGCAACAAATCTGCCTCTGTTATAAACTGCAAGTCAGAGGATGTCTCTACCCCCTGTGATATTAGTGTTTCCACTAACATGTCTTTTGCCACATCAGACAAACTAGGTAGGACCTCACAGATGGCATCTTGTAGAAATGCCATTTCTGCATGATAAGGAAAAGACAAAGAAAAACAATCATACATTCAGCCAATTTCTAGCAAGAATATTAACTATGTACATGTACAACTATAAACTACAAATAAGTGGGATACCTGTCGTGATACCTACAACGACTTGCATACTTGAGGTTGAGGTTGGTGTGTGTCTGATAGCATGCATTCAGACATGCCATCTACAGTGGAGTGTGTGTGGATTTTCACTGTGACAACACACTGTGCTTTAATGGAATGACTCGGTGCCCATTGATGATGTATGACTTTAGGGGATAGAAATCTACCAAATCAGTGATGTTAAGGCAAAGCAATTGTGCATTCTGTTTTGTTACAGAGTACAGGTGGTATTCATTGTGATACTCAGATGTATACATGTCCAACACAAAATAAACCGCTGCATCATGGTGTATTAAAATTACAACAAGCTCTCCAAACTCCATGGACTCATCATTTTTGCAACAAGGAAATCCCCTTCTTATATGATGTGCCTTTGTATTGAATCTCTGTGGACACATGTATCACTTTCTAAAAGCCAAAATCTGACAGCGTGCCCTAGTGCATCACTGTAAAGATTTGGAACAAAAATGCAACTGTTTTTCACCTGTAACATCTGGATTGCATCCTAGTTCAGCTGACAGATATGCCTGAAACATTTGATGTCTTTCAGATAATGTGAGACAGATGTTTTTAAAGTTTTTAAATGCCTTGCACATCTTTTGAAATATGCATGTTTGCTTTCAAACCTCATTGTCCATACTCTGATAAGTGGGCCAAATTTTAAAATTAGTGCAGGATAATGACGTAAGTAATGATGTTTTGGCTTTAGTTGACTCTCAGGAAACAAAGCTTCCTTTGAATCCAAATACTCTTGTATTGTGATGTCAAGATAAGCTATCTGTGGCAAGGAAATCTTCTGAGCACAAACCAAATCAACAACATCTTTAAGCTGTAGCGTCAACTGCACACATCATCATTTGGATTTTGCACCTTGTCACCAATCAGCACAGGCAACAACCTCAAAAAATTCCAGTTTTGCACAGCCTGACCTGACAGTTTGGATGCATCAGAGTTGACACAGCATGGCTTTGTGAGGGCATCAGATCCTTTGTATTTGAACTGTTTGATGCGCCTATTCAGAAGTGAGTGAGTAAACCATTTCTTTGTTTTTATGAAATATTTCAAGAAGAGTGAAACATCATAGGATAAGACGCCCTCAAATAAGTCATGACCCAAGCAAGGTGGGAAGACCAGGCCGCATACATGAAAGGATTCCAAGTTATTAAAAACTGAATTCACCTTAATTCCTTTGACTTCTTGGATGCCTTCTGCTTGGAGGTGCCCAAGAGCTGCCTCAGTAATTCTCAGGGTTGCGCTGTGGACCACAAACATTTGGATCATGATTAAACTCGTGTCGAGTAATTTCACAGTACCTGCAAAAGTACTTAGATGTACTGAAGTTTTCTGTAAACCCTCCAATACTGTGAGATCCCAAATTGTCACCAGCAATACAACACAAAGCTGCTTTGACTGTTTCACCGTTAACAGTCATCCCGTTTCTTTCCAGCTCTTTTAAGTCCTGTAACAACTCTGAAAAGATCTTATCAGGTCCAAAGTGTTTAAAGTCATTCTCACTGCAGAGCAAGACAAGGGACATATGATCAGTGTTGGACCTCACATGAACAGGTAAGTTAGCTACAGAAAAGTACACTGCAACAAGTTTGTGCTTTTTCTTTGCAGAGCCAAGGGGGTTGACTATTTCAAACGCATCCTGGTACAGAATCAGCTTAAGACAACTTGGATTTTCTGTGAAAAATTCGTTTGACTTACAGATTTTTCCATCTTTTATGTCACAAAGCACATGTGTATCTGAATCACAAGGCTGTTGTGACACTGCATTTTTCCACAATTCTGATTCTAGTAAGCTGGCCAATGTCTGCTTCACAGGAATGTAATAAGCAAACCTCTGTGTCATATTTTCATCACTTCCTAATGCAATCTTTGCAGGTTTTATGTACTGGAACATACTTTTGAATGCCTGTGCTCTTGAATAGATGGATCTCAGTGGGCCCTGGTGACAGGTAGTGAAAAGATCTGTGTCCTTTACACAGGAAACAACTTTAGCAATAGCATCATCTGTCAGACTCACTTCCTCTCTCAAAAGCTTATGCAGGTTGCTTAAAGTGTACTCCTGCCCTAATTCGTGTAAATTTTGTATTTCTTCAACAATTATTTGAATTGTTGATGCTGGAAGGAGAAGTTGGCCTTGCAACTTCAAATAGAACAAGCACGTGTTTCTCATGAATGTCTCATTCAAATTATGAGGCAACTCCTCAAGTGTAGTATTATCTGGGGCTAAGTTTTGAGAAGCATCATGGAATATATCACAGGACTGCAGTGTAACCTCTTTATAGATATCGCTGATGTTGCTCAGTGAACAGTCCCTGTGTTTCCTGGACATATGAGCAGTAAAGGATGACTTTAAAGTAAAAGTCCTTTTACAGCCTGTTACTGGACATACCACTGGTCTCCCCTCCACAAGATGCTCTTTTAAGTGAGACAGAAGTTCTTAACGGTCTGAAATTGGCGCGCACAGTGGAAATACCACAGGACAAATTTGGAAACAATAGCTGAGGTACCAGAAAGAGCGGGCTCATTGTGATAGCGATAAAAATGGCCCTTAAACGCGGAATATGTGCAAAATGTTTGTTTTGCAACCGGCGAATTCACACTTAAAAACACAACGGGGTTCATTCCTGTGATTCTACAGTGCAGCACATAACCTTTAAAGTCTCTAAACTTCGGTTACAAAACGGCAGACAATCATATTAGCTAACTCTGATTTTAGCTTATCTTTAAACCGTGACAACTAATATTCGCGTACATCAACTGACGAGCACGTTGACAAACTTAGTACCTAAAATACATACTTACTACGTTATGTGGTAAATTGACAAATGCAACTCAATCGTCTATCTTCAATTAAATAAATTTTGTTGCGGGAATGCTGGAACAAGTACCTGCATGCAGCGTGGGATGGAAATTGAACGATGACGTTTTCTGGTAACCCAACACATCCGGGAACTTAGGTCTCACCTTGGCACCGAGTCTACAGCAACCAAAAGACCACAGAAAAAGGAAGATATTTTTCTTACCACTTGTCCAGGCACATAACTCTGCACGGGTCCTCTTCAGTGTGTTGGCTTAGGGTGTTTTGCTTCTTGGTGACTTTGCTCCAAGTGATTCTAGAGCGCTGCGGAGCTGCTCCAAGTTGACATCTCGCGAGCTCTCACACGCACTGACAGGAAAATTCTTGAGAAGCCTAGGCGGCATTTAATAGCCTAGCATCTTGGCCAAAAGACGCTCTTAATTTTTTGTTTAGTGGCTTTGAATAATGCCGCACGTCTTTCTTTACGCTCGTTTTTAACCCTGGAGAACCCACGGGGTCAAATTTGACCACTGTTAATTGCTGCTACTAAAAATGAACCAAATTGAAAAAAATGTCAAATTTAACCTTAAAAGCCCAAAGACTACCACAATGTCTAGTGTGATTTCCTCTCTCTAGTAGAAAAGATTTTGGATAAGCAAAGACCAATGGTGTTAGTTTTTTATTAGTCGTTTATGGCCTTGTGTTCTTGTTTCAGTTGGCCAAAGTGTGTTGAAACATTAGAAATACAGTTCTAACATGCAAAAATAACTATTGTTAAATGTTCTGGTGTAAATTATTGATTGTTTTCCTAAATTTAAAACAGTTTTGCATTGACAGTGTATCTTATAGTCGTTCTTTAAAATTATACACCTAAAGCCCAATGGGTCAGATTTGACCCAAATCCTAAATCAGGGAATAAAGGGTTAAAATGTAAAAAGTAGATATTTTGGTGTTCAGTGAACTTATATAGCAATCATTTAAGGCATAGTTCATAATTTTCTGAAGAAGAAAAGGGTTCTTGGGTTCTCCAGGGTTAAAATCATGTGCATGCACGTTGTAGCTGAATATAGGCCTATTGGGCTAAAGCTGTAATGAGGCAATGACGGAAAGGTCCGTAACTGTTTCCTACAGGTTGTGGGCTATATTTTGTTTAAACAGCGTTGAGCGTTAAAGTCACTACTTTTTGAGTTGTTTTTGCATTTCATGAGGATGACGTGACCATGCCTGACCGTTCAAAAGTCGTAGGCCATGTTTTTGCAATAGGCCTACAAAATAACAAAATAACATCCGTTTTTTCAACCAAAAAATTATGTTTCAAAAACATAATTTTCATTTTTAATTTACTGTTAAATGTAGTTTACGGCTTTAGTAAATTACACTGTAAAATAAACAGTGTTTCATTGTAATTCCATTTACAGAATTTTAATGTAGTGATTTTACATAATTTCACTGTTATTTTCACGGACATTTTTTACAGTGTGGGTGGGTATTTTACTTCTATGTGATATTAACTTCTAACACATAACATATTTAGACTTTAGATTTAACTTTCACTGTTTTGAACATACATTGGCCAAAAACAATGCATTAACATGTTTGATAAGTTCAACTTTTGTTTTAGATGCTAGTTCCCCCTCCCTTTGCTCTCCACGCTAAGTCACTCCCCCTTCAAAGCGATATCACAACACAATTAGTATGCATACCGCTAATGAAATTACTGCACGTGTGTCAAGTCACTGTGTACAGTTCTGTATAATGCTATTGTATATTTGTGGGAAATTACTGTGTGGGAGCATGGGTGACGTAGGCTTGTGGGCAGAGCGTTGCACAGAATCTTACAGCTAATTGTAAGGAGAGTTTGAATAGGGCCCGGGAGAGGTTGCTAAAATACTCAAACATGTATGAATCACATTTAAAACATCGTTCGGTGTGTTTTTTGATGAAGGAACAACATTATAGCATAAAGAAAGCTAAACAAAAAAAAAAGGAAAAGCATAATACCCCCTCTTTTCTCAGAGAATCTATTTGTGTCTTGCATTATTTAAAGCCACAGTTGTTGATGTAAGGCAATGCTTATAGACCCACAGTAACATGCGTGAGTCACTGTGTCCTGGTGTGAGTGCCCAAGTGTCTCACCCTCACATCATTACCTACCATATTCTGCTCCTTATACAGCAGTGTGCAGCCTGTGTGTGCGGTGAGCTGGTCCAGATCAGCTCTGGTGCTCACTGCTGTGGTCAGAGCTCTGTCTGCAGTGGTTTTGAAGTACAGTCCTGAGTCTGAGAACAGAGACGGGCAGACAGCGAAAGTGAGGTCATGGCGCCCCCTATAGGACACCAGCTATGGGACAGAAATGAAGCAGACTTTGAGATGTGAAAATGTCCTGTAGATGACACTCTAGATTTCTGGTTTTCTTTATGTAATGAATTCATGTATGCATTTTTGTTACATTTAACAGTTATAGTTTGTATTGTTTTAGTGGAACATTTTATTTGTGTGTGTTTTGTTGTTTTGTTTTGTTTTGTTTTTATTTAGGCTATAGAAGTATGATTAATTTAACTGCATTTGTTGTGTGTATGATTATTATAAATCTTACACCCACAATGTTTATTTTTTTAACATTACTGGAAAAAGGCTTAAAACTTATTTATATTTGTTTTGGGCAGTGTGTTGAATATGTCTTTATTTTGTTATTTTGAGAAAATATAATATACAGTGCCTGTTGTACAATTATCTAATACATGTTTTGTACATATGGGATTAATTTTGGTATTATTTTGTCTCAGGTATATCAATCTTGGAAAGGTTAATGAATCATGCTCACTTGAAGAGGTGTAGATTTGTTTGCTAATGTTTTATATTAGTAGTGTAGGCCAATGTATATGATGAATTAAGAGAGAAATATGGAGCAGTTCTCAAACGCACCTAAATCCACTGCAAACTATTGACATTAAACACTGTGTAAATCCTTAATGAGTGATATTACCAGAGCGGCCGCAGTGAGAGCCGTTAGCAACAGACTTCAAATGCTGCAGTACAAGCAGAAGGAATTGTCCCTCTTTGTCTACCTGTGACGAGGGCCTTGTAAAGGTGGAAGGAATTCGAACCATATGTCGGATATCCAAGCATTTGCGCTTTTATTATTCTTGAATAGGGCCTCAGTCAGTTCCTCCCTTGCAGCAAAGTAGGGTCAGAAGGTTAGGCAGGTTGCCATTAAGCCCCTTTATCCTCCCACAATGCATTGGGAGAGAGGGATCCTGGCTTTGTGCTCTGCTTCATCACCCCCATGCCTTTAAGACTCCGGAGACTGGATCATGTCTCAAGTAACAAGCCAAAGGAGTGGCTTTTCCAGTCTGTGTCAGGTGTGTGGTGAAGGGCATTACCGTCAGCATATGGTCCCCAGTCAAAGGAAACATATATGGACTTGTTTCCAAACTGCTGAAGTAATGGCTCAGTAAACTCAAAAGAGCATACAGCTTTGGAAATATTAATGCCATTAAACTTCAGAATGGTATTACCTGTTTTATATTCACTTTTTTTGTTAATTATGTGCCTGAGTAACAGAAAAATTACACCTCTACAATGCTCAAAAAATGAAATATCCTGTAGCGTGAATTATATAGACTATAAATAATACCATCAAGGTCCTATATTACACTAAAGTGACTCCTGTAAGCTTTAAGCCATGTTGTAATGCGGTTACCTTCTCAAAAGCATCCCAGAGTTGTGTTTTGTTTTATTCACATGTCTGAGTAATCCTTTTATTATTAGTTTGGATTGATCTCCAAAGCCTAATATGCTCTGTTCCACCTTGTGATGTCACGAAGAGGTAGCTTACAAGTTACCTTTTACCTTTTCTTCAGTAGAGATTGGCAGTTCCAGGGTTTAAATCATCGAAATGATTCTAGTGAAGGTGTATGGAGTTAAAAAACACAGTGGAGCACTACAGGATATCACAGAATGTTTTTTGTTTGAGAGAAAAACTTGGTCTAAATATGCAAGATTTGTGTGTTAAACATGTGTGAATGAAACAAAACACACCTCCAGGGATGTTTTAATCAGGCAACAAGATTATAACATAGATGAGAAAATGGTGTAATATGGGCCCATTAACCTTGACCAACAAGCTCGAGATGACCATCTAAACCAATTGTGCAACTTGGTTAAAGATAACAGGCTGTGAATAAATGCGTACTACAACATCACCCATTTAGATTAGATAAAGATCAAATATTAACGACAGCGGTTTGAAAGAGGAAGCTCTGAAAGCAAGATGGAGTCCTACTGTGCCCGTGACAGATTGGCGCTGACGTTAAGTGATTTAAATGAGAAATTGAGACATTCCTGGGAAGAATTAGATGTACAGCAAATCTGAGACGGAAAGAACAGTAATGAGAACAGAGACATTAAAAGGACTACAACTTTTGGTCGACTGAAATCAGCTACTAGCTCCTTAATCTGCCTGAAACTGGAAAGGCAAGATTTCAGGAGTGTTACATCAATACATAAGGGAGAGAAGTGGGAGGGGGAAGGGGGTTTCTATGAGCAGAATCTGAATTTACTGCTCCTATGCTTCATGAGTGTGCTGCAGTGCAGCTTGTAAATCTGCAGATTGATCAGACTCCACAGCTGAACGGTCCCCCCAGCCTTATCTGAGTCAGGGCCCAGTCCGCAGATCACTGTCCAGGTGACTGATGGTCCGGGACAGCATCTGTGGACCACTATCACAAACACACACAACTACAGTTTAAAGATGCATTCTGTAACCTTTCTGGCGAAGAAGGGTCCATCAGCTGTCTCCATGGAAACAAGCAGGTGAGTGACAGTCCAGGACAGCATCTGCGGACCTCTGTCACAAACACACACAACTACTTTTTAAAGGTGCACCGTGTAACCTTTTGCCGAAGAAGTCCATCAGCTATCTCCATGGAAACAAGCACGTGACGCTACCAGAATGTAATTACAATATAAACACATGGAATAAATGCAAGATGGGTAAGATTATAGGAACATTTCATTCAAAGCAATAAAACTTCCACAAAGACAACAGATAGAAAAATGACGTAGCTGTTCTTTAACTCTTAAGTCATTCTCCCAGTCCCAAGCTCACATAAAGGTTGTATACAGAAAAACCACAAGTTGTTAAAAGCTAAAGGGAAGAGGCGAATGGTAGTAACTTGGATTAATATAGCACCTTCCCAAAGCACTTAACAATGCATTATTCATACAGTCCATGTTCAGTAGTAATAGTCACAGGTGCCTTGGGGTAGACTGGCAGAAGCGAGGCTGACAATCTGAGCAAATATCCCCTCTGACCACCGCCATTTACTTCCTCACACAACACATTCATAAGTTAAAGGTCTTATATTACACAGAACTGATTCTTGTGAGTTTTAAGCCATGTTAGAATGTCATAAAAATACCTCATAAAAAACATACCTGGAGTTGTGTTTTGTTTCATTGACACGTTTGAGTAACCCGCTATTATTAGTCTGTCTACATCTCCAAAACTCAGCTTGCTCTGTTCCACCTTGTGATGTAATGAAGCAGTAGTTTTGAATTTAACAAGAGTTTCAAGTAGTTATCAAGTTAAGAGATTGGCATTTCCAGCCAAATAATGCTAATGAAAGTTTACATAGTGGAGCACTTCCTGTATTACCACATGACATCATAAGGTTGTTTGTAAAGCGTTTTTGAGTGTCCAAAAAAGCGCTATATAAGTTTGATGTATTATTATTATTATTATTATTATTATTATTATTATTATTATTATTATTATTATTATTATTATTATTATTATTATTATTATTATTATTATGGTGGAACAGCCTTTTCCATTTGAGAATAGAACTCGGCCCAACATTATAACATAGATCAGAAAATATCATAATATGGCTCTTTAAGCTACATACTTTCCTTTTTACTTAAGATAGATCTGGTGAAGGAGCGACTTGATCCAAGCATGAAATGGTACTGTATTTCTTAAAGAAGTTTAGCTCTTCCTTCCTTCCTTCCTTCACGGTAAGAAATATTGACAATTCTAAAACCTCTTCGAACTCTGAACCTTCTTCTTGGTAGAGTTATCTTTCCACAACTTATTGCCCACAGCTTGTTCTGCCCCCCAGCACACTTCATTACAGCCCGAGCAGGTAAACAATGACCTCATCTGAGTCAAATCCATACCTTTCTGTCAAGCCCACCATCAATGTCTGCCAAAAAGACAATACACTCTCCATTCAACTGTGTGTGTCTGTGTGTGAGTGTGTGTGCGTGTGTGTGTATGGCCAGATAGCTTTTATTGGACGTCAAGTTGCACCTAAAGGCAAAGCATGTGCAGCTGGGAGGTGTAGTCAGGGCATCTCTCCTGCTAATAGCTGCCTTTTGCCTTTAGTGTGCCACCTGGGTCTGATCTGTCATTGCTCGTGCACAGGGAGAGGCAAGGGCCCACAGCTTTGGGAGAGGATCAGTAGAGCTAACCCAGCAGAGATGCACTACGAAGGGTCGGTTAGACTACACCCTGACAAAAGGGGGAGCATTTGAAGTTGTTTTTTGGAGAAGAGGTGGGATTGAAATAACAAGAGTGGAGGGAGAGTCAAAGATTTAAAGTACAAGGTGTCCCAAAAAATTTAACATAAGGCAGGCCAATTATTTTGGCAATTCTTGTTGAAATAACCTCAAATTTGTACAGAATGTATAGAAACTGATCAAGACTTTATATTTAATGTTATGTTTAATGTTAATGTTTTCAGGTTGAGCTGTTCACTCCCAAAGAGAAGTCATTTTACATTTTGGAATCTGCTCACACACAGTCACCCAAGACTGTGCAGCCTTCAGTGCAAAATTTAGAAAAACTTCACCATTGGTAAACAAAGTCCTATAATAAACTTATGATGTTCAAGATCTAAACTGTTTAATTTCATTGAGTTAGACTCAGTAGTTTTCAAGATGATTGCTTTTAAAATGATGTCAATTTTTTTTGGGACACCCTGTACTTTTAGGTGTGCATGTCATGTTAGTAATGTCTGGTACGCATAATGTTAATATAATACTTTAGACTTATATAATGTAATTGCAATCTAAGTTTTTAGCATTTTCTCTGCTTTTTTTTCCTCACCTTCTAAAATTAAAACATTCTATTTTTTTTTTTTTTTAATTTCAAAATGCACTATGTAACTTTCATAGACCTGGCATTTATTTCTTTTAATAGATGTTAGTATACTTTGTCAGAATGTTCCACAGCATTAATATATACTGTATGTATAGACACCAGAAAAATTCACAACTTTTAAAGTTTATTTTAGCAATAAAAACACAAGGATATAGCTAACAGAGACATGCAGGTGGCTCTCCTCTCCAAAAAAGTACCATGAATAACATACTGTACTGCTTAGACCTTCCTCTCAAAAGTAACAGATGGACAAGAATGACCTTCTACATTTTGTCATTGCTTTCTATGTAGTCAATGCTATTCTCATCCACAGTAAGGCTAATATATCAATCCAATTTGGTCTGTGTTTCCTTTGTTTTTGAGATCTTTAATAAATTGCTTCATGTTTGAAATGAGAGAATAGACTACAACAGACTTTGTTGATACACACAGTAGCTCAAATTGCAATATAAAAACCAGTATCTCTAACAGCAAGTAGAACAGCAATGCAAAGTGAAATAGAAAGTTGTCAAAAATATAAAAGTAAATGCACCATGAATGGAAACCCAACAAATACCTAAGAATATGCCAGGACTCAGTGAGCGGCGTTCCTTGGCGAATACTTGACAACATTTAGCACAGTGTCCACCAACTCTGGACACCCACTGTGGAGCCCATTGGCAGCGTCTCCTCTGACCCCTGCGTCGCGGGGGTGTGGGGGAGCGGACACCAGCCTTTCTTGTGGTCGAGTAGTGACCATAACTCCTTCCAGATGCTTCGCTGACAGACATGGAGAGCCAGTTGTACAGTGTAGTGTGTGGGTGAGAGAGAGAGAATAAGGGGGAGGTTAAAAGTGAGAGGGAAAGGATGAGCTCACTTTTCATTTGTGTTGGCTAAAAATACAGAACACATGCACACGGCACATTTGATTGGTCCTCTTCTATATCTGTTCAGTCATAAATCAGGCCAAGCCAAGGTCTGCACAGATGAGTGTCCTTACAGTGAAGGGAGGATGAGATGAAGACTGGTAAAATGTCCACAGATTATTTTCCTCCTGACAGTGTAGATTGTTCAGCGGTGAAAAAAGTAGCAAGAAAAATGCTTAAAAATGTTATTTCAAAATGCTAAAGTAAAAATACTCCCATCAGCCTATCATGATACCTGGATAGAAGTAAAACAGCAGTATAACCACTAGTTCTACCTTGTTACATTTTTCTTGTCTGGAGATGGCTTCAGAAAACCCTCTCCAAGTTTGCTGTAATTTATATTGGATGCCCTTTCGAACACAATTTCTTCACTTTATTTCAATTTATTTATTTCTAACTCTTCTAGGCATTCAAAGCACTTCACATCAAGGAACCACTCACCCATTCACACACACTTATACACTAATGTACTCAGACACTGGATGAGAGGTGGGTTAAGTGTTTTGCCCAAGGACCCAACAACAGTATGCACCTGTGGAAACTAAAAACAAACTGCCATTGGATGTGATGACTTTTATCAACATCAGTAATGTCTGGAGCAGGATTCAAGCTGCTAACCTTTGACAAACAACTGAACTCTCCCTTGTACCTATAGCTCTGTACTGTTGTAAGTACTGCTCTTGAATATCCTCCATAGAAGTACACAGACTACAGTTTTTTTTCCTATTTATCTTAGCCATGTTTATTTCTCTCAAATATCTCCTTTAGAGACAGCCCAAGATGTTATTGTACAGGCCTGGAGTCGTCATTCAGATAAATCAATACATTATCAACAAACTTGTCAACTTTCTCAAGCCCTTTCTGCCCTTACGTCACTCGCTGTGGTCATTGACTGTACATGAGGCATTTGAGGACCAAAGCAGAGCGCTTGGGCCACCATCTGTTAAATAGGGGCGCCAGTTTTGTCAAAAATAAGCGTGACAAAATCCAGGAAAACCCAAGCGAAGCCAACGCGGGGCCAAAGATATGCTGGCAGATTTTCATTTGTATCTGCTAGAGTTGCCGTGCCGCCCTGTGATCTGTGGTGAGAAAGAATGCAACGCTTGATAAACCAAACATACATCATCCTGGTACTTTTTTCATCTTTTTCTTTTGTAATTTCCAGGCACTCAAAAGATATTTCTGAGCTTTGGCGAAGAGCCGTGCAGACCATTTGTCAAAATAGACATGGTGCTAGTGGTGAGCGCTTCTGGCCTGACATTTGATGGTAAAAATATATAGAAAAAGACAAGTCTGGGGTAAATATTATGACTGATGGCTTTGCGGGTGTGGTCTTGCGTCAGCTGGCACCCTATAGTACTGCTGTGCCTAAAACCATCTCATTACCTGCCCCAACACATACGGGCCAGTTCCTTTTTAGTTTCTATGTGGGAGTCTGGGGAGGTGGAAAGTGAAGTGATGAGTTATATTTTGTCACTGTTAGAATTACCGGACCATTTGAGCTACTTTGAATTACTTGGAAGATAGTTTTAAACTGTAGTAGTAAATGCTTTTTGCAACGAATAAAAGTTAAACATTTTATAAAATTGGTCTGTGTGAATTTTGGGGACATTTTTTAAATGGTCTAAATACTAAAGAGGGGGCACTTTCTTCAGCACTGAACATTGCACCATCATCAAAAACGCGCCAGATGAGGTTTTAGATGTCATCCATGCACGTTTGAGTATTTCAGCAGGCCCGATTTTAGCGGGCCCTATTTGAACCTTCCTTATGGTTAGAAGTAAGATTCTCTGCAATGTTCAGCCCACATACATACACCCATGCTAAAAAGTAACATGTGTGTAGGACAATGCTCTAATAAATATAGTAGTATTAATAAAAATATGTCCCTATTCTTCTGTATCTGTATGCCTATTATAGCATTTTTTCCTCTTTTACAATAAGATACATGGTGGTATGTAGTTTGTTAGTATTTCCAAAATGTAGGCACAGAAAATAAATGTTCCAGTAGGGGAAAAAGAAAAAAAATCTTTAAGTTTTCTCCTCAATAATAAAACTTTTTCAATGTGTGCTAAAGTTACAACTTTTAAATGAAATTGCTCTTGCTGAGGATGATAGAGATATAGGCGGCATACTTCCCCCCCATCCCAGAACTGGAATTTTGTGGTACACGCTATTATGTTTTCTATTGTCCCCGTACATGGACAGTTCACTTTTTAATATATCACTTTTCTCGGTGGCTCTGGCAGGGAGGAAAATGTGCACTTATTGCTCCTTTGTTGTAAGTGACAGTGCATGTTTAAGTCATTATGTGGATTCTTTATAAGTAAAGTGACAACATTACACAATGCATTTGGCTGTGTCCACCGCAACAATAAAATGAGTCAACAAAGGAATCAAGATTTTTTTTTTTTTTGCAGTAATTTGAGTCTGTCAGAAAGTCTTTCAGATTATGTTTTGTCAACTATAACAAAAATACTATAATCTTCAGCAATGTAATGTAAGGGGCCATTTTAGTAATTAACAATGTGTGACAGTGGATCACAAGCTCATAACTGAAAACAGATATTTTTATGGTCTGATTATATGAGGCTTAAAGAGCCCATATTACGCTGTTTTCTGGTTTGTTATAAAGCGGTTTCCTCATCACAAACTTACCTGGATCTGTGTTTTGTTTCATTCACATGGCTTAAAGCTCAGAAGACAATAATAATGTGTAATATAGGACATTTAATTAAAGTGCATGTTTCTGTCAATCTTCATTTCTTCTGCCGCAAGTAGCAGTGATCCACAGAGCTACACGTGACCAGTTTGTCACGTTCAGGTGTGATCATGGACACTTGTCACAGAGATATTAGAAGTTGTCAGAGTATGTGTGAAGTTGAGCTGACAGTCCTGTAGTCACTGCCGAACTGTCATATCTGAGCCCCGGGTCATGTTAGTGTCACTCATGGGTGAAAAACATTGGTGCTTTCTTGCCCCTAGCTGATTCTGTCCCCTGGATACAGCACAGCAGCAGTGTACATCCAAATATTTACCTTCTGCATTAAACTCACCTGCCTGGAAACAGAGTCATCCTCACAAGATGCACCAGTGGAATTCTTTTGTGTATGAAAGTGCTTCAAAGACCAAGAATATGTCACTTAGACTTATGCAGGTCTCCAGTAGTTGGGATAATGCCATTCTTCAATGCTGGCTTGTGCTGACTAGTCACACGTTTATATTATATTATTCTAGTAGTGGAAGTTCAAATGAAAGTGCCAAATAACTGTTACTGCAACTATTTGCTATAGTACTTTTTATTTGAACCAAAATGAGAACCATAATATTTCTTATTTGGTATTACTAGTAAAGCTGATTGGAATTGTGTATTAATGTCAACTAATGTACTTCTGAAAACTCTGTTTATATGGCATATTTTACAGCATTCTATTATTACTATTTTAGTATCTGTCAGTGATTTGCATGTCCAGTAAAATCAGATAACTCAAATAATCAGATAGAATAATTCGATCTGATGTTTGGTGTGTTTACATGTAAGAAATCTGATTATCATTAAGACAGTTTCAGTTAAACGTAACCATTGTATTCGGAAAACAAAGTGCAACACATTTTAAAATAACTCTACCTCTTTAATTTTTTTCTTTGTCATGTTAGTTTGCCTTATTTTGCACTATTGTCCTCATCCAAACCTGCCCTGTGGCAACAATTAGAAAGAAATCAGATTACCCTCTCAGATGTCACCATTTACATAACATTTTAATAATCTAACATCTCCAGAAATCATGATCAGATTTGTGGTGTACACATAAACACAGCCAGTGTTGTTATCAAGAATATCTTTTGGCTCTCATTTTAAGAATAACCGTTTTCATCTGCGCACACTGAGCAGAAGCTCACTCCAGCAGAATCTGTGCTTTTTCACATGTCTCTTTGTTTGGTTCTCTAAAAGCAGAGACACACAAGATTAGGTTTAGGTTTATACTTTAGGGTATTTGTTTAATTTATGTCTCTGTATAAAACATACCAGACATTCTGTAAATCTAGTCTGTCTTTTCTGAAAATCTATACAGTCAAAAGTGTGTCCCTGGATAAAAGACTGTTTATGCTTTTGTTTTTAAATTCACAGACTACAAGTTCAAATTTACCATTTAAGACAAATGGAAACATTTTCAGAACAATTCAATCTTACTTATATAGTTGTTGAAAATAAGGTTGTTGTTGTTTTCCAGTAGATTACATCATAGCATGATCTTAGACTGAAAAGCAGTTTGTGTTTATGTTGTCTGTAATTGAATCCTTCCTTATCGCTCTGAAAAGTCACTCCTAACTGACTCAAGGAGCAGTAATTAGCGGTGTTGGGAGCCTAATGGGCAAAGAAACCCCTTTGTATCAACATCTTCAGACCCTCCAGTCTACAGTCTTCATGGAACAGGACATCCTGCTGCTGAAGCCAATGTGCAGTCTATTTATTTTATCATGACTTCTTTTATAACGCGAATGTGATGGCAATGCATGAATGACAAGCACAAAAGGAAAAGTTTGAAGCATTTAACTATAGGTCAAATCTCAAAGGTTTGGGTTTATTCACGTCTTCCAGTTGAGAATAAAATCAAAACATTTTTCAGTGTTGACTTAAAAGAATGAGATAAGCCTTGAGCACGGAGTCAGGAGCAACTACCACAGAGTTCAGCCAGGACAAGTGTTTGAAAGAGCCAGCTCACAATATGAGAGAATTTGTCATGTGTGGATGCCTCATTTCTTTGATTGTTGTTTCCGTCATACTTACTTAACTAAGGGAGTGTATGTGGAATTAACCTACTTCAAACTTCATAAACAGCCTCTGTGTTCCCAGATTCAGGGAAGATATGTTTAAATATTGCTTTGTAATGCTGATATTCAAAACCATTGGACAAGATGGCCAAGTTGTTGACATTGGCCTTGTCTTTTGGTTCTTAAAACCAAAGCAGAATGAGCCTCATAGAGTCTCTCATTATGGTTTTCAGTTCCTCCAACTAAGTTTAATTAGTTGTTTAAGTAATTTTATTCGGACCTTTGATAAATTTTGTCAGTCTAAGAGGCGAGTTATTGTGTACCTAGCCATAGAGATGGAGGATTGAGAGGATTTTCAAAGTGGGAGTGCAAAGGATAACAGGGGAATAATTCTAAGTCTTCTTTATCCATTGACTTTCTAGCCCAACGTTGTCTAACTGTTTTTATCCTACAAGTCCTAACCCTGGGGTCAGATCTCAAGTGGGCCCTCTACATTATTGTATCACCATGAAAGTAAACACACAATACAGTGCAGTATAATGTTATGACTAAGAATAGGAATTGAGAAACTGATCTTATTTTTTTATTTCATAACTCATATAAGTAGATAATGTGCACTGGTAGAGATATGTTTACTTCACACAAATATACAAATAAGAACAGTTCATAGTTCATCTGCTTAACCACCCACCGCCTTGTACAAAAGGATAAAACCAATGTACATGTGAGAATATACTTGGATTTTATTACTCTAATACATCAAATATTATTAAAGGGCCCATATTGGAGGTTTGTTTAGTTTCATTCACACACATTTAGGTTGAGTTCTCCTCTCAAACAGAAAACACTGTGTTCCACGTTGTGATGTCATGTGGTAATACAGGAAGTGCTCCACTGTGTTTTAAAAATCCATACACTTGACTCTTTTAGATGATTTCAGCCCTGGAATTGCTCAAGGTAAAAGGTAGCTGTTGAACAAAACACAACTCAAGGTATGTTTTTGAGGGGGTAACAATATTATAACACGGCTTAACGCTCATGAGTCCATTCTGAGTAATATAGGACCATTAAGCTTATCAAAAGAATTTCCTTCCCCCACACACTGTCTCCATAATTAACCACACAGATCCTGAAAGACGTGCTAACTAATAATTAGCCGATGTGACAACTTCAACATCCCACTAAGCTGCTAATATATTATTCCAACTCTCAACACACATATTCCAGGTTCAATGATCTCCACATCCTGCTTTCATTCTTATTGGTCATTACTTTACACTATCATGAAAAGTGGTACAGGTCACGTGATTTCTCGATGCAAACATCCCTGCTGCTTAGAAACTGGGTATTGACATGGCAACCAATTAAGTTTAGCTGCGAATTCATCTTGTAAACAGAGCCTCTAACACACTGCTATGGCTAATAGGATTACTTGGCTCAGTTCACCTGTAACATTAATTACACCACATTTATATAAACAGTGGGATTGATATGCATTCCACCTGCCCACAGGAGCTTAAATGAGAAGAGCTTAGCAAGAATAAAAAGTCTGTTTTTGTAATAGTTTGCCCTGATGATAATTATAGAGTATGAAGAGGATAGTGTGACCATAAAGCGTTATACAGGTAAAGTGATCAAACACATTCACTGACACAAAGGATATGAGGCGGAGTTGACAACATGAAGATTAAAACATATTACGCAAAATAAACGTAAAAGAGCTTGTAACCTTGTTCTAATAGTCTTCCCTCATCACTAGCTTAACCTACTCAAGGTTCTATTGATTCATGCATGTTTGATCCTGTATTACCTGGCCAACCTGAACCAAATGCACACTTGACAAATACAAGTGAGATCTGGAGCCATATCCCTGATTTCAGAAGGTGTGATTGACGGGCGGATTAACCAATCAGAGAGACACATGCTTTGTTCGAGTCAAAAACAAAATGAAAGCACCAAACTATTTATCTCAGGTAAAAGAAGTTTTGTTCTAAATGTTAGGAGATTTTTTGAGAGATGTCTTCCACATTTGAGAGACACATGATACAAATTAGCAGCTATGGTTGGATCATCTCAAATTTGAGTTTTTTCGCGCTCTATGGTTTAGACCCTTCTGGATTTGAGCAGTCTGTAGAAGGGCGTGGTATTGTTATGTATCGGAGACTTGAATGCTCAGAAAACTACCCCTTTCACCTACCCCTTTCTCTGCCCACATCCTTGTGCTTTCATATTATTGGTGAAACAGGAGGTACACTATTAGCATGCTAATACTGGTTAGTTTTTCTGTGATGGTAAACTCTGCTGTGACTTTTGAAAGTTGTGGAAAGATCTTATATACTCATTGCAGTGAATAATTTAGATGCATTAGTTAAGTGAGCAATAAGTTTGCACCTCTGCAGTTTAAAATTAATTAGTTCAGTTTTTCACGTTTTTAAGATCTAAAAATCAGGTGCAGCACTTTTAATGGCTAATGCGAAGCGTGCTACTGAAAATGTATAGTCTAATTGTGTCATTACATAAAATGCACTCTTCATGTTTTCTAAGCAGACTTTGAAATTAACAGCATGTGGTTCATTGATTACTTCCAATTACAAATCTCTGTCTGTTATTTTTTTGTTTGTATTTTAACTGTATGTCTATAGACCTTCTCAAAGTCATTCGCCTGCAGAAGAAGACTAGCAGAATGCGTGGAGCGTGGAGAATGAACCGAAATGAGTCGGAGGCTTTATTAAGAACATGCTCTGATGGATTTCCTGTCAGTGAGCATCCACGCTGATAAGATCGATGAAGACGGGATCAGGGAGGTAACATGGGAGGGAGAAGAGAGGAGCCGGCCAAGAGATCCATCCATTCTTGATGTTGCCCTGCTTACGGGTACTGTTGGCAAAAATCTGAGAAAAGCTGTCTTCTTTAAGAAATGAATAACTTACATATTTTAGCTAAGTTTTTTCACCTCAGCAAATGCATATCTGGAGTTGTACTTTTTGCTTCATTAATGTTTGTTTCATTAATCCATCAATCAAAAGATATCTTCCCTGAGCACTCAAAAATGTTACGTTCGCATTTTGTGAAGTGTTGAGTCACAGGTAAAAATCTTGATTTGAAGTTTACGTTTTAAAGCCCATAAGTCCATCTCCGGACTCGTTCTGTGGTCAAATTGTGTTCACAACAAACACGTGGCTCTGTTAGCATAGGATTTACATTTGTTTATTTTCCCATTGTTCATTCTCATTGCGGACAGCAGAGGGAGTTACGCTTAAATGCCTCATTGGAAATGGAGGTGTAGTTTATAAAGTGTGTTTTTGAAATGTGGACATTGTTTTGTTTTCGAAAATCTATCCATTCATTTTCTCCCGCTTATCCGGGGCTGGGTCATGGGGGCAGCGGTCTAAGCAGGGACTCCCAGACTTCCTTCACCCCAGACACTTTGTCCACCTCCTCTGGGGAAACCCCGAGGCATTCCCAGGCCAGCTGAGAGACATAGTCCCTCCAGTGTGTCCTTGGCCTCCTTCCGGTGGGACATGCCCAGAACACCTCCCAAGGGAGGCATCTACAGTTTTAGAAAATGTGAAATACTAATACCAAGATGACCAAAAGCATGTTTAAAAGGGAATCAAAGACACAAGAATCCATGTGTCTTTTAATATAGGACCTTTAAGTCTTCACCATTTTGAGGTTTGTATCTGTATTGGATGACCACCAAAGCACTATTCCAGAAGGCTGTGGTTTTGTGCCCTAGCTTGACTGATTGATAGTTCCCACACACACAGCAGAGGCGATTGGAGATGGGTCAGTGAGCTGGCAGCCTGCTTGTGCAATAGCCTTTCACCCCAGTCTAGGTGAGCAAGTCCCTGAATATGAATGCCGTACATCTGCCTCTTAATGAATTAAAAGAGCAATTTAGCTGCCTCTCAGATCCTATGGGAGTTCATTCCATCTTCTTAACGATTGCCCCCTGTACCCTCCACTCTGAAGATGGTGCATTGGATCGTGAGTTAGACCATCAGGGAAGCTTATTAACAATGGCTGGAGCAGAGAGGTGCAGAGCAGCAAACGCCTCAGGTTGAAATTAGCCTAATTGTTTGAACACTATGTTACACTAAGAACGTAAATTGGAATATTGTCATTGGCCTCTGCCCTCTAAACAATTGCCCTGTTATTCTAATTTGGAGATTCAATGATGCTCATTTGTGAAGTAGATACAATATTATGAAATGTAAAGAGAGCACAGCCCTCTCCAAAGGCACTGAGTTAGCAAAGGTTGCAAAAGAGCCTGGCCTTACACTAGAGTTTTCTGGTTTCTTAAAGGAATATTATGCTGTTTTCTGGTTTGTTATAATGTTGTTTCCTCATCAAAAACATACCTGGACTTGTGCATGTTTCATTCACACCTCTTTAATAAATAAACCCTGCATATTTAGGCTGAATTCATCTCACGAACTGAAAACACTCTGTGATGTCATGTGATAATACAGGAAATGCTCCACTGTTTGTGTGGTTTTTGTTTGTTTATTTTACCTCCAAACACCTTTACTAGAATCATTTGGCTCATTTCAGCCATGGAATTGCCAATCTCTATTGAACAAAAGGTAAAAGGAGCTGTTAATTTGAAAACTACCACTTCATAAAATCACAATGTGGAACAGAGCATTTTGAGCTTTGGAGATGCAGACAAATATTAAAGGATTACTTAAATATATGTGAATGAAATTAAACACAACTCCAGGTATATTTTTGAGGAGGCAACAACATTCTATCATGTCTTAAAGCCCCAAGAGTCAATTTTGCATAATATACAACCTTTAAAAATGCTGTAACTATATAAAATAATAATACATCATTCAGAACTACTTGGTCCATTAACACTGATTTAAAAATTTTTTTTCTTAACATCAATTTGTCCAGGGACAGCAGATGGAAATGAGCAACTTGCACAAACATATCCTTGTGTAGGTCAGTGTTATTATGTGGATTGTCCCAGACGAATAAACAACTAAACTAAACTAAACAACATCTTTACACAACTGACCTTCCTTGAAATGTCATCACAACTCAACAATTAATATTTGAGACATTTTAAATCCAACAATAATTCACTATAAATATTTTAGTGCATGTTCCAATTACTCCGGTGATATATACACCTCCATTAAACACTGTCACAAAACTATACAGTACATGCCGGTCATTACAAGAGAAAAGAAATGAAGCAAACGCCACACTGAAACTTCTTAACAAATCACATTAACAACATGCAACTTCCTTCGAGATAGAAGTACAAAACTGCAAAATATTTCATGCCTTGCTTCATTTGTCTTGGTTTAAACCCCTCTCACAACTCCAAACAGCATAAAACATCCACATTCCCAACAAACGCATTTATTTTTATGAAAACCACACTCGGCTGGTTTTAACTTTTATCATTTCAAAAACGCTATGTCTGAACCATCCAACATGCTGTATTTATATGCCAAAAGGAAATAGTGCATAAGTCCCAAAATCCATCTTTAAAACAGATGAGAACACAGGGCTCTGGAGCGGGTAATTGGATGAAACTAGGCTGCAAGTGGCGCTTCTCAGGCCTCACTTCATTTTATGATAATGATAATTGAAAGATGAGGGAGGAAGAACTGAATTAGCGGGCTGGATTAACAAAATGCCCACGTCGGGTACTAAATTCACTCTTGTTACACTTGTGTGCTGGCAGTTCACAGCAGCAGGCCTCTGGTTATAGCACTCTGACTCCATTACTGGCCTCTTAATGAAATTCTTCGCTCTCAATTGCATTTGCAGCAGTTTCGAGCATGTTAAGTCTCTCACAACAGTAAAACACTTGCGGTAGGTAAAGATATTCCCTGCCCTGGAAACAAAGTATCATAGGAGCATTATTGGAGGGCAGCAAAGAAGTCTGGCTTTTTATGAACTCAGAAATTATTTAAATCTATGTAGTGTAAATTTACAAGACATAAAGTTGCTTCTTTATTGGCATGCTTGTCTCTTTTCATTTCATCTGAACATTGTGAAGGGCTGGATTTCATTGCGGATCTTTGGAAATGTTGCTGTTTTTGCATTGTGTGCTCGGTAAAGAATGTTTGAATGTTTCTATAGCACTTGTTTATACCTACACCAAAACAAACTAGAAAAAATATATGAGAACTAAATTCCAGTGCCCCGTGTAACTAAATAAATCACCATGTTTGATTTGTGAAATTACTAAAAAAAAATAAGCAATTCTGGAATATACTTATATGGTCACAATTATGCAGTTCGTTTCTGTTTCCTCAGAGCACTAAAAGGTATTTACACCAAGCAACCATTTACCCATTCACATACATGTCCCTACACCAGTCTACCTTGGAGAGCAAAGAGGGTTAAGTGTTTTGCCCTAGGGCACGAGGGCCGACATATAGTAAGAGAATGTTCAGCTGAGCTTCTTCTGCCTCTTTGACAATTATTATCTACAGTTTTAGATTATTTTGAGCTTTACCAGATCTATATTGTAAGACCACACGATAATAAAGAAAAAAAGAAAGTATTATTTTGTTGTGAAAAAATATAGCATTTTTGTAATCATTGTGGTATTGTGTTTTCAAGCATTGAGCTTATTTCTTAGTATCAAAATAGAGTTTGAATTATTAACCCCATTTTGAACAATACATGCTTATTTTCATCTTAATCACTCTTAAACTGTCTGAACCATCCATGCTGTGTGTTGTGTTTTTTGTATACTACATGATAGTGCTATAACAGAGTCCAAAGGTAATTAAATTCAAACACAAGGTACTACACCTACATGTGACGCAGATCTCAGCTCAGATGCCTGCAGACACCAGTCCATTTATCATGAGTGTAAGGAGCAGGATTGGACCCAGGATGTATGGTCTGGATGTGTGCCATGTCATGCATGTGACTAGAGTGAGACAGCCCGCAGAGAGCTCTGCCCCGTTAAGTGTGGCTGCTTTGTTTGGCAGCTTGTGTGCTCACTGACCTGCACCAAAGGGTCTCACACTGAAGAGAGAGAGAGACATCCACCCCCTGCCTCCTTCAATCACAGGGAACTCACCAACAGCCCCCTGCACATAACACAAGCAGGATTACATAAATCTGAGTAAGAGCGTCATGAATCATGTATACAATGCCTTTTTGCTGGAAAAATAAGGATTTCATTTGCTACTATCTCATTAGCTGTAATAAAGCATGAAGAAAGTTAATTCTTCATGGCGGCACGGTGGCTGAGTGGCAACACTCAGGCCTCACATCAAGAAGGTTGCGGGTTTGATCCCCGAGTCTGTGTGGAGTTTGCATGTTCTTCCCGTGTCTCGATGGGTTTCCTTCGGTTTCCCCCATCAACCCAAAACATGCAGCACCCTATGAACTAACATCAAGGACCATGACGTCCACCCTCCTGTGGGGTTCATAGGGAAGGTCAGGTGCTATGAGGATTGGGCAGCAAGCTGCCCCCGCGACCCAGCCGGATTAAGCGGGAGAAGATGGATGGATGGATGAAAGTTAATTCATAATGAACAAATAGTTTAGTAAAAAATATTCAAGCTTAATAACTGTTTAACTCATCCATAACCTCTTAATTACAGTTTGAATTATTCTTAATATAATTAATAAACAATCTATTCATTATGACTATAAACCGTTTTTCTTTAATATTTTCAGAATTCCAAATAAGATAAATAATCATTTGAAATATTCTCTTACAAACTTAGATTTTACTTAAAATGTTTTAAATTTTGAACTGTAAATGATGAACTACAAAATGGTTATTTTTAGATTGTATGCTCGGCTCACTGAGGGTTGGCCAATATTAATATAACTGTCTTTTCATATTGGGTGCTTTACACTTGGACTGCCTGTTCCAGCCCTGGGCCTCTCTGCTGGAGGCCTCTGCAAAATTAATACCATGGGGTCCTCGTCTCGCCTCTTGTCTCCAAACCAGTGAGGGGAGAGCCTGTTTATTTAAGGCTGGTACAAGTTAGTTTTCAACCCAGGTCATGGCTCAGTTCAGTGTTTTATCTCAATACCGCAACAGCAGTCGCCTCTCAAGGTTTCACTAACTGGTTCATTTAAAACAGAAATATGAAACAGTCATTGGTCATTAAAAGACCCTCGTTCTCAGAAAGGAGAATACTGATGTGGGATTTTAAATGTATTGAAGTATTTTCCATTTATTTTTGAGAAACAGTTGTTGACAGTGGATAATTAAACAATCACAACCACCACATAGTAGAGAGGACTACAATAGTGTCTTGCCCTGGGACACAACACTATGTGCTTGGATGAGCTTTGAACAGTGCCCCCAGAACATGCCCATTCTCACCCAATTTAATAACTCATGACGGCAAGTATATAAAAACATATTTGAGTAAATCACTGCATCCTTTAATTAGTTAGAGCCATCAACTCTGGGACAAGGCAGTAGAAGATGAGCTAATTGTATGTACACTACAGTGGTTCCACTCCCATTCCTCTCAAAATGTCATCCCAGCAAGCTTTAAACATGATTATGAATTCATTTTTAATGAGCACATAAGACACAGCAGGAATAATCAACATGTAGCTCTATCCTCCTATTATTGGCTGACGGGGAGCAGTGAAGCGCTTTTTCCTGAACGAGTTGGAAGTTTTGGCATATGAGCCACCATGTTCTGTCATTTTCCTTTTATTTTCTCCGTTTATAGGCAGCAAGCCAATGCCCCTGTGGCGGTAGTGTAATGTTAAATGAATCTTCCATGCTGTAAACCTGTTGTGACGTTTTAAGAGCCCGTGTGGGAATAATGGGGTGGACTGAGAGGAAGGAGCAATGCAAAGAAGCCATTAATGATAGCCAACACTTTTTGAGGGACTGCTTGACCATTACAAATCCATACTGTCCAGTCTTTTGGTGCAGGCTTTTGTCGTCAGCTTGCCAAGGTTCAAAGAGATCCACATATTTCTGCAGAGGAATAAATGGCTCGAACAAAAGATATAGTCTGGGAATGGATCCTGAAAAATTGGAATGAAAAGGGGGATGGAGGCCAGACATAGTAAAGCAGGGAGCTCGAGGCGATTGTTCTTGTGTGCAGCTTGACCGAGTGGGCTTTTTACAGTTTGGTCATGGTCCTTTTCCACTGCCTTTGTTCAGGTGTTTAGTTTCAGGTGAGGATGAAGAACAGCACAGAAGTCTTACTGAAGAAGTAGCAAAAAGGCGGAACTTAAATCATCAAACATCTGCTGTTACTCAAGGCAGGCTTAAAGTTGCGAGGTAAATGAGGTGGGACTTTTACCCTGAATAAATCAAACAGGCAAACACTGTGTGCCACAATGAATAGACTTTAAGAATCATTCTCAGTATAGCAGGTACAGGTTGGGTCAGGGTTTCCATTTGCCTGGCCAGCTGACTTTTCCTATCCATGGGTTTCAGAAAAATTAGGACTGTTGCCATAGTAATTGGCAATTTCAAACAAAATATGAGAGCTTTTGAATGGTGAAAAGTACCCGCAAATGCCACAAATAACAAAAAGCTGAAACACATAAAAAGTGAAAGTCTGGTTCTTGTATCAATGCCCAAGCTCTGATAGGCAGACTTTTTACTATGTCATTCGATGTTTAAAAAGGTCTGTTCTTATCCAGTGTAGTTTCCTGTCATCATAAAGAGGCTCCACCTTATTCACAAGTCAAAATTCATATACAGTACAGTATATGTAAAAACTATGGGAACTTCTAACCATAATCTTGGTTGGATATAGGGTAGAATTTTATTTTTTTTTTTTTTTTCTACTTTCATAGAGAACAAGTTCATGAAATAGTGAACTTGATTACAAATGATTCAGGCTTAAATGCCCCATATTACACAAAATGGATTCTTGTGAGTTTTAGGTCACGTTATAATGTTCTTAGCTCTTCAAAAACAAACCTGAAGTTGAGTTTTGTTTCATTCACAGAGGTCTGAGTAGTCCTTAATTATTAGTCTGTTTATACACTGCCTGGCCAAAAAAAAAAGGTAGCCATCTGGCTTTAACTAAGCAAATAGATACATGGTTTCTGCAGTTGGTCAGGTCTAGGTTCAGCAACAGTGTGTGCTCAAAGAATGAGGTCAGCTGACTATCAGCATATGCTCAATGGCCAGGTTATTCATCAATGGATTTTTTCTTCCCAGATGGTCAGACTCCATCATCAATGCAAGATCTTGGTGAAAAATGAATGCATTCACTGTGGGCATTGTTTCGATAAGCTTCTGCAGTGTCCATCCATCCATCCATCCATCTTCTCCCGCTTAATCCGGCTGGGTCGCGGGGGCAGCGTGCTGCCCAATACTCATAGCACCTGACCCCCCCTATGAACCCCTCTGCAGGTGGTGAGCCCACAGGAGGGTGGACATCATGGTCCTTGATGTTAGTTCATAGGGGTGCGGGCATGTTTTGGGTTGATGGGAGAAACCAGAGTACCCGGAGGAAACCCATCCAGACACGGGGAGGAACATGCAAACTCCACACAGAAAGGCCCGGGCAACCCGGGGATCGAACCCGCAACCTTCTTGCTGTGAGGCCTGAGTGTTGCCACTCAGCCACCCTGCCGTCCCGCTTCTGCAGTGTCACAAGATTTATTTAAATCCAGTGTTGCATTTATTTTTCACCAAGATCTTGCATTGATCTGACCTCTGCGCAAAGCCTTCTCTAGCGCATCCCAAAAATTCTCAATGGGGTTAAGGTCTGGACTCTGCGGTGGCCAATCCATGTGTGAAAATGTTGTCTCCTGCTCCCTGAACCACTCTTTCACAATTTGAGCCTGATGAATCCTGACATTGTCATCTTGGAATATGGCCGTGCCGTCAGGGAAGAAAAAAATCCATTGATGGAATAACCTGGTCATTCAGTATATTCAGTAGTGCTGCCGCGATTATTCGACGTTGTCGACGTAATCGATTATGAAAATGAGTCGACTACAATTTTTTTGGTCGAATATTCGCCTTTATTTATTTTTGGTCTCAAACGGCTCGTCCAGAGACCTTTTGCTTGCCTGAGATCAGGTATTTCCCCTCCACACCACTAGTCGTACTACACTCGAGGCCGACACCGGTGCGGCAGGCAGCGGCTACACCCGAGGCGGACACCGGCGCAGCTAACAGCGGCTACACCCGAGGCGGACACCGGCGCAGCTAACAGCGGCTACACCCGAGGCGGACACCGGCGCGGCTAACAGCGGCTACACCCGAAGCGGACACCGGTGCCGCGGGCAGCAACTGCGCCCGAGGCCGACACCGGTGCTGCTGACAGCGGCTACATCCGGGGTTGACGCCGAGGTGGCTAACCTCGGCTTCACCAAAGGCTAACAGCAGTGGTAAATAATGGCACCGCCAAAGAAAACAAACTTGAGGAAGTATTTGCCGTGCGCACTCTGCTGGCTGGTCTCTCTCGTGCTCGACCACGACCACGATGCATGAGGTATTGAGCATACCGTTGCATATGCTGCTCGTGCAAACTCGTTAAATTGTGTGTGCATATCGTTGTTCAACATTGTTGAATGAGCACACACAACAGACATAACAGCAATAACCTTTGCAACTCGCACGCACAGCACACACAAGGTAAAATCTAACACACACACTTGTGTGTGTTAGAACCGCTTTTTTTTTAATTAGTCGTTTAGATTAGTCGACTAATCGAAAAATTAGTCGAGAGATTAATCGTTAGAAAATTAGTCGTTAGTGGCAGCACTAATATTCAGGTTCAGCTGACTTCATTCTTTGAGCACACACTGATGCTGAACCTAGACCTGACCAACTGCAGCAACCTTGTACCTATTTGCTTAGTTAAATCCCGGCAGTGACTTTTTTTTTGGCCAGACAATGTATCTCCAAAGCTCAAAATGCTCTGTTCCACCTTGTGATGTCATGTAGTGGTAGTTTTCAAGTACTACCTTTTACCTTTAGTTGAGTAGAGATGGGCAATTCCAGGGCTGAAATTATCCAAATGATTCTAATGATTTTGTATGGAGTTTAAAAACACAGTGGAGCACTTCCTGTATTACCACATGACATCACAAGGTGGGACAGAGTATGCAGGATTTGCGTATTAAACATGTGTGAATGAAACAAAACACAACTTGTGATGAGGAAACAACATTATAACATAAATCAGAAAATTGCATAATAGAGGCACGTGCTTTATTCGGGTCAGTTGAGGTGCACTTATTATATTGTGTTATTCCTGACAGATTGCCCCAGCGGCATTGGAAATCTGGTCAAATGACAAAAGACACAAAAAATCACAGTTTCAAATACAAATGCTATAAGCCCATAAAAGACCCACCACTGAAGCAGCCTTTATAAACTGGTTTGACCCTATTTTCTGCTCCAATGGAAATACCCCTTTGTGTCAGTAATCACATCAGCCCTGTTTCTTGTGTTGCCAGAAAACGTATTTGAACCTGTGTCCCATAGCATCATTAATTGAGTGTTTGTTTATCAGACACTAATCTCCGGGCTTGCGAGCACAACGTTGAAGGATGCCGCCTTAATCCTCTCCACTCAAAAGTATTAGCCTTTCCGATTTGTCAGACAATTTGAACTCAGCAAAATGCCAGTGAATGGTGTTTGGAATCAAGCTTGCATTAACTGATTTAACAAGTTGCATGTAATGAAATACGATGCGGCTTGTTGCTAGAATACAAAAGACATATAATACATCAAAGTGGTTCAGCTTTTAGTGTTGCAATTTTACACACTTGTCAGAAATCTCAGGTGTGACACAGGCCCTTAGAAAAAGCAGGAACACCTGTCTTTTTAATCCTACCAATTTACCTGGAGACTAGGGGCTATCTTAGGTTACAGTTGTCATGGCTTGAATAGCCTTTTCAATCTTTTAATCAAAGTAACCCAATCTCAAAGCTCTTCCTCCAGCTTGAGCTCAAGGTGAGGTCGACGTAAAGAAGCAGATGCAGCTAAACTGACTAAAATACCCTTCTACATTCTGATCGAATCCAAAAGGGTCTGGAATTGGACCATAGAGCCTGAAAAACCTTTGTCCAAACTTGAGATGATCCAACCACTGCAGAAGCAAAATTATTTGCCAGTGGAATAAGTTTTTTTTTTTAATTTTATTTCATTTTTTCTCTTTTTTTTAATGCTGTTTTTCTTATTAAGTGTGGCAAGATGTCTTTTCATATTTTAAGTACAAAAAGTCCTTCCAAAAATTTCTTCCACTGAAAGATAATTTTACTTGTCAAGTGAAATTTACTCAAATTATGGTAAAACTTTCTTAATTTAAGTCATCTTAACTTGACTAGGTTTTGTTTTTTGAAGTGTAATTTGTATCATGTGTCTCTCAAATGTAGAAGAAATTCAGAACAAAATATTCTTCTTCTTGTAGCCTTCAAGAGAAGTAATAGTTTGGTGCATTGGCTGAGAAAATCCATGCTGTTCCTCAGCCCATTATATTGTTTTTTCCTCTTTTTTTTTTTTTTTTATGTGTAAATCGCCATATTTGTTTTTGACCAAAATGGAGCATACATCTCTCTGATTGGTTAATCCATCTGTCAATCACAGCCTCTGAAATCTGGGAGAAAAGATACGGCTCCAGATCCACTAATCTTTGTAAAGTTTTGTTAAAGCATGTGGTTCTGGCTGGTCGGGCAAGCAATAGATAGTTTGGTAAATGACAACCTAAACTAACATTGGTCTTAAATGAGGCTGTAACCTGTGGAGAACGATAATGCAACCCAAGAAATGACAGAAAAATAGAACAAAAAAGTATAGCAATTTTACAAACAAAACACAAAACATTACCACGTCTGACCAGTCAAGACTACACACTTTCCCAGTACTATCTGAAGATGTATAATAGGGGCTCTGGTCTTACCTCTTGGAGTTCAGATGAGCGTAATAGCCAAGCGGATTATATGTCAATGAATTTGAAAATATAAATAACCAGTCTGGTCCCTGGCCAGTATTCTTATTGCTTACTTTATCATTTAAATTCAATAAATGACAAACATCTGACTGCATTTGAATATGTCATTTGTAGGACGATCCATTGTCTGATACTAATTTATAAGACTTATCTCAAGCTTCTGCAACTCCTCCATCTTCTCCATACAGCCTTTCCATATTATTCACCTCACCTTTTAAATGTGGGTTCCAGTTCACGCCCATGGTCCCGAGCCAGTATTTCAGTCACAGATGGAGAGGAGGAATTATATTGGACAGGTATTAAGCCATGATTTATTTGTCCGAGATTGAATCCAGGCTGCTCTCTGCAACCTATCATACGGTTTGACTGCCCATAGTTCACCTCATGCTCGTCCAAAGCACATCCCCAGTGATACCACTGATCGATCAGAGGAATATAATCTTTAAAAGAAAGACCGGGGTTCCTCTCATGTGGCAATGCAGACAAACTCCAGTGGCTTATTATGTATTTCCCAATGGCAATGTACAATTTTAGATAAGAGATTCTAAAGGGGAGTACAGTACCTAGGTGCATATAATGAGAAGTCGAAGGCTGTTCTTTTGGAACGGCTATTCGAGATTGTGGAAAAGATTTAGCCATGGTTAAATTGGTAAAGAATTATTGATTTGGCTTTGGTTTCTTGTATTGCCTTCTACTCCCTCTGTCAAGCCCAACTCCAAACACAACCGTCCAATCATATTTGTTTCATTCAGTGATGCATGTGAAACAAAGGAGCTCATTGGTCATCATTATTTAGAACAAAATCAAATTTTTTTCAGATCCAGTTCCCTTTGATATTTTTTTTAAACTTTCTTTTGACGAGACGGACGAACCAGGCTTGTCCATGATTGGCTAATCCACCTGTCAGTTACATCCATTTGAACTCTTTGATAGTGACCCAACTCGCTGGAGAAATGTGTATTCTTGATGCCACGTAACAAGTCTTTCAACTCTCTGCCCTATTTTTTCACATATCATGTGTCCAAACAAACATTTCCATTATTTGGACATTTGAGCACTGGTTTTGCATAGGCCTGTCATAATAACTACTACATCGACATATTTTTTGGGGGTCAATATTTACTGTGGGGACTACTGGGAATTTGGCTATAAGATATGATTTAAGCACTAAAAGGCTGAATAAATAACTTTTATGACTCATTAGAGTCACAGAAGGTACAAATCTGCTCTTATTGCGTCAGTGACATAAATTAGTTTCAATATTATCATTCATCATCAGTATTTACTTTTAAACATATTAAACATATGACACACAAAATTTGTTATCGTGACAGGCCTAGTTTTGGATATGTACTTAACAAAAAATTTATTATGGATCACTTTTTTTACTCTCTCAAAAGCTGGTTACCATAACCATAAAAGTCCATGCCCTTAAAGCCATTCGTTTGGAAGGAGCGACCCCTGCCATGCCGATATGGTCAATTAGTTTAAAAGCTTATAAAAACTTAACCGGAATGGACATTTCAGCATATCAGGATGCTGGTAAAAAGGGTTCACTTCCTTCATAACGTTGGCTAGCCATGTTTAGCCCATAACTGTTAAACGATTCAAGGTTTGCACATGTAATGGTAAATGCAGCCTCCCTCTCAACACAGCAGCTGAAGCAATTGTCCTCTGCAAGAAACTCCCATAAAGAAGAGAAATTCACATATGTAGGTTTTGTATGTTTAATATGGTATTTTTAAAAGCAAGAACCAGCATGCAAAACCCTACCCCAAAGAACTGTAAAAGGTCTAAGATGGTAACAGTTCCCAAATGGACCATGGAGTTTTGAAGACATTGCAGAGACAGTAATGGTAAAGGATTTGGTAATGTCATGAGGTGAGTTGGACAGACTGGTACTATTATAAAAAGGATTAGGTGTTCCCAATAAATGTTTAATGTCTGTCTGGGCTACTGTTATGTCATTATGTTTACTGCTTCCATCAGTGAGGGCTATACACTGGAAAAACACCAGTATAGGCCAGCTGCTGGTACTGATAGCATCCCAAAGCTCTCATCTCTTATCTGTACATATATGGGATAGAATGACAGTTTTCAGTTTCAAATGCCAAGTTGGTAAGTAAAAACCAAGTGGATTATTGGATGAAAAAAGAAATAATTAACCCCAAGATGACCAGCAGATGCAGAAGTGTCTGGTTCCATATTTGATAGCACAGATAAGCCAGTTAGATGTATCTCATCTCTTTTTTAATAATTACTTTGTTCACTGGGGAAACATCAGTAACAGAGGAAGCTGCAAGGGTAATTTTACAGACTATACTCACAAAAACAGGAATAGTTTAAGTTAAAGGTGCACCGTGTAACTTTTTGGTTGGGGGTCTGTCACTGTTATGTTTTTATGGATGTCATTGCTCTGCTTGGAATGGTCCACAATTTGACATGAAACAGCTCTGCCTTGCATTTATTCAACTGCAGTGGTTTTATTGCTCAAAAATACCTAGAAACACAAGCATCCTGACTGGGAGCGGGGTCGCCTCTACACAGATCTGACCTTTAACTTGGTTTGGTTTAGTCTCCTTGAAGAGAGAAAGGTTTAATACCATACTGTGTAACATTCCATACAAAGCAATAACATCTCCATAGAGAAAACATTTGAAGGACCCTCCACCAGGAAAAGTCATACAATGCACCTTTAAGTTGCTATTGCTATTCTATTTATCTATTTCAGGAAATGTAACAATCAGGGTAGGACTTTTTTTTTTTTTTTTTTTTAACAGAATCAGTCATTTCAACACCATCTTTATTGTTGTCAAAACTCAAAACCAGCTCATCATATAAACTTAGCAGTGAGAGATTAGCATATGTGTTGAAGTAAACTGTTGGATAACAAACAGACTTTCTATCTGTTAGCAGCAGATCACAATAGCACATTCTCAGTACAACAACTGCAGAGCAGAAGGTGTAGATTTTTTTTCTTTGTACAAGTCCTCACACAACCCGTGAACATTATGAGCCTTTAGAATAAACTGCTTTAGTGCAGACAGGAGAAATCCACCCACTGAGGAGCGGCCACGGCACAAGGCCAAAGAGCTACAAAAGGCAGCTCAGCACATACTTATTGTTTTTAGCCCACAGAGGGAGAACAGAGACAAAAGCACAAGTGAAATGTAAGGGACCCTGGATATCAAATTAATCAAGTGGGAGAGCTGGAATTCCGACCTCCATTTTGCTCTCATGACATGGCTGTGCAAACTAAAGACAAGACAGAAACTAAAGAGCATGGCGTGTAAAGATGACATGCATTCCCACATCCATATTAATGCACGTGCAAGAGCCCGATTTGCCTCATATCTGCATTGTGCATGACAGCGTGTACGTAAAGCTTCACCCAACAGCACATGCATAAAATTTCCATTTTAAGAGATGACATCATGGTTTCAGACCGGAGCTAGGCTATAAGCAAACTTTATTTTTCAGTGAGGGTGTGCAGAGAAGGGTTTTAAGAGTCTCCTCCACCTCTCCCATGGGCGATGTTTTCCAAAGTGAACTCACCAAGGCGTAGAAAACAAGAGTGAATGCGCGAGCTGGACTCAGAGGAGAGCCAGATCAATGAGACAGCTCAGCAGCTCATGCGGAGCAGCTTTCCACAGATAGTCCTCGGTGGACAGTTCTGCTTTGGGTCTCTTAAATCAGTTTTTGGGTGCCAGTGTATGAGGGATTTCTTATCAGCGTGCGTGAAGCATGGTACAAGGAGGGCCAATGTGATCTGGGTGTGTACTGTCAGTGAGGTAAGTCAGTGTTGTTTGATGCTCTTTCTAATCGATGATAAAAGATAGGCCTCGTAGACCTCTAAAAAGAAACAATTTATTAATTTGGGAAATGAATTAAAGTACCTCCTGCAGATTGTAGGTTTAGCTGATAGATTTCATAATACTAAAACAAATATTAATAAAAGGTATTAGGAAACAGCACTATGACTATGTGTGCATGCAGGTTTTTCAAAAATTATATTGTAAAACTACAATTTTATATAGTTAGCGGCATATGTTTGATAGAGCTTATTTTGGATTCCTCACATCCTAACAGCTCCAGCCAAAAGATTGTGTAACTGGAAACAGATGGAAATGTGGATCCAGCCAAATAAAGGAAAGATCTTCTAAAATTACAAAAGAAAACGAAAAGTTTCTTTAAGAAATGTAGAAAAATATGGATTGGTTTGTGTATACAATATACACAACAAAGCAAAAACTAATCTGACTAACACCATAACTGTTATTACTCAAGGATAGTTTATGGTTTGCTTAGAAATGCTAGCTAAAACTATGTTAAAATACCTAAAAACTAAAGCATTCCCTGCATGCCTGTGCATAGTGAAATTAACTGAATAAGTCAGAATTGGCCAAAAAGTATAACCAATGATAGAATTTCACCTCAACTCCAGCAATTACCTGGTTCCATTTGCATTTAGACAAGCATTTTGCAGCAATTCCCAAGCATGTCCACAGGTAGCAAACTGCTCGATGGAGTCTCACGGCGTGCAATAATGGTAAAACACTATGAGTAGGGGAATGAAAATCTAAACTTGAAGAGAAGAAATCATTCTACCGCTGGCATAAAAATTACCAAGAGAGAGTGAGCTGTGCAGGCCAATGATATGCTTACATTAAGATTAAGTGCATAGGTCTATTATTAATACTACATTATTACGTACAGGGGACCCAGGGCTTATCTATACATCACATCAGTAATTATTGTAAAAAGGGGATAGGGTTTCCATATCTGATCAATCTACATGAATGGACTTCATAAGTCGCATATTAATCACACAGGCTCGTGTTCAATGGCTGAACATAGAAAACACACATGACATAGAGCAGGGGATATACACTGTTATGACCTTAAAATTGCAATATTATTTTATAAACCACTGCCAACAAATCTAAAGCAGATGTTACATTATTTACTTTACTGAAAACTAGAAGCAGTGCTGGCAAGAAAGTCAAAATTGAAATTGAAATAACTATAATAAAGTCATTATTTAAGTAAACACAACTAGCCCATTTTGGTGGGAATCTTCTTATGAAAGCAAATTTGCTTCAACCATAATTCATGTTATCTTATACTCGGAATGTTTTCCAGTATCATGGTTTTCAACTTGATTGTGATGGTCAAAAGGCTCATTTCCAGGGACAAACTCTTAAATACAAACTATTGTTGTGACAATACTTAAATTGTACTTTATTTTTTCATTTTCTCTCTTTTTTCTTATCTATTCATTTTGTCCATCGTAATAGTATGGGCCTGATGCAACATTACATATTATATGTGTTATTCTACTACTGTTTATACAGATCAAGACTATTTCAGTAATGATACCTGCTAAAATGGGTCTCTACCTGAGATATAGTGTTAGTATTAAATAATATTAAAGCATCAATAAAAAAGGACTATTTCTAATTTTGGAAAAGGGGTGGGATTTAACAAGTTTTTTTACTTCTTCCCACTCCTTTTCGGGCATGCATGTAAACAAAGTTAATCGTCCTTGTTTTAATTTTTTTGTTTCTTGTATTTGGAGTTTGCATGTCTGTACATATAGTTTTGTGTACTATGTGCTTGAAAAAATAAACCATTAATAAACCATATTAAAGTTGGTGATAAATTGAATAAAGACTAAATATCCCCACTGGCATGCTATTAACAACTTATTAAAAACAATATTTTTACCATTAGTATTATCTGCATTTTTCTTTAACTGTTAAGTTTTCAGTTGTCATTCTTTTTAATAAGTCAAAAGCTACAGTTTTATATGATTAAATTCTTCTTTTTGATGACACTAACCTTCCATTGTGTTTAGTATGCTCGTTTCAAGGGGAATGACATAGGAGAAATACATGTATTTATTGGATAGAAGATAGGGCAGTGTTCTCATAGGGTTATAAAATGTTTTATGTTTATATAAGAGATAGGCGGCGATAGATTGAGCACAAATGAAAACATTCTATCTTGTCTTATCTGTGTGCCTCTCATAACCAAACAAACAGGCCTGTGTTCACCCAATAGCATTACTCGTGCCTTATCGGACACGTTTCACTGTATTATGTCTAACTTTGGTTTGGAGCACTGTTGTGACATGTTGCTGTTTTATAAATGAAACAGAGGCAGCTGCTGAGACAGATTTTATAAATGTACAACTGTGATTCCACTTTTCTGTACTGAAGACACATGCAATATGACAGCTGTGTCTGGGGAATATTTTAACACAAAATACTGCTACTGAAAAACAAGAGCACCTTTATTTATTGTAAGTATTATCACATATTTTGTTATCTGGAATTATAAACAATCATTAGAAGATGGATATATCACAACTGTAACAAATATCATAGGCTTTCATAACTTTTCTTGTGGAAGGTCCATCAAATCTTTTCTCTGCTGCTTTCTCTCAAATGTTTCACAGTATGGTATTAAACCATGTTACAGGTCAGATCTGTAGAGAGGCAACCATGCTCACAGTCAGAATGCCTGTTTTTCTAGGTATTTTTGAGCTATAAAACTGCCTATAATTAAGAAATGTAAGGTAGAGCTGTTTAATGTCATACTGTGTTCCAGTCAGAGCAATGGCATATCCACAGAAACAAGCAGGTTACATCCAAGCAAAAAGTTACATTATGCACCTTTAAATTATAGACAACTCTTGAAGCTACTTTAAGTTACGCCAGCCTACAACTTCCAATTTTTCCTGCTGAAGCACTTTTATCCGTTTACTCCCAAACATGGAATATGTAGAATTAGCACTCGACCGTTCCACTTGTTCTGCCCCAGTGACTGTCGCTGTTTACGGACTTCAAATTGAAGCTATGCCCCAACCACCACCACCACAACCCCTCTCTCTTCCAAACACCACTTTCTTCTTCCTCTCCCAGCCCGACCTTCCTCATCCTCCACAGAAAAACTCATTGTCCACTCCCAGTCTCTGTATCTCACATCCTTTTGTTGCCCAAATGAAGCCTTGGTTTTCGTTTCTCCTCCGCTACGCCTCGCACTGACCGGTCTGGGATTAAATGATAATTCAACCCTCATTCTCTTTTGGAACACTTAAGGGCCAGAATCACTCGAGCATGTCTGATCCTCTTATAACAGGCTACTTACTGCCATGTTTTCAGAATTGTCCCCTTTTATTTTCCATGTCGCTGCTACCAAAGCCAACGCTGGCTCTCAGAATGCCAACAAGTTGTAAACATGGTAATAAGTGGAGCGTAGGCCTAACCCAAAAGAAAGAGACAGGAAATCAGGGGGATTGTGAATCTTATTGTGGCTAAGTATGCGCTGGTATGCTGGGGAATTTCAACTAAGAATACTTTCTCAGCAACTGCCTGGAATCTCAAGGGTATAACAGCAACCATGCAAAATACAGACACAAACAAAATGATTTTTTGTTTGAATAGTCAGACATCTGTTAATAACTCAAAGTGCGGCTCTATTCATTTGTTTCTTTCATGCTATATATTTTTATGCTCTATTCATCTATATCTATATATCTAGCTTCCATTTGAGTATTAGCATAGACGAAATGAAAGCTGAGTTGTTAAGACCTTTTAAACTGTTAGATCTAAATGAAATGTGAAATTCAGATACTCCCGTCATACTTTGGATGTTTCAAACTTACTACTTGCTTTTCAAGTATGTGTGCAATGTTCAGAGTTAGGAGAAAAATATTCCTTTTTAATAAAGTTCAATTTTCCAGAAAGTTTGAACAAAGACTTTCAGATTTGTCTTTGTTGTTTATTTACTATTGGAAATCTTTTTATCTTCCTCCATGGTGTTTGCTATTCCTTATAAAAAGTGGGATACACAAGCTAATAAATAGTCCAAAATTACCTCACTAGTCGGTTCCCTAAAACAAGCTTTCAATAGTTTGTGACCAATTCAGATATTTTATTGTTTCATTATTTTGTCAAATAAAAAAATAAAAAAAATAAAATTAACTGTAGCCTATGACATCCATTCTACATTTTATGCGAACCCTCTCAAAGCAAGAACTAAATGACAAACTGGATCTCTTACAAACTGTATCACAGACTGTACAATAGAAGTGGACAAACGGATTGTCAGGTCACCCATAGCGTTTGGTTGTAACCAAATGAAGCCAGTCGAGGCTAGTACTTATAGCTTCTGGAGACCACATTTGGTAATCCAAGCACAAAACCAAAGAGCCAGTTGAAGGTGACACCCTTTTCCCCCCACACTGCTGGTCTGGATGGGGGTGGGCACTTGCCAAGACAGTCAATCAATCTGTTGCTAACGCTAGAGGGAGAGAGCTCTGGGAAAGAAGACGCCTGATTGGTCTTTTAATAATGTTCATATCTTAATTCAAAAACTGTGAAATAAAAACTCCACCTTCATATAGAGTGGGTACAATTAACATTTTAAGGTCAGAATGACCACAGCAGTTACAGAGAGAGAGAAACAATTTTTCAAGAGAAGTCAATTGCAACCAAAGCTTGAAGGAACCACTTCACGCCATGCTCACTTCCTGTTTGGAACATGGTTTGTACTCATCTTTGCCCTGGTCTAAGTAGTATTTCCTCCAAATCAATCGCCCTATTGCAGCCACATGGACAAAAAGCCTTACCTAGTAGAAATGTATTCCTGTCCTATCATAATTTGCCTTGTCTCCCCATGGCCAGCTCATTGCCTTAGTTGTAGTGAAGGAGAGCTTGAGGGGGTAACATTACAAATCATGCGTACTCATCGAAGTGGCAATCAATACAGAGAATGGCACTCAATCTCATTTATGACTCCGTTTGCAATTTCAGAATTCAGATTTGGTGGCAGGGATGGGAGACGAATGAGTGGGCGTACCAGCAGCACATGGATTATACCCACACAGAGAAGGAGAGGAGGGAGGAGGAGGCAGTCGCCATGGAGATGATGGTAATCCTGAACATGCACAACTGGCTTTTTTTTTTTGTTTTTGTTCTTTGCTACGCATTGGCTACTGCATGACATGCACATCCACAAACAAAACAATGTGTGGTTAATCTTCACCATATGGCTGGCTGACACCATACAAAGATCTGAAGAACATACAAAAAACATGAGGTGACGACCAAAAAGCTAAAGCCAAAGCTAATGATCAAAGTAAACATGACTCGAGACAAGACTGTCTGAAATGAGGACAAAGCTGATGACATTTGTGGTTTTCCTCATGCCATATTGTGGAATATTATAGTCAATGAAACACCATTTCCATGGAGACAAGCAGGTGGAGGCCCCCCTCCAGGCCAAATAAAAATCGGCTTTGTAGAGATACACAGAAAGAAGGCATGTCTTTCAGTGCAAATGAAAAAAGGTTTTATTTTCATTTTTCTAAGGATTTGAGGTATTGTTACTTCACAGATATCCTTCTTGACCAGCAAAATGAGTATTTGAGAGTTTTTTTGTTTTTTTTTCTATCAGAAATGGAAAAAAGTGTTTGGGTGAGAGAAGTCTGACCATTTGTACTAGACCTTCTTGTATTAAGCCCTACAGCTGGAAACAGCTTGTGTGAAAGAAAATGCCTCCATATTTGAAATTCTAAGATTGCTTGTTTTTCCTGTTGGTTAGACATTTGTGAACCAGAGTGCATGCATGTCCATATGTGTACGTGGCCATGTGCCATGCATTCATAAACATTTAGACCCCCCCCTCCCCCCGTTATCCCTCCAAATGTTTGAGGCCGAGCAGACACTGGGAGACAGCGAGAGAGGAGGCAGACACACAAACTGCGCTGCATCACAATCAGCCTGGAGCACTGAGGCAGAACTGCGCCCAAAATACTGGGACTGGAGCTATCCCGTTTCCAATTCTGCTCCACCACAGACAAGCACACTGCAAATAATAATAACAAATGACCGCACACTGGATGGTCAGGCTATGCATCTTCGTATTAACAGAAAGAAGAATGGGAGTAAATGTGAAAACTTTTATGGGCATACGGACATGAGATGACAGAGTCATCAATGGCACCTCCTCAGACAATATGAAATCTAACACTGGTAATGAATCAAAGTATGTAAGATTCGATAAACCAACCAACTTTGAATTTTTAAGTGCCATTTTTTATTCTATTTTATGTATTCATAGCTTTATTTGCTTCACTGAGTTGTAAATGAATGTCCTGTAAATGACATTCTTTCTTATTACTGTCATGTAATTTTCACAGTATCTTGGCTAATGCTACCACTAATTTACTATGTACCAGTAAGTACATGCAAACTACACAAAAAGATTCAAAACCCTGGAGCTTCATGGTCAGAGAAAGCTTGTTAATAACTGTACCAACAAATATGCATTCTGCCTTCCTGCATACATATAGGACACCCTGTGCACAAGGAGCTCTGTATTACGAGCATCAACAGAAACTAATCAAACATCTTGAACTTCCTTGTCTGCCTATGGATTTCATGCTTACTAATGTACAGAGTTTCTTCAGTAACACTGGTGGCAAAATTATCAGCAAGAAACTGGTTAATCTGGAGACTATAATGCTTCGCATTGCTGGCTCCACTACATTCGTGTTTTGCAAACAGCTGTGACCAAATGCAATTCAAGAGGTTGGCAAATTGAAAATAAATTTTGGTTCATTTTCCACACAATAATGCTGCGGCTATGGTAATCTAGTGTAACAGAGGCGCACAAAGCCAGGATCAATCTGGGCTGTAATCCTATTGTGTTGGCTGTACCTGCTCACAGGAGCTCGTCGCTGTTTCCACGGCATTCACCCTCTGTTATTAAGCACCTGTTTGACCGAGCAGACCAAAACTAAATCAGGAGGCCATTACAGACCTGAGCTTCATTCAAAAGTCCACTTTTAAGTGGCTGTTTGAATATGTACTGTTTTCATACTGCTATGCTTTTTTATCATAGTGAAGATGGGAAAAAAGTAGAACTAAATTATATATTTCAGTTTTTGCAGAAATATATAAATAAATAAAGGCAGATATACTACCATCTCCGTGTAACAACAAGGTTGACATACGTTTGAATCACATTTAAATGCTTGCAGAAAGACTTTTTTTGGATGTGTGATAAAATACTATACTAAGTATAAGAACTGCAGTGTTGGCCGAGTGATTTTCTAAGTCAGTGTCCAACTCTGTCTGAATTGGTAACATAAACTGTATGGACAGAGCTTGCCTGCTAGCTGCCATGTTCCAAATAATAAGTAAGCATTGGTTTTCTCTATTTTGTCCAGAAATTAAGATACAAACAATAATAATAGACCAATCAGATGCCTTCTGTCCTGAGATTGGCTATTGCTATTGTTAGCAACAGGTTAGATTGACAGCTCCTGCCTCGTTGCTAAGGTACCTTCAGCAATCTCAGTCCTGATTGGCTCTTTGGTTTCACACTCGGATTTCCATATATGGAGCTTGGTTGCAGATTAGCTGCTATAACTGCTAGCCTTGACTGGTTTCATCTGTCTGAAACCAAACGCCAAGGGTGACATCACGCTCCCTCAGTCCACTTCTATAAAGTTTATGATCGGTAGTGGGAAAAAAACACAGCAAGTTACAATATTAGCTATTAAAGGGTATATTTTGAAGAGCGTGTCCTAGTTTACTACTTTGTTTCTAATAAATTCAGAGGCGGACAAGAGCCATTACTGACTTTGATGGTGTGAGGTGCTGTGGTGTCAGAAATTGCAGCATTAACCTCACCCAGGCAGAGCGGGCAAATTAAATTGTGGCATGTCAAGCGGAGCCAGTGCTGCAGCAGCCGCTTATCATTGATCCGTCTAGCAGGCTTTGTGCCAATGACACGCACAGCACTTTCACACAACTCACAAACAAACAGGCCTCCCCACCACACCACTGAGGAGTAATGCTCTCAAACTTTTCTAACTCTCTGTCAGGGATCCTTAACAGTGGCATGGAGCTGCAGCAGATGCACAGGTGAGGCAGTTATCTGGCCGGAGTGCATTACTGGCACAGCTGACTGCGGCAGGTGTAGTGTGGCCAACCAGTGTGTAACAGTGATAATAGAAGCTGAGATGAGTCCAGCTAAGCCACACTCAGAGCCTCTGCCAGACAACAGCAGGCAATCACAGCTCTGAACCCCAAACAATAAGAGTAGGGGCAGAATGGTTGGCCGGGATTTCTCTATGATACACTATTGGTACACACATTTTGTACAATGCGCTCGTTTTGTATTCCTTAGGGTCAACTTCACAGCTCCCTAATAACAAAGAGACAAAAACTGTACTTGTGAATGGACAATGGTAGACTAATTTCTAGAGGTTAGAGCTGCCAAATTAGCTACAAATGAAACTAAATCACAATTTGAGCAGTTTCAATTAGCAAATTGCAAGATTGGATTTACCTATGAAGAGAACTAAATGTGTCTGAGTTTTACATGGACTGTATGTGATTTGGCATGTAATAAAGTAAAATGAGTTTGGCTCCAGTACAAATATGGTAAAAGCAGCTCTTGTGGTCAAAATGAGACTGCTTTGTGCTGTCTGAATTTAAGTATTGTTTTACTGGTCACAAATGAGGAAATAACTGTTAGCTTGTTAGTTGTGGCTATGTCCAAGCTCTGCCCTGGCCTCAAAGTTGCTAATAAAGTCATTGTGGTAATAATAAAGATGATAAATGCAAGGAATCTGTTAAATAAGTGAGGAGTAAGACCACTGCAAAGTCCATAGAAAGATCATAAAAGTCAGGCACCCAGACCTATTCAAACATGTTCAAAATTTAATGTGATTCTTTTATTGGACCATATTTAAAAGGCCCACCTCAAACTGGCTGTTTTTCTCGAAATGTGCATACCCAAATATTAAAGCTTATTGTTTGGGCACCTTACACTCTAGAGGCTTTGTGGATGCATAATTTGAAAGCTAAGTCCTTCTAGTTTATGTAGATATGTCTTAGATTTGTCTAGAAGACTCACAGCTTGCAGTACACTTGTTCAAACATGCCCAAAAAGTAGTTTTTTTGGCCTCGGAAAAAAAAATGCAAAAATAAAAGGCCTTCCTGAAGACATACTTCATGCTATGGCATTTCAAACTCACCACAGCAACTGTCCATAGTTTTGGCAACAACTGTGCCAAAGTTCAGACCTCTAGATACAACTATTTTGAAAATGTGGACCTTTTTGTATGAAATCGTACATCTGTCACAGATTTGGCACATCTGTGCCAAATGTGCCAAATTACTTTACATGCATTTTTATCACTCTACTAGCAATATAAAACATATTTTGTCACTTTGGGGACTATAAATATCACTTATAACCTGATTTTCAAAGTTTTTTCAGATAATTATATTTTAGCACTGTAACCATTATTAACCATTATTATTTATTATTATTATTATTTTTTTGTTTTGTTTGCTTCTTAGCCTTAGAAATCGTAAAATTAGTGCTAATAGTGCTACACTTTATCGAAAAACTCTGAAAAACTGCGCACACGCTGTGCGTAATGATCCAGACCATCCATGTCCCATCTCCAAAATGGCGGCTTGGCACCAATACGCACTGTTGCTGTGCCCTGATCTGACCTCAGATCTGACTGTCCCACCTCTTTTTGGAAAGCTTTACTGATTGGCTACAAGATTTTGTGATTGACAACCTGATTCTCCAATGATGCATTACGTTTTGCCGTCGGGACGCACGGAGTGTAAGTGGATACTTTGTCGCAACATGGACGCCCCGGCTTCACCCACACGGGTCTAACTCCGGTGAACTTTCATGGAAAACTCCGCGGAATGTCTTGTTTTGAAGCTAAGACTTGGGGGAAAACAACCATACCCTAAGTGAGCTGCCAAAATGGAAGCTATGTTTACAAAGCCATGCGCAAAAATGGATTTATTGTTGGATGAGCTACGTTCGAACGCAGACAATGGGCTTTCGGCTGGATAGCAACGACACGGAGCGTCTTATGAAGAAAAAACAAGTGGATATTTTTATTCTGTGGACTATGAGGAACAGAAAAAGCACTAACACTTCTGGATTGAATGTGATTTGAAGCTGGAGTAGCAGTCAAAAGGTAAGAAATGCGAGATTTCTGATTTGTTTATGGTACAGTTTGATTGCGGGCAAAGTTTTTGGAATGTGTTTTGGAAAGAAATGAACATAATGTGCATTTTGTGGTGTATGTAAGCTTTCAAATGATATATAGGAAGCTCATATTGACTAAAGGGATATTAAATGAATTACGTTAGAAAGAAAAAGAACCGGAACCGTCCCTGATCAGGGACGGTGGGTCTTAACAGGTTAAGTCTTCTCTCAAACGTTATTGCCACCCAATGTGTTTGAAAAGGTAGACTGCAACAAAGCTAAATCCGTCCATAATATTCCTCAGCCCCAGTTTTCATCCAATTTATAGATAAAGAAATAAAATCTCTAGTGTCCAGAAAGTACCAAATACCTTTTACATGAAGTATTGTTTCAAAGAGCACTTCTGTTTTTGCTCACCCAACTTCCAGCCAAAGTCTACATTTAAACATATCCCATTATGTGCATTCTTTTAAGAGACACCCCTGCTGAGTATAAAAGGTTGGAGAAAGTCTTGGAGGGAGTTATCGGCGGTAGAGTTAAACTAAACAGGAAGGAAAAGGGAGCACAAAGTTAGTCTTAAAGTCACCTATAGCCTTAGAAGGATGCAGGGGATTTGCTTTGCGGCTGAATGTAAACAATCCAGCATGCCCTTTGACCCCTGTACCTGTAAACATCGGAGGAGAGAATAGTCAGGCTTCATGTTTGGGCAGAGTCAGTAAGGGAGTGTGAATTGGCACAGTGTAGACTTACGCCATTCACAACAGAGGCCAACATTCAGGGGTCATGTGACAGTAATTTTAAGTGCACAAGAAAATGTTATCCCACTGTGCACAAGTGAATGGAAGTCTACTATGTTCTTAAATTTTGGATGGAAAAACAAAAATAAAAACAAATAATGTGTACCTTTGGCAGTAGCTAGAGAATGCAGCAACATACTGGCTCCATCTCTTGAAAGTTTTAAAGCTTCAAACCGTTTTTTATGTAGTTTCCTCAGTGAAAACATATGTGGGGTTGTTTTGTTTTGTTATTACATGATTCAGTAACATGGCATATTTACGGTCCATTCCATCCAACTCTCAAAATCCTAGCTTGTTTTTTTTATTCTTCTGAGCATTGTAAACCATGAAACTCCTTTGTATTTTTGAAGTCCGTCAGCTTGTTTTGATCATGTCAGTGCTCCAATTCCAGGTTTTAAGTTCAGCAGTTTTCACAATATCTAAAATTACAAACATCAATACGTGGAGATATAGTCCTGGAACCTCTACTAGATTTGATTAGTTAATAGGGCCAAACCCAAACTTCTTGCTCACATGCACATAAGTATTCTTTCTTCATTGTCAACACATGCCATTGTTAAAAAGCTACAAACTCAACGAACATTTTTTAAGTTCACATGCAACTTTTTTTTGTTGATTTCTTTAAATCAACAAATTCTGGCTAAAGGATTCCTGACTGACTCAAAAGGGAGTGACTGTGACGGCCTTCCTAGTCTATCAGACATACAGTGGGTCCTCCAAATGACTGTTACACACCAAGTACGATGTGATTTCTTTTTAATATACTCAGGCCTGGGCAGAGATTGGATTTGTAGCTGCTCTAGAAATGCTGGCTAAAAAGCTTATTACATAGGCTGCAGTGATTTCAACCTGGTTTCATTGAATTTCACTTTGTCTTGTGGAATCTGTAGTGGCATCTTTAATGTAACCTCATTTAAAAGTGAGGAATTACTGAGTGCAGAGAAAATGATGGAGGATAGAGCAGTGGTCCGACTCAGTGGGTCATTATGGGATAGGCTGAGCAGAGGCCTATGACATAATGACCTTGCAGAATGAAAGAGACATGTGCAAAATCTATCCAATGTCAATGATGCTGACTTGGCCTAATTTAATGTTAATCACACTTGAGTTCATCTCAAGGGTATTCTCATTAGGTCATTGCAAAATGTAGTTATTATAACCGAAAGGTGGAAAGCTATTCATTTACTATAATTCACAGAATGTACATTTTTCCAACAAAGTGCTTTTCGAGTACCTTTCAGCATGAAAATAGGAAAGGGTATTTTTTTACATACAATGGAAACATTAGTCCTACACTACAATAGAGCTTGTGATTACATTTAGCATTCAGTATTCTGACCCTGTGTGATACATGTATTCATCAGTATTGTCCCAGTAGCTTATAGGCTTTTGCCTCTGATCTTTTGTTTACTTTTGATCATTGTTTAGTCTAACACCAGATTTATATGTAATATGGTGTGGGTTGGGCACATATTTTAAATAGGTTACTTGCACACAGTCTGTTACACCAGCTGCGGTGTATATGTTGGACTGTTACAGTAAAAGTAGTGGAGTTTGTTAATAAGGCTCAAGTTTAGGCATTATAATATGCTAGTAGTAGATTTTTTAAACTCACTTAAAAAAATGAAACAACACATTATGTAAAGTTATAAAAATGACTCTGCTAACCTCCAACTTTCAGATTTGTCAAAAAAAAAACATAACATTGAAAAACAGAGAGCTACATTATCTTTCTATGATATCTAGAAGGACAAGACTACGTCATTTGCCCTTTGGGCCAGTCATCCAGAGCTCCCAGTCTCCTTTACAGCCATCTGTTGGAGAATGAATAATGCACTCGCACAATGAGAGGCATTCTATTTTCTGCCTTTGAGCAAATTGCAAAACCTCACACAAGTTTTACAGTGAAATGTGCCAACAGACATTTCACAACAGCTTCTCACCAGAGTGAATGAGTGAAAGTCAGGGCAGACAGATCATATCCTCTCCTGTCCACAATTGAATCAAACTGAACAATATCATAGCTCTTAACTTGTGAGAGTTGGAGAAAGGTCTTTTACAGTCTATGTTGGCCCGGCGACATTGACCTAATTTACTGCAGAGTTCTAAAAGGTTTAGATTGATCTGCACAGTTAAAACGCCTGTAAAGAAGCACATGAATGATATGCATATAAAATACTGGAGCCATCTATAACCACCTTTGATAGCTGTGAGTTGTGATGAGAAACTAAATTTACAATGACTAATAATTGACAGTTGGGTTTAATCCAGTTCCAAAAAAAGTTGGTGAGGTTTCAAAATATATTATAGAAGTCCATAAATATAAAAGAAAAGCAATATTTGTTGTTGCCATTCTAGAAAATGGAAATAGATTTTCTTTTATGTTTATTAGCAGTTAGTAGCAATGAGTTAGCTCTGTCCTGGTGTGGAATATTTCAATGGATAATATATAGATTTGTCTTAAATTAAAGAAACACTCACATTAGCAGTGGGCCCCACATACCACCAGAAACAGTCTAGTGTTTCCATTAATAGTGGAGACAATGGTGGCCTCCCAGAGTCTAATTTTCACCCACATACTCTTAAACACTAACTGAGCAAAATTGTTTAAAGAAATTATACTTTCATGCTTGTAGTGTTATCATAAACATATAAATAACTCTATATCTAATCTAATCTATAAACAGTGTTTTTTGTTCAGTAGAGGCAATAAGTGACATTTATACACCAAAATATTGGATTAAATAAAATGATAAAAAATATGGATCTTTGTATAAACACTGCAGTCCATGTATTGATCTATACACACCCCAGTTTGAGAAACAGTTTGAGAAACACAGTTTGAGAAACACTGTTCTAAAATCATTGTTTCAGTATTTATTTATATAGTTCTAGCCTTCCTTTTGTGCTGCAGTGGGGTGCTGTCAGTTTTGAAATGGTTGGGTCATGATGACTTTAATCTCCCTGCCTACAGCACACTGCTTCAAACCATAGACTCAGCAGTCAGTCACAGTCATTATTTATACTCCCCAACTCTGTTTAAAAACTTGTCACCGTTGGGTAGAGCGTGGCATAAATCAGATGTGGTGGAGTGAGATATACCAGGCTGATTATTAGGAAGGGGCGCGAGGCTCTGATAAATGCTGCTATAATCTGCTGATGCATGAAGAGGACACTACATCATCGCCTGCTTCAGATCAAGCCATCACAGCTGTTTGTTGTAGGGTCTGCTCATGCACACACACTAATACACATACACACAGCAGCACAAACACACACAAACACACACACAAGGATAGGCCTTATCAATAAAGTGTTGAGCAATTGTGAAGTCTAGATGCACTTAAGATTCCAAATTGTATTATGTCATAGTGCATAAATCATTCATTTCGGTACTTGAGATAGATGGGAGATTATAATGCTGATAAGATAAAAGTAGAGGAATGCCAGTATTCATCTTTTTAGAACTCAAAGATGCTGTAGCTGATTTCTGCTGTTTTAAAAACGGGAACAACAGAAAAATTTAATTTCAACAAAACAGTTTGCTGATGTCCAGATTTATTGCTCACTTACCTAATGCATTCTAAGCATTTTTATTCAAACCAATTAAATTATACACATTATTTTACAACTTTCAGAGACAAGAGTGGCCATCACAGTAATGCTAACAGTGATGGAAATGTCTTACTTTGTTATTTTCTCTGTAATTGTGCACCATTGCTTTAATAAATCCAGACTCTTTGATTGAAGACAACTTCTCTCAAGTTTTTAATTTTCTAAGATTTAAAAATCCACAACACTAACAGCAACTAGCATGCTAGTAATGCACTTCCTGCTCATCAGACAATATTATTTTGTCCTCAATAGCTGCTTATACAACACATCTGTACTGGGGCAAGAGAAACCTTTTATGACCAACAATTCTAAGCCTAATTGTGTTTTGTCACATTTCTTTCTGGAGAGTTTAGTGTGGCCCTCGTAAATTTTATGTTAAGGTAGTAGATTATATTACAATACTGTGTGCTACAGTTTCATGCTACAGTTTCTGCTTCCACTGTATTGTTCCCCAGTGTTTCAGTCATGAGCTGTAAAGTGTATGTTATATTTTCGCACATCTACTGAAATATGTTTTTCTCATATAGACCCATAACACTTTCAGGTGCATGTAAAGTCGCTCAGGATAGATTTTAAGGCGGACTTAGCATGTTCCTAAATGTAAGCCAGTCAAGGTACGCAAAAGCTATCATTAGGCTAAGTAGACTCTTTCCAATCCAATCTGCTTTTTCACTCACTTCTCGTGGTGAAGCCATGAATGGAAATTAAACATGGGACGCACTTAAAAGCCTGCAAATCCTAAACAAAATCCTACAGTGGCCATGCCAGGAGTTGGGGACCAGTCCAGTGTGCTGTGATGTTTTCTCCCATCACTGAAAGAGAGATGGAGTGCTTAAGCTTAGCGTGAGGAGGGCAAAGAAAAGGGGGAGGGTGCAGGGTCAATTACCTGAACACAATTACTGCACCTAACAACTGCCATCCATCACCTGCATCCTTCTTCAGCTCCGTCCAGCGACCCTCCCATCCACGCATTCGAGCCAGTGTTCCTGCCACATCTCCCAGACACTCTGTCACCCGGCGCTGGCCCCTCCTAACGCCAATTGAAAACCTGAGCTGCATTCTTAAACACCTTTACACCGAATGCCCTTGCTCTCCTCTGCCCCAGCATGGCTACAGTCTCCAGCTACCTTCGGGTGCTAAAGGCAAGGTAAAGCCAATCTTTTGACAGTTGAAGCTTGGGAGTGGTAAAAAGGCCAGACCTGCCAGGAATAGAGCTAACTAAATAGTACAGAATTGGAGCCCTTAGAGCAACTCTCTACCAGCGTATCTGTTTTGGAATGGTGCCAAGGTATATACCGGCCACTCTGGGATGACAGAGCTAATGCCTCACAATGATAAAATAAGCAGTCGGAGATTGCACTTGGAGGTTTGCCCTGGAAAAGGGTAATACTCAGGTTAGTACAATTTTTGAAAGATTTTAGACTTTCCATTTTCTCCATAACGGTGAAAAATAGCTTGCCTTTTATGTACATATAGCAAGATTGACAATATAACTACTAATACACATGGATCAAAGGCAAAGTAAAACCAACTTAACAACTCAGCCTGTCATGATAATTACAGTATTGACTTATCGTTAAATAAATGAAAGCTAGAACAATATTTTTTGTGGGTCAGTATTTATCATGTGTTTGATAATATTTCTTTGAGAATTACTGGAAAATGTGTGGTTATTTTCTGGCTATACGATGAGATTTAAGATGTAAAAGTTGGAATGAATCACTTCTATGACTAATTATAGGTAAAAACTAAGTGCTATAGTGTTTAATTCTGCTATGTATTTATTGCAACTTGTGATTTTTAACAATATTGTCAGTGAACTCACATACCAGGCAACCATCACCAGGTGGAAAAAGCACATAGTCATAATAGTGCATTACAATAGAAAGGCCTCTAAAGAGACAATGTATTTCCTCTGGGCTTTGTGGGCAGCATCGTAGGTGGTCCAGTCATCTTAGCTATGTTGTTTGAAGATATTAGGGAGGTATTAATATGATTTTTTTTATTTATTTATTTATTTTTTTAAACAAGTCCATAGGGGAACTGTAAACATTTTCTTTCTTTTTTGTCTGTACCACATTTCACTGGTACTGAGATGAAAATAACACATGGTCAGAATATGGGAGACCACAGACAACAGAACAGCTGTTTTAAGACATTCAGTACATAAAGGCTATTGAGGGAAATGTAACATTTTATGCTGCCAGGTTGGCTCACAGTATCTGAGGTTTCACCCTTGGGTTAAACTTGGGATTTCTCTGTCATGATTATTAATGTTCAAAAGAATATACCTGTGTGCTTAATATGAATTTCATCAGTTATTGCGTGGGAGATTCAGAAAAAAAAGAAAATAATGAAATTGGTTGACATATTAAACTCCACTGAAATGCTTTCACTCAGTCTCCAATCCACTGGCAGAGCTTCCTCTCTCACAGCCAAGAAACCATTTTAAACTTGTCTTTCTCTCCGATGCTCTTCCTCTGGGACCAAGATCAACCTCTCGCCAAGCAGCATGTCTCTGTCCAGCATTTTCTCTCATGTCTCCTGGCTTTGTGCGCTGTCTGACAACCTGCACCTTTCCTCCTATTTTTACCTTGGTGCAGCCCCAGAGCCCAATTACCCGGCGAGAACAGAGTTTTGGAATCACAAAACCCCGTCACGCTCCACTGTTCTGCACGTTCACCATCCGCCATCACAAAAACCCTGCAATGTTTGTCTTAAACTTGGGTATTTGGGTTGACAAAGCAGTGGCTGGTACACTGTTGATCTGGTGTCATTTCATTTACATGAGTTTGTTCCATTTCGTTAAACCAGTCCCATATCTTGGATCATGGATTGATGAAGTTTCATGTAAGCTCTTTTAGCTCTACATTTTATTAGGTTACACTTAGGTTGTGTGGAATAAAAATGCTTTGAAATGCAAGGAAATCATGGAAAAAGCTTTGAAACTCATGGAGCCATTAAAAAAAAAACACAAACTTGCAAATTCAACATAGGCCCCAGAAAGTCAAGCTCTTATGTAAAAAAGCTTTCAGAAGTATGAAAACAATGGAAAGTCCAATACAAAAATTGTATTCAGAAGTTACTATTCTCCCTGCAGTAAAACTTTTGATCCGTGAATTGTGAGTTGTGTGTTTAATCATTTAGATGAAAGCGAATGTGTTTCTGAGCATTTATTTCTTGCAAGTGACAACTTTTGCACCGCCCTGGCACTGAAACTAAACACATTGGAATTCCTGGTGAGGCAGATATCTTTATTGGTATGATTTGGTCATAAAGGTCAGTGCTGAAGACCTGTAATGACACAGGAGCCTGCGGACGCTGCCAGAAGACGTCAACATCAACCGCACCGTGCTCCTGTTCTACACTGACATGGCACTACTAAAATGCAACTGGACTTGACAGTTCACTGCCTGCCAGAAAGGTCAGGCCCCGAGGCTATTGAACACCAGCCCAGAAGACGTCCAGAAAGCAAAGAGTGGGAGTTGAGCTGAGGTTCAGTGTCCAAAGTGTGAAACGCAGTAAAAGCAATAAGCAGCGGGCCGCGCCAAGAACTGTGAAGCATATTGCCTCTGCAGATGGAGGCTGCTCACTCACAGCTAACTGTATATAGGTCGACCGCATCAGATCCGGGTCACTGCACTGCAGTCAGGTTTAACTGAGCAAAAGCCAAAGAGCAGCCACTAGCGGTAAGGGGTAGGGCGTTATACTTTAACTACAGTGAAAGGGAGTTTTTTCGTGATGAAGTTTATGTTAGTGGTAAATAAATGTAAAGCATTTCATATTTGGAAGAAGCGAAATATGGAAAAAGCCAAACGAAGAAGCAAACTTTTATAACCACCTATCTTTACACTAATTAGCTGATAAGCTTTGGTACTCTGTGTGCCTCCAAAGAAAGCTCAGCAGCATTAAGTTTAATCCAGAACAAGAGAACAAACTGAACAAAATCATCCCACTAATTTAAAACGAAGTTCTACTTTGGCAGAAACAATGAAGAGATTCTATGGTTTTATACTAATTACATTTTTGTGATAAAATGTCTTTGTTCATTCCATAGTTCTAAGTGTCGGTTTTTGCCTCTCTTTCACAACTTTGCACTCTTGTCCTAGCCCTAGCTGTAGATGTAGTGAACAGTCACAGTTTGCCCACCAATTTGTTTTCTTATTCTTTTCTTATAACTCTTCCATAAGTTGAACAATGCATAGATCCTTATACTTATCCTGCTGACAGTACATTGTTGAATATGAATATTTTCCATTGAAGTGCATTAAAATTGTTGCCTATATTCTATTCTTGTCTTGTCAATGTAAAACAGATGCTATGTATCATATCAATACAAACACAACACCTCCATCTGTGATAATAAAACTGAATTTAACAAGGACTTTGATTTCACCTCTGCTGACATCTTCTCTGATGAAACAACAAAAGAATACATTATAAGAAAAGCTATCTTTTCTCAGACACAGATCACAATAGACTGCAATGGGGCATTAATAGTAAAAGTTTGGTAAAATCAAAAGATAATCGGTTGATGGTGAGACAAAGCAGTTGTTCATTCAAATCTTTAATCTTTCTTTAAAATATCCTTAAAAAAAACATAATAGGATTCTCCTTCAGTGTAACACATCCTTATTTGAAATATTAGTGGCAAATTATCCAGTTACTAATGACATAACGCCTGTGAGCTTACCCACATCAAATACAGACTTTAAAGTGCATTCAGAGTATGCTTAGGCCTTGGCTTACAGAAACCCAAACTCACATTCATATCTTGAAGCTTCTATGGTTGTGTGGGAACAGAAGAGATTCATCATTATTACTGCACTGACAGGTCTATTACCTTCAGGGACTAAAGAAAACAACTGGAACACTGCAAAAGAGCTACTGTAAAAAATAAATATAAAACTTTGGGCACCTTTGGACTGGTACTTCATGCTTTATAAAACAAATGACTGGACAAAAAGGTAGTAATTTGTTCCTAATTTCTATTCATACAGACATCTCTGCTGCCAACAGAAGGAGCATGGATGTGAGTAAAGCTGTATAAAAGCAAAACATTAATAAATAACTATTGCATGCATAGCAGGCGGGCAACTTATTTTTACGTTTTCATGTAAAATGATAATAAGGCTTGCCAATTCCTACACTTTCATCAAGACCATGGAAAATACAAAAATAACCTCTGAAGGTGTATTAATATAAGTGATAAAAACTGTGGACTGATAACGAATGGTGAAATATGATTACAAAGCAAGTTAATACGTTCTCTCAAAGCCATACAACCATATCACTATGTATTTTAGTCTTCTATAGCATGCACCCCTCCCTTTTCCAATTTCCTTTGCTTTATCCATTGTTACCGTGCAAGTGTCATCACTTCCTTATCTTGGTGAAGGGGTGTGAGGAAAGCAGGCTTTCTCACCATGTACCAGCCTGATATATTCGCTCCTATCTCAGATAGGCTCCTATCTGATACAACATAACACGGCATGGGCTTGTTTTCCATTGTTTTAGAGATCAGCTTTAAGTGCATCACAGTGCATCAGTGCATCATATTGTCTCAAGTTTTAGTACAGTACCTGAGAAGACAGCTGGGGATAAGGGCTACTTATTTTGATTTATATTTGATTTTGCAGAACCATTAAATTGCAAACTTGAAACGTTGGTTAACATCACTTATACTTGTCTGAATTTTGTCATGATTTCTATTTTAAATTGTTAACAACAGTAAGCATCTGTTCATTGTAAATTAATAATGTGTAAATGCCATATGCAATGCCATATGTATAACTTTTTTTTTCTTTTTACAAACTCATTGTTTCCAAACATTTGATTTGTAGCCATTCTGTGAAATAACATTATTCTAAAAGTTATAGTTTAATTGTTCTTTCTCATATGGCTTTCCTTTCTGATACAATTCAAATTTGCATGGGCTGTAACTCCATCCATCCATTTTCTTCCGCTTATTCAGGGCCGGGTCGCAGGGGCAGCAGTCTAAGCCGGAAATACCAGACCTCCTTCACCCCAGACACTTCCTCCAGCTCCTCCCGGGGGATTCCGAGGTGTTCTCAGGCCAGCTGAGAGACACAGGCCACAATCCCTCCAGTGTGTCCTGGGTCTTCCCCAGGGCCTCCTTCAGGTGGGACATGCCTGGAACCTCCCGAGGGAGGCGTCCAGGAGGCATCCGAAACAGATGCCCGAGCCACCTCAGCTGGCTCCTCTCGACATGGAGAAGCAGCAGCTCTACTCCAAGCTCCTCACCCTATCTCTAAGGGAGTGCCCAGCCACTCCGCAGAGGAAACTTGACCACTTGTCTCCACAATCTCGTCCTTTCGGTCATTACCCAAAGCTCATGACCATAGGTGAGGGTAGGAACATAGAATGACCGGTAAATCAAGAGCTTTGCCTTTCGGCTCAGCTCCCTCTTCACCACAACAATTCGATACAGCAAATGCATCACTGCCGACGCTGCACCGATCCGCCTGTCAATCTCACGCTCCATTCTCCCCTTACTCGTGAGGCAGGGACTCTCCACTCACCTGCAGAGGGCAAACCATCTTTTTTTCCTGTCTGGGCTGTAACTGTTTCTGAATAATATAAAACATAAACAAAAATAAACAAAAACAATTAAGTCTCGAATTATACTAATACAATTACTTTCAGTGTTGCTCCTTTGAGAAGAATGAACAGGCATAATGAATAAAACTAAGTGTGAACAAAATCTGTAAGATCACACCTATTTAGTTCATATAAGTTCCATCTGAAGTCTATGACAGCATCACTTCACATTGTTACTGTCAAAACATGTATCGCACCATATCAGCCCAAATCCCCACAAGACTGATATGTTCCACCCAAACTACCCCCATATAAATGCACCAGGGGGATACAATCTTCCCACTTGTCTGGGCAAAGGAAATCAGATTCATCTCCTACAGCTGAGTCATCCAGGTGCGAGTGTTGGATAATCCGCAGAATGTCCCTGTGTCTCGCTGTATCTTGGACAGTGGTGGGATGCTGGCCTGATGATAAGTGTTTATGACCAATAGAGGCGTGACTGTTGAAAGCATGACACCGGGCCAGAGGAAAATGAGAGGAGCAGTGATAGAGTTCAAAGAGGAGTGGATGGCCGGGTTGTTTTCTGATAGTTTTTGCAAGTGAACTTATAGGGGTCTGATAAAGTTTCTTGTTGATTCAAAGTTGTCCGTATCTTGGTTTGACAGCAATTTATCTTCAAACCTCCAGATTCTTTTTCACTCATGGTTTAAAAAAAAAAAAGTTTAGTGCCAATTATGCATGATGTCATTTCTTTTAATAAACGTCACAAGTAGTCTCCTTTCAAACTAACGTCTTTCTTTCTTACCCCCGAGAACGTTATCTGTTCACAGCAGACCTAAGCAGGCTCCTCCATTTTGGGACCACTTTAGGCCTTGCAATAAACTCATCAAAACAATACAGTGAGACACAGTCATTTCTGTTTCAGTGTTAAATGTTTCAGCTGCAATTACATCGGTATTTTCTAGCACTGCCTTCCTACTCTGTATTTGCCTCTCTGTATTTCTTATACTGATGGATATCAGTCTGGTCCCCACACCCTCCAATGCCTCTTAAGCCTGGCCAAACATGATTGTGCAGTCCCCTGTGATTTTTCTTCCATTTTTTCTGATATAGATGGACCATGCTTGTCTCTGATTGGCTTATCCACCTGTCAATCAGGCCCATCTGAAAACTGGGAGATCCACCAGTGACTAGACTGACTAGACTTACATCTTCGTAAAGTATTGAAGAAGTTTGAATTCAGGATCCCAGGCTCCATATAGAGTGCTGTACCTAATGTTTACTGTCTTAAAACATGAAAAACAGAACTATGGTTTGTATGGTAAAGCAACAGCAGCAAACAACTAGCAACTAGCAACTTCCTGTTCTTATCAGACAATAAAATACTTTCTAATGGGATGCAGACAGACTTATTTTGCTTAAATATAGAAGAAGCAATATAGAAGAAGAAAATTTGGTACAGAATCTTCAAGAGCTTTTTCACACAATTTCTGCTGTCCCTTTCAATACTTTTTACTAAGGTTTAAAATGTTGTGAAATCTACTTTGTTGTACAAGATTGAGAAGATGGAGGAAACATTCTCCATTAATTCATACATCAAATTGCATACTAAGCAAAAGGGGCTTACCAACAGACACCCATGGACATGTTCGATGACTGTTTAATGTCCTTAACACTGTCTATCCCAGCCCCCTCGATCACCAGTGTAGTTCATGAAATATAGATTAAGAGAGTCATTTTCCGAATGAATGCCTGCCATCTCATATCAGCACATTTACAGTGGCCATTAGCCTGTGATATGGGTGTGCACCAGAGGGGGCCTCATATAAATAGAATTTGACACACTGCAATTTGATAAATTTACTGTTTGTGCTTCTTGTCAAAACCTTGTCAGCTATGGTTGAATTCAGTGTGTGAAATGGGATGTGGCTTGGTTATCTGTCATTTTTCTAGAATATTTTCTCTTTCAAAACATACCAGCATTGTACCACAGCATTTATGTTGTCAAATGAGGCCACTACAATATCTGCTACATGTCTGCAGAAATGGAAGTGTAAAAGAGTTTGGATTAGGAAGTTGTTGTAAGTACTGTCATTCATTTAATGAGGTCTAATATTGAAATACTGTACAGACAGACAGGGGCACTAACAAAGGGAAATTTGGGTGAGAATGTATTTAAAAAGTGCATTTTGCATTTGTTACTTAAATACAGCACTTAATATGACTAGAGTGCAGCAATTAATTGTTTTAATATTCCTGCGACAAGTGCTTCCAGTCACCGGTAATACAATGACTTCCTGAATCAAATTACTTGTGTTTGTACATTGGCCTTCGGAGTTCTGTTCATGTCTGGTACAATTTTTCCTCTCACCTGTTGGAGCCAATTATCGATATTAGCCTGCTTCTGTATTGGAGCCAGCCACCTGACATGTTGCAGTTGTACGACAAGAGTCCATTAATGAATCACATACACACCAGAGGAAGAAGGAAGCATGCTGATTACTCTGAGCCTGACTGCAACAGCACCACGTTTAGCTGATTCAGACACTTTAAATTGATGTTAACATATTCATCCATCATAGATAAATGGCGCGAGTAAATTACGTTTATCTGAAGCTGTTAAATGGACAAGGTGTTTTTGCTTTAAATCACTGTCATTGCTAATGTATGGGCCACACTGCAGTGTAATGTTGCAAAGGTCTTAATCAACTATCCAACAGTGTGGGACATAAAGACAGAAAGTTCTTGTATCCACTGCATTGAAGTAAATGTTTTTGGGGAAAGTCAAAGGTACTACGCAGACAGTAGATTTGATCTGCTGCTTAAAAGAGCAAGAAGGCGAGCACATTAGTGCGAGAACAAAAGATTAGGAGAGTGACAGAGAAATCGTGGTATTCTCCAAAGTGTAGCAGAAGGACAGAAGTGCCATAAAAGCAGGAGATATGAGCGTCTGTGTGAGCTGGGGTGAGGCACAGGGTCTGTGTTTGCTTTAACGCTGAGCTGCCTGCTAAGCAGATGATGATAAATGAGCCAGTGGGAGGCAGTGGGGAGGCCGGCTCCCTGTGTGCTCACCGGATGGAGAGGCTCACACTCTCTTCTCTATAATTACCTCTCACTTAGCATTAACACAGCCACACACACTCATGCTTCATCATTTCATGCACTGCCTTCTCCCATTGGTCTGTCAAAGAAAGATTCAGAGCTCAGTGTCAATGGGCTGTCTCCTGCATGCTATGGGCATACCTGTAGGCCTGTAGCTGCTTTTCCATTGGCTCTGGTGCCCAGACCCGCTCACATCGGAGCTGTGTGTGGCAAAGGGAATAGTGGATTGCATGCTCCAGGTCCAGTGGCAGAGATCTGCTATACATGAACATGATGTCACCCAAACACACCAACTCTTTCTTAATTTCTTAATTAATTCTTAATTAATAAAATCAAAATCGTACCTGAATTAATGAATTAATTATTCTAAGTCAGATATCTTTAAGTAGACATTAAAGAGACAGTTCGGAATTTTGTTTTTTAAAAATTCCATCCAGTCCTTGTATTTGGAGAGGTTGCTGGTGCTAGGCTAGTGCAAGTCAATGGCCATAATTATCCTGCCACTAACAACAGTCTTACCCATTCCACAGTGCCATTGATATGTGCTAGCCTAGCACCAGCAGCCTCTCCAAATATAAGGACGGGGTGGAATTTTTTAAAAAGTGTCTCCACATGTCTCCAACACTCTGGCTCACTAGGAACAGAGGCCCAATGTCCAGAATTTCAAACTATCCCTTTAAGTAATTCCAAAGTTGTGGTGTGAGACGTAGCTAAAGCTAGCTTCAGAGAGCATATGTGCAACTGTATTCAATAAAGTTCAAACAAACATGCACATTCAACTGACACATTTAATAAAAATGAGTAAATATTAATATTTGGTGGCAAGATGCTTTATTGAAAATCGATTGTGGTGGTCATATAAAACTTACACATGCACCGATTGCAACAATGTATGAGTGAACGCATAAAGATAAAAATGCCTTAATTCTGCCATTATCAAGCCATAAGTTCCCCAGACACATGAGATTTCAATTAGCAAATGTGCTGGTCTGTTTATACAGACCTCTGCCAGTGCGACCAATTTTCCATCTTGGCACTCATGCACAGTCCTTGTTTGCGGCACCATTTATTACAAACAAATAAAATGCGGTTGCACTGAAAGAAAAGATTCATAATGATGTCAAAAGCCAATTCCTCTGTTTACATGCATTATGACACAGTAAATAGCAGTACCACTAAACTACTGAAGAAAAAGATGATTTAAATTTGAATCTCACAGACACACACAAAATCGCATTTCTTAAACAATATTTAAAATTGCTTCAAAAATGATTTTATGAATGCCTCCCTTGACAATACTTTTGTTTCCAAGCACCACTAAAATCAAAAACCTTATGAAACTGCCTGAATGATCCCACTCCATCGACGCACAATCCAAAGAAATTACAAACTGTCAAATTTTATTAATGTCATAAAATGAATTAGAGTGAACTTGAATGTGTGAGAGAATGAAACGACAGCAGTGACTTTGCACAAATCAATCCCCTATGACCAATTAGCTACCTCGCCATCTCTCGCCGCTCTGCTCTTCAGTGACATCAGCAGTCATTCTAACACCTCTGAATCAAAGAGCTAGGATTTTTCTCTCTCATTCGAAACTCTGTCCATTGCATTCCTTATTGATTGAGCTTGACGACAGACAGTAATTAAATAGAAGGACTGGTGGGTGTAAAATTAGGCTTTATGCTATTAAAAAGTGTGATTGGAGAGAGGGGATAAAAGAACTGGGCAGATGACTGAGGACTGAAGATCAATTAAAGACCAAACGGACACATGAAAGGAATGATGTAAAAATGTGATGGCAAACTTTATGGACTGGTATGAACACTTGATGTCTAATAGAGAAGCAGGATAAATTACATATCAGAAACTCCATGGAGTGGCTCAGGACAAACTGATAAGTGTGTCAGTTCTACACATTATAAATCTGGAAAAACACAGAACGTCACAACAGCAGAAAAAGCTGAAAAATCAAAAGTTTGTTACATCCCGTGAAAGAAAAGCATGGGCATCTTCCTTTTCCAACAATTTTTTACATCTTCACATTTTTCAAAGTTACAACATACCCCTTTAAATATAATCCAAGCCTCTGCATTATTCACAGAGCTTCAAGTTTTTGATCTCTAAATGAACAACAGCGTCAAGATCATTAAGAGTCTGCAGGGAATTGGACGCAACTATCTGATTAATGTTGTGACCTTCAAGGGGAGACGGCCAGCCTTTAGCATAAGAATCACATGGATACATTTGCAGTTGATCCTGTTTGTGTAATTACATTTTAAAAGACATTTTTAATGTGGAGACATCTTTAGTCTGCATTGTTAATTCTGGGTCATATTTGTGCTTAACATGAGGCTTGGGCCATATAGTCCATAATTAAAATGCTTTTAACATCTTGAATGTCATGGCTTAACACATAAAATCATGTAGTTTTCATTAGGTTCCACTTTGGTGGTAAATGTGACTAAATTGTCCTTTCTTTGAGGTGGAACTTCTGGTTAAGCAGGAATATGTGTCTTGAGAATTTGAGAAAAGCTTCATCACTTAAATATGATATAACATGGGCTGATTGTTTAAATGTTCATGTGCACCAACAAGTCAAGAAGGTATCAACTCTCTGGGAGGCTCTAAAACGGCTTTGTAGTCTGGATAGAAGTCTATAGTCTGTAAAGATCTGGCTTTCAAGAGCAGCAGGCCTATAATAATACATACACATAAAAAGAATGATGATGGTGGCATCCATGACATCTTCTGGGATAGGGTGAATAGTTGGTGAGACTGTAGGTGGAGGTCGATACAATTTACTACTTATATAAGTTAAAGTCCAGGTTAAAATTGGCCAAGAGAATCATGTTTAAAGGCGCACTGTGTAAGTTTTCTGTTGGAGAGCCTGCTGTCTCTTTATCATTAAACTTTTGGCATTACACTTATCTGTCTCTATAAAGACAAATATGTGACACCACCAGGCCAAGTTACAGATCAGGTGTGTGGAGAGGCGAGCCCACTCAAGTACGAATGCGTTCTTTTCAAGATATTTCTGAGCAATAAAACACCTATAAATTAATCACTTTATAAATTACTTTATAAATACTGCACTCTTGAACATTCTGGGCAATACATCTCAATCAGATAAATAGGTAGCGGACCCTCCATCAGAAAAGTTACACATTGCACCTTTAAATAAAACATAACATCATAAGTAAACAATAGTGAACCAAAGAAAGATGAGAGGAGATGCAGATAGTTACATGTATGTTTAAATAGACAGTTATGATATTATGACCAGCAGCATTGCTTTTATTAATGGTAGGCTTAATCTGTAGATAATGTCAGAAATGTGTTTATAACTACGAACTTATTCCACAACAAACTGTTTTTGAAACTCTAAAATTGAATAATAACTGGTAAATGTGTGTTTATGAACTGTCACAATTGCCTACAGTAGAAAGTCGTACTATATTTATGCAATATGACGGCTGTCTGTATGCCACATCCAATAAGTAATACGAACAAAATGCAGCATATAATAGAACAAATTCTGACCGCACATTTCTTTCCTTGAGCAAACCAGAAACATATGGAGTGTATTTCAGTCAATCCATCGGTTAAGTGTTTGTAACATTTCTTTAAGTCGCTACAGGCTTGTGTCCAACAGGAGTTCTTTGAATATAAAAGAATATGACATCAGCGGCATTCACTGGCTAATATCTGGAACCAATACTTTTCATATGGCATGCCTAGCTACTTGAGTCAAGATATTCTATCAGAAATAAAATATACAAATCATATTTTCTGAATAAGTTCGATGAACAAATTTAAGAGAATAAGAGAATAAGTTTCTCTGGTGGAATGCTTGTGCAAAACATCAGAAGATCTGCTCCATCAAAGAGGCCTGAAGGTCTTTCTGGGAAGTCTTGTGAAGTGCTGCAGTGAGAGACTGAGTTACTGAATTCAATATTAGAGGTTGGCATCAAAGCCTGGGTTGTTGTGTTCTGGTCGAACACAAGACTAAAATGTATAAATTGATTAAGCAAATGGAAAAAAAAGTAACTGGTAAAATATCTGAACCACAAGGTATATACTGTACATCAGATTATAATGCAATACGTTTGTGAACAGTCTCTCCAATCTGCACATTTTCAACTTCAAAGTTCTAACACATTTTAAACAGGTAAAAATTGTCTTCATGTCTCCATTGGACGCTCTCCTCTGCATCCTGTTCTCAACTTTGTTCATATACTCCTTCACTACATTCTTAAATGTCTTCAACAGCATACTAATAGAACTATAGATAAGCTTAAAAGTGCCATTCATGCATGTTTTTAGTTTACAACAGGCAGAAACATCATAGTATTGTCACGATACTAAAGTTTCAAACTTTATATTGATACTAAAGAATAGACCTGCTACTCGATACCTATTGATACCCAAATTATGTTCTATTTTAGGCAATATAATAATATAAATAATAATAATAATATATATATATAATGTTTAGTTTATCATACATACTATACCACCTTAAACTAGTTCTGATAAAATTCAAGATGAAACTGAGGAAATGTATCCAGTTTGTGATTTTTTATTTTATTTTATTTTATTTTTGTATTGATACTTATTTTAAAGGTGCACTATGTAACTTTTCTGGTGGAGGGTCTGTCATCTGCTCGTCTCTATGGAGATGTTATTGCTTTATTAACTTAAAAACTTGCATTCTTACTGTGTGTGGGCTCGCCTCTCCACAGATTTTTCCACAAACTTGGCCCTTTGGCATCACCTGCTGTCTCCGTAGAAGTATAATGCCTTACTGTAGAACATTGCAGGCTACATCTCTAGTGAGAGGAGCAGGTGATGGACCCTGCGCCAAAAGTTAGACAGTGCATCTTTAATCTAGTCTTTGTAGTTTCAATTCTAGTTTTAGTATTGATTAATGTCTGATTTTCAATACTCGTGACAACGCTACCATCATCTCAAGAAAACATTTCCTTCCCACACAAATTGCATCATCTTTAATGATCTCTGCTGTGGCGCCGTCCCAACATCTGCTCTAACAAGATTTATCAATGATGCACAACATGTGGCTAAGAATGCATTAGTCAACTAAAGCTAAAAATATATAAATCCTCTTTTCTTTCTTGGTAAAACTTGAGTGACATTTAAAACAGCAACAAAAACTTTCAAGGCTAAAAGCTGAAACTGCCATCAATCTGAGAGGCGTGTTTGTTCTGCTGTTTTTGCTTCAACATCATATAAATAAATGTTCAGTCTTGAAGGATTGATGGAAAGCATTCACCAAAGAATCCAGAACAATTACTCCACCCTTAAAAAATTTGGCATGTGTTAAAGTACAAGAGAATTTAACAAAGAAAGTTCCTGTCACTCCAAAGTCCTCTTAATCTGAAGTGTGACCCAAGTGCAGAGCCACAGGCTGGAGCGCATTAATACTGCAGCTCAGTCTGTATTTATTATGACTGAAAACAAGTGTGAAGTTTTGGAGGGGCATTGTAACACCTCAGCTCTCACAAATAATAAGCCAGTGGTAACAGAGCCTTTGCACTGCTCAATAAAAAGATTTAGTCCTGCTTTATCAAATCTGATTAATGGTTAGGATCCAAAAATGTAGCTTTATAAATTCTGTCTGACATCTGTTAAATAATGAAATTCTCAATTCTCAGTGTTGACTCAGCCAAAAAGGATTCAAGGCAGGTGGGACTTTGGAAAGGACTAGCATCAAGAACCATTAATACTTATGCAAATCACCACATGCATGAAAGGAGATGATTTATCCTTTCACATTAAAGGTAATTTCACAAAAAGAAACCAGAAATCTCTTATATAACTTCAGTCCATGAGGTTGGTTTCCATCTGACTCTCACATGTTTGTTCGTCCACAGTGACACTTTATAGTTATAGCAGAGTGAAGCCTCGCTGAGCTTCTTTATAAATGATTCACTTTTTGTCCATTAAAGTGTCCTGTGACATCTGTAACGCCTGACCTGGCTGTGGCGCTGGAGGCAGCACCAGGTCCTCTCAAACTTAACCCTGGCTCATGTCCTCTGCATGTGAGGACAAAAGAGCTTCTAAGTGCCTCTGGATTTAAAACTACTACAGAACAGACAAGAGCAGGTAAAAGGTTAAAACAAAACATGTTTTGTGATAGTTCTGCATTTTGATCAAATTTTCTTGCAAAATATAATGAAATACGCCCATATCACATTAAAAAGTTTGTAAATGAAAAAGTGGACTTAAATCATTTCTAAAAAGTAGTTGGAGACTTTCTGTTTTTGGTGACTTTCATTGGGGATAATTGATAACCATCGATCTTGTGATGGTGACTGTGACAGCCAAATTTCAGATATTTTATAAGTTACTGAATCTGAATCGAAATCTTAAAATGTTTACTTAACAGAATAACAGGTATACCCAATGAAAGATAAAATACAATGCTGTCAAGATCTAAATACAAAAGTACACTAACAGTTGGACTTAATCAGATATCGCTAAACTCACTCACGAACTGTTCACCACAATACAAACCTGCAAATGTGTTCACACCATTCACCTCTTCACATAAGTACCTTTCCCTTTACTCACACACACACATACACCCACGCACACAGAGCACACACACACAAAGAGCACACACACACACGTACACACACACCAGACACCACACACACGTACACAGAGCACACACACAGAGCACACACACACACAGAGCACACACACACAGAGCACACTCACATAGAGCACACACACACAGATCACACACAGAGCACACACACACAGAGCACACACACAGAGCACACTCACATAGAGCACACACACACACACACACACAGAGCACACACACACAGAGCACACACACACAGAGCACACACACAGAGCACACACACACAGAGCACACACACACAGAGAACACACACACAGAGCACACACACAGAGCACACACACGCACAGAGCACACACACACAGAGCACACACACACAGAGCACACACACAGAGCACACACACACACAGAGCACACACACGCACAGAGCACACACACACAGAGCACACACACACAGAGCACACACACACACAGAGCACACACACACAGAGAACACACACACAGAGCACACACACACACAGAGCACACACACACACACACACACACAGAGCACACACAGAGCACACACACACAGAGTACACACACACAGAGCACACACTCACACACACACACAGAGCACACACACACACAGAGGCAGGGTGTCAGTATTGGCTGTGGAGGAAATGCATGGTGAGCTGCCAGGTGTGCTCCCAGCAGTGGATGTGACCCCGGGCCTAAGGCTGCTCCACGGGGCCCTCTCTGACAAACCCACTCCAAATGTTTGTTGTGTTGTGTGTCCTCTTCACCCTGGCTTCTTTTCACAGCTTGTATTACTGAAAACAATATACACTTGACAGGCATCCTCCTCTGGCTCATGGTTGGTCATGGCTGTCTGGGTTTCTTACAAGGAAATATTGTGTTTTCTTCAAAAATAAGTGGTCATGTTATTGTGTGTATAAATTCACTATGTTAAACAATTTGTAAATAAGTATGGTAACCGCATCCTGCAAATGATGTACTGTGCATGTCATATCAATCTGAAGTTGTCAATACAGAAAACAAATGTCCATTATGCAGTCTATCCACTATATTGTATTGTAATGTTCACCATTAATTTTGATTTACGTTAGCGATGGGCAGTATGGTAATAGAAATCTAATCATGATCTCATCCTTGTGATGATATGTTGTTTGTGTCTAGTGTGATTCACTGCACTGCTTCTGCAGTCACTGATAAAGCTCAAATACAGACATGCCCTCCCTCTCCTCCTCTTGGTTAGCCTCCATTTTGCTCTATGTGAGTGTCACATGGATTAAACCTATCACAGTCAAGAGTGAACTATAAATTTGCCCCTGAAATATAACTATCTAAGGCAAAAGATAAAATTAATGGCTTTTTTATTGTTTTTATTTTTTTATTTTTTGGCATATCACTTACTCTTACCTCAAGCAGCGGAAAAAAAGGCCACATAAGTCTTGAAATCCTCCAAATTACAAAAGTACGCTAAGGTTTTGTTGTGGCAACCAACCCATGAATAAGAGTCATCCACAGAAAAGGTCAACAACTTCATATATAAACCAACTGCTCAGGAATGAATCCTGAATGAGAACAGACCTGTAGCCAACAAGCAAGCATCAATCAATATTGCTTAAATACAATTTAGGGATAACTAAGATTTTGTTGTAAATAGGTCATAAAATATCAAATGTAATAAACAAATGCCACGTGCCCTATATTGACAGAACACAAACCTTTCAACAGAAAAAATACCCCCCACCGTTTCAATAAACAGCAGCTCCAGCCTGGGAAATCTCCTCTTTCAACAGGTGTCTTTTACTACAGATTTGCCTTTTGCATTATTCACCGGGCTCTTCCACCTTTAAGAGATGCCCTACCCCATTCATTATTTATCTGCCTTTTTTCGTCAGGGACGGAGGCACCTTCAATTATTCAGCAACAATATAGAGCCTAGCGGGGGTTAATAGGGCTTTAGCTGTGGGCTAGTGCAATGGCTGCCCAGGGTGGGGTAAGATTTATGATATAAGTCGACAGGCGATGTGAGAGATTGTGCTAGCGAGCAAAGGTGAGGTGGGACTGAAGAGTGATTGAAGCGGAGAAGGTTTAGTAATGTGGGGTGTCTCAAGAGAATAAGAACAACATTGAGGCATAGGGGACCGGTCTGCAAATGTAGCAGAAAAAACAAGAAATGTAAACAAGTCGGATTGAGATGATAGTGTTACTTTGGGGACCACAGTCTCAGAGCACATGTGGTAAAATGAATTCAGAACTATGTAGAAGGAAGTGGAAATAGTGCCAAATGTGAAAAGAAAAGAATCAGAATACGCTAAAAGGTTTAACAATGATTTTGACAGCTAAATACAATTTAATATGTGATTAGATATTTAGGTTTGCAAATTTAGGTTTTGCAAAGCCCTGATATGACACCACTCATTATGTAAACCAGCCACTTTCCATTTATGCGAAGGCTAATCTAATCTAATCACAGCTATTATAGCAGCGTTATAATAGATTGCCTACAAGTAGCAACAAAAACACCTTTTTTTCCTTAAGTATGAAAAAAACATGTGGATACATCAAAATTTAATAAATAGGCAATAATAGGAAACATTTTACTCTCCACTTTAAAGGTGCACAGTGTGACGTTTCTGGTGGAGGGTGTGCCACCTATTCTCTCCATGTAAATATTACTGCTATGCCTGTAATGTTGTACACTTATCTCTATAGAGACAAGCAGGAAGTGCATGTTACATGTCAGATCTCTGGAGTTTTTGTTTGTTTTTAAAGGTATTATTTAGAAATTTTTTAATAATATAATTGAAAAAAGCAAGCTAGGAAAGTTAAATGCCATACAGCGGAACATCTCAAGCAAAGAAACATTTCCATGGAGACAGCCTCTACCAGAAAAGTTACATAATGCACCTTTAAGAGAATCTCCAAACTAATCTAATGCCTTACATGTATTATAGTAGGAAAGTACCCCAGTGTATTTGCACAAACGGCTGCCAAGCTTTTGTGGTGGGTGTTGGATGCTGCTCGGTTACACATGCTGGTACATCAGCACAAGAGGAGTATTGGGTGTTATAGCTTTAAGTGTTGTTTTTTAAATAATGTGGCCTCTGGCATCATGAGGTGGTACTTTCACTTACAGGATTCCTGCCATGTGGCCCATAGACCACCATGTTGTCTCTGTGTTCTCTATATTGTAGATGGTACAACTCTTCTAGAGAAAGGTGATGTTGCCTTGGGCTTGGTTCTATTTACTGTACCTGAATAAACTACTACAAGAGCACTACTCACTGTGTGTAGCTAAATACATTTTGGTTAGGTTAAGGTAAAACAGCATAGTGGATAAGAAGGGATAAATGCATTTTGTATAGCCTTATTTCCCCTTAATCCCAAGAAAATATTAACCATGTTTCCTGATGAGTGTGCATATTAGAGTGAAGGTTAGGATAATCCTCAACACCATGGAATTAAGTAGAAATTTTGTATAGTTACTCAGTAATTAAAATATAATTATCATAACCTCCACTAGGCCATTACTGTAGTTGGCATGTAGTACTCAGATGCCATTTCAGCGTACCACTCTATTAACTGAAGGTATAATTTTAGAGATAGAAACTGTCAAAAGTTTTTATTCTATTTTTTCTTATATTTTACTCAAAGAAAAGAAAGCTTTTTTTACATTCTATCTAATAATATTTGAATTCTTAATACAACTCATACAAACATATAGTACCTTTTTGTAAGTAAACCTTAAAGGTGCATCATGTAACTTTTCTGGTGGAGGGTCCGTCACCTGCTTGATTCTATGGCTATTAGGGATGGGCATGATTAGTTGATTAATCAATAATTGATCATTAAGAATTTCGTCGATCACGTTCATTTTAATCGACAAACCGAATGTAGGTTGCTGTGCATAGCGTAAGGAGTCGAGGCTTCGTCTCACAGCACAAACACTGGAGTTGCGACCCCATAGTCCCACGTCTCTGCTGTGGCTCCTTGGAGATCACTATATCCATCAAAGTGTGTTTACCTGCACGTCAGTATCCCAGTTATGATCTTTTTTTTTGAGTATCCCGGTTTCGCATGTATACGCAGTATCTCCAATGCGACATATGCACAGAACAGACTCCCCAGCCTCATCACATCCTCTGTCACAGAAAGAACACTCATATTCCACTGAGTCGTGTTCTTTAGTCCAACTGAAGCTGAACCACATCAGTGCACAAGGAAAGAGCTGCTTTTTTTACTTTCTGTTTATGCAAATGAGCCATGCGGTTTTAAGTTTTGTTTCTGTAAGACGTAAATGTGCTAAACCTGCATTAAACACATTCTAATCTCACACGGGCTGATGTGGCTCTATAGTGGTGATGGTTTATATGTTGTAAAGTTTAGTTTATTTATGCAGATTCGTAATAGTAATAATAGTGATGATCATTTTAATATAAAATGTTAATGATTAATCGAAAATCGATCATTAATTTTCCCGACAATCGATTAAGACAATTTAATCGACTGCCCATCCCTAATGGCTATGGCATTGCTTTGCTTGGAAAGTTCCACAGTATGACATTAAACTGCTCTCCCTTACATTTATTCAATTACAGGTGGTTTTATAGCTCACAAATACCTAGAAAATCAGAGCAGGGTTGCTTCTCCACAGATCTGACCTGTAACTTGTTCTGGTTTGATCTCCATTAATATAGAAAGGTTTACTACCATACTATGACATATTCAGACAAACCAATAATATTTCCATAGAGAATCTGACGGACCCTCCACCAGAAAAGTTGTACCTTTAACTTCTCCCTGAAAATTAAATGAGTTTAAAATATTCACCGTCTTCTTTACTTAAACATGCATGCAGCCTTTTGTTCCTCTGAGCTCACCTATATAATTGTATGGTCACATCATTGCTCCTCTATCATTAATCCTCATATTCTTCTGCACAGCTCACCAGTCGTCGATCAAGCCCTATCATTTGCAATGTTATCCTTATCATCACTAATTGATTTTATGATCCATGCCAAACATTAATATGCTAGCAATGTGAGAGATTAAGAATTCAGCTGTCCATAACTATTAATGCTATCTTATCATGAATGGATGAGCTCCATTTTATTACATTTAATCAAATTGCACTTTTTTCCACAAGTTTCTTTCCACCTCATCTATAGCCATTATGCAGAATTTATGAACAATGTGGAAAGTTCAGTGTCTTTTGCATATAAAGTGCTTTGGCAAGGTCTTGTTTGAAGCTTAAATTGCATTGTGTATTAAATTTCTCATAAGGGAAAACAAACTGGATGGTCCCTTATTTACATTACTTGTCTCTCCCTCTCGCTCAGAGAGACAGTGAGAAATGTTGTAGCGCCTCCTATTGGTGAGATCAAAATCAAGTGCGTGCAAGCTCTGTGCACAACCTCACTGTTAGCGTCACTACTTCCTGTCCAATTTCATATTTAGTTTTTGCTGAGCTCTGCAAAAATTGATAGATAGATAGATAGATGGCTGATGTCACTAACAATATATCAAAAAGGTACAAAAATAAAATGAATACTAGTGCTTCAGTGAAGGACACTTTAGAAAGAGAGATGTTTGTGTCTCAATGCTAACGCTAATGCTAATTCTGAAGCTTACTACATATTGCAATAATGCTACAAATTGAAGTATTCTACATATAAAACAATTGGGTAGTCATTGTTTTAATTAATTTAAGGAGATTATTTTATGTTTTGAGATTTTAATAAAAGTGACTGCTAGCTTTGAGACACAGTGAGCTAGCTAACGTGCTGCTGTGCACAGAGCCTTTGCACACAGATTCCCTCAGATATGTGGACTAAGCAGGACTCTATAGGGCTTGTCACCAGAGTAATTAAGCCCGCGCCAATCTCAAATGTCATCAATATGTGAATAAGTACATCTGAGCACATTCACATCCTCCCGATGAGAAAATGATATCAATTTCCTGCGATCAAACGCCAGCGGAAGTCCTTCAGTGTGGAGGGTAATCACTGGTTTATTGCAGCAGTTTGAATGAAAGGGCTCCTTCATAGTCTGGAGTGCTGCTTAATGACATTCCCCATTGTCCAGGCTGGAGCACATGGCTACTACTGTACAAGAGATGCTCAGTTTCATCATCTGAAAACCTCTGCATTCACAGCTCAAGAAAGACACGGAGGTACACTGAGAAGATGCAGGATTGTTGTGGTGTGACTGGTGGTGGTTGGAAAGGCTGAAAAGTTGAAGGTAACTAAGCTACTCGAAAAGATGGACAATGATTGAATAAAATGCAGAGACAATGTGTTCCTTCTAAGAATTTGAAACAGTTGTTTTTTGATGGCATAATCAGTGGCAATAACTGACGTGTATTTGTGTACTTTCACTAGAGTAGTATTATTCAGTCACTGTCACTTTTGAACATGACGTTTAAAAGGTGCACCATGTAACTGTTTGGTCCGTCACTTGTTTTTTTCTATGGATATGTCATTGCTCTACCTAGAATGTTCCGCAGTATTACGCACATAAATGGCTCTACCTTTGATTAAATTACAGGTGGTGTTATAGGTCGCCTTTCCACAGATCTGACCTGTAACTTGGTCTGATTTGGTCTTTGGTCTTAGGTTTTATACCATAGTATACTGTGAAACACTGCAAACAAAGCAAAAACATCTCCATGGAGAAATGCATTTCACAGACCCTCCACCAGTAAAGTCATCTGTAAATGTTGTTGTGTTTTTTTTGTTTTGACCCTTACACTCATCTGGCTTTTTGCAGGCTCAGCTGTGGTCTCTGGTGTTCTGTCAGGCCAAAGCTGGCACATTATCAGACAGCAGGCAGCATCTAGTGGTGTTATGAGAGAATACAACAGAGCTGGGTCAGCCAATCTACTTATAAAGTGACTATGAAACTATATGCCATTCCTGCCTCTTTAAAAAACATTCTTACATGGACAATCGCAAAGAAAATGTCATTCTCCCAACTGGACAAAAGACTTAAAAATGGTTGCGACAAACCCTATCTGGACGACTGAGGGATTACACAAAAATGGGCTATACACTAGGCTAACACATCAGATGAAATAACGTGGTTTGTGAAAGGAGGTTTTGAAACATTTGTCCTGGCCACAAATCAGTCAATCTTACATGGTTCAAGTCTAAGGTTATAGACAAACATTGATTTCACTGTCGAGATTGGCAGTCTCCAGCTGTGCTTTTCTGAACACACATTTTTAGTTAAGGCAGCACCTGAGAGTTGGCCATCAATTTGCAAATGTATCCAAAAACAATCAAAGGCCCAAATAGATTTCCGGCAGTTTGCTGAAAAAGCAGATTGGGGCCCTGATACACACGCCTGTCTAAATGCACATCTGTCAGCAAGAGACAAAAGAAAATGAAACGCTGGCTGTAGAAAGGAGAAGGAGATGGTGTTGTAGTGAGGAGAGTTTGCCTCAGGTGACAGCAGACTCCAGGAAGCATTCGCAGAGGAGAGGTGCATGCTGGGACGCACAGAAACAATGCTCTAATTAAGGCGTGGGGCTCCACCAGGATTCAGAAAGAGGAGTCAGATCTCAGCTGGACAAAGGAAGCACTGTTTCTCAAACATACAATTATAATTAAGGGAGTAGACACAATCTGGCAAAACTTTGGACTTAATCATTTTACTCTGGAATGGATACTTGGAAAAGCGTGTTTAGGAATAAAATCATTGTAGTTGAATAACTACAACATACCACTGTATTAGTATTATTGCAATACATATAAAAATTAAAATTACTATCGCCATTTGTCTACACCCAAGATTAATCAACATAATTAGCAATATATAATAATATAATAATATTACTACCATAAATAATCAGGAGATTTGGTACTTTGATACAGAACTAATGCACTTTATGCCATGTTTTGTGAAACTGTTGTTAAAAAAGTGACTTTGCTCCAGGTTTTGTTGGGCAGAACAAGCACCCATATTCTGAACGGAAGAATTCAACTGAACACCACACCGACCATCCACAGTCTAATCTTTGTAGCACTATACCAGTCTGGCCTCTTCTAGGTTAGTATCAGTGCTTCTCTGATGATATTAGCAAAATATTTTATTTTCACAGTGATCAGATTTCAAATAGATTGTTATTGTCACATACTTTAAACTGTTAGAGCCAAAGTTAATGTATCCATTATCTGCCTTTGCCTTGCGTCTGTCTACACAAAACATTATCCAAGATACGACACGATTCATATGGTTTTCCACATTACGGCTCCACTAAACTAAAACAAAAGGCTCTGTGTGCATTTGAAACTGTCACATGCATATTGCTAAATTGAGCAAATAAAGCCCCGGATTCAGCCTCTGCCAAGCACATAAAGAGGAAAGATGGATTTAGAAAATAAACACATATGGGCATATGGTTAGAGCTCAGGGAGATTAGGGAATGTCTTATAGAGCAGTCAAGACATGATGGAAAAGTCAGAAAAAAAAAGCAGACTATTTTTAAAAAGTTGGTCTTAACGCACAGCCAATGTGTGTTTAACATTGAGTGATTCTGGGATTAGGATTTAGAGTAGGTTTAACACCTAATCGGACTGGAGCATGAATGGAGTGCAGTTTTCCTGCGCTGCTAAATCATTATTTCAGCCTCACTGTGAGGTTCTGTGAGACCAGAACATGTGCTGTCCACACATTTATTTTAAAGTGCAACTAAACACTGAATCCACTGTTTTAACAACTTAACTGTGTGTTTTAATAGTATTATCTGTCATTTTTGTCCATTTTAGTGCAAACTAGATAAATTTGCTGCTTCATCAGAAGAGACTGTCCTGATTACAGTCCAGTGTTTCTGATTACAAACACGTGGGTGGATGGGGAGAGTGGATACCTCAGATTCATTACATTAATTACTCGGTCATTATACCTCCAGACCCTGCCCCTCCTTCCCCCTCACTCTCTTCTTTAGTCCTCCTGGCTGTGGGTGGAGTTAAGGTATTTGGTCCTACTTAAAAAAGAACAGTCTGAAAAAAATAAATGGTTCGTGAGAGCTCATCACATCCCAAACCCTCACAAGACTGTGCGCAAAGAGAGATGGCGGCATCCAGGTGCTAGATTCAGAAAACAGACAACTTTCACCAATATTCCACTGCATTACCGGCACAACATAACTAATAGGATATCCCTACCAATACCCTGGAACAGCTTAGCTTGAAGACTACATCGACCAACTGTGCGTTATGGAACACATGGCAGAACAACACATCACATCGCCCATACCTACAAGAAAAAACGACGACCAATATTTCATCTCCAACCGCAGTTACATACACACAGACAAATGCCTCATACTGCAGACATAACTGTCATCCTGGCCTCGACTGGGGTGAAACTTATGCCCATGGACACTCACTGACACTGAAGTGGTAATAAACCCAGAACAATTGCAAATTAGTTGAACTTCTAGTACACAGTTTCGCCTTCACATTAAAACGCCAGGAGAGACAAGTAGATCAATAAATATGAATGGTTGTATTGGAATGCTACCAGCTACTGTGTACTGAGTAGCATTAAGTGTCAAAAATTCAAATGCAGTTATTCTTTCAATTATTTTGTATAATTTCCATGATTGTAAAGATCAAGCCAATTTGTTAATGCACCAATAAAACTGCATTTACTCATCTGTACCCAGAAGTCTTTGTCTACTTTGTCTATCCCTTGAGCCAGGAAAACAGAAAGCACTTCCGTTCAGTATTTAGATTACTATCCAAATGCACTGATTTTTATTCATGCTGCCTTAAGGACTGTGATATAAAATTACAAACAGAAACGTGCTTTAAAAGGATAGCACTATAGCAGCTACTCTTTCCATTGGATCTTAGTCAATATCATGACCTTTGAAGACCAGAGCCGTGTGAAGCATATTCTCCATTCTAAGCTTTGAGGCAGATTGTCTTTTTATTTTATCAAGTGAAACCATGTGTTAGCACAGCTTTTAAGGCCAGTCATTTATATAACGGGTTTAAAATAAAAGTTTTAAGTATAAGGTAGAAAGATTAGCTTGTTTAAATTTTATTTTTCTATGATAGTAAACATACAATTGCTTTTAATGGGCCCATATTTTGCTATTTTCTGATCTATGTTATACTGTCGTTTCCTCATCCTGTAGTTGTGTTTTATTTCATTTACACATATTTGAATAATCCTTTATTATCACTATCTCCAAAGCTCAAAATGCTCTGTTCCACCTTATGATGTTTTGAAGCAGTAGTTTTCCAATTAACAGCTACCTTTGACCTTAAATTCGGGAGAGATTGGTCATTCTTGGGCTGACATTATAAACATGTTTCTAGTGAAGGTGTATGGAGTTTAAAAACACAGTGGAGCAACTCCTGTATTATTATCACAAGCTTGAACAAAGCATTTTCAGTTTGAGAGAAAAACTCACCCTAAATATTCAGGGTTTGTGTGTTAAACATGAGTGAATGAAACAAAACACAACTCTGGGTATGTTTTTGATGAGGAAACAACATTATAACATGGATCAGAAAATAGTGTTATATGGGCCTTTAAATGTTTGGGGGCAATAATGGAACAACTCTGCTACTAGCACTACAATACAATACAGCATTTCAATACATCTATCCTCCCATTTAAAAGGAAACTTCAGTTCTTCTATACATTATTTGTTTCCTGGTCTCCATCCCTTCTTACATGCAACTCCAATCTATCTCCATTGCTTAGTGACAGTTCATTCTGGGAACTTAAACCGTTTGCTCCAAGTTGGTGTTGACAGCTATACGGCTTGCTGAAGACGGGAAAACAAAAACATCCTGTCGCGTGTGGGCCCATCTCCGTGACTGTCTATCTGTCTGTGAAGCTCCAAATCTGGGCCCAAAATGTGATATTTCTCACCACTGACAGCCTCCCAATGTGCCTGCCTGGCTGATTTGAATGGAGCAGTTGTTTATGTTGTGTGTGTGGGTCCAAATGTGCAAACGCGGCAGGTTTTCCTTTGCACATGCACTGTACGCCTGTTAGCGCAGAATGTGTACGCATATGTCCAACAGACTGAGTTTTAGTTAAATATTTTCAGATGCAGAGCTCAAGCTGGCAACAGAAATAAGAAAATGGTTTGTATAGCCAGAAATAACACAACATCACTCAGTCGGGAAGCATAGTGGCACTGAGGAGGAAAAAAAATATGGAGACGTCATCTGCTGTAATTTCATAAATCATTTGTCCCCTTTAATTAAATCCACCAAATGTCCATGACAAACTCCCTCCGCTTCGCCTAGAGGAGAAACCCAAACAGAAACGCTCAGCTCAAAGTCCCATTCATTCTCACACATGACAAACAGTGGCAAGAAAGTGAGACGCTTAATTGGCACATTCAAATACACACTGTAGCAGGGTGGCGTACAGTAACTAAGACTACAGCAGTGTAGAGCTGAGAGCCACAAAAGGAAGAGGCTTGCCAAGATCAACATATGACTTAATTCACAAGGTTAAATCATTTTACTAAAGTGGTGGTACTGTGTAGATGACAGTCCCAGTCGGTCTTGGACACTTCTACAGCCTGGGATGATAACACATGATAACACATTTTGAAGTATGATATATTGTTACAGAAAAATACCCTGATAAATGATAATAATCAAACTATTTGATGCCACTGAAACAATAACCCCATAGCAGTAATCTCCAAGTCGATATTTTTTTCTAATTGTACCTTATTGTAGGAAATGTGTGCAGCAATAAATGACTGGCACAATTAAAAATTTCAATAGTTAGTACTAGTTTCTATAATGTGTCATATATTATTTATTCAACCAACTACAGCTCAAATATTATTATTAGGCTTAGTTAATACTACAAAAAACAAATCAAAAAGGTACACATGATAATTATTGACCCTGAAAAACTATCATATATTATTGTGACATCCTTACTTGGAAGTGGATCTCGCCTTCACTCACTTTGTAAATGTATGTAAACCTGGGAATTATGATGGAAGTGTAGTGATTCAACTCTCCAGACTCCAATGGCACATCCAACCCTGACCTCAGGTGTAGGCTCAGAGAGGAATTCAGCAACAATGGGTAAGAAACAACCAGGGAGATATTAAGACTTGTTTAGATCTGTACTCATTAATTTTAGCACTAGCACTTGTTTAACTGTCAGTTACCTAAATGTGAAAACTAACAGAGCTTCAGTGGGTGTATTTATGCAAATAATGCTGTGCATTACGTCTGTGCATGTCTGAAAATGTAAATGAGATTATCTATGTCTGCCAAAAGTCTTGTTATATGTATGATAGCCGTTTTTATTAATAATTATAGCTGTGTACCTGAACATCTCTTTGTCCCCTGTGGTTCTTTGACCTGCATCTGAATTTATGCATGTAAGTTATTACTTTTACCACTGGGATTTCTTGAGTTTTCTTTCCATAGGAGGGTTTAAGTACAAGGGATGCTCTGGGATAGTTATCCACTTTGTTGTTTTTGTGAATTTTGATGGGACTGTTAACATTTAAAATATATTCACTAGCAAGGACCACACCAACAACACATGTGCGAAGAGAAAAGAGTTTATTATAGGGAGACGAGGCGGGGCGGGATGGCTGGGTTGAGACTCTAGGGTTAGGGTTCAGTCTCAATTTTCACATTGGCCAACAGGAACAGGGCCCCCCTTGTAATCGTCTTATGTCTAGAAGACAAACAGATATGGGTTGGGAGGATGGAGTCGAGTTATTGGGGACAAACTGGGTTGCCGGGATAGGCTGCTACAAACAGGCTTCTGGGAAATTGAGTTGTGGTAGAAGTGAGCTGTGATTCGCTGGAGAGGAGCCGAGGGCAGTTGAGGCGTGGTCCTGCTCCTGAACCTAAGTTAATCATATTAACTACATTTCACAAACAAAAGATCAAATCTGTGTAATACAGTTTATTTGAAATGTCTATCATGTGCATGTAGGTTGATGGTAGGGAGAGCCGTTTTTCAACTACTATTCTATCTTCCTTGGCTTTCAATGGACTAGGACAACACTTAACATTTAATTGGTTCCGTTTTCAAAGTGGTCACCTTGAAACTTGAAGTAGCATGGACTTTAATCTTCTGTGTATGTATCTGACACTCAGTGCTGCATTGTAGAATTTGAATAATGATCCTATCTTGAAGACTACAGACAGTGAACTGAAAAATCCCTAACCTTTTTACTACCTCTATATCAAACATGTGGAGGAGTGAACCAGCTGTCTCCTCTAATCTTACACTGAATAACAAATATCATCACTGCATATACACTGGAAGTTTAGCAGATTTCAAAGCCAGTGCATGTCTACCTTGTGTCTCTCATTTCATTGTATCCTTTTTCTCAATAGACACAACAATAGCCAAACCCTTTTCATCGCTACATATTCTTTGCATCAAATGTAAGACAATACTGCAATGTGTTTCAAACCAGAAGGTGCCGCTTGGAAGTTATTGTCCAAAAAACGAAATGAAATCTTTAGCCAAGGGACATGCACTGCACATAAACAGACAGCATATGAACCGCTTTGTATTTGTAAGCGGTGCCATCTTGTGGGGCCAAACAACTCAATCAACAATCTGTCGGGATGTTCACAAAATGAGATTCTCCACCAGTGATGACTACAGATATCTACTTCCCCGATGATGAAATGATGTTTTAAAACTCAATTCTGGTGTTTATTTACAACCAGCAGCACATCTTCAAACTCAATAAAATGCCAGTGGATTTCTACATCTGCGTCGGCTAGTGTTTATCAGAGGTCGAACAGTTTGCGAATGGCAGAATGCTGTCAATGGAAAAGATCTATTGAATAAGAAAACAACATTTATAGAAAGCATATAGCCAGCTGAGTCCATATATATGGCATGACCCTTCAAACTTAGATTCAGACAAAAGGGTTACTGAAGGGACATGGAGAGGAAAAAACAAGAACTAAAGCCATAACAGAATATATACAATTACAAACTGTAAACTACATTCGAAAATGAGCCATAACAAAATGAGGCAATCTACAGAATTCACCTTCTATATCTAACCCATGTATTCAGTATTGTTTTGTGTTGTTGTTTATTTTGTTTGGTGAATGTACTTAAAAAGACCCTTCATTTTCCATAAAATCAAAAGGTCATGTCAGCAAGCATCCTAAAGCGTCTGTACTCAATAGTTTCAAGTAATGGGCTCTATTCACGCTTGCGTCACACACCAGGAAGATGTTTGGAAACGTGCAATGACAACTTCCGGCGGGCTCTGTTCACAGTCATAAGTCTGACAAAGACCAGGAAAAATTAGAAAATGGCTCAGTTTTCTTCATCTAAATGTCATTGTAGCGCTCCATTATGTTCAGCTAATCAACAATTACAACCGTACCTCAGTTTTCATAATTTCCCCACTGATACACAACTCCGAGTGCACTGGGTACAGGCGATTAGAAGAGTCACATAAGTATGAAGTCTTACTTCAATGGGTTTTATTACAGTTGGTCGGCGAGTGCAGTGTCGATAACTACACCGGACGTTGTCATTGCATATTTCCAAATGTGTTACTGCTTTGTGACGTAAGCGTGCATAGAACCTCAAGTTAAACCTGTTTGCCTCAGTATAAATGTATTGTAAAAGCAGTGCATGGGGTGAAAATGTCATCATGTCGCTGTCTATCCAATTATATCTATTTCTTCTCTGCAAAACAGGGACTACACCATCAGCATGCTAGTTTTTTTAGCTTTACTGTGATGTAAATTCCACTCTGGGCTCTGAAAGTTGTGAAAAGTGCTTATAAACTCATCACAGTCAAAAATAAGGATACTTGGAATGCATTAGGTAAGTGGGTAATAAATTTAGCCTCTGCAAAACTCAGGTGCAGCCCTTTATCTGTTAAAAAGACTATGTATATAAAGCATGGGAGTCTCTACATTATGCCCCTATTGCAAATGGGATGCAGTGGTCTTTGCAGACAGATTGCACTTGTCACATCTGATCCACATGGAATGGGCCGCAATTATGGGAATGATCTGTAGTCGCAAACAAAAAGGGCATTAAGTAAGCAGAGCACAGGTGGACAATGGAGCCACAATAGATATTTGATGGAGATGAGTTGTTTGAAAGATAAACTGCAGTAAATGTGTTTTGTGGAGCACGGTCAAGGCAAACCAATGTGGTCTGCTAATGCATACAGCACACACATACACGCAGAGTCCCACTGCAGATAAAGCGGTCATTGGAATTAATAAGTGTCCCACAATGCATTTGGCCAAGCCTTTATCGTAAACACATCAGTCATGGTGTAGCAGCCGGTCAGTGGATCAACGTGAAGGCTAATATGGGTTGAGCAGTGTAGTGCAGAGGGCTTTGACGCCTTTCTTACAAGAATCAACAATAAAGTGCATTTGTTTCAAAGAGAAAAGCGGCCACTGAAGGTACCATTACTGAAATACAGCATAAAAAGAAGCTAGACAAATTAAAATAATTATTTATTTAGTGTACAAAGTAATCACAGTGATCACCATACCTTCACACTTATTTAAAGTTGAACTAAAGTTTTTTGTTTTTTTTTCTGGTGGGGAATCCATACATCATTGTCTCTTTGGGGATGATCTTGTTCTCCACAGACTAGACCTGTAATTTGACCTGGTGATGCCAACTGCTGGTCTCCACGGAGATAGAGAAGTCCTGTATAATAGTCTAGTATAGTATATAATAGTATAGTATAGTATACAATAGGCAAAGCAATAGTGTCCTCGGACAAGGATGTGTCAAACTTTTTATAAGAAAAGTTAAGAAAAGCACTGCACTTTTAAATTTACAGTGCTCAACATTTAAATCCTTCCTTAAGTCCATTCACCCACATAAACAACCATTAGGCAAACTGATTTAACAAGGTTTTTGTGGATGTTTTTAAAGAAAGAAAGAAAGAAAGAAAGAAGGACAGTGGAGGACAGTGGATAGGAGGACAGTGCTGGAATTGGGAATCTATTGATGATAGCATACAAATGGAGACCAATGGCTGACAAATAGATTTCTTTTAAGGGTGTGTCAATCACAGGAGACTGGACCATGGCAAAGTGCAGGGTCTGATGGAGGAAAGCATGGCTGGATTTTTAAAAATATATTTACACAATGCAATGTACAAAAAAGAATTGATTTTAAAAAAGAACTTACACAGTACAGCCCCGACCAAGGAATATGTGTGACAGTGATTTAGTGCCTTGACCTGGATTCAGAGTGGAGGTATTGTACTTTAGGTTAAATATCTTTCTGTTAATTTAAATAAACTGGATTTGATTTTCTCTTTAGAACAGTCAATGCTTTGTGCAAATCTAAAAATGGTGCCAACAACATTCACACACACCGCACAATATTACATACATACATACATATAAACATACATTATGGACTTGCATAATAACTGGACAAGGTAGGGTATAATTGTTTTAAAGCAGAATAGACCAATATGTGTGGGGGGCAGCAATACAAATCCAAAACCTATTTAAAGGTAAACAGACAGAAAGACTGGCAGAACAATAAGTGAACAAAACTGGAACAAGCATCATGTCTCCTTCCTCCAGGACACTCTATAAACCAGATTACAAGCCAAACGAATTTACCAGCTCCGCCATGTGTCTCAGTGTAATACACAGTACAATACACACTTGGATCACAGAGAGATCCTGGCTCAATATAACGACAACAGAAGACACATCTCACTACCAACATTAAGATGGAACCAGAGACTAGCAAGAGATCAATGAAGTGATTTGGAGCAGGGCTGTAGTTCAATCTTATGGAGCATTTATTGGAGGAGAGACACAGAGAAAATAAGCAGAGACATTTCCTCCTGTATAAGCATTTAATGTTTCAGACTGTGAATCAGCACTGACTTAAAGCAACTGTTCAGCAAAGCAACTTTTTTATTCAAATTATGTTTTGCACAGTTTAATCCATTGCAGGAAGTCACTGAGTATCTATATTATTTTTAGCATATTAAGGTAATTCATTAACTCTATGCAGTATAATTTATCTTTCATAGTAAATTTAGGACACTGATATTAATGCATTTGCAATCCAACAGCAAGCAACATTTTGTAAGTAAAGACTTCACAACTATAACATATTTTGAAAGAATCTCACTTACCTGACTGCTGTCTTCTCATCTTTTGGGCTCACATGGCCTGTTGGCATCCAGAATAACATGGGTATTACCGCCACCTGCTGTAGTGGAGTGTGAATGGTTCCTCGGATACTTCAGGTCAAGTGAATAGAGCTTTCTTAGTGGAATAAATGGAACTTTGATATTAAAATGGTTTGGTTAGTATACATTTTCAGACTAAAATGTACAGACCACACTGTCCTTTTTTTTTTTTTAGATTGATACTGAATTTGTATGTGGGGTATAATAAATGACTGTGGTAGGAGATATATTATGTAAAAGTGACTTTCTAGTCATCATTAGCCATAATTCTTTTCCCTTCTCATTTACCCATTTGAAGTTGTATTCAAATTGATTAAATGGATGTTTGAGTAATTACTCTCATGCAATGAAGACACCCTCCCTTGAGAAATTCCAGTTTTCCTTAACTACATATGCTGCACTTTCTTACTTACTCTTTTTCCTTAACAGGGGATACAGGCAGGATTCAGTACCATAGTCATTTTGACCCCATTGAAGAAATCCACTGGTCACTGTGAAATGTAGCTTTTCCAGGGGGCCATCAATTACGTGTGGACTTGTTTCTTTAATGAAGTTGTCTTAGACCAATATTGTGATTTAAACTGTCCAAAACTTAAAATAATGATCTACATCTTGTTTGAGTTGGAGAACTCATCTAAGGCCAGGCTGCAAATCTTCACTCTCATAAGAAGCCAAAACTAGACTTTTGCATAGACAACATGCCCCAAAACATAACCAGCGATCCATTTCTGTCTTTTCATATCTAATCTGGAAAATGTTCCCTTGAAACATCCTATCACTTGCACTCTCCTGGCAGGAACTTGGGTTAGTGAAATCTGACGTTAGTGCGGGCCTGTTCAGTGTTCCAAGTATGGCCTCCCGAGTCTCATCTGTAAACATGTACTGCTCAAATATTAAAGAGCCCTTCCTACTCAGGCAACACAAAAACCTCCTCATCCAGAGACACTTAGCACAGGCTGGGCCGATCTGTCTCCCCTCTCCTGGGTCTCTCTCACCCAGGATGTCCGGATAAACCTCTCCATACCCGTTCCACTTCTTTTATCTCCCATTTTGCCACTTTTCACACAAGTAGGAGATTTGACAGGCGATAAAAGAGCAGCCTGTTTTGAGATGCTTCAGATATAAAAAAGGGAACTAGTCCATTCTGCTTTGAGTGGTTTGTTTTCCCTCTCCTCTGTGTACTTTGCTCCAGATTTTAGCCTCTTTTAATGTGCGGCTATTAAGAGAGAAAGAAAGATTTAGTGGAAGCTATTAGCGCTGCCGTCGGCTGTAACATGGCCAAAGGAAATCCAAGCACAGAGGAGCAGGATAATGAAGAGTCTGTATATGTGTAAGGGCAGAGGTCCTCAGACTGTGGTAAGAGTGCCACTTATGGTTGGTAATGTTTTATTTGATTTCATTTTTTAGGGTTATTTGATAGGGGTGAGTTTGTTTCATGAGCTCATGTCCTCTACAACATTTTCATTGTGCAATTGTCTCTTTGTGGCGACCTTGTATGATTTTGACATCATTCGGATAAAAATTCAAATCCACTTTATTTCTACAGCACAACAAACAACATCAAAACAGTTTTCAAAGAGCTGCACAAATTAAGATAACATTAATATCAACAAAAGGCATTGTAAAACAACAGAGGGTATAAATGCTCAGTTTAACCTTGCCAGTCCTAAAAACACCAAAACCAGAAGTCAAATAAAAGCAAACCCATAAAATAGCAACAAATAAATAAGATCACAATAAAATCAAATAAAAATGTAAATTTAAAACGCCAGAGCGTAAAAGTGGGTTATTCATTCAACCCATTTCTTATGAGGCCTGTCCCAATAGCAGGCCTAAATCTCTAGTCTGTGTTATCTTTTATCTATTCTGGTTTAGTCACGTATCTCTCTGCAGGTGGTACCATGGTATAAGATGTTTCAAAATTACCACTGGGGAGGTTTTAATGAGGAATATCGAGACACACAATTTCTCACAATTTTGATGATTTACTATCTACACCGTGTCCTTGATTTGAGTCAACTGGAGCTCTGGACACTGAACGGACACACTGACCTGAAATTCTCTTATAGTTTGATTGATATAACACACACAGCAGGACAACCTTTCAAATCTGCTGAGACTCAGTGCTAGAGGCCAAAATGTTGAAAACATTTGATCATCACATGAGGCGTTTTGGATACCATTTTACAGTAAAATCTTCCCATGTAGATGATGATATAAATATTTATTTCCCCCCAGATTCATGAATAATGTAGGGATGTGATAGAAGAAGACTCAGAGGGGCTGAGGCTGCGGTTATTGTTGCTTGTGTTTACTATTATAGCAGAGCTGACTTTGCCTCCAGGTAGTGCGTCTCATCTTACAGCATGTGATTTTACCATTTCATTTTGACTGTTTCGTTTGGGATAAGGGAAATCATTGAAATCTGTTGTTTTCCAGATGAGTTTCTACTAACAAAGTATTTCACACTTCCCAAGGAAAGACTGAGTGAATAATTGAAATATATTCTGAAATACATTCTGCTCAGATGTCAAAATGTTGGTGTACAGTATTATAAACATGTCAAAATGGTGAACTTAGACATCAGCTTAAAGGGCATGCAGGCCTTGTAATAATAACAGTTTAGATTTGCAGTCAAGACAGACAGGAGTTTATTACTAATGACCTGTGTTTGCCAATATCTGTCTTGTGGTGATAACATGCATCAGGAGTAGCGGCTCTATGCCAAAATGTCTGTCCTCCCCAATATTACAGAATCCAGCTGTGAGGATTATCAGCGCCCACATGAAGGGAACTCATAGAACGCTGACCTCAATCATCTTTCATGACTTATACCCAAATTATTGTTGATACAGCAAAGTTTGGATGATAATTTAATTCAGGGCTTAAATAGGAGTTGTACTTGTTTGAAAGCCCAAAAAAGCCAATCATGAAATGTTGCTCTGCTTTGTTGGGTCATAGGTGGCAGTCTGGGCAGTACCCAAGTATTATTGTGATGCTGTGATTAAGGAGGGTAAATCGTAAATGGTCACATTTTTATATAGCTTGTATATAACTCATCAACCATTCACACATGCACACACATTCATACACCACTGTACGCAGACACAAAATGGGTTAAGTGTCTTCCCCAAGGACACAACAACAGTATTCATCTGTGGGAGCTGGAGTCGCACCACCAAGCTCCGGATCAGTGGACAAACACTCTATCAACTGCTCTACCGTTGCTGCTTAAAGCCAGGGATTTTGGGTTACAGAGGATGGATTTCAATATCAACAAATAAAGGAGACGATTGAGATTTGAGTTACCTTAAAATGTGCTACAGCTTTATACTGAGACACACCATGGGTCCAACTACTACATAAGAGTGCATTTTCTTCTCAACATAATAACAAAACATGGAGCCAAATGATATTATATTGAGAGAAATTAATTATATTCATAAAAAAATATGTATATATACAAACTCTGAGTTACTTTACTTGTTGATAAAATACACAAGCATTAGATTTCATTGAGTTTTTTGGAGTTTTTCTTATAGAATTTCAACACAAGGTGCATCCTTCTGCACTAGAAAAGTTCCACCAGAGTTGCTTCAAATTCATTACTGTGTGCTGACCACAGATTTTAATTTGCAATTCAGACGAGGCTTATGAGCTTGACCTGCAAGACTTCCATCAAACTGCCCGGCTTCTCAAAAAAGCCGCTAAGTAATGCAACTTATTCAGTGCGGCGGTAAAAGGGCTGTCTAAGGAATAGCTTGATCAGATTAGGCCTGAGATACACAGAGAGTTCTCCCCTTGGTCTTTCTCAGCTCCGAGGCACCATGAGGGAGACAGAAAGCTGTGTCAGCAATCTGCCCCAGTGCACTCACAAACAACACAGAGCGAGGAGCCAGGAGAGAATGGACCACTGAACGGAGAAGTGTGGAAGCTATAGTTGGGAAAATGTTCTGATCTATCATTTTATCCAAATTTTACAAGGTTATACAAGTCATATAAAACTATAACCTGCAAAGTTTCAAAACAACCTGTCAGATTGGTTAGATATATTGCGTCTTTTTTTTAGAAGGCTCCTTCTTAATCATGCAAAATGTCTAGCTAAGTTTTTTTTTTTTTTTTTTTTGTACTATTTTGGTAAATGGTCACATTTTTATATAGCGCTTTTCCACCTTCTAGGCATTCAAAGCGTTGTACAACATGGAACCGCTCACCAACTCGCACACACATTCATACACCAGTGTATGCAGACTCTGTGGGAGCAGCAATCGCACCGCCAACCTGTGGGTCGGTGGATCTGACAACAATCCAACAATCTAACAATGATGTTTATGTCGAGAGTGTTTGTATGTTTGAACCACCAACCGAAGGATCAGTGGACACACTGATCCTTCACACTACCAACTGAGCTACTGTCGTCCCTTATATAATTTTTGTATAACTATTGTAATTGTAAGATATGCATTTTCCTCTTTATATTGTTGGCATATTTACAATACTGCTAACCATGAAACTTCAACAACATTTGGTGGCTTTTGCGTATATCTGCTTATCAACTTTTCTAAACTCGTCAGTACCACATGTTAACTGTGGCTATTATATGGAAACCCAGAGAAAATGTTAGAATGCACTACTATTTAAACACCAGAACTTTATCTCCCTTTTCATAAGTATTAAATTCATTGGTTCTTGAAACTTTTTCTGTCAAAGTAACTGTGGAGAACATGTCTATATCTGACCGTATATCAGCCAGTGCTGCATAATTGAATAAAAACCCATTTGGCTTCACCGTGTACACCTACAGTCTAGGGCCTCAAGGGTGGAGAGGAGTGGTACTCACCTGTCAATCAACATCAAAAGACTTCCCCATCATACATTTTTATTCTGCCAGAGGAGCTGCAGAGTCTGTGGTCAGTTATTACCCTGCACGATATGTCAAAGTAAATCCAACAGGCTGATCTGATTCATTAACCAATAAATATACTGATGTTTACCATGTAAGGAATGCTCGCTTCTCCTAGAACATGCGACTGCACCACCTGACAATGCCTCAATGGAAGTATAACACACAATTAGAAAAGTAAATGTGTTGAAATAATGCAGGAAGAAGTCAAAAGTATTTTGGCGGTAAATTATATAGTTTTTACCATCTCTATTGAGCTATACCATATTGTACTGACCTCTTGTAGCTGGAATATATTTGGCTTTGTCTTGCAATGACATGAGATAAAATGAAAATAGCTTTGGTTACCTCGGGAGCAGCCTCTTCCTATACCTAGTACCTACACTATTTATACCACTCATTCCCTTCATCTCCATCTTCTCATTCATGTGCCCCTCCCACCTTCACACCTTTTCTGCTTCTCATTCCTTTTATCTTTCAGGTACAGGGGGTTACCATGCCCAAGTGCTGATCACCTCCTCAGAGGCTTCATATCATCACATATCACTCTGTCAAATATTACTTGTCACTGATCATCATAAAATGTTAAATGGTCACATTTCTATAGCTCTTTTCTACCTCTCACCTATTCATATACATTCATACAGTGTACGCAGACACAACTGCAGTATTCATCTGTGGGAGCTGTAATTGCACCACCCGTCTGTGGGCCAGGAGATCTGAACACTGTAATGTTTTTATATTAAGAGCAAGATTCAAACTACCAACCTTTGGATAAGAGGACGAGCACTTTAGAAACTGAGCAGCTGTCACCTCTGTCTGCATGCATAATGAAGATATATTTATACTGCGTTCTAAAGTTGTTGCCCTTGTTGGTGAACATCCTGGCAGGTGTAGGGAGGGTGCAGTAATTTACAGCAGTGCCCTTTCTGTAAAAAACACATAACCATAAACAAGTAAAGCAAGACAGATATTCTCTCTGTGAGGTTTCAGAGAAGACCACCTAGACTTGACCCGGGTTTCAACAGACGGCTTTAATCTTTTACCAGTGCCGGCATAAAGATAAAACCTCGATGCGAGCACAAAATAGAATGTTTGGAGCGGAAGATTTAAGGAGGGTTGGCCCTGCCTTTTCAAATGTCTGCCTCCTTGATCTCCTCTCGCGGTTTTATAGGCCCACTTTTATTGCATCCGTGAATTGTCTCCCAAAGGTTCGACAGTCGAGGTTGCATAAAACGTCTTCATCTTTATTCATTTGTTTTCAGTGTTTGGATGCCCAGAGAAAGCAATAAATGTCTAAGGAATGAAAACCACATATTTTCTGTTCAGGAAAATTTGGGAGTTTGGAAAGGATGGTTTAGCGCTGGGGAAAGTATTGAATTTTAGAAATATAATTTGCAGGATGTTTGCAATTGAGCTGGTGAGAGAGGTTTGTGCCAAGGGTGAAACGTAATAGATCAGTTCAGATATGCTACGCAGATATTAATGACCATATACTGCATATTGCAAATCTGGTTTCTATTCTAGAAATATAAGAAATATAAATATAGCAATTCATGTTTCCCCTTTCTCTCAACACCTTTAATAACAAATATTTACAGTAAGCCATCTCATAGAACTGGAATTTATATTTGTCCAATAGTGGTTCAAAATGGGCTTTGGATTGTATACATTTTAACGGTCCTATATTATTAAAAATTGACACTTGTGCACTTTAAGCCATGTTCAAATGTGGCAACCTCATCAAAAACATACCTGGAAATGTGTTTTGTTTCATTCATACTTGGTTGAGTTTTCAAGTTAATGGCTCCTTTTACCTTTTGTTCAGGAAAGAATTGGCTATTTCATGTCTGAAATTATCCAAATGATTCTAGTGAAGGTGTATGGAGTTTAAAAACACAGTGGAGCACTTCCTGTATTACAACTTGACATCACAAGGTGGAGCAGAGTGTTTTCAGTTTGAGAGAAGAACTGATGTGAATTAGACAATACAAAACTCCAGATGTTTTTGATGAGAAAACAACATTATAACAGATCAGAAAACAGCATATATATGAGACATTTAAGAAGTGGAATATGTCAATATTTTATGCTACTCATTGTGCAACAGATGCCAGTTTTGCTTTGTCGTTTGCAGAAATGACAAGGAAAGAATTCCAAAGGAGGGATAAGGAGTACAGTGTAGCACACCTGGGTACAGGCTCATAACACAGCAGCATAACCCCCATCCATCTCCATCCTAACACGGACTGCACTGAAGGTTGACACCTAATCAACAAACCACTATGAGGGTCAAAGGTTTTGTGTCCGAGTCACTTCCACACTTGTCCTATAAACGTTCCAACCAATACTCCAGAGAAAACCCCAGAGAAGTGTCCTTAACTTTAAGTGTTGAATCAGCAGAGACGAACATCGGCGTGTGCCACATATATCTCTTAGCCATCCAGAGAGTGTGGACTGGCCATATTTACGCTTGTGTAATTACTAGAGCCAGATGACAAGTTGCTGACAGATGGCACATAGATGGACCGTGCCCTTGGGTTTGCACTCGCATGCCCTGTTCATCAAAGATATAATATAACCTGGAGGTGGATGACGCACACATGCACACAGCAGACAGCATTCTAGCTCCAAGGACAGCAGGTCTTTTCACTAATATTGTTTATACTGCGAGCACTGAATTAGGCTCTCAAGCTATTTGACTTTAAGAGAATATGTAACAGAAGTGCAATTCCAAATAAGTTGAAATAACTGAAATTGGAAAAAAACAAAAAAAACTAAATGTGCTCTACATTAAAATTACAGCTTGAATTTTGGCAACAACTCCTGAAGAGGAAATGCAATCTTGTATTTTACTATCACTACTTTTATTATTTGGGTTTAATATTCAGTAATTTAATGGGTTTTATTTTACGTTTTATTTTCAGAATCTACTGGTATTTTCTGTGCGGTTGGTGAGACAAAGCTGCTACCACTATTGCATAGTTCTCATATGAGAGCAGAGACAAGAATGGCAACGTCAACTGTCCTCATCCCCTATAAAATAATTCTCCCACAGTATCTATAGAACCATGTCCGGATGTGGGTTGGGATTCCCAGGGTAAGTGGTCAGCATTTCTTTTTGCTTTTTTCTATTTTTATCTAATCTTAAGATAACGAACATGAATGCTATTAAGCACTCCTTCATACAGCAGATGTTAAGAGTGGATACTATTGCCGTCAGTCAGCTCATTGCATAAATCTGTCAATGCAATGTTATTACAGCTGATAGGACTACTCACACAAGCCTTTCCATCCAGTTGATGTATCCCATTTAGCACTGACAGAAAAACAGCATCAAATATTGCAAAACACAATGCCAGCAAACTCCTTATCGCCATCTGTTCTCACGGCCGTGCAACTTTCATTCCCAAGTATGCTAAACTTCAATTACTTTCCCTTGTGGTCTCCAAGCTGCAGCACTCTCAGATGTTGATGATGGAGGACAATAAATATGCCGAAATATGCCAATAACTCATCTGCAAGTGTGGACAGCAGCATAACAAATCACAACACTATTTCATATAACTTCTCTCCACAAATTATCTTACAGTGGAGCCGACACGTTAGCATTTCACTGCATTGAGGAAAAAAGACAATTTAAGGTGATAGAGGACTGTATAGAGCAATTGTGTAGGATTCTGTCAATATGTCATTAACTTGAGATAAAGCAGGAATCGGCCCTGCACAATGCTAAGCCCTCATTTGTGATTTGTTGTACTGAACAGAAACTAAATCAACCATGTGGCTATATTATCCCTGCAAGCTGAAGCCTTAAACATTTTACAAGCACACAATATTTAGTCTGCCATTATTTGCAGGCAATCACAACAAAATATTTACTGGCAGTGAGGTTTTTAATTTCCTGTCCACTTTCATTAACCACAGACTAAAAGTTTAAACAGTCGTGACACGGGAGAAAATTAATCAGGATTTAGGACTTTGGGAGAGATTGTGATTTGTGCTCTGAAGTGGCACAAAATGTTCCGCATTATGAGCGATGGGAACGACAGGTAGTCCGTTTTTATGAGAGAAGAGTTGTGTCATCTTTCAAATCTGTCAGGAGATCTTAGAAAGGAACACAAGGTTTCATCATGCAGAGATAGTTAGCGTACGACATGCCATCAGTCACTTTATGAATGTGTGCGTGTGTGCGTGTGTGTGTGTGTATGTATGGTAGACCTGTGTGCCCGTCATCCTGTCTCCACCAGGATTAAATCTAGTCCCACAGGCCTTGTCCTCAAAGGCAGTGACTGACAACTGGCAGGGCAGTGCAGCAGATAGGCATGGCGTGATGGGCCACAATCTGTGTGTGTGCCCATAGCTTTGTGTGCTGTTGTGTGTGTTAATATAGCTTTAAATATGACCACGTTCAAACATCCTAGATTACACAAAATTGACTCTTGTGAGCTTTAACCCATGTTATAATTCTGTTTCCTCATCAAAAAATTTAGTTGTATTTTGTTTCATTCACACATGATTTGAGTCTCTGTTCAAAATGTTCTGTTCCACCTTGTGATGTCAGTAGAGATTGAAATCATCATTGACTGAAATCATCGATGATTCTAGTGATGGTGTATGGAGTTTAAAAATGTCTAAATATGCAGGGTTTGTGTGTTAAACCTGTGTGAATGAAACAATGAAACTTCAGGTATGTTTTTGATGAGAAAACATTATAACATAGATCAGAAAATAGAGTAATATGGGCCCTTTAAAGGTGCACTGTGTAACTTTTCTGATGTAGGGTTGTCTCCTTGGAAATGTTATCGTTTTGCCTGGAATGTTCCATTGTATAACATCTGTTTATCTGTATGGAGACAACCGGGTTAACTTACAGGTAGGATCTGCGGAAAGACGCGCCCAATCACAGTGCAAATGCATGTTTTGAAGGTATGTTTTGGCAATAAAAACTTGTAATTGAATAAATTTAAGATAGAATAATTTAATGTCATACTGTACATCAAGATAAATTCCAAACAAAGTAATAACCCTTCTATGCAGACAAGCAGGTGGTGGATATCTTAATGCACACTTAGGCATAATACTACACTAGCTATAATAATACAACCTACTAGTTAGAGTATAATGATAGTTTCCTTATTCAAACTATATAATTTCACATTCAGAGGTTCAAAAAACCAGAGCACCCTTTGTATCAGCTCCATATTTTGAATTAGCCTGACGTGATTCATTTTGTCTTTACATTCATAAAATCCTTGTGTTTTGAAATGAGATGGCTGTCAGCTTAATCTGAGGCCTGAGGTAGTATTGTACGCTGTATTAAATGGTCTGTTAGCTTAGAAAACCAAACCAAGATCTGTCACAGTCACTCATGGCTTCAAGCTAAACCTTACAATAACAATAACACATTCACTGCATTCATTTAATCCTGTATTTATAGACAAGACAGCTGACACCGATACAAGAATTATAAAAGAAAGAACTAAAAAGAATATTTTGATGAATAAAAATGTCTATTGCCAATCTCAAACCAAACAACATTGCATTATACCTGCTATCAAATTCATGGCACGACTCCAAAATTGCAAACCCAATATCAAATTCTCCTCAGTGGCCATATCGCTTGCATTAGCTGGATATGGTTGTCACTGAAATGCAGAATAAAGATTGACGTTTCTTGTAAAGGTCTCTGTTTTAATTACCCAAGTGCACAGCTGAGACTGCACTGGCTAAAACTTGAGTGAGACATCAAGCTCTGAGTTGGTGAATGAATGGTTGGAGTGTATGTGCACTTAGAATCTACAGGGGGCTACTGCTGTCACACTAAGCCCTGTCATTGTTCCAGTCGCTACCGCTGGACTGGGATTTGAGCAGGTGTGCTGTGGCGTACGGAGAAACAGAGGCTTGTGGGTAATGGCGCATCATGTGAGAAATTACAGTGTGATTCGAAGCATGTGTGCACAAAACAATGCACTGAGGAGTAAACATATGGCTGCGAGGATCCTCACTGCAGTGTTTAATTGTATACGCTGAGTCTCTGGCTTGCCTCCATTTGGGTACTTTGGCAGGATTTATAGCCAGATGCATTCACAGATCAAAGTTTCTCTGACTCAATGAAAAAAGAAGCATTAATATGTTTTGAGTGTATTTATAGATCTGTTTTACAAATGACTCATTGATACTTTGCAGTGACATCACGTTGGGGGTGTTCTACATGTATCTCTAATAATAGAATATTTAGGAGTTACCATGGTGACACAATGTACACATTAGCAAACACTGTCAAAAGAGGTTTTTAAGATCAAGAAAAAACACAAAACACATTTTCAAGAGCCTGTGATAAATGTAAATGTTCATGGTCCTGAAAAATTGTATGTGTTTCGGTCAGATTGTGTTAAAATAAAGCACAGATTAAAGTCTAATAAAGCGACAGACAGAGAAGAGCCTACAGTTAGCATCTCACCTCCAGGGAATCAGTTGCAATATCGGCAGCTGATAAAGGACTTAACACTAATAGAAGTCATATAAAGCCTCTTAGGTACTTGTGTATTGCCATCAGTAAGAATTTAACAATATCTTGTCTATGTCTAAACATAATAAACTTGTGTCCAGTCCGTGCCTCCAATTAACTGTGCACTATGAAACTTTTCTGGCCACCTGCTGGTCTCCATGGAGATGTCATTAATAATATGGCAGTAAATTATCTCCATGGAAACAAGCAGGTGACGCAGCTAGGTCAAGTTACAGGTCAGGTCTGAGTAGTTTTTCAAGGTATTTTGATTTTAAAAGGATCCCTGGTTACTTTAACATGCTGGTCTTATATGATTAACATTGTCCGTTATAAATACGTAATACCAAAAATCTGAAATATGTTCGTTTGTAGTATTTGTTTTTATAAAAAAAAAAAGGCCAAAATACACTTGCTAGTAGGTCGCCATATTTGTTTTCGCCACAACACATTCTGGGTAGCGTGAAGTGGTTGCTTGGATTCGCTGTCTCTGTTGATGAAAATTGTGTCGGCAAGATGAACATAGCTTCTGTTCAGCCTTTCCACTTTGAACCTGAGCGCAGTGTGGCATAATATAAACTGTTGGCTTTAGCAACACTGAGTTTTGCACTAGTTGAATCCAGCGACAACAACTTTGTGACGTCATCGACCCGGAATACTTTGCGACGAAAACAAATATGGCGACCTACTAGTGAGCATATTTTAACCTTTTTTATAAAAACAAATACTATAAACTAACATATTTGAACTTTCTGGTATGACATATTTATAATGGACTCTAACGTTAAGCACATAAGACCAGCATGTAAAAGTAGCCGGGGATCCTTTTAAGAGTGATGAGCAATCCACTCTCTCCAGCAGGTCAGCCTGGCACTGTTGACATGAGCAGACTTAGTGTTCTTTTAGCTCCTCTATACAGCATCTTATATAGAGACCAGTTTTACCATCAGCCTGTCACCTCAGCAGAGTAACAGTAGACTCGACTGTCAGAGTTCTAGTTAAGCCCCTCATCTCTCACTGGGGACTGTGGATTGACACATCTAAAACAAAGCATCTTTCTAAATGCCAGTGGTCCAAATGTCAGGAAAAGTAATAATTATTTAGTACACAACAGAGGCTGTACAGTCACAGCACTAAGCTGCTCTGGTATTTCTTTTGATGCCAGATGCACTTCTCCACACACCTAATCACAATGAGACTGAAAAGGGACATTTTGTATAACAACACCATAGTCAGACCATAAACTGAGAGATACAGCGAGAAATACACTTAAAATATGTTTAAGGCAAGAAACATTACACTGACTTTACATGACTGTTTTGCCTCTATAACATTTTTAAATAACTACAACAAACACATATTGATAATAATAAATGATCCAATATTTGCATTTTACACTTTGCATAAATGATTTCACCTTTTTCCATTCAATTGTTTTCCGTTCCGTACAAATTTGAAACAAATCATAATAAAAATGACATTGATTGCTCAGATAATAAATGTAAAAAGCACATATTTATTCAGGGTCACTATAATTTTTTACTGCATTTGAACACAAAAACGTAAATGTAAAAAAAAACACAAGATATATTTGTTGTTCCATGTATTATCTCCAACACCTCCACTGCACTTGTCACTCAGGTTTGTTACCGTGTGTCATTCATCTTGGCTGCTGATGGGGGCTCTCTGCGTGGGACCACAGAATACACAGCCCCCCGTTGCACTGAGGCCTCACCCTTCACCCTAAACTGTAATACACTTGGCCCCTGTCCAGCCCTGCTCCAGCCCCCCTCTCCCCGCCTGCACCAGCGCGATACCTCTCTGCCTCTCCACTCACAAACCCGGCCTATCCATCACTCTGAGTAATCTGTGTACCACCAAGGCCCTTGTTTAGGCTGCTATCCAACTATTCCTGGTATTTAGACTGACTGACAAGCTTTAATAATGTGCTCACCAATAAAAGGCCATTATCAAAAGACTGGAATTAGAAGTGATAAAAAGGTCAGCGTAAAGGCAGGGGTGAGAGGGAGTGCAAAGCGTTTTGAGCAATTTGGGATTTAAAAACTAGCCTTGGCGAACTTGTATTTAATCCCAGATGCCCTCACAAACTGTCTTCATTTCCCAGGTACAAGTTCAACACTTTTTATAACTGGTAGCAAGTTCACTGTATTGCCAATAAATTACAATTTGCTGACCAAAAAGAATAAATTAAAGCTACTATCCATAACTAGACTGGCCCTGTTGTATTCTCACATATCTAGGTGCTATCTATGGCCCCATCCACACTAGTACTTATTTGAGTCGTTTTCGTTGAGGATGCAGTGTTTGTCCACACTAATCCGATGGAAAACAGCTCCAGAGAAGGAATGAACTGGTGTCGCCAGCTCCCACGAATTCTTCGGATCTGATCCGGCACTGTGTGGACGTCTGAAAATGTTGATACGCTGACATAGGAGCTTTAGTTTCCAAAATTGTTTTCATGCTTGCCATCTTCCTCAGCTTGAAATCAGCGGCTGCAACTTCAGACATGGTGCTCCACTGCCTTGTTTTTACTGCCCACGTGATGTCGTGACAACGTGATGCCAGTGCAAATCGTTTCCAATATGGTGATACAGTGATTCGTTTCAGTGTAAATGTAATGTCTGACAGAAGAAGACCAGAGAGCACAGGTGAGTCTGAACAAAGGCCAGGTAAGAGGAGGACGAACAGGTTTCACATCTGCAACCTACTGGTAAAAACATAAATACATAAATAAACTTACATATGGTAGCTTTAAGTGCTAATTGTGTTGATGCAAAGTGAAATGGAATTGAAAATTGCGTGAACATCAACATGGTAAAATGGTAAATGGGCACATTTTATTTAGAGCTTTTACAACTTCAAGGCATGCAAAGCACTTTACATCAAGAGGCCACTCACCCATTCACACACACATTCATGCACTAGTGTAAGTGTAGGGCTAGGTGTCTTGCCCAAGGACACAACAACAACAACATTCATCTGTGGGAGCTGGAATCGCACTGCCAACCTGTGTCAATGGATCTGACAACCAGTAATGTTCATGTAGATTCAAACTGCTAACCAACCAAACTGCTTCTGTCACCCATATACATAACCATGTAATACAAAGAAAACGTACAGAGAATAAAAACATATTGCCAAGATACCACATTCATTCAGTTCAAATCAGATTTTTTTTTGTAAAGACTAAAATCACAACATCGCCTCACGGGGCTTAACAAGACTGCTGATTTAACCAACAAAAAGTGAAAAAGTGAAAGTGAAGCAACAAAGACATTGATCAACAACCGACAAGCAGATTATGAATGCATAAGTAAAAGGCTGTATGATTTGAGTGTTATTTTGAATATTTTTGGTTTGGGTTTAGAGGTGCTAACTAAATAGTTATTTTTATATATATATATATATATATATAATATAATAAATAATAACTATTGGTGTATAACTGAAGAATGCCTATTTGACCTTTGACCCCCAATAGACCAACTCGCTTGACTGCAAAAAACAATCATTACCAACTATCATTTAGCAGTCCTTTCAACAGGTTATATCACGGCTTGATTCCAATTTCATGTGTGATTCTATGTGAAGGTACCATTAAACGGCCATCACAAAAGGCATTACCGGCATGTCTAGGAATGTGTGCTGTGCAGGCGATCCTGGCAAATGATAAGGCGCCATCTGTTCCCCATGAGTAGAGGTCTCACACACACATGCACTCATGAGCAGCCCTGGCACTTGTCCTGCAGGCCGCAAGATCACGAGAGGGCTTGGTGTGTCAACCTATCTGTTTTTGTTATTGTAACTTCTCTGGGCGGTAGATAATGTGCTTTCTTCCTCTCTACGGTTACTAGCCGGGATTATGAAGTTAAAGAGGGTCAAAGCCTGCTGTCTCCAGGCTTCTTCTATGACATTTTTGGGCTACTCCTTAGTGTTTAACTTTATATTATAATGGGAGTAAATGGGAAGTACTCTAATAGCCCAAGTGATTGTACTTGTTTGAGCTTGTAACCTAATATAGTGTTGAAACTCAAAAATTGCTTTAAGACAAGTTATGCAAAATCGACTTTTCAGAGCCATGTTATAGTTGTCTCATTGACTCACCCGAAGCTGTATTTGGAGTGATTCGTGTAGGTCTGAACTATCTTTAACTGTTTGTTTTTCAAGAAGTAATTTTGCCGATCAATTCCTGCTTTCACCACCACCAGCATACGGCCACCGCTCTGTTCTAACTTCTAACTTCTCCTATTTTATTTTCTTAATCTAATATTTGGCAGCATCACATAGTCATTTTAGTACAAATGAAAAAATAGCTCGCTAGGCTGTTGTGCAGCTATCCATCGAAGGTGCTGACAACTTCACCGCTCTTTCTTGTGATAGCGGGAACATCAGCTCCCACTGGGCTTCATTTTCTAATGCAATGTTGGATTTTTTTTTTCTTCTGTTAATTGCATGAGAGTTTATACATCTTAAATGTTTAGTCTGATTGCTTGAGGATCATTTAAAAGATGTACTGTGTAACTTTTCTGTGTCTCCAAGGCTGGTGCCACTTAGTGCCTCCACTCAATTTAATTTCTCTCCAGCAACTAGTCAGGAATTGGAATACACTCTGCGGTTTGCAAGAACCCCAGATATTGTAGTCAGCACACCGGCCAATCAGCAAAGAGCTGTGAAGCCATGATGTCAAACTCTGTCTGTGTCCCTTTTGTGATTCAGCAAAACAGTAAACAAAGTGGTCGAGATGGATGTAGACAAAGCCGTACATTTTGTGGTGGCAACGATTTCCGACATTGAGGATTCAAAACTGGAACAAAGAGAATGCTTGGTGAATTTTATCAAGGGGAAAGACATTATTGCCCTTCTTCCTATGGGATTTGCTGTTATGCCGGCAATTATTTGGACACCACTATTATATACGTCATGACAAAATAGCAGCGATTAGATCAAAAAAGTACCTGCCTACCGTCGAGCGAACGAATCCTAATGCTGCAAGGTCAGATGGATTTCCACGAAGTGAAACCCACTGATGAATCAGTCACAATACAGCATAAAATTTCTGTCTCCATGAAGACAAGCAGATGGCATCTTCAGGCCAAGTCACATGTCAGATCTATGAAGAGATGAGTCATGGTAAGAATGCATGCTTTTCAGACATATGCAAGCAAGACAGGTCAGTCTAATGCCATACTTTGAACTCCACCATTAAAGTTACACAGTGCAGCTTTAAGTGAGTCTACTGTTCTGTTATTGTTACTCTACCCTCAGCAGAATATAGTAAGTAAGTCAGGCTTGAATGTATATGTGGTATAATGATCCTTAAGCAGAAACTAAAGATGGAGCCGTCAGTTTTTCCTTGACTGTACGGAGGAGAGTCCCACAGTGTTTTGGTTGGACTTGGTTCAGTGTAACGGCTGTCATGGGGCACAGAACATGGGGTAAGTTAACTCCATAGACGCACTATCAGGTTTCCACAAAAAGCTTTTTAAAACGGGACAGAACCATCTCTCTGACCTAACTGTGTCTTAATTAAAGGCTAACTGCACCGAGAATCACTCAAAACACATGGAAATCCAGTTCGAACACTGCTGTTTACCGCATCCGCCGAGCCTCATAGTGTCACTGCATTCAATCAGAGACACAGATTGAAATGCCTGTCTTATCTGATGGTGTTAGAATAGAAGACGCACCACAAATAGTCATTGGTAGATTCCAGTCTGAGCTGACTCACAGTGGGGAGTGACCGTAAGCTTCATATTTATAATGGCGCAGGTTATTTTGAGCTGTTTGGCTGCCAAGTACGGATGTTATAAAATGAGAAAACAAATTACGTTAACATGGATTTTCAAAGTGTTTCTCCGCAATGAGAATTTGATATCCAGTTATTTGTGAATATTTTGAGAGGTGAATGTGACAAAATTGCTATGATTAGTGCTGCTGCTGGAGGGTAACTATTTACTTTTCTGAAGGGAGGCTTTTTTTAATCAGCGTGTTTTGTAGGTGATTTTAAATTGTATTTTTAAAACTGCAGAAAATGCAATAATGTATAATCATTTCAGTAAATATATTAATGCAGGAATGGCGATAAAAGCATAACTAAATAGTAAGAGTAGTTATTTGCTGAGGTGTTGCAAAAGTACTTTCTACTCTAAAACCTAAAAAAAAAAAAGAAAGAAAGAAAGAACACACAGCTAAATACTCACTAGGATATTTATGTTTAACTACCAACATTTATTAAAAGTTTGACATATTAATTGTTAATATTAGAGTGAAAGGTTGGATGGAACTTATAAAATACATAAATCATTACTAACAAAATGTAAAAGTACTGTACTTAAGTGTAAACTTTCAATATATTTTAAAACGGATACTTTTTAGTTTTACTTCACTTCACTACATTTGAGAGCAGGTATCTATACTTTCTACTCTACTACATTTTTTAACAGGACTGAAAAGTAAATATATTTTTTTATGATTGTTTGAGACCTGCTGAATAGGCTGAAGGATTTTTAATATGTTCAAAATTAAAAAAAAAAAAATCATTCAATTGTTTCTGTTTATCAAAATTCAACACAAAGCACATTTGAAGCTTTATTAGATCACAAAAACTTTTTACTCTTTAAGGACCTTTTTAAACAGATACTTTAATACTTTAATAGTTTTACCTAAGTCATTTTTATACTTTTACAGTATTTGTACTTTTACTTAAGTAACAGTACTTCTTCCACCACTGATCATTACACACAAGGATACAAAGCTATTACCAATATCTTCCATTTTGTGCGGCTAAGGTGGCGTGAGTGCATGTTAAAGACAGAACAGTGTTTTGGAGTGAGCAGAGCTGTAGAGTTGGTGTGAGGCAGCAGGAGGAGGAGATACAGAGGAAAATGCAGTTTAAGAGCTGTGGACTAAAGGGCTCCGACTGCAGGAGTCTGAGGAGAGAGGAGCAGCGCTGTGGGGGACAGGAGAGGACAGACTTTCAAACACCAGGAACGCACTGCCCATATACCTCTCATCACTTTAAGCTACTGCACAAGGAATACACTCGGCTCCTGCAGTACAGATGAAACTACAGCCAGAAGTGAAAGTGTAATAAATAAAACAGGAGTAGCACTGTTTTTTGCTTTACGATGTCAGAGCATGTGAAAGAGATAATTCCAAAATGGCAATATTGGCTAGATGAACATAGAGCTTTGTTATTTTTGTTATTTTAGTGGAAAACATAATAATACAAATGAAAACAGATCATACTTTATTTTAAAATTAAATATTAAAATGGATTTTAGCCTGTACCCAAATTCACACCTTGAAACTTATAGCTTCAGTATATAGCTTTTATACTGGTTATTTATTGAAGTTATTTATGAAGCATATATATACTGTTATCCATCCATCCATCCATCTTCTCCCGCTTAATCCATTTATTCTATTCTGTGATGACTATTTTCCCCAATCTCAGCAAGAAATATACTGCTTTAGGCTATGTTAGTGTAGAGTTTTGAGTTGGAGTAAATGTCAGATTTGAAAACCCTTTGTGTCTGTTTGATGATCAGCATTAGTGTATACTCCCATTGCAGTAGTCCCATTTTAACTATCATCTGAAATATTCCAGAGCATGTCGGAACATTTTTAGACAGCAAATTTTTCTCATGGAATAAAACCTGCCATCTAAGTCTATTAGCGAAAACATGACACAACAGACAGTGACTTTTCAATAACCTCTGAATATGAGGCCACAAATCTGGATGTCTCTCTCCCCAGTGTGGCCCAGACATCTCCTCCAGCTGCTCTGTGTCTTCACTGTCGGTCCCTGAACCCACCATGAAATGTGTCAATACAGAGGTCCCCTGATCAGGGCCTGGCTCCCTCTTTAAAAGCTGCCCTCTATTACTGTACATTGGCCCCAGACCCACCAACGCTGCAGATGTGGGCTATATTTTGGCTTGAGTTTGCACTGGGCCAATCCAAAACTTGCGGATCTGAAACCAATTAGAAGTGAACTAATCACGGAGCCGCCAGTCCTGGCTTTTGTTGAGAAATGAGCATTTTGCCAGTAGGATAAAATAAGTTTTCATTGTAAAAGCAGGAGAGGAGGTTTGAGAAGTGAACTGGCAGCAAAATACTGGTGCAGACTTAATTTAATCAGAGCTATACTGTAGGTGCTGAAACATGAAACACAAAAAGTCCAAACTTTGCTCTCAAATATAGCTATTTTGTAAAGACAGAAATAATAAAGCTAAAAAATATTTTCATTTAAAACATGTTTGTTTAAATGTATGGATAAATTGTGACAAACTGTTACAATTTAGTAAAACTTAAAACCAGCAAAAAAGTATTTCTTAATATATTTCAAAGAAATTTTACATGCATGTGAATACAAAAGAATATAACAGAAAACTTTTCATTTAAATTAATTCAAAATGAATATTTAGCAAACCATTTTTTATTTTTTTAACATGATAATTCCAATATATATTTTTTTATTCCAAAACTGCAACTAACAGTAAGTTAATGTATATATGTTATAATCACTGGTGTTACTGAATAAAGTTGTACATGTTGTACATGTGAACAACATTTTTAGAAAAATGTGTTTATATGTTATTTTATTTGGAAAACTCAACTGGTTACAACCATACAATAGACATCAATTTTATTGGATAATTTTTAAAATGTATTTACTTTTAACTGTTCCCATTACCTACATCAATATTTAGTCCCAGTAACGTTGTCGTATTCACTTAGAAGCACCCACGGTCTCACTTTTACAAAGAAGTTGGACGCAGATCATTTCAGTACAAAGCCCCTTCAGATTAGATTAACCACACCCTTAAGAACTTTAACATCTTCCAATTCATTTAAATCATCTTTGTTTTCATATCTCAAAACTCCTTGTTTATGTTTTTTGTTTGTCTTATTTTTTCTTTTTCAGTTTGTTCTATCATTATTTTCCGTTAGTTTATATCGTTGTTATATAAAGTATACTCTTTTTTTCATATATAAATCAGTTGCTGTTGCAGGAGTTGGGAGGAGTGCATGAGGGAGCAAGTCTGTCTGTCTGAGTGTATGTACGTGTGTGTGTGTATGTTTTGTAATGTAAACCTGTAAGTTTTGTTTTCTGCCAATCGTATTGTACTGTATTGTATTGTATTGTGTATTACTAATATTTTGTGTTTTTTGGACCCCCTCGAAATGAGAGGGCACATCTCAAGGGGCATTCCAATAAAATAAAATAAAACAAGTTAAATGTATGTCTGTTGGAAGAATACTTTACTTTACTTTAATTTAGTTTAGATAGACAGACTTGGCCTCCTGAAGCCTTTATAATTTAGAGAATATTCCAAAGTCCAAACAGAGTAGTGTATTCTGAATAGAAAAGCTTTTTGTTTATTTCACCGTTTGTCTGTATTTATTTACCACAAATTAGAGAAAGAAAAAACACAAACACACACACACTGTTTTATGTCTTACTAATGTGGTGCAGTTAAAAACTTCATTTGTGTGATCATGTACTGTACTTTGATTTTTAGAACTGTATTTACTGTATTTAAAATTCCACAAAACTATACTGCAGTGTGTACTCAAAGTTGGTCTTTTTACATATTTTTGAGACATTCACTCTAACTTCACAATACTACATGTATTAAAAGATCAAAGACTAATAGTAATAGTAAAAAATTATGCTACTATTTCATGTTTAAAACTTTACATGTAATTTTACTTCAGTACTTCTGTTAGTTCTCCTTTCTGAGCAAAGCTATCCGCATGCAAAGTTCAACGGTTTTGGATTAGTTGTACACAGACCATTCATTTCCACCACAAGCTGTCTATATTTGGAATAGCTTTTTTTGCAAAATAATCAGTCAGAAAAATCATTTATTTGCATTCTGAAATCCCTCTTCAAAACACTGTACAACAGACTAGAGGCCTACCGTGGAGCCAGGTGTTGACAAATGTATCACTGTCACTCTCCCATGCAGGTGGAGGTCTGGCATTTAAAGAGTCAGCAGTGGCCTGCAGAGCTCCCAGCAGATTTACAGTTCATCAGGGGGTCAACATCTCCCGCACTCTCCTCCATTCACATCCCGCCTCTGTACCGAGCTCCACATACACGGTTACGCACTGCCCCCTAGTGGTGTGACCTAAATCCACGATAAACAAAAGCTTAAGCACATCATTCTGCTAATTTGAACCCGTAACCTCTGAGTGAACCCTGTGTCAGTCAGAGTTCAGGGCGTCTAAGTTAACAGCTAAGCTCCTTTTGATTCTCCATTATTCAGGCTTACACATTTTCATCCAGTGCAGTGGCGAGCGCGTGTTTTTTGTGCTACAGCTTCTGGTTGATGATAATAAAGTGCTCAGAGGTAGTAGCTGCAGGGAAGTGGGCAAAAACAATACATGCTTTTGTGTGTAATAATGTGGTCAGTGTAAGGGTTAATATAACCCATCATTATCATAACTGTATTGTCGGGTGTTGACCTTGTGGGTTCAGGCTATGTTCATATTTGTTTAGGCAAAATGTGTCAATGAGCTGAACTATGACACTTTATTATTGTGTGTTACTATACTGCAAATGTTTAAGGGTTTCACCCTTTTTGTCCATATTTTTTGAGTAGGCCAGAAATACAGACTGACACAGCTTATAGCGATACTCACTATTTTCACTATTTTCAAGTGAGAATAAATAAAAGGTAGATTTAAATAAATAAATAAATAAATAAATAAATAAATAAATAAATAAATAAATAAATAAATAAATAAATAAATAAATATATATATATATATATATATATATATATATATATATATATATATATATATATATATATATATATATATATATATATATATATATATATATATATATATATATACAGCTACTACCCCTGCTACTACCCCTGAGCACTTTATTGTCATCAACCATATATTTATAAGTTTGGACACACATATTAAAAATATGAAGTAAGATATGGAATTATGGAGCAACAAAAAAGTAGAATTATTTAATCTTCTCTATATATTTATCTCTTTCTTTCTCTACAGTATTTCCCCCTTGTCTATAAATCAACTGAATTAATAAACACTTTCGAACATCTAACAGTCTGAAATATCCCCATTTGTTGCTGTTTAAAAATATTAGAATGAGTGATCTGACCCATAAAGCAGTCTGCATTTGTTCACTGGGGTTATATGTACTGGTCTTTATCTCCCGTTCTGCTACACTGCACATTCAGAAAACTGTCTGCACCTATCTGTCTACTTTTACCACTGTTTCCCCAAAGTATAAATATACTTACACATTGGAGACACCACTGTGGCTTAAGGACAGAGGGATTGTGGGTCATTTATATTGGTCTGTACGTGCACAATCTTATCCTAATGAGTCTCAATCCTTTGTTTTGCCGACAGCAGATCCACAGATAGGATTGTTTTAAATGGGTCTGGGTCTCTCCGACCACCCGACAACAGAAGCAGAGTGAACAGGGTTTCAGACTTGTTTGCAACACTCTCTTCTCTCCATTTCAGTATATATACTTTGACACTTTTTGAATAGCTTCTAGATAAATAAATAAATAAATAAATAAATAAATAAATAAATAAATAAATAAATAAATAAATAAATAAATAAATAAATAAATAAATAAATAATGCTTATCTCAATTCTACGTAATATTAATTGTATTTCTTTATAAAAAGCAGTAAATAGCATTGTTTTGACAAACTGGTAACACCGGTAGTATGTTATGACTACGCAATGAAAAATTGAGGTTGCCTTACAAAAAATGTTATTTTAAAAAAAACAACTCTAAAACACCTCTAAAATAGCTTTAGTTCATGAGGGAAAATGATAAAATATGTTTATTTTGTAATTCCAAATTAGCTCAAAGGGCCGTATGTGGCCCAGGAGCCGAGGTCTGTTTTAGAAAGTGACTGGTCATGCTAAAGTAAAATTAATGGATAGTGCATTTTGCATTAAATAATTAAATGGCATAAATAACAGGATGGTTCTAGGCTTGTCTATTCACCCCAAATGTTACGTATTATTTTGACCAAACACTTAGATACCATGTACTAAAATTTCCTAAAGATCATATATAAACTGATTTCTGTGACACATTGATGAAGCTGCACATCTTTGCTGCTGTGAACAGAGACCTGAGAGACAGAGGTTATGAGGAGGTCACACCCTGACTGGTTCTGTGGGGCTGGATGCTTGGAGCAGTTCTTCTGCAGCTCCACTTAGATGCACAAATCTGGGGCACCAAGTCGGCCCCAGAGCCAGCTTAGGCCGGCGGTCACAATGTTGTCCTCAGATCTGTAGACCCACAGCCTGCGTTTATAGTGAAGGTGCTTATTTGGTGCTGGAAAGTCAAGCACTGTTGTACATTAGAAATGAAAGGTTCATGTCAGCTTGGGTTGGAGGAAGACAATGTATAAAATAGACTGAACAGATGCTCCAAAGGCCGTGCAGATTGCTAATGCACAGGTGATTCTAGAAAAATAACAAAAGAAAAAAGTTGCAATTCTAATTAAAATAAAACTATATTTGCAAAATGCATATATCATTATCATATGTTCACAATCATAAAATTACATAGATATAAAACACTCCAAATTATTCAACAAAAACATAGTAAAAATATTGTTGTGTGTAAAATATGTTAACAAATGCAAATAAATAGAAAAAATTAAATAAAACTAATCAAAAAAAACAAATATATTCTTTATATTATTTATTCAGTATAAATTATCTACAGCTTTTTTTTTCAAAATTATTTTGTTAAAATATTTTGTTTCATGTTTCCATGTTGTTTTACTGAACACCAATTTCAGGGGAAAAGCACAGAAGTAATAAACATTTTATATATTACATTTTTAAATAGAGTCTACAAAGGCAAAAATGAAATAACCTTAAAGCACATGGCTGACTTATTCATATTCAGGGCCTGCACATCTTTATCCAGATTGTGGGGATATCAGAGGCCTAATATTTCTGTGTATGTGAGTGTCCGTAGACCAAAATAGGCACAGCAGTGACCAGGGTTTTACAGCCGGCTATAAATATAGTCTCCAAATTTAAAACCAACATTATAAAGGCCATTAAGATCCCTGTGAGATAATGTAGCATGAACCCCAGTCAAACACATCAGGTGGAGCTGAATTTCTGGACTGAGACCCGTAAACAGCGTGTTTCATTACTTCTCTAATGCACTGGGGCATATAATTCTCCAGGATTTCAGCCCATTTCTGAAAAGCTCAGAGCAAAGTGTGGGCATTTGACAAATCTGTGTATTTGTGTGTTCTTTAAAAAAATACACAACAATTTAATGGAAGTGTATTTATATATATATATATATATATATATATATATATATATATATATATATATATATATATAGATAGATAGATAGATAGATAGATAGATATAGATATAGATATAGATATAGATATAGATATAGATAGATATAGATATATTTATATATATATATATAGATATATATAGATATAGATATAGATATATAGATATATATAGATAGATAGATAGATAGATAGATAGATTGATAGATTGATAGATATAGATATATATATATAAACTCAAATAAAAATAACTCTTTTATTACATGATATTAAAGTCTATTTATTTAAATTAAATTGATTAAACTATGGTATAGTTATGATTTTGGGACAGAATAAAAAGGAATAAAGACATCATTATAATAGTATTTAGATGATTTAAAATAATTCCAATGCAATATTGTAGAGGTTTCATGCTATCCATTTTCTTCCACTCCGAGCTGTAATTCCCTTGATTAAATAGCAAATTTGTCACTTGAAATTATTCTACTTTAAATGTTATTGCATCATGCAGCATAACTGTACCATGTTTTGTTTGTTTTCTGAGCTAGAAAACAAGCCGCATAGACATAAAACAATATAGCTGCTTGAGGACACATTGGAGTTGACAACAGACCACATTAGTCCTCATTACAGTGATACTAACATGCACTGGAGCTAAGTCTGCTGTGGCGTTTTATGCAGACTAAACTCTGAGATCATGTTCATAAATTTGATTCATAATGGCAACAGCCCGCATAATACTGCATCAAACTCCTGAACAAATGTGAACAGAAGGATCACTCAGTGTAGTATCATGTTTTATTTGTTTATTTTGAATTTTGAGGTTACGTAGAGGACACAATAGCGACCAGGCATTTTTCATAGGGACTGAAGTTTGCAACAGGATCAACAGTAAAAATTGATTTGATGAGACAATAATTGGCTTGCAGGCTGGAATACCCAAACACATTCAGAAGTGAAAAGATGGCACCCACTGTCCTGTTACCTCACACAAAAGGGGGAGCTGTCATAACCATAAAAATCTGTGAACACTCGGGGTCCCCCAGCCGCCTGCACAGGGAGTTCACAGTAGGACTTTGTCACCTGCTCGTTTGGCAAAAATCTCTGCTCCTAATTGGATTTAATGAGCGATTGAACACCACAGCACTGCCTGATCTAATCAAATGGCTACTGTCCAGAGCACTTATGCTGGGTGACTGGCTCCTAATGCCGCCCCCCTGCCCTGGGACACCTTCAGTGGGCAGCTCCTGCACATTCCTGCCCTCCCTGGTGGACCGTGTTCCCCTCACAGTTTGACCCTGTCACTCCCGCCTCACCACTGCTTCACCCCCCATAACCCCCGCCTCCCTCATGTGCTCACTCACCAGGCTCAAAAACTGCCCAAAGCACTAGCCAAAGTGTGCAATGGTTTTATCAAGTTAGCAGAGAGCTCCCAGCGAGATCACATTCACAAAACATGAGCTGCAGTATTTTGGACAGGAATGTTGTTTCCAACTGCTTCTCACATAAAATCTAATCTTTAAATTTTAATTAATTAATTAATTAATTAATTAATTAGAGTTAATTATTAATTATATAAGAGCTTTAAAAATATCCAAAACATCTTTAAAAATATACGGAACAGTCAAATCAATTTCATATCAGTTACTAAAAGTGCTATTTATTACAATACACTCCACCCTGTCCATGATACTGGGTCTGATTGTATGATCCCTGCAGAGCTCTATCAGAGAATCCCTGATCAACATGGTATCTCTATTTGTCATACATGCTAAGCTACAAGTATGACATTCATTGTGCTGCTTCCATCCCAGATTCCAAAGGTAAAGGATTATCCCACTTCCAGTGGGATGATTAAAGATTTACAAGTTCACCCGGGAGGGGTGAGCAGCAGAGCATTGAGAGCCAGGGCCAGAGCGGCGGTTAAACTTTGGGAGGTTTTTGTGTAATCTGTCAAAGCGGATCCTGAACTTCTAATGGTAAAAGCAGCTTAATTATTGGGTCAAAGGAGAAAGGATCGAGGCCTGTGCGGTCGATGCAGGGTATTACAAGGTATTATCTGCACATTTGATTGGGCCTATGTCACAATCTATTATAGAAGATGTGTTTTTATCTTGCATCTTCCTTATCTATCATGTAGCAAGTATTTTATTTTAAATTGCATGGCTATGCTCCCTAATATCATCTTATTTGGAAAATAAATTATTATATGTAATTAGAAAACACATTTTAATACTTAATTTTACTGTGTATTTTCAAATATTGTAAGTAATGTATGTAAAATCCTTTACTAAATAAATAATTATAAGCCACTTTTAAAATTTACTGTTAGTTCCTCTGCTGATGTTTAGCTAGAAATAATAGGCTATTTTGGCTTGTTGACATATACACCATCCTTTACCTAAAAATATGCCACTCAATTTCTCATACAGTTAAGATAACTGACTATATAAATCATGTTAAATTCAAAGTGATTTGTTGGACTGATATTGCCTATACTGATATTACCAGAGTAGCAGGGCCGTAACAGCACTTTTTTCTGCACTAAAGCTGTATAAGCACATGAGTGTGCCTCAGGGACTGAAACATGAATGAAACTTCATGGAATAAAAGTAATTGCAGTGTGCACGGCCATATGCTGCCATCTTTAACTATGCTCCAGTTCTTACCCTGTTCATAACCTCTGCACAGAAAACCATTATTTTTCGTGCTGATGAATATTTCATGTAAAGCTCTATGGATACATTTTATTATTACATTACAAGATAATGAAAATGTTGACTCTGAACATAGTTTAACGAATCTACTGTACTACAGATGCAGAAAAATATGACAACCTGGTCAGTCATGTATGAAGTACTACTGTTATGCAGAAAGTAGGTACACCACATTTTGTATTACTATCTCTACTCCAAAGTTCTACTGTACTAATACTGTATCATTTTTAAAAATCTATTTTAACATCATGTACTATTTCATGGTCTACGGATGCTTCTGGCACTAGAGTGTATTTAGTGTTGTGTTTACTGAAAGTAGAAAAAAGCAGAAGCCTTTAGCCTGGCTCTTTACATGCTCCCTCTTTCTCTCCTCTATGTTCTGCTACTGTTTGTCCATCCTTCTCCTCCCTCCTCCCTTTCTGTCCGAGTATGGCCCATTTGAGTGTGGTTCAGTGGCAGGGCACTAGGTCACGGCCCTTGCTTGATTTTCACACTGTTCTCTGTATACTGAACACCACGTCAACTTAATCAGGGTTAACTATGGCGGTGGTGGCTTGCTGAGCGGGGCTTAGCGTGCTGTGGGCCGCTGTGCTACAGATGGGCTGCACCATAATCTGTATAAGGCCGCACATGGGCACACGAGGACGGAGCAGGGCCAGAGGGAAAATGAAACTGGGAAATGTTTGTTAAAAATAGTACGTTTGTAGTACTTCACATTTTTGTAGCCCATAAGCATAGGGCTGCACAGTGAGTTGAGATGTTTTGTATTGCAACATTAGTGAGATGTCTTAATATACATAAGACATCAAATATATGAAATATGATGTATGGAATTATGTAGTTATGTAAAAGAAAAAAAATCTAAATATTTTTCATCAAAAGAAAAGCTGGGTAATTTGAGGATTTAATGATACAAGATCTAACATATAGATCTAATATATATATATATAAAACTTCATATATTTGATGTCTTCTGTATGTATATATGGTGAAAATAGAAAAAAAAGAGAGCCTGAGTCAAAACTTTTGACTAGTAGTATATGGTTTGGCAAGTTCAGATAAATAAAAACTAAAAATGCCTTAATTTTTCTTGTCAAACTGTGTAAAAACAAAAACTTAACAGAGACTAAACCAAGACCAAACAGAGTCCAGTATAGCACAAACAGGGGAAATCATGAATACAATCTGTCTTTTGGCCATTTCACTTTAAAAATAGAAAATATTACTATAAAGAGTTGTGTTTCATTAGAACAATATTTTACAATATTCTATTTTCGGATTATTGCATCACCCATCCATCCATCCATCCAACTTCTCCTGCTTAATCCCGCTGGGTTGCAGGTGCAGCTGCCCAATTCTCATAGCACCTGACCCCCCTATGAACCCCTCTGCAGGTGGTGAGCCCACAGGAGGGTGGACGTCAGGGTCCTTGATGGTGGTGGTGATCATGGTCCGTCATGTTTGGAGTTGATGGGGGAAACCAGAGTGCCCGGAGGAAACCCATCCAGACACGGGGAGAATATGCAAACTCCACACAGAAAGACCCAATATTGAGATATCAATATTTTTATGATATATTGTGCAGTGCTATCACAATCTATATATTTGCTAATCTATATAGTCTACAATAAGAAAAGATTTTTTTAAAAACTTGAAGAACAACTAAGTGTAATTCATCAAAATATCAACATAATAAAATACTGTACATAAAAATAATATAAATAAAAAAAATTTGCTTTAAGCATTTTTCCATAAGTTAATAATTTTCTGAGTAACATTTTTTTTCAGTATAAATAATACATTGGGAAGAAGGCATCATATAAAAGAAGGCACCAATGACAGGGTTAACATGAAAACATCCATATCTGTGAAAAGTACCCATCAAAGAGGCTCTATAGAATCCCAGTATCCCACTTTTGCACTATAACACTTCATATCCTGCACATGCAAACACAGGGAGTCTAAAGGCTACAGACTCTTAATAATTCATTGACTCAGAAGTTACACAATCGAGCTTCTCAGATGAAACCAGTGAGGGAAAATGGGTCTTTTTCTTGTGACATTTTATAGCAGCTCACAGAACCAGGCTATAATGACCTTTTCAACTCAACCAGGCTCAAGTACTGCTGATGGAGTGGCATTTTATTCTGCGTCTGGAGCTGGGCACAGGGGGGCAAACACCGCCTACTGTTTAAAAGCAAGAAATAAGACACAACTCCTTAATTTGAAACGAACTGTACCCAAAACTGAAAAACAAAAAAAAAAATTAGACAGAAATTCAGTGTTGCAACATAGAGTAAGAATACAAAAATGCAATCAAATAAAGTACTAAATACAAAAAAAATGTATCTAGCAGTCTAACTACAATATCAGTACAAAGGGATAGAATTGAGAGACAAAAAGAATATAAAATAAAATAACACATAAAGTAGAAGTATTTACAGCAGTGCATTTAAGCACTTTCCAAAGTTAACTTTGTCTTTTTTAATTTAATATAATTATGTAAGGCAGAAACCTTTACCTGTTTTCACAAGCCATATTTTTTAAACTAACCTATAAGACCTATTTTTGCTTGGGTAGCCTATATATCAGTCACACACTTGGTCTCCCTATAAGTGTGGTGTTTTCAGATGTGCCACCTCTCAAAGTGACTCATGTATTATTGACATGGACTGCTATCCTTGTGGGGACACTCTTGGACTTTCACAGGTTCACATGCTGCCACTGTTTTGATTCGAGTGTGGCAAGTGCATTCTTGCCAAACATAGAACTATGTGACACCAGTCCCACACTAAATATTTGATTGGACCTGACAGCACAAAGGCTCAGAAGTTCACTCCAGAAAGCACTTCTGTCCATTTATCACAGTCTCGACCACCTTCATAAGACTACGACGACTATAGTGTGGTATTATTCTTCAACTGTGAACTTGGGCCATGATCAAAGTGGAATATGTGCGAAAGGGAAAAGAAAGGTAGATGAAGAATATGTGTTATGACAGAGATAGTTCAAAGTACTGAAAAATTACTGCCCAAACTTGGGTAGAAAAGACTCAAACTTGATGTTTTGCCCAGTATAACTACAAGTAATTCATCAATCATTGAAACTCAATAGATCTAGATCATAGGCGGATGGTGACAGTGGAACAGTAGTTAAAAAAAATAAATAAATAAAAATAAATTGGTTCAATTGTTGATATGTAGGACCACCCAATACAGGCTTTAATGTTGCTACCAACCTGTTGGCAACAGGAAGGACATCCTGGGTAAAATTAATCATAATAATAAGAATTATTACTTATTAACTGTGGTGGAAAAGGAGCAACCAAATGTTAAAACATAAGACCAATAATGTATATATGTTAAAAACAAAGTGTCCCTCACCTTCCACAGTGGTTGGTCTCTCTCACCCTCATCGGGGCTCACTACCAGAGCCCTAGGAGCTTGAAAGTTCTGCACAGTATATTTGCTGTTCTTAGTACTGCACTCTTCTGAACTGAGATGTCTGATTTTTATTTCCTGGGATCTGCTGTAACCACTCCTCCAGTTTGGGAGTTACAACCCGAGTGCTCCGACCACCACGGGCACCACCACCTTCCAGGCCCTCTCCAGCTCTTCCTTCAGGACCTGGTATTTCTCTAGTTTCTTGTGTTCCTTTTTTATTATCATGGCTTGGTACCGCAATATCCACCACCACAGCCCGTACTCTTCACAACTATTTCTGCACAGTATGCCTCGGTTATATTGTTCCATGTACAGTGCGCTTTCCCTGCCAGCATCTTACACCCTGCAGTTATGTGCTGGACTGTCTCTCAGGAGCCTTTTTGCACAGCCTACACATTGGGTCTTGTCTGGTTGGTGTAGTAGATCTGGGCCTCTGTTCCTTAGGTGCTCAAGGCCTGCTCCTGTGCAGCCAGAATGAGTCTTTGTGCTGTCCTTCAGACCCCCCTCTCAAGCACACACACACACACAAACACACACACATATATATATATTTACCTTTACTTCTACTTAAAAATTGCGAGTACCAAAGATGAGTCAAATAAAAATATATACATAAAATTAGTATTATTACTGAGAAATACTAACTTTCACAAAAATTAATAATAAAGTTATTAAAAATTAATAATAAGCACACATGCATTTCATCTACAAAGGACATCTTCCGGTTGGTTGGATCACTGAGGCCTCAAACCAGACAGGAAAAATAAATAATAATAAAAAGTCCTACTAAACTCTACATGCCCTTTGTGTCCCCACGACAGTTCATCCGGAGTTCATGTGTCGCTGATCGTCGATTTAAGCTTTATATGCCAATGAGTATTACAGCTTGTGATCGCATGGGGAGGAGGGAAAAGGCCAAAGTTACCCGACGACAGCTAGTTAGTGCAGCTATGAAGTGACCCTGATTCGTAGGGTCACTGTTCGGTCAGAGAGCGCTGTAGGCAGAGTGTGTGTGAAAGCAGTGATGGTGGTGGTGAGGGGGAATCAAGTTTAACTCAGAAATACCCAAAATATCTCAATGTGCCTGTCTTGTGTAATAACATGTGCATCGGCCCCGCCCAAACTCAACTCTGGGGTCAGGCAAAGTTCAGCGTGGCCACGCCCCCTCACAAGCACATCATCAGACAGATGACATGGCATCACTAAACTCAAATCCCACAACAATGGCCTCGTTTGGGTCTGTGGGAAGGAAGGCCACAGCGACACCCAGCGGGGGGCAAACAAAATAAAACAACAAAATACCACCACAACCAATATTATTCAAATAAATACACACAATTTAACAATTAATATGACTAAACCTGCTACTAGTTCATTAGAAATTAAAGGATGGTTGTGCATGTTTAAAAAGGGACTACACCACTGAACCTAGGTTGCCAGTGCCTTAGTTTGCATACGGACGACAAATATATGGACAGGCCATGCCTCATGTGATGCTGTTGTTCAGCTGTGCATATGACTGAAAGGTTTTCATTTCTTATTCTGCACTCTTCTCTCTAATTTAATGTCTCTCTCTTTTTTTAATTTTATGATGATTGTTTATGTTTTGATTTGTTTTTATTGTGATTTTTAATGTATTTCTTATTCTGTAAAGCACTTTGAATTACTTTGTGTACAAATTGTGCTATACAAATAAACTTTCCTTGACTTGAAAGCTTAGAAACTACATGATGCATGTACAATGTTAATATTGTATATTGTTTCACTTGGTGTCACTTAAATTAAATGGAAAAAATAAAACTCTGGATCTCGAATATGCTCACTGAGCTGCAAAGGCTGCAATAGCACAGATTAATGATTGCCTGGTATAGGAAGTGACCATTAAGATCAGAGAGATATTTTCAGTTTTATGTCAAACTGTTTTTAGCCTTTCTGCTTTCTGAGATAATCTGCTTGAAAATCAGAATATCAAATGACAAAATCAACAACTTGGCCATTAAGTCCAGTGCTTATCCTTTTTATGGTTTGCACTCTGAACTGTAGATGTGAATATATTTATTGTAGACTTTTCTCTGGATTCAAATTGTACATTGAAGAATTACTATATTAGGCGACTATAAATCGATCATAATACACAAATGACAGGCTTTGTTGTCCATTACATGTCCCCGCAACTTGCAGCCACTAGAGATACTTTAAAAAAGGCCATAGTGGGGAATTAGAGCAAAACAGGCTTTTCCTGGAATCAAAGAAGCTGAAATTTCAAGACTTCAACTCAAAGCACCCAAAAACATGTTTAAGAAGGAAAAACATGGTACCAGGATATATTCAGAAGTTATTTACTTGACAGGCAGGATGGCTGCTACTTGACAGGGGAAATACATTTCAAAAAGTGTATTTCCGTACAACACAGAAGACTTGTGTAATTCCATTTATGGGATGGACTTGTGGAATAAGTCCATCCCATTTAGTCTTAGTAAAGACTAAAAAAAAAATAAAAAAAGTAAATGATTTTTCAAAAAATTAAAAAAAAAAGAAAAAAAAAGCTCACTGTCCATTGAAATGATCTTTCTATAAATAAATGTATAAATTAAATAAACAGTAATTATTTACTTGATATATTTTTCATCTGAAAAATATAGCAATTTATTAAATTATATCATCATCATCATTTAAATCAAGCAAAACATCCATTTGGGAAATAACCTGGGATATTATCAGTCCAAGTTTGGGCCTTCATGTTTTTTTTTATTTTTATTTTTATTTACATATATATGTGTGTGTGTGTGTATATATATATATATATATATATATATATATATATATATATATATATATATATATATATATATATATATATATATATATATATATATATATATATAAAATTTCCTTGTGTTTTTCAATTGAAAACAATTTATAATTTGATCATTTGTAATAAAAAATGAATAATTTTTTTTTTTTTTTTTTTTAATTGAGAAGCCTCAGTCTATAAAAACCTTGACTTTCAAAATTTTCACAATTTATTCGATATATTTTATATTTTATTTCACCGTGGGTCATGCGCTCTACAATTTTTTGGCTTATCATAGCATGTGACTGCCCCCAAGTGGTGAAAGTAATGACATACAATCTCTACAACCTTTTCGCAACAAATAGCAGTAAAAATGTGTGTTTTAACAAGAGAATTTGTGTCCAATAATAGCAGGACAAACTTAACAGAAACATTAACTCTTGGTTTTATTTCTGATAATTGCATCTACATGAAATGTACACTTTCAACATCTGTACATTCCGGCCTATACATTTATCTGTGTGCCCGACCTCACTGTTAGCATCACTGCTTCCTGTCCAATTTGACCTCTATGAGGTTTTTACAGAGTCGCACTAAATTGAATAAAGATTTAGAGATGAGGCAGAAACAGGGAGCTGCAGGTGGATCTCTGACAACATCTTAAGTATAAAAATAAAATGAATACTACAGCGGAGGATACTTCTGTCTTTAGGATGAGAGATGTTTGAGTCTCAATGCTAATGCTAATTTTGAGGCACACTAAATATTACAACACCACCACAAATTGAAGTACTCTACACATAAAAATAATTGGGCTGTCTTTATTTTAATTAATTAAAAATTGTATAGGTTGTGTTTTACCATTTTAATAAAAGTGAGTGTTAGCTTTTAGGCACAGTGAGATACCTAGCAAGCTGCTGTGCATAAAGACTATATTCTATTCAATATATTATTATAACGTTACGACATTAATACATATTTTAAATAAATAAAAAAAGTGTGTTGTTGAGTAATGCAGCATTTAAGGTATCTAGAATCTTTAAGGTATATAGAATTAAAATGGCTTGTATTAGCGTGACACTTTACTGAGTCAGTATAAAAATTTAAACACTTCACAAAAAACATCAAAACATGTGAAATGACATGCAGAGTCCACATTTCCATGGGAAACATACATTTAGGTGTTTTATAACAGATGAGGTGCACTTCCCTTCACAGTCTCAGTGAAGATGCTCAGCAGTCTTCTGATGTATGACTCTGGTCCTCAGCAACAGGTTCAACCAAACGCTTATAGGAGAAAATCAGCATGACCTGTAACATCACAATTATGTTAATACTTAGCAGACAATTTTTGTGTTAGATCAAAAGAACAATTAATTTATCCAGAGCAAATTAAACATTGAATTATATTTCAGATGTCAACCTAAAGCATAAAATGCAATCTGGTTTATTGAATGAAGAAACACAAAAGACCATTGGTGTTGGACTATCATTGTTGGTATTATCAGAATTTAGTTTAGCATCATGGTAAATAAAATATTTGTTAATTGAGAAATATAGAGATATGTATGGGAGGTGACATTACTGATAAAAGAACAAGAAGACCCGTCATGACTCCCAACATGATGTACATATTGTCGGTCAGACCTCCAGCCCAGAGAGGCCCCAGGATGGTAGCAAGACCCCCAACTGAGCGACGCACTCCTTGACTGAATCCTGCAAAACCATAAAAGACATAATATCAAAAAATAACACAAACCCACACAAACAGCCATGCAAAGTGTCATACCTTGTGTTTTCTCTGCAGTAACTTTGGAGTACAGCGAGACTTGGGCCACAGCCACAAATGGCAAACCTAAAACCTGAAGAAACACCCCAATGATGAACTCAGTCAGCTTCCACGGAAAGTCTCCTACATGACCCAACAAAGGAGAAGAAAAAACATTAGCCAAAATAACAACAAAGCTACTAAAACAGCTGTGCTGGGTTACAGTTACAGGTTTATTGTCAACATTTAAAGGAGCAATAACTTGAATTTTGACCTATTGGGGAGGCCATAAAGATGAGGCACCACATGTTGGAGATGTTGCAGATCACCAGGCCGACAGCCAGGACCACCCTCTCAGCTACACGACCGCTCAACCAGTGCACAAAGAAGAAGCCTGCGATCACCTCCACGCCACACAGACAGTACATGATACTGTTCTCCAGCTCGCCATAGCCAAAGAACTTCTGAGTCAGAGGGGTCACCATGGTCTACAGAAAACATTTAGAGGGGTGGAAAATTACATTAGCCCCAATTTAGAAAGTTTCACAAAATTTGAGAGGCTGCTAGAAGATTAAATTATCAATAAAAGATCTTATTAATTAAGGGAATTTGTTTACACACTTAACATACGTTTCAGTATGTGGAAAGAGGTCAGCTGAGGTCATAGTATAGTGTTAATTGGGAACGATGCACTCAAGAAGAAGAAATCAGGCCACTATGGCGGATGATTAGCTGGTCAGGCAACATATTGTTAGCCTCATAGCATAAGTGCCCAAGTAATTTTTTAAGGTTTTCCGAAAAATGTGAAAATTAACTACCAATGCCAATAAAATAACTGGGGCTGTTTGCATTTTTTATGCCACAAAAGCTAAAAACTGTATACAGTGTAGGACTGTGTATCATTAAGAAGTTGCCCATACAATACATACTTCGATATATAGGCCACGACACAACACATATCTCGATAGAGTGCACTTTTGGTTCAATACAATCTATTTCAAATCCATTCGATATGGTGCGATAAAAAGTAATAGCTAAATGATTGCTGTGATACTAAAAGTCTTTGTTAAACCACTTCTTGTGCAAAGTTAACATGCAACACACCTATTTTAATCATCAAAACAGTGAAAATGTTATATATGTTATGTTATGTATTTATGTTATGTTACCCCTAATACAATGGTTAAACTAAAAGGGCCCACAATTGTGCTAATTTCTGATCTATGTTACCAAGTTGTATCCTCATCACAAACATACCTGGAGTTGTATTTTTGTTTCATTCGCACATTTAACACATAAACATTTAGGCTGAGCTCTTCTCTCAAACAGAAAACACTGTGCTCTACTTTGTGATGTCATGTGGTAATACAAGTGCTCTATTGTGTTTTTAAAGTCCATACACCTTCACTAGAATCATGTGGATAATTTCATCTCTGGAACTGTCCACAACTACTAAACTAAAGAAAAAAGGTAGCTGTTAACTCGAAAACTACTTTCTCATGACATCACAAGATGGAACAGAGCATTTTGAGGTTTTGGAGATATAGAGTGTCTAATAATAAACATGTGTAAATGAAACAAAACAAACTCCAGGTATGTTTTTGAAGAAGCTAGCACACCGTCACCACTATCAGTTCTAAATTTGTTCTAGCTTCAAATGTTTTTCATTATTGACCACACTGGCAATTATGAAAACCAGACCTAGTCTAATACAAAAGAGTGCATATAAAGTTATGTCAGTGTCATTACCTCTAAAGCAGTCTGATTAAACAGGGTAATAAACTGAGCTGCCAGCAACACAACCACCTCTTCTCTCAGGAACTCTAAAATACAGAAATAAAACACAGATTAGTTTCTCTCACTCGCATATAGCATATATAATTAGAAAAACACCTTAATAACTGACTGACTGTCTACCCACCCCTGGATAAGTTAACATTTTTAAAGGGGTTGTACGTCTCCTGGGACTCTGTTGTTGGAGATGAGGGTGGGGAGATGTGATTTGTGTCAGCACAGATGTAGTTGTTAGACTGGTCAGGCGTCACCACTGAGCCATACGAGCCGTGGACCTCCTGGGAGTGCATTAGTGGTTGTGCCTCATCAGTGTTGTCTTCATCATTTTCAGCTCCTTGCTCATTCTCACTGCTCCTGTTTGTTTGCCTGTCTTTAGCATTAATTCTTTCCAATGGCGGCAGGTCCCAGTACATGAAAACAATAGCCAGCTGAAGTAGGATCCAAAGGGCGCACATAAAGAGCTGCAAGAAGAGATTATTTGAATTGTTAAAATTTGACAACAAACACCCACAACACAATTTGATATAGTTAGTACTAATACATTGTCATTACCCCAGGTGCTGTGTACTTGTTGACGACAAAAGGTCCCAAATTGAAATCACACAATCTTAGGAAAATATTAAATGCTGGACCTAAACAAATTCACAAGGAAGGTTTGTAATAATATAATATCAATGGCAAACTTAGTGAAGTAGTAATAAAGCATGTTACATAATTATAAGAAATACTTCAAGAAACTTCAAATGTACCAATTAGAAGGCCAGCTTGTCGACATGCCATGACAGCAGCAAAAACAGAAGCCCGGTCCTCAGGAAGAGTGCTTCTTGTTAAAAATCCAAAGATAGAGGAGCCAGCACCAGTGCCAATGCCTTAAAAGTAAATTTTCCAACAATGTAACAATTATTTCTTTATATTTGAGTTATTCTATTATATAATTTTCCCATACCTGCTACAAGTCTACTTGACAGAAGGAGCCACTTAGAAAGGCCCATAAAGTACATAAAATTACCTTGAGAGAGAGAAAGGGGCATTTTTCTTTAGTCTGTCTTGAGCAAAAATCTTTGTTCACAGTATCTGTGTCAGGTTTGCTTTCTTACCTACAATCTCAAAAAGATTGGCAAATAAAATGATCTTCTTCGTGGTTCGAGTTCGATCGGACCAATGTCCAAAGAGTGGTCCTGAAAGAAGCCCGGTGAGGCTGAAGGCTGAGAGAGACAAACCCAGGAAATATGGAGCAGCATCCAAAGTCTGCAAGTATCTCCATATTGTTGGTAATATTACAGCTGAAGGACACACAAAGCCAGGGCACAGAAGTTACACAAAACGGACTGACAAATGGAAGTGTTTCACTTCTAAAGTAAATAGAGCAATCTAGCTCACACCATGGACAAAGACGCACATGATTGCTCAAGAGACTGATGAACAAACATATTTAAAGGACAGATACAGCCAGAAGTCAAAGGTTGGATGGGAACTTGAGATCATGTGATGCAGTGTCTACACTTCTTGCTTATGTAGCCTTATTACTGGGGAAAGGGGTCTTGCTGAGCTGACACAATCAAAATACAATTACATAGTCATGAGACACTAATAAGCGTGCCTTAAAAATCGATACACTTGTTCAGACTTAAATATATGTGTATGACGTCCACCTTAGTTTACCTACTGTAAATTATTAACATATTTTGTAATAGGCTAAATCTTCAGGATATAATGCATAATACATAGAATAAAGCGAATTCAAATGGTACACTGACTGTCACTATACAGTCGAGATACCCGAGACAAAAAGGACCAAAACAATAAAAAAAACCCCCACTGCAATAGTAATAAAGACATCAATTAAATCAAAGCGCACCATATTCCACTCCGCTTAGAAGAAAGAGAAGTCCAATCGTGAAATAAGTCAGCTTCTTTTTGCGTCGTTCATCCATGGCTTTAGCAGCGACGGTCGGTAACGTGTTTATTCATTATTCTTAAAGCTACAAGCGACAATTTGTTGTCAGACGTGTAATCTCGAGTGTAGTGCTTCCAATTAGATGCGAATGCGGAACCACCTCACACATCATATCCGCAGCTTTTCATAAAATGGAAAAAACAGAAGTCCTTAAGACGTGATTTATCAGTCTCATCGTCTTCTAAAATATTAAGAAATTCCCAACAAGTCTTCTCTGAGCCATGAGCGCACTCAAAATGTACTTGGCACGGTGTTACCGGGAATGTGATCCATGGAGTGTGCGCAGTTTAGTTCCACTACATCACTTCCGGTTTACCTGACGCTCCCTGACGTTCCCTGACGTTCCTTAAGCATCAATATGCCAAACATCTCTTTAGGCATCAACACGCCAAACATCTCTTTACGCATCAACATGCCAAACATCTCCTTCAAAGGAAAAGTTAAACTGCAATGTACGTGGAAAAATAACAGTCCACCTAGGTGGCAATGACGAACACATCCACCAAGAGGCAATGTTTCATTTTTGTACATACTAGTCTTCTAGTGTGTTATACAATAATTATTTATTTTATATATGAACGATTTTGTTAAAGTATCTGAACTTGAGAAAATTCTGTTTGCTGATGATTCAACATTATTTTACTCTGGAAAAGATATGAAAAATAAAGTACACAAATAAAGTAAACAAAGAGCTAAAAAAGTAAAATATTGGTTTGATTGGTTTGATCACTGTTAATGTATTGTCCGGAAAAGGGGCAGATATCATAAGATTACTATTCTTTTTTCTCCTTTTCATTCATTTCTTGTATGTTTAATGTTAGGACACTGTTAATTTCTTTTTATACTTTATGAATGAAATAAACAAATAAATAAATAATTGTGTCTCATCATAAGAGGGAGTAGCTGAGGCAGCTCCACTATGAGAATAAATGTGCACTATTAGAGAGAGTGATACTTTTATGATCCCGAAGGAAATTCAAGTTTTGCTGAAGCAAACTTTTTTGCTACTACATTTACACTGCTCGTCTCAGTGGCCTGTGTCTCAGTGCAGTTTAACAGGACTGGTCAGGTAGTCACCAGATCCTGTGGAAGAGCCAAAAGTGTCCCTCCTCTGTGTCTTGCAGTATCACAACAGAACCAGGTGAACAGGAAAGGCCTTGTTCTTACTCTGGTGTTTCAGTTGATGACGAAATGGTCCATTCCCTTGAAGTCAGGGTATCCTCAGATTTGACTACCCAAAATTTAAGACTTTTTAAAGACCTTTTTAAGACCACTTACCGGTAAATGAAAATCAAGACCAACATCACACTCATTATGTGGGCGAAAAACACTAGATCCAATTCTAATGACCATTACTCACTGCTTTAAATAACAAAAAATACTTTTATTGTACATTCAGAACTAATTTATAGTAGTATGCATTGCTTGTAAAATGGCCAAAAATCATTTATAACATTCTAACTTTCACATTGTCTTGTCTCACATTGCACTGCACCTCGATTAAGTATAGAAAAAATTAGGCTAATGAAATTTAAGACCTTTGTGAAAAAAATAAGACTTGGACATACATAATACATAACTTAAAACGTTTTTAGGCCTTAATTCAGGAGCATGAAATTTAAGACCTTTTTTAACACTTCTAAGACCCTGCGGCTACCCTGGAAGTGTTTCCTCTGGAAGATCTTCTGCACATATGGTGTCAAAAACCATAGCATCTCAAATGTCCATAGCTAGCACCTCAGCTAGCCTCTTGCACGGTCTCCATGGAAGCAGGAAAAACAAGCTGCTCATTTCACACAATCCAAAAGTCCTTTGTGTTCAGTCCCTCAATTCCTCTGAAGATCTTCAGCCACATTTGCCGTGACATATGGTGTAAAAAACTTGTAGCAACTCAATGGTCTCCATGCATACAGTAAAAAAAAACACACCTTCCAACACATATGTAAAAAATGTTTATTTACAGTAAGAAATAATGGGGGTGTTGTGACAATAACAGATTTGACAGATGAATTATTTTCCAATAGAAATGTTGTCTTTACAAATTGAAGTATAAAATGTTTTCAAACTAGCATATATACTCAAAAAGCTAGTTTCTTCATCAAAAGATAGACCCTAGAATCCACTTCAAAGCCGTGAAGGTTGTTGGCGTCTCCTTGAAGCCTCATTAAAAGACCACCATAAGAAACGTATGCAGACCTACAAACAGCAACACATGAACATAGGCAGAGTGGATAAGCAGTCATCTGGACAGCTTGTTCAGGTCAAGACAGTAAAGCCTAGTTCTTTTTTTTTTATCCTTTATTTACCTTTATTATACCTGGATGATGAAGGATTACACCATAATGCACATTGACACACACAAATATTGTAGTACACTATACATATTTTCATAAACCATGCTCCCACTTACAGGCGAGTGGCTGCTTCTGTTGAGGTTTCATCACCTTCTATCTTGTAAACCTTTCCATACATTACATACTCAAATTGGTCAGACCTAAAACAATATGACATACACATGAATCAAAGAAACATACACATCACCACAGAAGTTTCCACAAAACAAACCTAGATGGTCTGTCATCTTGAGGGTTGTATTCTCCATCATCTGGTGTACCATCCTCATATAAAGTGCTGGCAATAACCAATCTGAATTTGTCGCCTTATGACAAAATAAAAGCAAAATTAGTGTTTCAATCATAGTTAAAAATAATAATAAAAATAAATCCTTACCGAGATCCACCGGGTAGATTTGAATATTTACGTCCAAGATAAGGTCCATTTTAAAAGATTCACTTTCACAATGCAGGCGAGAAACTGCAAAAATGCAAAAAACAATTCAGTCAATTAAAACTTTATTTGTATAGCATTTTTCATACGTACACGGTGTACCACAAAGTGCTTCATACAAAAACAAATTAGCAACAGAAATAAATGAGTAATATGGATCATTCAATACATCATATGAAATGCATGCACTTTACCTCTGTCAAACTTCTTGCCATCTGGATCTATATCTTTTACATCAAAAATGTCTTCAAACAATATTCCAGCCATCTGTACTCAGGAAAAAGGCGATGTTATAATAATTACTTATGGCGTAGCCTACCACAAAAACATAACAAGCTGACATATCGATTCCTTCACGTTAGGATTAAGAATACGCTAATAAACAAAACAAAAAACAATGTTAAGCAAATTAAAAACAGGAATCACAGAAAGCAAACAGCGGTTTTATTGTTTGAATAACAAATGCAGTGGAAATTTAGCTCTTAGCGTTAGCCTAATGTAAAATGTTTGACTTACCACGTGTAATGATCGTAATGTGCTGTAGATGGAAAAACAGATAAGCCCCAAAACTCTAATGTATGTGAAAACGAGCCTTTTTAGTATGGGGATGTGATTTACGTAGTACTTTCATTCATTGCTATATGAAACACAAGTAAACCGCGTCGCACAATGTGCTCAACCTTTGACACAGGACTACTTCCGGTTACTTCCGTTGAAGAAAATAACTGAAATATTTTTAACATAAATTGTACAACAACAGAACATAATATTGTGTGACTTTTGTCACTGTGCCTGAAATGAAAATATTATTTATTCATTTATTTTAGATTTCTGTTAGTTTTTTGACATATACGTCTTCGTCAGCTGGTTGCTAGGGACCTTTTTTCAGCGTCCTTTTCTTGTTGCCAGCAAGACGCTAAACGACCACAACGAATTAATTTCGCTCGACAAATGAAGAATCTATGGTTCCCTTTTTGTCATGGCCATAGTGATTTCTAGACAACCTACGTGCATTGCAAAAACTATCTAGGTGGGTAATGATCTTAATGTGTTCTCCTTGACCTAAAGCTAGCTAACAACATTTTGCTAACGGATCCTTATGCTGTATTTGAAAATGCATTTAAGACACAAGTAGGGTAATAAATGTTATTAGAACGGTAATTAACATTAATGAATGTAGCTTTCTACGTGTTCTTACACAGAGTTTTCACTGCTAAGCTAGCTAACTTAGTTAGTTTGTTGGACAATTGTTAAAACACGCACACAAAAGACAAAACGAATGCTTGTTTTTAGTTATTACCATGTCGTATGGTGAGTTTATGCTATTTTTTGCTGAAACGCAACGTTATGCTTAATTTGCGTTGCAGGTGTTGCGTTATTACAGGAATAACAACAATGGAGTGGTTGGCTGCTTTTGTGGCTATCTGGCTCACACACTGAGCAGTTTTAGCTTAACGTCATATAATGGGATTTTAACCAAGTATGAAGTATAGCATGTGCAGTTCAAAGGATACAAGTCAGGGACTGTTGGATTTTGTGAAATGAGCTGTTTGTTTTCCGTTTCCATGGATACTCTCTCTCTCTCTTATTATACGCCCGTTGTAATACGGGACGTATTATGGTATGGCGCTGTCCGTCCGTCTGTCTGTCCGTCCGTCCGTCCGTCTGTGGACAATTTCTTGTCCGCGCTCTAACTCGACAACCGTCTCACCTAGGAATGTCAAACTTCATGGCTGGACACCCCATGGGTCAAGGGTTAGGGTTAGGGTTAGGGAAAGGGAAAGCATTTCTTTACTACAGAGCCATTCTCTTTTCTCTTTGTTTTAGGAAACAACTGGAATCTTCTCTCTCCCGTTGCCTAGCAACCGCTGCAGCTGGAACTGTGTGTCACCTTTGAACTTTAAACTTCAAACCTTTGAACTCTTTGAAGCTTTATCTTCCAAACTGCACCAACAATTCATCTTTAACTAGGTTTGACAAATTCTAACTTAATTCTATATACAATAATTCAAAGTACGGGCGTATTTTGCCCCGCTGGTGGAGCTCTTGTTTTAACTTACAGAGGATTCTCCACGTTTAACTGGAAATTTCTTGCTGGTAAGGAGTGGTAAGCTTCTGTCGCTCACATGAGTTTCAAGGAGACAGCCAAGATGGGAGACATCTTGGCAACAGAATCAGATCTTCTTGGGATGATCAAAGAAGTGAGTTGACAAGTTTGTCTCATCTGTACATAGTATATACTACAGTTGTTAATTTGAAATAACCATGTTTTATGAACCCTGTGGTTTAATAGTATCTTAAATTTGAGGATTTTGAAGAGACTGTTGATAGCTTTGACAAGGAGTGCAAATGCAAAGGAAAACTGGTCTCTAAGCCTCAAGGTAGCTCACTGAGAGACTCAAAAATGCATGCCATCCAGGTAAAACAATTGTTATGTAGTAGGTCTATAAGTGCTTCCATATAGCTAATACTTCTAACGTTCGGTGCTTTATGATACAGAGAGACCTTCTTACCTCTTTTGATGATGGAGACCATAAGGTGTTCTTTGAACTGTGGACAAACCATATTGAGGTGAAAGATACAGATGCCACTGCTCAAAGTTTGGAGTTTTACCTTTACATTCACTTCACGATCTACCCACTGAGGAAACAGCTCAGTCACGTATGTAAAATATATTTTCACTTCTAAAATAGGTATATTGGTTGGTGTGTAATATGCCATGGTTGGCCCTAGATATGCTAGAAGTGTGGGTTTTAATGGGTATTAAAAATGCAATTAGCTATACCTTTTTATTATAAATTAATTGATAACGTTGCCATTAACTTTGTGCATTATTTTGGAATAATCGCACAGGTTGCATAACCATAGCAACAGGTAAACCAATGAAAAACAAATGTCTTGAACATCTATGAACAACCAAAAAAGATTTAAAACTGAACTATTTTCAGTTTGTGGGACCATGGTAGAACCAGACAAAATGACCTTGAGCAGAGTGTTACACAGTTTTAACACACACTCCACTGCATATTGTGGTGTTCTAGACTTTGCCTCACCGTGCGTTAAGTTTCCCCCATCAACCCAAAAGATGCACAATGCACAGTAGGTCCGGCTAAGGTAGTTCTGACCAAGCTTAGCTCAAGGTCTGCAGATGGGTTCTGGGCACAGTGGTGCCATGCCCACTGCTCCTCGCAGGTTTCCCTAGAGGTATTGAAGGATGGTACAAATGCAGAGGTTGAATTTCCCTATGGAGTTGATAAATTGTAGCTAAACCTTGTCAATGCACATGTGTTTGAGAGGTGGGTTTGGGTAGGGAGCTGGTGATGGAAGAGGTATGTCTTTGGTGACATAAATTAAAAGTCCCTTTATTTCACTCATGAAGCACAGGACTGGTCCTTGGACTTCTGTGATCTAATATGAGGAAAATTTATGATCAAATAAAAAATGTTTCAGTAATGTTTCAGTAACATATCAATTGATTGTATATTCAATTTAGATAAGTATATATGTTGTACACTGTATCATATACACAGCACACCACAGGCTTGATTGCTCTGTTAGATCCTCCCTAACAAATAAGAGTTATTAAAGACTGCATATGTGGTGATTGCCCTAAACTTGTGATCACAATATGTTTACTGAGCTCAGCACATCATATGGTGTGCATTTTGACAATATGGTCACTAAGCTGTGCTGTTGAGCCTTTTAAGCATCCCCTTTTACATATAAAATTATAGAATATGTTAATTCAGGATAAATAAGTAGTAACCACAGTGCTATTACATTAGACTATATTAATATCTGAGTATGATTTTATTTGTTGTTCCAGCAGCGAGGTGACCTTGAGGAAAGAGTATCTCTATTTAAACAGTTCCTTGAGACACGAGGAGCAGCACTCAGTCAAACTACAAAATTCCTTCCCTACTACGCACTTCCATTTGTCCCCAATCCTAAAGCACATCCTTCATTTACAAATTTTTTCGAGGTAGGAATTTGACTTCTTATTTTATTCTTTACATCATTTCATATAATCTCATCACATTTGTATTTTGTGTTGATTTAGGATACCTGGATATCAAAATTGAAGAAAAACCTCGAGCAATTTCTGGAAATTACATTGAAGCCACCAAACAGTCCTAGACTTTTAAGCTTATATGTATCCTTTAGTTTACTCCATGCTAATGTCTTTGCTGTATGATCACCTGAAAAGGGTTCTTCTTTGTTATGCAATACCCTTTTTATACGCCCGTTGTAAGACGGGACGTATTATGGTATGGCGCTGTCCGTCCGTCCGTCCGTCTGTGGACACTTCAAAGCTTTGAAGTCTTTGAAGCTTTGTCTTCATGAAGAGGCAAATTCCGATTCTAGAATGTGATGATGTCATACTCATACTCCTACTGCAAGAGCCAGATTTCCCTATTGATTATCCGTCCGTCTGTCTGTCCGTCTGTCTGTGGACAATTTCTTGTCCGCGCTCTAACTCGACAACCGTCTCACCTAGGAATGTCAAACTTCCAAACTGCACCAACAATTCATCTTTAACTAGGTTTGACAAATTCTAACTTAATTCTATATACAATCATTCAAAGTTAGTTATGCTTTAACTTACACTTACCAGTATGCTATACTGAACAGTTTGTAGCTGTGTGCAATTACAGAATATTTCAGTCAGTTGACTTCCTTGTACGTGAAGGTTTCATTGAAACATTGCATGATATTCTGCTGTAGATCCTTTGCTAATACAATTACTAATCAAATTATCTTCAAACAGTTACATTCAGTGATGACACTGGCCTCTGTAAGAGATTACACAGGATTATAGCTCTACTTGACTATAGAGCAAATATTTTTTAAAGTGTATTCTTTAACAGGCATCTGTAGAGGGAGGGTGGCAGAAGCACAAAAGGTTTGTCACTTTTTATCCCCCCAGGTTAAACATTGTTGAAGCTTACCATATACCATAAGTCTAATTGCAATATTTTTAATGAACATGCAATAATGGTAAAACCCACATAAAAGACACACATTTTCCCAACTGTGAAAAACAAATTTGAGATCTACACTGTAAAGAAACCTTTGTATCTACTTCACTATGTAAAGTTAAAACTTTCCATGTGAATAGATAAATTGTTGTACATGATTGTATTGGAAAACATTTTACTGGTATATAATTGGAAACCCACAAGATAGATTCTTAAATATGACTGATATGTTGTTTGTGTCTAGAAGCCATACAGCAGCTGCAGATCCAGTTGTCTGAGTCTGACCGGTACCTTGCAACTTACAAAAAGAAGTTTAATAAGATTCAGTCTGAATATCACACCCTGATTGGAATAACCGCTGAGCTGGTCGACTCATTGGAGGCAACTGTTAGTGGAAAAATGGTTGGTCAAACACAAGCTACTACAATATACATACAGTAACAACATTTCTAATTATATCTTGTGTCTTTTTGTGAGATTTTAAAGAAAACCAGTATGCTATCCTACCACAATCCTTGTAGACTATTTAGACTCCGTGTGGTGTGCTTTTGTAGATCTCCCCTGAGTACCTGCAGAGGGTGTGTTTTTGCCTGTTCAACAGCCAGATGAGGCAGAGCACGGTTCAGAGCACAGACTTCACCAGGCCTGGCACTGTATGTATAATCACACCATCTTTCCTCACTCTACTTTACATCTGGTATCAAACAAGACCCAACAACACAGATGAGCAAAACAGTCTCTAAAGCTATTTTATTAATGAAAGCATGGACATGACATGTCTGCAGCAACACAATGTTATTTACAAATGTGTCAAACAAAATATCATAACATGTAAAGATGTAGACGTGTAAAGTGATCAATGAAGATAATTTTTTGTATTTTATATTACACTAGCTCCATGTAGAAGGATTCTTTTGAGCCTTTTAAACAACTTTGGGTGACATAGCTTAAAATATTTCTTATGTGCCATGACAACAGTTCCACAGATATTCTGATGAGCGCAAGTGAAGAGCAAGTGTTTTGGAGAGAGAGGAATAAATATACAGAATTACTGAGATGTGTGTAATTGCTGCTCACTGGTGGTGTAGTGGTCTAAGACATTGTACATAAGTAGTTGTTCCCACCTTTGCGTTGTGGATTTGCTTCCCATTCTTGACAATTTGAATGTCTCTACCCACTGACCCTACAGCTGTCCTGGCCACCGAATCTTCGAGCAAAATATCTAAAATTAAAACTGTGCAAATAAAACTATTAACTAATAATGCAAGCCCTTTAACCTACGGTAATTACATTTATCAGTAATATTAAATATGGAAAAGTAAATATGTAAAATGCCCATTTGTAAAAGTTTACAGCTGCTTTTAGCACGCACCCATCATGCTTATCATCGGTTGCTCATATTGAACTCTGTTGTGCGATGTGTTTTGTGTTGCTTTACTGAACAAGTTCTTTCTCTGTGTTGTTTGTGTGTGTGCTGTGTTTGTGTGTGTGCTGTGCTTAACCCACAAAGGGATATTACTCTATGAGTCCTTATGATGATGGCTATGTAAGTTTATTATTATGTTTCACGTTTCCATTTTTAGTCCCTGATATCACCCAGGTCGTCTCATTATGCTTCTGCCTGCTTCTTTCCTCTCTCTTTGGTACACTCCCATTCTGTGCCTGCATCCTAGACCTTTACTATACAAGTAACCAATTGTCTTGTTCTGGTATTCAAGTAGGTCTATGGCTAAAACTGTGCATTATCTTTCTGGAGTTTGGTTTATTAGACTAGATCATGTCCTTATGCCACATAGTTCCTAAAAAGTTCCAGTCATTGTCCATTATTCAGTCCTTGGCATAAATGTCCCAAAACTGCATTTAACAACATCAATGCTTTTAGTATTTAGTAGTATCTAGTAGTATTTAGAACACTGGAAAGCTAAAAGATGTGGATTTGATTACATTACAACCTCTCTCACGCTCGGGTTGCTTAAACAACAGGTATTTGTAAAGATAAAAACAGAACCTAGTTGTTGAATGAAATGTAGGCTTTTTGATCTCGTGACAGTCAAACTTGTGTTTATCTGAGTACAGTAATCAAATCTTTTACTCAGTTGAAAGCCCGGGCTCTATGGACAAAGCGGCCTTAACAATAGTAGTGAATAGTAAGAAGACAGCCTGAGGGGAGAGGACTATAGACAGCGCTTATGTAAACTGTACCTTGTTGAGAATTGAGGTCAACTTGTTATTGTTTAGGGTCAACCAAAAGTCTAAATCTAATCATTCATCATAACTCAATTGCATTCACATAGAGTTGTGTAGATTACTGCAGGGGACTTGAACATGCCCTCTTCGCCTCCAACATGCGCTGGGGCAGGAGGAATGTTTAGAGTAAAAGGAGAGGCATTTGGAAAGGAATCCAGGTATCAAAGGCCTCCCATAAACCCTGCTGTAGTCCAATGCAAATATGTGGTTAGTCTGCCGGATACCTGAGAAGACATGGTTCACTCACATAACCTTTCACAGGCCTAGCTTAAAGCTGGATTTTAGGTTAAATTTCAAGGCACAAAATTACTATTTGTAATTTAAAAACCTCTCGAAACGTTACTAAACGTCTTAACTATACTCTAGTCTACTGCACTAATAGCATGGGGATCCACTTTGGGGACAGTGCATGTCAAACAAGCGTGCATGCATGTATTTATGATATCTGAGATGCATATCTGTTTTATTTATTTTGAATTAAAGATTAGTAAACCAAAACTAAGAATATAATAATTAAACACTTCTATATAGTATTTGTATAATTAACAATTGTTCAATTTTGTTTTATAAATCTTTACCAAGGCCTCCTCAATCCTCAGAGCGTCCATTGCACCTCAGTAAGTATACAGCATTTTAAACCCATCTTTCCATTTGAGATTCTCTCATTGGATGCCACTAACAATGGGATTTATTGCTGGTTCCCAGAGGACCCAAGGAGGTGCCAATGTTGCCCTCACTGGACTACGACAAACTGAAGAAAGATCTGATAGAGGGGACAGACAGGCTCAGGGCTCTGCTGCTACAAGCACTGCGCTGGGTAATTCATGTTCATACTAGAAAAAAACATACCATCAGAAGTTTTTGAATGTTTGAATATGAATTGCTCTTAAAGAATCTAAACCAAACTTGCTGTTTTAGAGACTCACGCGGTCGCTTCCTGGCGAACAGAGAGACACTGTGCTTCAAGCTTACATCAGCAATGATCTGCTTGAGCGCTTCAGCAATGATCAGGTGTGACCATATGTATAGACATTTTGAGACAGTTTAGTACATTGCTGTTAGCCTGTATACAAATGTGGTGAGTGAGTGAGTGAGTGATCAGCAGTGGTCAGTCACAAAGGCTTCTGGTGCATATTATAAACCTCTCTTACGCCACTCTGTCACACCACCAAGTATAATGAGTTACTATAGATAATTACTAGTTAATTAATAGAGATAATAGAGATTAATATATAGGCTATAGATAATTACTACTCTGGAACTTAGCCAGACTTGTCAAGTTCTATATTGCAATACAAATTGTAATATTCAGGCATTATTATTATTGTCATAATTTTTGTAACGTAAGCAAATTTGCTATATTGAGATGTATAACATAATGCTTGGATTGCATTAGCAGACCAATACTCACTTTAATTTAGGGTTTCATCAATATCCCACATTTTCATTACAGTGTGTGCTCACCAAGGATATGGTAAATAATCCCTGAACAGAAGAGTAAACAATAATTACCTTCCAGCATAAGCCTTTGTTCGAGTCCTTACAACAACACTTAAAGTTCAGTAGGACATTAATAGCACACAGAATTTGGCATAATTGAAAATGACTACACCTGTATTGGGTGTCAGACTTCAGTCATGCCCTAGGATGTCTGTCTGAAATGTAAAGCTTCTCAGGCTTTTCTTTATAATATTTTTACACATTTTCTTATCTTTTTTTCCAGACAACTGTGCTTGATTTAATGTGGTCTAGAAATGATATTGTCCGTCAGTTCATGGCTCGCCTGATCAATGCCTTTGCTTCTCTTGCAGATGGTAAGTGGTGTCATTTCAGACATGTTCAGTGTGTTCTAACATAAAAATAAGGATGCTATCTTCTAACATGCTGACCCTAGTAATGGTTTTATAGCAGATTATACCACCTGTCTGTATAACATAAAGAATTCGTCACAACATTATTACCCACCGTACTTCAGACAATAGTGATAATCCTCAGACAGGATCACATTACATTAAAATACATAGACATTGGTGTACATTTCACTAAGTAACACAAGATTATGTCTTAGTAAATAAGAATTAGGTCACTGATCATGTCTCACAATTACACTGATGTTATTTTAAACTCATGTTACACCAACTCTATCTTACAAGTGTAACATATTGCCTAAAAAGACTTATATAATATAAAAAGAATACAAAGTTGGAATAAAATATAATAATCGGCCACTAACAGTTAAAGTCTACGGCTAAGAGAAGTTGTTATTTTCTGGTCGGTTGGATTTTGACCTAATTTTAAACACCCCCAAAAGACTCAAATTTCACTTAAATAATATTTCTTATATAAACATGAATTGTGCCAAGGTTTAATAAAATCCATGAAAGTTAAGTTGAATTTTTATCCTGAAATCTATCAGTTTCCCATGGCATGAGCCAAATTACTGAGAATGAGTTCATCTTGGGCTTAATTTGAAGCCGACACATTGGGGACGTTTTTTTTTTTTTTTAATTTACATATGAAACTGTAATTCCATGCCTATGTGTCACAATCAATTAGTTTGTAGAGAGGATTTGTCCCTGAGAATGCTATTTTTTTTAATTTTTCTTTTTATAAATGGTCTAATAACTGTACAGCCCTGTAAGGTTACTGCTTAAACCCCTGTAAGGTTATATTGTTGTATTCCTCATCATGTCAGTATTCTTTGTTCCAAAGTGAGTGAGTATATAGTGTAGGTATGTGAGTTTTGTGGATCCTGAGACCGACCAGGGCTGAGTTGAAACAAAAAGCCCCAAACTTTAATGTCCCGAGGTGTTCACTACATGAAATAATAGCAAGGAAAAAAGGTAGCAAAATAATTGTGGTGGAGGGATCTGGCTCCCATATTGGTACTACTTTATGATGAAAACTCTTTGCGCTTGTCTTCTCAGGCCGAGTTTACCTCTCTCAGATTCCCATTCTTCTGCAATTGATGACAGATGCACTCAAGAAGGAGGAAAAAGACTCACAGACAAGAGAATATGTTCTAATTGCAGTACAGAAACTCAGCCTCAGGTGAAGTAATTTTAAGTTTTCATGTACCAGTAATAAACAAATAATACAAAATGACATCTGGATTAATTTGTACTGTGTTGTAGGAGGAGTCAGCAGACTGCCATGATACAGAACGGTTTGATTGGCTGGCTCGTGGATGAATTGCAGGACTATGACTGTCTCAGTGACTGTACTCTGGAGTACTCCGCAGCTCTACTCATGAACCTCTGTTTAAGAACAAAGGGTACATACTAACAGACTAACTAGCATCTTTTATATTGCAGATAAATTGCCTTTTACCATTTTATTTATTAACTGCAAAATTTGGTGTAATGTACTTCTTGCCTCAAGCTTATTTTAATGTTCTAAAATACCAGTAGTGTACTAATAGGCTGCAGCACATACTGGGCTCTGTGATGGCCTCAGCTCTCAGCTTTGACAATTTGCTGAATGTCTTTCCCTACTCTTCTCCACCATTTTGCATCTAGATCTATCCTGTATGGTCTAAAAATATTCTTTATTTTTGTGATTCAGGAAAAAGAAAGTGTGCTGAAAAGGCCAAACATGTGCTTAAAGTTCTTACTGACCTACTGGGGCATGAGAAACATGAGGTAAGGAGCACTAAAATAGAGCTATCATTTGGCGAATGAATTTGATTTACTCTTTATGCATGTGTGTGTGCGCGTGTGTGTAAGTGTTGCTTCTGAATACCCTGATTATTTATTATTACTGATTATTTGATTTGTCTATGTCGCAGATTCGACCGTATGTCAATGGAGCCTTGTATAGTATCCTGTCTTTACCCTCTGTGAGACAAGAAGCCAAAGAGATGGTAAGACGAATTAATAATTTTCACATAGAACAAGGATAAGTAGGGCAGAATTCCACATGCAAGGAGCAGTTTCTTGTGTAACCATATCATTTTCACTGTGGAGTGTCTATGGTTACACACTGTTATTATTATGTTGATCTTCTTTTTTACCACTTAGAGTGTCGATGAGATTCTCTATTGTTACTGCAAAGAGGATGATCCGAACCTGAACAGACAAATTGAGTATATCATCCAACAACTCAATTCAAGTATGTCATATTTTTTTAATATGTCTATGTTTTAATATTCATATTCTATTTAATATAATCTTCTTTTTCATATGCATTTGGGCTCAATTGTAAGGTGCTTATTATGCGTTTATTTCTATATTTGATTTAAAGGTCCTATATTACTCAAAAGTGTCTCTTGTGAACTTTAAACCATGTTAGTATGTTGTTATCTCATCAGAAACATCAGAATTGTGTTTCATTTAATTCACACATTTGAGTAACCCTTCATTATTAGCCTGTCTACATCTTGAAAGCTCAAAATGCTCTGTTCCACCTTGTGATGTCATGAAGCTTTAGATTTCAAGTTAACAGCTACATTTGACCATTAGCAATTCCAGGGTTGAAATTATTCAAATGATTCTAGTGAAGGTGTATGGAGTTTAAAAACACAGTGGAGTCAGTTTTGTGTAATATAGGACCTTCAAATCAAATATATACTAAATACATACATAACAAGTGCCTTGCAGTTCACCTCAAATGCATATGCTATATAAAATAGAATATGAATATTGATTGGATTAGAAAGTGACCCTTTAACATTTGCCCTTACTGTTCTAATTGTAACAGCTGAAGACGAAGGGTCAGAGTCAGAGGATGAAGAAGAAGAGGATGACAATGATGTAAGCACAAACAATGTTCTAGTTTTTTATGGCGACTTATGGTCTCATAAGGTAAGGCAAGGCAAGACAGGTTTATTTGTACAGCACAATTCGTACACAAAATAATTCAAAGTGCTTTACAGAATAAGAAATCACTATACAACCAAATCAAAACATAAATAATCATCATAAAATTAAAAAGAGAGACATTAAATTAGAGAGAACAATGTGGAATGAAAAATGAAAAGCTTTCAGTTATATGCACAGCTAAACAGAACCGTTTAGAGCCTGGATTTAAAAAGAGTCAAATCGTGCAAGGGGATTTTACTCATAAAAAGAATTAAACAGATGTCAAATTCATGGTGCATATCTGGCCTGATAATGATGTATAACGTAAAAATGATGTTGTTTTATTTTCCTATAATAGGAGGATCTGATGGAGACAGGCCTGGAAGAGGAAGTTATCCAGCCACAGTTAGGGGAACTGTCTGGGGAGAGTCTGCTCACTACAGAGTACCTGGGAGTAAGAACTAGAAATCAGATCTAACAGTTTTCATTTAAAATAGCAAGACTCCATCCACACACTGGCTCTGTGTGTATTTTGGTAAAAAAAAATGTATGCGTTTTCATTTGACCATTGACCATTTACCATTTGTTGACCTTGAATCTAGCAGAGACATTGATATTGTAAAATGCTTGCAGAAAATGCTATGTTAACAGATATTGCAGCATTGGTTTTTCTATTATTCATGCTTGAGGGATGCTATATGGGATTTTTACACCTCATGACATCATCTGTGCAAGCTCCTAAACAACATTCAGTATTTTTGTTCTGTCTGTGTTGTTTAGATTATGACCTACATGGCAAAAGCAAAAAAGAGATCTGCAAATCCACAATCTAGTGGTGATGAACCCCTACAGCGCCCTGTTACTCCAAGACAGACGAATTCTTACCTAGGGTATGTGTCCTAGTCTAATTTGCTCTTTTGGCCAGGAAAGTGTTTTTATTAATTGTCTAATTCTGTAGCATTTTGACTTTTTGATCCATGAGTCTTGAATACTACAGCTGAAGATATCTTTTTGAGTTTGTACCTTCTTCCGGCATTGAAGGCAATATGCAAATGGATCATTGTTCTATTAACCCCAGTATTGTATTTCATATCAAATACTGTGAGATAACTGCTGTAGGCCTAAACAGATGGAGTAATTTTGGTAGTGATGACTACTATTATTATTATACTATTATTATTGCCTGGTGTCCCCAAAAGACGTAATTTAAGACATACAGGTTAGTATTTCAGCCAAAACCAGAAGCAATAGTTTTTTTTTTCTATTCATACAATTGAAATATGGGGTCAAGCCATGTCATGCATCATGTGACAGTAATAAAATAATAGAGTAATAACCTGAAACCATAACATATTATGTAACTTGGTGAATTTGCATGTGTATCTTATTTTTGGGGATTTCAGAGCTAGCAGCCGTAGGGAGGATGGCCAAGACAGCCTCCCTCCATCTCACTCCAATTCCCGACCTCCCACACGCACCGGCAGCCGCCCAATGTCTGCTGAGTCCTTACATCAAAGCACTGGTCAGTACACTTGTATGGAGGAACTAGAACTAGAGATGCAACAGCTAATCTGAATCTGAATATGAACTGTAATTTATGAAAACTTTGGACTATGCAGACACTAAAAAAAAGGAAACATGTATTGTGTTTGTTGTGTTGTGTAATGTGAAAGAATTAATATCTTGTAAATATTATATACTATATATGTAATTTTTGGATTATGAATAATTTGCTATTTCTTATTTCAAGAAGTCCTCACCAGAGGTTCGGGTTTTAAAATGGTTCAAAGTTAATAAAGAATTAAGCAAAATAATAGTTTTCTGGGGCTCTGTTTAGCTTGTCAGAAAGTACTGGCTTAATTTAAGATTTGTATTTATTTTGTTGCAGATACTGAAAGTGTAAGATTTTCCGACGACATAGCATTGGATGCTCTGTATAAAAATCATGCCCGAATAGGACTGAAGGAGCAGAATGGAGAGAGGTAAAATGACCCTCAAAAACACTGTTCTGAAATTATATACCTGTCAAGTTAAGTAGCACAAAACAATCTTATAGTGCAAAAAATTTCACAGTATTGTTGTAAACGTAGACAATATATAGTACATTGTACAGTAATTAATTACCTAGTACCTTATCTGAAATTAACATTTTTTGTTGCATAATACGAAAGTAACAGAATAGTATACACATTAACATGACCCTCCTCACCTTATTGCATCAACCTTTAAGTCTAGTACAAATAATGTCATAATATTATCAGAATTGGATATAGCTTCATCCCTGATCTCTAAATGCTCTAGATGCACATATTTTCTGTATCAAGTTTACTATGTGGGTCAGAGTTATTTGTGGGCTGGGGAGGTTGGCAGGCACACTCCCCGATGGGTGACTCAGCACTGGCCAGCCGCTCCATGCGCCTGTGACATGCGTTTAAACCAGCAGCGGCCACAAAGGACCCATTCAGGCAGACCTCCCCGACTCCGGCCCTCCTTCAAATCCCAAAGGAACTCGACTCCTCAATCTCACCAAGAGTAATGAGTCTCAGGAAACTGCTTCAGTCATCCCTCCGCTGCTCCCCCAGGAACGCAAGACCATACTGCCATACAGCTTGGCCAGGTCTGAATCCAGTCTCCTGATTTCACCCCACGTTTGAATGACGGGGACTTCAGCGAGATCAACAAAGAAATCAATAGAATCCTAGAAACACTGCAAATTGGCCCAACTCTCTGGAACTACTTCTTTGTGCTTGTTAGCAAAAACACAGCTGTTCCTTTGGTTACATGGACAGAAGAGACACCTGGAGTGGCAACCAGACTATTTTCTATCATCAAAAGTTTAAGATTAGTGAGGAGAGGGAGGACTGGGTAGTTGATGTGAAAATCTCGTCTTTGTGTAGGGTCGCAATGAATTTCCCACCAATTGTGAGCATAATGGTGTATTTGTCTTAATATTGTGTAGAAAAGTAATGACCAATCCTACTCCCGTTGTGTTCCACAGTCTCAACCATATCAGACTTTGTGTCCTTTAGTCTCTCTTCTTACCGGAAGACTGGTCATAAGAATTAATGGGCATATCTACTTGCCAATGCACAGCAGCACTTATAGCAGGGCATCTAAGGAAATCACTGTGGATCTGCCTCTTCCTGTGATCCAGTGCATTCATTTTTATGACCGGTTCTGTCTGCTTGTCCTCATGTCTATTGTCCTCATGTATTGTGTATTAATACCTTCCAGTACATCAGACATTTTCACTTTATTTTCTACTCTCTATACAAAAGACTGCATGTCCTGGGGCCTGTTCCAGAAAGCGGGTTATGTGAAAACTCTGAGTAAGTTAACCCCGAGTTGAGGGAAAGTCTGGGTTTTCTGTTCCAGAAAGCGAGGTAACTGAAACACTGAGTCAGTCACCGCGGTAACAGACTCTGTGAACTTAACCTGCTCGGGGGCAGGTTTACTTGAAATAACCCTGAGTTTTTCCGCTCCTCTCGCATGAAAATCGCTTTGACACAACATGGCTTGTCCATTCCTCCCAAACCCAATAGACATGGAAGCACAAATTATTCGAAACGCTTTGCGCCGCGAGAGAATCTTTCGGCCCAGGCTGGATATTCTGTCATTTCCAGATGAATATCTGTTTGAGCGCTACCGCTTTTCATCAAACGGTATCATTTATCTTGAAAGTCTCCTCCGGCCTCATATTACGAACTTCACCCACCGCGGACGTGCGCTCACTTCCCTTCAAATCCTGTGCATCGCGCTACGTTTTTATGCAAACGGGAGTTTTCTGTACAATATTGGTGACGCGGAGCACTATGGCAAGGCCACAGTTTGCAGAGCGGTGAGGAAAGTGACCCTGGCACTGAAACGCCTGTTGCCGGTTATGGTGGTGTTCCCCGGACACAAACCCACCCGCAACATCAAGGAGGAATTCCACAGGATTGCAGGTAATTGATGTAGAAATAATATAGGCCTATTCATTTAATTTATTTTTTTGGTTATTTCTTTACATTCTGCTGCTACCTCAGTCAGATTAGTTAACTTAATTAAATGTAATTTTGCAGGGCTTCCTAATATAATAGGGTGCATAGATGGGACCCACATTCCCATCACTGCACCTACAGAGAATGAGGCGGATTATGTTAACAGAAAATCTTTTCACAGCATCAATGTACAGGTATATGATCTATAATCTTAAAAAATATGTAGGCTGTATGAAAATGTAGGCTACAGTACAATACAACTAACTCATGTCATTCTCTGCACTGTGATATTTTTATATTTCATTTTTAGCTGCTTCCAAGTTCTTCTCTCCCCTGTTGGATTGCACCTAAACGAAAATCAGATTTTATTCCTATTTAACTCAGCAAATAAGCGATGATCTTACAGTTGAATGTTAACTTAATTAAACAATTTAAACTCACGCATTGACTCGGGCTGCAATTTCTTCCCACGCTGCCTCTCTCTCCTTTGCCGCTGCAGCGGTGTTTGATTTACGCCGGAAAATCTGTTCTTTCTCCGCGTATGCCTCCATAAGGACTTCGAGCTCAAGCGGGCTGAAGTAGGTGGATCGCTTTTTCGTAGTTGTCATGGTGACGCTCATGGTTTCGGGGATCCATTGACTATGGCTTTTTATAGTAGTCGTGCACGCGCGTAACTCAAGGTAAACCTACTCAGAGTTGATTTACCTCATTCATATCACCTGTTCTGGAACCGAAAACTCAGGGTTTCCCGTCTCAGGGTAAGTCAACCCAGAGCTCATGGATAAACTCAGAGTATGTTTGAACCCGCTTTCTGGAACAGGCCCCTGCTGTCTTCACACTGGTCAGATCATTTGGTTGAAACAGATTTTATCACCGTGACTCATATGACCAAGGGACAAATGAATTTTTTTTCTGAAATGAACCCATCAATTATAGTATAGGATTGCCACACTGGAGACAAGTCATTACAGAATTATGCCTTTTGATTCAGAAATATCAACAGATCTGGGAGACAGACTCAGTCACAACAACAAACAAACATGGTTGGATGTGTCTCTTCATTTTGTCACCTGTCTCAGTGGGTGGCATTATGGAGCAGAGTTCAAATTTAACCTTATACCAGCTCTGTAAAAAATCTTAGCAGCTTCATATGTTACGAGTATGACACATGCAGCTACCAGGCTAGTTTATTGATTGCCTTATATTCTAAACCACAAATTATAGGAATAAAGTTGTGAAACTGAAGTGATGAGTACAGGCTATTGGGTTCTTGTCTCTGAGGACTTGTGTTGTATTGGGTTTCATGTCTTTTTAGAGGCTTGCTCCTTTTTCAATGAGCCTTCTAAGCGTAAACAAGGATAAAATGTCCACAGCATACTGGAAGTGAGCAAATCTGTTATTATACTCTTACTTCCCCAAATGTACCGGTAGTATTTGTATTTCTCTACTTTATGTTTGCAGGGATCATATTCTGGCATTTGCGAATCGGCCAAAGATTCTGCGCACACATGAGCACCCGCCACTGCAGAGAGAATCCGGTCACAGCCGTGGCCTGGCCCCTCATTTCTCCCATGATGAACCACAGCAGAGCAGACCCAGCTCAGGCGCCTCCAATGAAGACAAGTCTCAGATAAGCTCAAGTAAGAGCATTGTGGGAAATATACTGAAACAGCAGCAGGATGGGTTGGCACTACTATTACAATCCTCATGTCACTGCTGAAAGAGGGAGACAGTTGTAAGGAAGTCTCAGTGCAGTGTGCTTTAATATACTTCAATATGTACTTTTATTATTTTTAAATAATCTGAAAAGCAAAGTCCATAAATTTAGATCCAATGTAGATCCATTAATTCCAGTATTAGTATGCAAAAATATAAACAACAAAATAAATGATTAAATATGTGAGGTCTTAGCTCAGATAATAGAGAATCCCGGTCCCAGGAAGATGATGGATGGAATAGAGAATAATTTTTATCCCTTCAACTAGATTTATATATACTGCTCAAAAAATTACAGGAACACATTGAAAGCACATCAGAAACACTGAAAATATGTTGGGTATCTATACAAATATGGACAGGGCAATGTCTTAGGTCAATGTCGCTCCATGGTGCTGGGTGCTGAGCACAGGGCCACTACATGACGTGGCGCACTCAAGCCACCCTCATGAAGTCTGTTTCTGATTGTTTGGGCCAAGACATTTACTCAATGGCCTGTTGGAGGTCATTCTGTAGGGCACGGGAAGAGCAAAACCTGTTCCACCTTGCACAAAGGAGCAGATATGGGTCCTGCTGATGGGTTGAGGACCTTCTATGGCCTTGTCCTCTTCTAGAGTAACTGTCTGTCTCCTGAAATCTCCATGTTCTGGAGATTGTGCTGGGAAACACATTAAATCTCCTTGCAACAGCACATCCAAATGTGCGTTCCTGGAGAAATTGGACAATCTGTGTAATTTCTGTAGGATTAAGAAATGTCTCATAATTCCAGTAGTGTTAATCACTTTAGCCAAAACCAGCACTAGGAGAAAACTAGCCAAAAAAGACCAAGAGGGAGAAGCTTGAAATGACCTCCACATGCAAAACCAGTCCTGTTTTAGGGGTAGTCTCCTTGTTGCCACTCTAGTGCGTCTTACTATAGATGCAGCAGTTACCGAAATTGGTGTATTTCTGTTTTTTATTCTAAACTGTTTTCACAATATTGTTTACACAATACAACAACAATAGAAAAGATCACATCTTTTGTTCCGTTTTGTCAAGTACTTCCATAAAATGACTCAGTTCCGGTAACACTGCAATACTACACTGGAGGTTTTGTGGTGTTTTTTTTTTACTCTAAAGACACAGAATATCCTGAAATTCACTGTGTCACAGTTACTGAAACAATCTAACTAAACCGGAGATCTTACATTTGATGCTGTACTCGTCATTTACATTTTCTCTTTGTCAGAAAAACCTGATAATCTTACTCTCTACTACCTGAAATTCAAAACATAATCATTCTCCTTTGATATTATTCCTTGATCTATTATAACTGCACAGGGTAAAACAATGTAGAACAAAATAGAAAAAAAGTAGAACAATATTTTAAATGTTGTAATATTTCATCAAAGCAGTATCACATTTAAAACCACCTTTTCTTACGACACTGTGTCTGGATATTGTACTTTGCTTTTTGCGTTGTTGCTTTTAGTTGGCTGATACCATCTCTCTATGGCCTCATGCATCTTAATTGTATTGGACTATTAGACTGACTTCCTCCGGCTCTTATAGTAGCTACCCTTATCATAAAGCCTGTAATAAGACGTAATGGTTAGAGCCACCACTTCCGCTGAGTGTGTGTGGTACTTCTGCGGCCTGGCAAGTGTCAAACATTTATAGACGCGCCAGGAAGCCGCTTAAACCCACTCAAAATGCTTTAGAGACGCACACGTGACATCTGAAACAGAAGATATAAGTGATTTTTCTATTGGTGCGTTTCTGCCAACTGTCATGTGCGATTAAGTGTAATGTTTTGTGCTAGCTGCCTTGGAGAACACGCCGGTTTTCTCATCCGAAGACTACGACAGACTTTCACCGGAGGGAGGTAGATAAGTGGCCCTCCCACTCAGGCAAGGAAAAGCAGAGCAGAAAGGCAGCAATTGATCAAAGGATTTAAAAACAAAATAAAAATATGTTCATGCATCTATAATTTGGTTTCCATGGTAATTTGTCAGTATTAATCGCATGCACGGCAGAAATGGGAAAGAGTAAATAATAATCTAATAATAATAAGTAACTAAATAGCCCATCATTGTCCAGTGTTGTTGAGGGGGGCATCTAGATGAAAAGTTAAGCTGTAATTAGGTGATTTCTTGTGCTAGGGATGTCATTATTTGTTATTGTAACCCAGTGTAGGTTAATCAATCTCTCAAGACCAAATCTATAGTCAAATAAAGAAAGGAGGGGCGATATATCAGCTCCAACACAAGATCAGGTCTTCCAAAATATCAGTATCAGTCCAATATCAATATTGAACTTGTATATTTTCTGTGCAGCAGATTTGTCCTTTTGAACAGACTAATGGCAATGAAACGAAATGGAAGAGCAGTTAGACAAAAATGGCAATATGTTTGCACAATCATATAACAAAATATTTTAGATCTTAGATAAATGTTTTTTTTTTTTTTTTTCTTACAAACATGTCAAGCGAAGTTAAGAATAAGTCAAATTCACAAAGTAACCTAAAATTGGTGGGGAAAAGGTTGCTCATACCCTAATCCAAAGAAGTCGACCATGTAAAGCTACCTCATGGAGTCTGCCACTGGATTTTCTTATTACCTCACATTATGTAACTGTCACCTGATGCATCTTGTAATACCTCCCTCTAATGCCCCTCTCTACCTCCCTTGCACCTCATCACCCCCACTCCCCCTCCCTCCTCCACTCCTTGTCCTAATCCTGCAGGCGGTCAGTCCAAGAGGAGGTGAGGAGGGACCTGTCACCACAGAGCTCCACTATCTCCCCCACAGCATGGGACTTCCTGAAACCTCATCCCTAGCCAGTGGTGATCAGGGTCCGGCCGCAGAGACGGTCGAAGATCAGCCTCACCAACAGGGAGGTAGAAGGGTGTGGGGCCAGAACAATGCAAAGGATTGTGGGGGTTGTGTTTTTTTTTTCACCCCCTCTGCAGCAGCGTAGACCTGTTCTGTAACTTTATAGCGGGTCAGACAATAATCACAGTCTGGAGCTGTCCCTCCCCCTGGACCCTGTGTATTCATTCACCTCTGCCTCTCCATTCACAGAGCTATTTCCTGACTAATCTTCTGTTTTGCTAATTATTACTGTCATTTTCTGAGCTTTTAAGTGTCTACATATTATGTCTGCAAATTGTTTTGCCCATCTTAAACTTGAATCTATATAACAATCAGCATGCCAAGGACGTATGTCTTGATAACATAATCTTTATAGGAAAAAGGGATTTCCACATTTTTTGTACATAGTGACATATATTCTGCCTTTGTACCGATGATTATAATGACTGATAAAGACTTAAGTTGTTTTTAATTTATGCAGAAGGAATGTTTACAAATGACACAGGTCTGCACTGACTCATGCTGCACTGACTCAGGCTGCTTTAGTGTGTATACCAGTGTATGAAAGACTTGAATACTAGCTATTGTTGAGATTAAATATGTGCACGTGTTGAGGTGTATAAGTATAGTTTTTAGATTTTTTATACATAAATCCTGCCATTTACCATAATTCAATATAGTTGTAAATAAAAGTATGCCACATTTTATTTTCTTTCAGAACTTGTATTCAGTTCTTAATGTCTGTCATAGATTAATACATTTTATAATAAATGCACTAAATCACACTTGGTTGCTTATTGAACTGGTGTCAGGAGCCCAAACTAGAACAGTACAAGGAGTTCTGCTACAGTCAGGGTAAGGGGATAAAAATTAACCCCTTTGGCAATTTGGCAATAATTCCACACATTTTGCACATGTTATGACATGTGGGTATTGAGTATCATATGTTACAATATGTTACACCTGAGATGAAGTCAACCATGCAGAGCTTTATCATGTAGCCGTGTTCAAATAAATCAGATTATTCAAATACAGCAGACTGTTCAGACTGTTCAAATTGTCCACGTGTATGAATAACAAATATGACAAAACCCCACAATAATTCTCTATTTGTTCTTTTGTGAGCTTGTTTATGTGCAATTACTTTTATTTAAAGACTCACTATGTAACTTCTGGAGGAGGGTCTGTCACCTGCTTGTCTCTCCATGGAGATGTTTTCAACAATACCTTGAATAACATGCCTTCTTATCACGAGCATTGTTACCTCTCCAGGTCTGACTTGCAAAAAAAAAAAAAAGACCTAAATAACTACAGATCAATATTCAAGCAACTGAGTTTTATGTGTTTAATATCTATTTTCAGGCCAATATAGCTTTTACAAAAAAAATATTTTTTTTTTTACCAAGATTCTGTTCACATTATACATTTTAAACAGATTAAGAGAGCATTAACTTGTAAGGACATATTCAAATACTAAACTGCAAAACTACCGTAATACAAAAACTCAAAACATGTGGTTAAAGTCTTGTACAGATGCACACACACATTCAGTTTGCTGAAGAAGACATAATTACCTGAATAACAGAAATCGTTCCAACTCTGAAAACTTCTTAACTCAACTCAAAGCAACATTTCCTAGTGAATATTATCAACACTGTGGTCTGCATTACTCAATAAAATCTTAGAACTGCAAACCAGAGCCCAAACAAACACTTTTCGACACTTCAGCGGAAACTATAGCCAACCTTTGCTACAACATTCTGACCATCTTCCTCTCTGATTCCGTCCCTTGTGCCTCGACATATTTAGCATTAAGCGAGTGAGGATGATATCTGGGAGTACGAATACAATCTAAGGAAACCACATGCACATGACAGCACTGACGCACTTGGGGCCAGGTGGCTGTGTAACCCTTCGCTTCATCCACACACTCTGTCCAGCTGGAGGAAACTGCTTCTCTATCCAAACAACAGAGCAGATACGGACTAGCTAGGAGATGGTGCTCACAGGCATGGGAAAACACACTTACAGCACCATTTAGCACAATGAGACGGCCTTTTAAGAGTGTTTAGAAGGTTGTAAAGTTTTAATAAGCCACCAAGCTGGAATCTGCCTCTCAAAGTTGCAAACAGAAGTGGATGATGCCCCGGGAGACCCTGAGTGACACAAGTACCACTCAGATGGGTTTATCAGCAGACAGCCATGAGTATGACTGATAAATGGTGACGCCAGTGCAGGGGAGACAGCATTTCCTCCCCACCAGTCCTTTAGAACTAACAAGTAACCCTTTATCTAGTGTCACTGTGTATGGTCCATGTCACTGTATTCTCTGATCTATGCTTTAATGTTGTTTTCTCATCACAAAACATACCTGGTGACGTGTTTTCTTTCATTCACACATGTTTAACATACAAACTGCATATTTAGGCTGAGCTCTTCTCTCACACAGAAAACACTCAAAACACAATGTAGCGCTAAACTTGAAAACTACTGCTTCATGCCAGCTGGAAGGTGGAACAGAGCATTTTGAGCTTTGGAGATATAGACAGACTAATAAAGGGCTACTCAAACATGTGAATGAAAGAAAACACAACAATTTTGCTGGTGGTATTGTTAGAAGTAGAAAGAAGTGAGACATATAAGGTACGCTCACACTCTTGATTTGGTTCTGGTTTGAGACTCATTTTAGTGCTGAGGTAGAGTTGGTTTGATCGTGCTCTAGTTTTTGTTTAGTTTTTGTTGCTCTGGTCCAAGTTTTGTTCCTGGTTTAGTCCTAGTTTAATCTTATTCATGAGTGTAACCTCTCATTTTGATGTGTCGGATGTGTGAGTATCTAGTAGTAGTAATAAAGCTATCCTTTTATAAGAGATGAATTGCTCATTTTGAAAGGTTCACTTTTTAATGGTCAACATTGTGACTTTACACCTGCTCACCTGTAATCTAATATCACGTGAAAACCAGTGTCTTTTGCCCATACCCCTATTTAACCGTGTACCTTAAAGACTGTTTAGTAAACATAAAGTGGGGCCAACAGCAGTGGAGGAAGGTGGGTGTTTACCTATCGCTTCAGCTGACAGAGGCATCCATAACAGACCTGCTCACATCCCCTTTGTTCCTAGGGCCCTTTGAGAGAGCAGCATAGTCACTTGACAGCTGCTGGAAACAAGGGGAGGGGGAAGGTGTAAAAGAAGGAACAGGGAGGCAGACAAAGATCCCCTTTGGCTACTTTTTTCTTTGGAGGGCTGTAAATTCCTTCATGGTGACTGAGGAACAATTCCCCCGCCCCCTTCCAGCACACACGTATCTGAAAAGAAGGAGGGACACTGGGAGTTTCTGACACTTATTCCAGGCAGGTAACATAGAATGCAGGTGAACTTGTTATAACAATAGATTGAGAATAAATCTCAGAACAAAGTGAGCATTTTCTTTTCCTCATTGATTCTGTGTTGTGACATTTTTTTTCCCATCACTTTGACACATTTTATGAAACTTAATACAGATCTAGCACAAAATATAAATTACTACAAAAATGAATAATTTAAGTTGTAACTTGTAAAAAACACATTTTGTTGCCAAAATACAAATGATTTCAGAATGAAGTTTACTGATCTCACAGGCAGAAATAGCAAAACTATTTACTGTTTGTAAAAAAGTATAGTCAAAATATAAACACAGTCAGATGTATTAACTTATAACTATACATTAGTAATTAAAGCTACAGCACCTTTATATGTATGCTGTGATGTCAGATACCTTTAGGATCTTTTAGACACTTTATTTTTATGTAGATCCCATTTTGCTTCCATTTGGTTGCTTCTCATCTTGGAGTTCATAGCAAACAAAATAACACATCTTTGAGCAAGACAAAATGTTTAAAATACTACACAACCATTTATGTAACCAAAGATTTTAAATATGTCCAAAACTGTTCATTTTAGCAACAGACATCAGGACTGTTTAACTTGAACCACAAAGTTTTTTGCACTGAAACTGATTCAGACTTCATATAGTTTCTTCTACAGCCTGGCTATAAAACCTCTTCCTATTGTGATTCATGATTTGATTTTCTGACTTTGATCAAAGTATGCAGTGTTTAGGTTGACAGTCTAAGGCCTGAACAAGTGTTGCTATTTATTACTGTCTGATAGTGTTGAGTTTAGATTTTGTCACAATTTAACATCAAAGGGGTGTTTGTTTTTACTCAACTATTTATTCGTATCCATATGTTCTACATCAATCAGTTATTATTTTTAGCATATTTTAGCATATTTTTGGGCACTTTTGCTTAAACTCGTGTTACTTAGTTTTGTCCTACAGTCTTTACTTAACTACATATTTGGGATACTTCTTTCACCACTAGGTAATCCTTTCCATAGCCTCACAGGTGGTCTTAAGTCAACAGTGGATGGAAAACTTCCTCCTCAGTCTATCATGGATTCCATGTTACTGCTACAGCCATTGTAAAGTCTCATAAATATAAACAAAAGATAATTGTCAGTAAGTCATCTGGGAAGGGGGGAAGGGCTTATTTATAGTGAAATGGGCCAAGTTAGGTCACCTCACCTGCCAAGAACGCAGCGGACACATTCCTGTAACAGGTGCTTGTTGAGCGAAAGTTTCCGCATAGTTTATAGACAGGAAAAGCTTTGCATATATTTGGTTAATATCTTGGTCTCGATCTCTATTCCAGGCATAATGGCACAGTATGGGTCAGGATTTCTGTGGATCTCATTACACTATCTCAATAAGGGTTAGGGTGGACACCACTGGGGAGATGGCAGATAACACACAACATTGTATAGTGCTGTAGCGCTACTGTATATGTGAGAGAATGGGCTCAAAGTATGGCCACTGTCGGGTAGTAACCTTTGTACCTGGGATTATATTAACACAGACTTCAAACAATTTGACACAATTCAAAGAGAAACTATACTTGCTCCTATGTGTCGTCAGCTACAATTTATTGTTTCAACCAGACTATATAAACTACAGTATATGCAAATAAACAGTAAATATTCAGTTCTATAATATTTTTAAATATCTGTAATAATAACAATTAATTTTTTATTGGAAAATGAGACAACTGATCACAAAATGTATAATTAAATTTGTTATGTAACAGCAAATGAATTATGCACTGGAAGAACAATTGCATAATCTGATCTTCAGGTATTTATCGGATTACTTATCATGTGAGTGTTTAGTGCCTTTAAGTTACGCATAAAGAAGACATATTATGCTTTTCATGTATTTTGCAAAGTGTCCGTAGATTATTTTACATTTTGTTCATTGTAAACCACAATAATGATTTTAATCATAGAAACAGGCCCAGAGACTTCCTGGTCAAAACTGCCCCGCCTCTTCAGAGTGACATTTCATGGCCATCAGCAGATTCTTGATGTTTTTATTATAGATAATGCTGAAATTTTGAAACTCTAAATGTGTAACACGAAGGCTGATTATGGTGAGTAATTGTAAGTAAGAGAAATGGGCAAAGATAGGGGGTAGGTGAAAATATATTTTTGATCAGTCAGGCCAATAGTGCATTACTCAAACATGCATGAATCAATAAAAAACATTGAGTAAAGTATTGAGGAAGGAACACTACACCAGGGTTTAAACCTTTTAAAAGTCACATGATATGTTTCCGTTAAATAATTTCAGTAAAAACAATTCTATCATAGTATTTTTTTCTTCAATTTTTTAGTTTTATTGCTTTATTGCTTACCCTTTATTGTATTTAATGAAACTGTTACAAGGCTGCATCCTGTTGCGGTGAGTCACTGTTCCTCACTCCCTCTCTGAGCGACAAACATTCATGTAGGAAATTTTGCTTGAGTGCACTGTCCATCGGCACCTTGCTCCAGATCCACCACAGCACCAGGAAAAAACACACCAGCCAGGCAACAGGATGCACATGGCCCCGCGAAGGATGACTGAAGTGGACAGGAAATGGAGAGAGAAGAGGAGGAAGGAGGAAGGATTTGGGATCACAGCTGTGTGCACTGTAAAGAAAAAAGAAAAGAAAAAATTGTGTTTGGAAGCACAGGGAGATACAGGCTGTTGTTCTTTCCCATCGGTAACAGTGAGGCGGAAGACATGGTTGAAATGGGGACAGACATTGTGACAGATATACTGCTCATGATGGAGGATTTTAAATACAAGTCCAAAAAAACTAAATATGGAGAAAAGAGGGTTAGAAAAAAGCACACGACACCATCCATGCAAAACTACTAGACTAAGCTTATAACATCAAAAGCTGGACATGTAAAACTCCCTAAGTCCTAAAGTCTGCATACTTCCAGTGGTACATGTAGTAAGCTTTTTGAGAATAATGAAAAAATATAGCTGCAAGTGGCAATGATCGGCCCTCACGTGCGCCTACGCTGTGCTCGGCAAACAGCGCGCCCAGCACATCGAGCCATGCAAAGGCCACTCCCAGCAAACTCCGCTCCCAGCAAATGCCATGCCCCACACTAACCCTAATAACCGTAAGCCCCAACTACATTTTTCATATGCTTTACAGTGTATTATATTCAGGCCGAGACATAGACTGTATAAAAGAAGTGGACTAAGTGAGTGTGACGTCACCCATAGCGTAGCTCAAATGAGGCTCGTGATGTTAACGGTTATAGGAGCGAATTTGGAGCCAGGCTCTATGTTATGAAGAGGATTTTTTTTGACTGTTGAAATAGCGAAAAAATTCAGGATCATGTAGAGCGGGTTCATACGAACATTTTAAGACCAAAATGCCGAGGCTCATAGCAACAGGTACAGAGAGAGGAGCAATCAGATCCCAATGTAAGTCAATGAGAAAAAGGGAGAGGAGCCGGAAGAGCCTCCTGGCGCACTTCCTATTTGGCACACGGCAGCTAACGGGTTAGCTTAGTCCACTTATATATACGGTCTATGGGCCGAGATCACACATTAGTGATTCAAATTTGCGGGGGTCACATTTTATTTCAATCTGTAGGGGGCGCTAATGCACCAAATTACATTTTTTCACATTCAGTAGCTTTAGGGCAGAGAGTTTAAGAACTGTGTCAAAAATTAATTTTTTATCGCTTCACTGCTCAGAGATCGTAAAACAGATTTGGGATATGTGGATATTTTTTTATGTTCCGCCCCTGGAGATAATGTGGAAAAATGGGCGAGAGCGTTAGGAGAAAAATAATAACAATAATAATAATAATAATAATAATATTCTGATACGAGAACAATGTTCCCCTTTTTTCTTGGCCGACAAACTATACATTTTCGGAAACCTCTGGCACATTGCTACATCATGGCGAGGGTCCCTGGTCACTACGGGCAAGTCACGTCGCATCATTTTAGTTCCCGCCCCCTATGAGCATACTAATAGGCCCTTCGCCAGCCTCTGGCACTCGGGCCTAAAAAACTATAAAGAATGATCAACAGAACAGAACTTCTCTGGTTTGCCAGTATTTAAAGAGGCATTAACAGTTTTACGGTAGAGCATCTGACAACTATCTTCATGAAGTTATTTTGGAATGGCTTAAAACTACTGTAAATATAACTGGACATAGCTGACTCACTAGCTGCCGCATTCCAAATAGGAAGTAAGGCAACTTCCAGCTCCACCCTCTCTGGCTCCAATTTACTTTCTTGAAAAACTGTCACCCCTCTCTCTGTGGCTGCTATCCTGGTATTTTTATTTCACAATTTTGTCTGTAAATCAAAATATGAACATTAATTACAGACAAATCAGGTGCCTTTTTTCACTGAGGTCACTCCCACTAGTGTTAGCAATATGTTTGATTGACAGAATTGCTAAGCATCCACTCTACTTTCTAGAGCCTCGCTCCTGATTGGCTCTTTGTTTACTATATATGATGCTCGCAGTCCAAATGTCACTGGGCTCCAAATTCACCTCTATAACCTCAGGCCTCAATGAGCTTCAATTGACTGGAACACAAGGCTATGAGGGACATCACACTCTCTTGGTCCACTTCTTTATACAGTCTATGCCTAAAACTTGTCAATGTCCATAGAGACAAGCAGGTGACTTGACTTTCTTTTCTCTCTCTCAACTTCTAAAACTGCCTGTAAATGACTATACTGTGGAACATTAGACACAACACAATAACATTTCCATGAGACAATCAAGTGATTTACCCACATCAGACATAGTTTACCTTTAATCCAAAAGTGAGCTCCTGTAAACGTAATATGTAATGCGTCTTGTCATCAAGTGTCCCAGCAGTAGTGCCCAAACTCAACGTTTATAGTTCCTCAAATATGTGAAACCTTTGACAAACAATTGGTAAGACACCAGCAAACTGAATGGTAGTGTGGGCAGAGTGAAGTTTGTTCTGTGATGGCTCATTAATTAACACAAGGACCTGGAGCTGACGTCAGAGGAACACCGGACATGCCACTGTATGAACTGGTTAATACAATTTAACTATTAGCTAACATGGTGGAAAAATGACAATGTGATTTAAGTTAAAAATTACACTAGGTTTTGCAGTGAAGAAGAAAAAAAGATAGAGCACAAAAAAAGTGGCTAATTAAAGATAATAGCTGTTGGTCTTTTCATGACTTCCGCATCAAGAGTTTTATTGAGCTGTGTAAAGAAAGAATAGGGATAGTTCTGTTTCCATGGAAATATCCACAGAAACAATGCCAATAGCAAAACTTAAAACGAACATTACAGTCACTGTACCCAAAGTAGTCAATTTTAGATTCATTACATCTCCTTAAACATGCCTCTGGACAGAGGGCAGAGGCCACAGAGAGCCCTCGGTAACATAAGCAGCACAAATGGACTCCACTGTGAGGGATCCAAGTTGACCTGGGAAACATGTCAGCCATGTATCCAAGTGGGGTATGTATGTGTTGACTACATTTATTTATCAATTAACTATTCACATTTCTGTTTTTATGTGTTTTCCAAACTTTCACATATCAGTTACATTGAGTCTACTCATGAGGTCTACAATACAAAGCTACAATATTTAAGTTGAAATGTCAACATTTCCCATTTTTATCTCTCTGAAACTCATGGATGTTACAAATATGGAATTTATTATTTATTGACTATTTTTGGTGGGAGAAGCTAATGAAAGGCTGCAATATTCATCACCCCAAACAAAAATGAACAGTAGGGAAAACCATGAAAATAATATAGGCCTATCATAATTATTGTGTGTCTGGCTGACATTTAAAATGTATTTGGAAAAACAAATGTTGCAACACAGCATGATCTCGTTCTCTGTCCAAAGCGTGTGACCCAAAGATGCTCTCGCTCCCAGCTTATCACACTATATATCGATACAGTTAAATCTCTGAGGAGCAACTGGCTATAATTACAAGCTCCTAAACTCCACCCAGAGCCTCTGTCATTGTCCAAATGTATCTGTGTTCAGTTTGTCCCAGTCAGCTGACAAAGAACTACTCGATATGGAGACATTTAGGACATCAGCTTTCCATATGTTTACATGTAACTGGAAGCACTAACATGGGTTAATATAGCTAGACAGCTTTTAATTAGGCCTTATTTGACACATTTTACACACATATTTTTTACTCTTTGTTATTATAATATACTGTGATGAGCGAGCTCCTGTGTCCAAATAATTTCCCCTGTGGATCAATAAAGTTTAAGATGTGAATGTGTAATGAAATAATAAAAAATGACTTTGGTCCGTCATTGGACCATGTAGTTTATTTCACCATCGTGGCTTTACTCACTCTATTGTTTTGACGTTATGATGGTTTATTGACTGTTGTTGTCTGATTACCAGAATCCATCCTCGCACACCTGACGCACGTAGTCAGACGTATTAACACAACTCAATTAACAACTTAATACTTAATACTCTACTTAAGAGGCCCACTTGAAACTTGTTTTTGCCTGTTACCTTAAATAAATACTTAAGCAATGTGGTTTTAAGTGGCACCCAGTACGTCACAAGAAACATTATTTGACATTTTGATTACAATATGTTTTGATGGTTTGATTACTCCCAGTTTGCGAAAGAGTATTACATTTATTTCCGCAATAAACCTAGTGCAACATCGCCTCGTGTTATTTGATCACGCTAACCACACAAAAGAAGACAATAATGATTGTCTTAGCCATATAACTGTCAGATACAGGTGATCCACGCTATAGCGCCGTGGATAGGACGCGCGCCAATATCCATCCACCTCCTCCCTGCGTGGTCTACGTAAGAGCCTCTCTGCTTTAAAGCGGGCTCTGTTTGCAGAACGGTCAACACATCTCAGCAGCTCTCTGTACACGTCTAAGCCTAGATTCTTGCACATTTTTAACAAGCAATTTTAGCTAAACGTTTTTGATTGTAATACCAATATACTCAACGTACGACCGAGATTTACGCAACTTTTTTTTTTTTTGTTTAATTGGAGCTCGGACCTTTATTTGGAGCTCTTCCCGACGCACTTTTCAGAAGGCAAAAAAATGTAAGTAGCCAATCATAAACTCTTAAAATGTTTGCTTAACATGTCCTAACGGGATCAGTTCAAAATGTAAGGCTTGCTTAGGCTACTTTTACGCATCCAATTAATAGACCAATACACGCAGCATATTTTTATATAAACTCGTTCATTGTGAAAGTGGGGTTTTTGTTTCAATTTGGAAAGCGGTCCTAGTGACTATTTTAAAGCTTTGTTGACCTAACCCCACTTCACAATTAGGGTAAAACTCGCTGTCTTGTGGTAGAAAGCGAGCTAACATGGGAGTGCCCCAGGGGTCGCGGAGAAACGAGCCCCAGCATGATACGGTGCGAACGTGAGGGTCTGAAGTGCAGGGGCTTACATCACTAGAAAAAATGTATTTAGAAGTATGCTTATTTGCGCTAAACCACAAACTTCTATTGGGACACTTATTACCACACTTCAATTATACTATTTTACGCACAACAGTTAAGCATAGACGCTTATCCCTCATCATATCTCCTAATGTATCACATCTCCCGAGGCTTTTTGGATAACCTTTCCATTGTTGTGAATAAAAACAGTTGAGGTATAGCTATGGTGTTTACAGTTGGTTATCTCTTTCCAGTTCATATTGAAACTATTGCCTCAAGACTAAGGATAAAAGAATAGAGTGTAACTTTTAATTAAACTGTTTATGAGTGAGGTTTTCTACATGTCTGGAATTTATATTGTGTGTCTTCCCTTATAGGATGAACAACCGGGACCGCTGGAGGGTGTACAAAAGGGTGAGCCTCATGTTCATCTTCGCTGTGCTGGCACTGACTGTTGTCCAGCTCGGGAACATCAATATGGGTGCTCCCTTTGAACTAGAGAGACGGGCCCTTATGCAATCACCTGCTGACTACGATGACAAACAGGACAACAGCTTTAAGGCATTCTGGAAGCCAAGTAAGCCTGCAACTACAGAGACTTCCACCATTACACATGGCAACCAACTAACCACCTGGGATATCACAAGCACCAACTGCAGTGCAAATCATAACCTGTCAGACCGAGAGTGGTTCAAGGGGTTAGAGGCAAACTTCAAACAGTTCCTGCTTTACCGGCATTGTAGATACTTTCCGATGACTCTCAACCACCCAGAAAAATGCTCAGGAGACATCTATCTACTTATGGTCATCAAATCAGTTGCAACCGAGCACGACCGCAGAGAGGTGATCCGTAAAACGTGGGGTAAGGAGCAGGTGGTGGATGGAAAGCGAATCAAAACACTTTTCCTCCTCGGTAAATCTTCTAATGAGGCAGAGCGGGCCAACCATCAGAAGCTCTTGGAGTATGAGGACTACATCTACGGCGACATCCTCCAGTGGGACTTCCTGGATAGCTTCTTCAACCTGACCCTGAAAGAAACCCACTTCCTGAAATGGTTTCACACCTACTGCCCGAATGTACGCTATGTTTTCAAAGGCGACGATGATGTTTTTGTGAGCGTTCAGAATATTTTTGAGTATCTTGAAATGAGCAGCCAGGTGAAAGATATGTTTGTTGGGGATGTGATTTTCAAAGCTAAGCCCATTCGCAAAAAGGACAACAAATACTACATCCCCTATGCTTTGTACAATAAGGCCCTCTACCCTCCGTATGCAGGTGGTGGGGGGTTCCTGATGGATGGGCCCCTGGTTAAGAGGCTTCATGTTGCAGCAGATACCTTGGAGCTCTATCCCATTGATGACGTGTTTCTGGGCATGTGCCTGGAGGTGCTTAAGGTTACTCCCATCAAGCACAATGCCTTTAAGACGTTTGGCTTGGTGAAAAATAAGGGCAGCAAGTTGAACAGAGAACCTTGTTTGTTTAAAAGCATGATTGTAGTGCACAAGCTGCTACCCACGGACCTAATTCGCATGTGGAATCTGGTCAATAGTGATCTGGTATGTTCCAAGAAGGCACAAATGCTATAGCTTTACAAGAACATTCGGACTTGCAATGGAAATGCTCCTTTGATTATGTATGGACAAATATGACATATCAAACTGCTGTCTTAAGTGGACTACCTGAAGGAGCTTCTTTGAACTTTTCTTAGTATTTTTTATTGGCAAGTGAAGGACTTTAAATGAATTTTATAGGTGGATTTGTAAGGAGAACAAAGTACAGTAGCTGCTTATCTGGTTGCGTGACACTGGACTTTTTTGGGTTAATGTTTTTGATAAGCCTCCACCCTCTTCCATACCGGAATATCCAAATATTTTAATATTTAAATTCTTAAGTTTTTTCTTTTCTATCCTGTGACAAACTACTGTAGACTTGCCGTTAAAAAACAAAAACAAAAAAAACAGCCCCCTTGAATCCAACAATGTGAATCTGCTAATTTATCCTTTGGTCAAAGCATTCATGCATTACTTGTATGTGTCGGTTTGTTGATGTTCTGACCTAAGGGAAATTTCTAATTTCCTTTCAATAATAACATAATTTTAGACTGCGTCAATTAGTTGACATATTGTAATTAATAAGGGAGAAAATAGTCTACCTCAATGCAGTAGTAAAAATGAAAGATTTTAAGTGTTTAAATGTCACAGCTTTCAATTGCATTAATGGTGACTTTTTAAATGATAGACTTTCTTGCACTTGTCATTTTTGAAATTGAATTGGACTGGACTACTGACTTTTTATGTTTATGTCTGTGTGTGTATGTGCTGAAATACTTGACATGTATTTGGTAGTGGGTTTACCATTAACACTGTGAACTGTTGATTGCTGGTACGAGATTATTTAATTACAAGAGGCCAATATAGAATAAGATAATAGTGATTAAGTGATTTCTGTTAGAATGGGTGGTGATTATGTCTTCAGAGTTTATGTGAAAATGTACATATTTGTAAATAAATGTCTTAAACCTTTAGTCTCTCTCTATGCACAGACCATAGTGTAATATTATGTACAATAGTAGCACGTCCTAGATCTGCCCCTTATCTGCTTGTGCATCAATGTGAACACCAGTTTCAGGTCAAACAACAATAGTGAACATTTTGATGGGTATCGGTTGCATTGAGGATAACATACGTACACACATATGTGAGAAATAAGATTTAAAAAACAAACAAGCAAACAGTATTTGAATTATCTTCTCATCATATTATGTTTGTTTGTGGTTTTATCAGAATAGTCCATTGTCCAAAATGTACTTACATCTTCTTTGATTTGTATAATTACACCCGGCTTATGTATTTTGCATTACACAATGTGTGGCAGCTAATGTTGAAGCTTGTGTATTCACATGGCAGACTAGAGATGGGGCAGATACAGCCATGCATTTAACAGTGGACATATTGTTGAGTGGTTTAACTTGGCTCAGGACGACAAAGCTGGATCACAGAACAAAAGAAATGCTTTCCTGTTGTTCTTCTCTGTTTCTTATGGGACAAAGTGAGAAAAGCCATAGAAAATGGATAGGCTGTATATTATGTTCCGCGTGGTGTACACTATCGAACACAGGCAGGTTTTAATCTCTTTATATGGCTTTTATCTCTAGCAAAACTACAAAGCGTGAGTCAAATGGTGTCAAACCATTAAGCATTATTACTATGTTTTATATTGTGACAGTGATCATCTGTTCTTGGTGAAACCTGAGACCTCAAAGTGAAATTGTCAGAACAAATAAATTCTATTGCAATTTATGAACATTTTGTTCTGTTTATATATATATATATATATATATATATATATATATATATATATATATATATATATATATATATATATATAAACAGAACAAAATGTTCCCTATATAATATAATAATTTTATATATATATATATATATATATATATATATATATATATATATATATATATATATATATATATATATATATATATATATATATATATATATTCATATAAACTAGTTACAGCTTCAGATAAGATGAGATCATCTTTATTTGTCCCACAATGAGGACATTCTAATGCTGCAATACACAGTTCAAGAACACCAAGTATGAAACTCCACATTTGTCATTGTGCCTTTAATTTGATAGTGATGATAGTGCCTCAGTTAGGAGCACTTGTGCTCTTAAGAACACAGCAGAGGTCTTACAGACCAAGTTCTATTGTTGTATCCTTAGGCAAGACCCTTCATCCACCTTGTCTATGTAATAATGTGGTATGAGAGTGAGTAATTTGCCAGTGGCACAAACTGGCAGCTTTGCATCCCTGTCGTTAAGGAGATAGGTTTACATCAAAAGAAGCCAAATACTAGGTTTCACCTCTGAAGACAGAAAAACACAACTATTCAATCTAGTATTATAAGAATGGATGTATTACAAAGCAATAAAAGAGGACATAGGCACAACATTTGCCAACATGCAGTGTAAATGTCCCACTGTGGTGTGGATCTGTGCCTGTATGCTCATAACCTGCCAGTGGATAGGCAACTGCACCTTTGTTGACACTAATTGGGGTGGCTTTTGATGTTGGAGCGGTCAATGGGTTGGCAGAAGGGGCTGTAGGCTTTCACACTAACCCTCCATTTTCTTCAAAGCCCTCTAAGGACCATTGCTGGCATGGTTAGAGATGGGAATGTTGTAAGGCTTAAATTAAAAAGAGCATTCCTTCACTGGTGACATGAAAACTGGACAAGAGAATATGTGATTTGAAGACAGTTGTTCCAAAGTTTCCAAAGTCTCTGGTTCTATAGAAAATTTACTGCAGTGAATTAGAAAGTACAACAACATCATATGTTTTGATATTTTTGTGAATGGAGAATAGTGTTAGGATAAATAACTAGGCTTAGCTATTTTGTATAACTACTACTATAGTTCATTATTGTACTGAAGTCATGTGAAGATTAGGGCTCTAATAACAGCTGTAAGACTCATAGACATACTGGATGTCAAGACAAATATATGATATTCCAATCTATCTTATAGCAAACTAACTAAATAGGACAAGAACTACTGATAGAGATGATGTCATGACTTGTTGGACAGATAACACCTGGATGGGGTCTGATTGGACTGTGTGATGTGCCAAGAGGCCTGGCTGGACCTGTGCACCAACGAAGAGGCGCTAAGTCTAAACCACGGTAGCCTCTCACAATAGTTTGCATATAAAAATCATTGTATAGGCGTAAATATTCAGTCTCTGCATAGGAATGTCGGCACAGACTCCTTGTACAAGTTTGGCTTTGTAATATTTGTATAAGTAAATTATCTGGACTTTATTTACGTTTCAAGTGTATTTTTTGTCTAAGCAGAAACTAACGAACACGTGAGGGAAAACCTGGTTTCCTTTACAATAGTCACGTAGCTATGCATTTAAAATGAGCAATCGTTACACAGTATTAGTTTAAATATGACCAGATTTTCACCTGCTTGCCACCATGGAGATGTGCTTTGCCTGGAATGTTCCACAGTATGATATTAAACTTAACTTTTTATTTTATAATGACAAGTATTCTTATTCCAAAAAGGGGGGAAAAGAAAAAAATAAATACAACAAAACCATGCATTCTCTACAGCAAGGGTGCCTCTCCAGAGATCTGACCGGTAACTGGTGGTGTCACCTGCTTGTCTCCATGCCATAGTGTGGAACATTCCAGGCAAAGGAAAAACATTGTCATGGAAATGCACAGGTGGCTGTACTTACACCAGCAATGTTATAAAGTGGACCTCTAAGTGAAAACCTCACATTTTCACTCTAATAAACAATTGTCTGCAAACAATTAAAGTGGCTTAGAACACTGTGTGCTATAGGACACCGGGTCCCCACAAAGATCCATTGTGAAGAGGACTCAGCAAAGTATGCTTGTATTTAAAAGAGGCACTATTTACACTACACAACACAAAAACAACATTAGAAAACAAGTATCCATCATTAACACTGTCTTTAAAATCATATATCAAACCATATTGGCCATGTTCTATGCATGTTATGTAATTATGGACTATTTTACAAAATTATAAAACAGTTACTTAGAACAAAATCTTGGTTGTATGAGCAGCCTTTGGAAATCAAGTTAGCAGTCTTCAGAGAAGACTGGTGGTTCTGCCGTTCGACTCATAGAGAAGTAAATTTGGGCTACTACTTGAAATATAGTTATTTGTGTTAATATAACAAACCTATTTTTCTGACACATCATCCTGTAACCCAACAACAAATAGTTCCACCAAAAGCAAGTGATAAGGTTTGGTAGCTTGTTTCTCATGGGTTGATTATTCACTTTTAGTCAAATACAATAGTTTAGATGGTTGGGTATGTGCCATTGTGTGCTAAGAAGCTTATCAATTACTGCAAGCACCTTTACAAACAAAGAGCCCTTTATCCATGTTTGGAGATGATTGGCACCACTGTCCCAGCTCTCTACCTGCTCACATGAAGACTATCACTGGACTGCACATCTTTAAAAGACAATCCCAGTATTCTGTCTAAATGGGCTGCCCCGTCGAAATGAGCTACCAGTAGCCTAAATCGACAGTGGCGTCTATCGATTCATGCTACCCTGTCGAAATAAGCGGCCTTACATTTTTCCGTTTACAGTTGTAAAGATCCAATAAAGCAAACCTTCCCAGTTTTACATTTCTTTGGATTAGAAACAGTGGGTTTGATGCTGTTTGCACACAGTGATTGTACTTTACCTTTACCTCATTTACCTTAGTTATGTCAAATTTCAACACATTTATATGAATATGCGTAGTTCATTTCAACAGCCATATTACGCCATCAAACAGGGCTCAGACTAAAGGTAGCACATATAGACAGTCTAATTTAGCCATTGAATAATGCTCCCACTGTATAATCACCATTATTCACTTTATTTGCATTTAGGTAGAGGTAGCTTATTTTGACAGGCCTATATCGTCTATCAAATGAGGCTTCCACTATATAAGAGAAATGACTGGAAACACTGAAATCTTTATATTAACTATGTAATAGTTCAACGCAAATATCATAGGCTGCAGTGTGAATTTGTTGTGAAAATTGTTAAGACACCTTCAATTTGGTGAGGCTATAGACCTGATGTCATTTGACGTTCTCAAATACTTAGATCATTAAATAAGTGATGCTGCCATCTGGTGGAAGTTGCTCGTAATGGACAGCTCATTGTCATCTCAGTGTAACATATTTATGAACGGTTCTTCTAGTCAGGCTGTTGGTAGAGTCACAGCCAAGTGCAAAACCCAGCCATTTATTTAGGGTGCTTTAGCTCAAACCTTACATCACCTTGACAAAACGTTGGGTCCAGCTTGAATAATCAATATATACACCAATATATTAAAAGACAACATTTTAAAAATCACCTACTGGGATTTATTTTCATTAGGAGTAATTAGTCAATGCACTACAAATATTGTGGGAAGAATTAATCCTGACTCACTGACTGCGTCCCATCCCACAGATGGAACAGCACAATGCACATTACTCACTCACCACAGTCTCATATTTATCAAAATATGCTTTTACACAGTACAAGTAAAACTTGACACCTAAAGCAAACTAAAGACAAAACATGGATACAAGAGTATCATTTACAAAAGGTAAAATGAAATAAACATTTTTTTTTTTACATGAATTGAACAAAATGCATTTTCATAGCAAACCATACATTTCGTCCATTGAGAGAACAGGATTGGATAGGGCAAGTTTGCTGCAGGGACATTCGGTACTCAAAATGAGTACAAGACAAAGTACCTTACTGGCACAGAGAGCAGGATGGCGTTGTGGGTTATACAATATAGGCTTAAAATGCCCATTAAAAGTTAAATAACATGGATGCTTTCTGGAATGTCCAAAAGCTCTGAAAACGATGAAACCAGAGTCCATTCAAAAGTAAAAGACTTAACGACTTAGTCATCAAACTTGATCTTCTTTCCCTGTGGTTTGGCAAATCCACCACCTCCTCTTCCACCTGAAAAAAAACAAACAAAAAACCATTTAAAATACTTCATTGGCAATTTTTATTTTTTTAATCATTGAACCTGAAATGTACCTCCAAATCCTCCTCGACCACCCCTTCCTCCTCCGCGTCCTCCGAAGCCACCTCTGCCTCCCCTGCCCCCTCCGCCACGACCACCGAATCCCCCGAAACCACCTCTGCCTCCCCCACGGCCTCCTCCTCGGCCCCCACGGAATCCACCCTCGCCCTTGGGCTTGGCGTAGTCCAGAGTTACTTTGCTCCCATCGATCTCTCCATCATCCATGGCCTCCTTCGCCGCTTTGCAGTCACTCTCATTGTCAAAGTCCACAAAGCCAAAACTGAAAACAGCATTAACAATTGACTTCACTGTTCAAACAGAAAATGGTAGATTTCCAGGTAACCAAGTTCACACACACAAATTTAACCTACCACTTTGATGCCCCTGTTTCACGGTCTGTCACTATCCTGGCCCCAACTGCACCATCAAATGCCTCCCTGAGTGACTGGTCTGTTGTATCCTCTGAAAGACCCTTGACAAACAGGGTCTTTGTTGGACCTTTAGGAACATAAAACAATGTCAACACAACAATTTCAGTGTTTGTTCACATCAAACTATAGCAATAATCCAGATCAGGACTTGACTATCTTCGAATTCTTCAGTCAAATATCAGAGAAGTCAATTTTTCATCACATCTGGGCATTTTCAAAGTATGTTTGTTTAAATATTAAAAAATACCTGAATTCCCCCGGCCTCCATCACCTCTAGAGTTTGAGCTGTACTCCAGCCTAATCGACCGGCCATCAATCTCTGTGTTGTTCAGGTTTTCAAGAGCCTCCTTGGCATCATCTGTGCTGTCAAATTCGATGAAGGCAAACCTAAGAAAACCACAAAAATTAGCAAGGCTGCCACAACATTATTTAACTTGTTAACATAATGTCTTGTTAACATTTGATGTGTTATTGCACATCAGACATAGGCAACATCCACAAGAATGAACCCGTTTAACTGTGCATTGACTCTTCTTCTCGTGCGAATCCACAAAATCATTGAAAGATTAAGAGGAGCTCATGAGAAGGCAAATTATAAATGACCAATTAGTAAAAATTTACCAAATAATGACCTTACCCTTTAGGCCTTCCATTATTTTGAGGGATTCTTATTGACACAGCCTTTTCAAATGTGGACTGTAAGGTTTCCTCTGATGCACTGAAGGCCAGATTATTTACCACCAGTGTTTTACAGGCTGCCGCAGGTGCAGCTCCTGTATGAACAACAAGTCATTAATAACCAGTTAAGAGCAGTTGTTCAATCTCCCAAATGAACACTCACCTCCCATTCTGCCTCCTTTCTGTTGGCTTTTCTCTCCAACAAAGTCAACAATGATGGCCCTTCCCTGAATATCAGTTCCCTGAGCTTGTTCTAGCATCTTCTCAGCCTCTTCTTCAGATTTGAATTCTATGTATGCAATGCTGTTGGAAAATACAAAACATTAAGTGCTTCCTATGTGTTTACATGGATTAAAGCAAAGATGATGAGTTTGCCTTACCCTCTGTTTGAACCGTTTTGTCCTAGGGGTAACCGAACATCTACTGCATCTTCAAATACTTCCTTAAGTTCATCAACAGTTACAGAGAAGGAAAGGTTCTTTACAAATAAGGTGCGGGAGTCCCTTTCTGAAACAGTGAATATGACCAGCATTAATATTACTCTGTACATACAGTCATTTCATTCGCTTTCCTCCCCATACCTTTCTTCCCCTCCTGTGAATTCTCTTTACTCCGGGCTCTGTCCAGCTTTATTTCCTGGCCCATAAACTTCTTGCCATTGAGCTCCAGTGCCTTCTGCAAATCCTCTTCAGAGGAGAAGTCAACATACCCAAATTTCCTTTAAAAAAAAAAAAGGGGGGGGGGAAAGAGAAATTTACTTTACCATTAATTCATAAGTGTGACCAATGGTAAGTTATGGGGGGGGGGGGTCTACTTACTTTGATCCTCCTAACCGAACATCAACAACTTCCAACTCATTTTTTGAAAAGAATTTCCTAAGTGAAGACTTGAGCTCATCAAAGTCTTTATTTGTATTAAGATTTCCTACAAACAGACAAAATCCTGGGGGGAAGCAAACATGACATTAGATCGTTCATCTTTGCCCATTCCTGAACATTATACATTAGCAAAATTCAGAAAGTACAAGGTGACATCATGTATCAGTATTAAGTCCCTTGTGATCATCATTATTTAACAATTGAAGATAAAATTGTTCTATAAATCTATACCTTCTCCTTCGGTTTTTGCCTTCTTGGCAGGTGGAGTTTCCTTTTTGGCTTCTGCCTTCCTTTTTGCAGGAGTCACTGGAGCTGAAGAAAACATTGATTACCAAACAATCCATCAAATATAAATATTCGACACAATTGTCCAAAATGTCATACCTTCTTCCTCCTCCTCCTCCTCCTCCTCCTCCTCGTCGTCCTCCTCATCATCCTCATCTTCCTCTTCGGACTCCTCCTTTGCCTTCACCATGCCTGCCTTTTTAGCCTTGGCAGGAGCTGGTGTTGTGTCCATTTCCTCCTCAGACTCTGAAAAACCATTTTAATGTTAAAGACCTTCATCTTCATCACAACCACCATACAGCCTTTGCGGTCCACACCATCATCATCGTCATCATCGTCGTCTTCTGAAGACTCCTCTTTTGCGGCTGGAGCCTTGGCTTTTGCTGCAGGTTTAGCTGTGACTTTAGCAGCAGGCACCTTCTTGGCTGGCATCTCTTCTTCTGAATCATCATCATCATCTTCAGAGGATTCTTCAGCTGCTGGAGCTTTGGCAGGGGCCTTGGCGGCAGGTTTGGCGGCAGGTTTAGCAGGGGCTTTTTTGGGTGGTGGCGCCTCCTCTTCTGAGTCATCATCATCTGTAATCATTGAGATCCATTTCAAATATGAGACTAACCTCAAGACCCTTTGAGCACTGCAGAGGAGCCACAGTTACCTCTGGGTGCAGTCTGAACAAGGTGTAATTAATCAGTTAAAATGTCACAGCGATTGAGGATAGAACCGGTAGACATAACACACCGGCACCGAAGACATAGCACTGCATTTCATATTCCTCCGTACATAACACGCATGAGTACTGCACAGCTACATGCATGCCAAGAAATGGAGGGTTTACACTAATAATTACTTGATAAAGGCAACTGGGTGCTCACCATCATCGTCGTCATCGTCCTCATCAGAATCTTGGGCCTTTTTTGGAGGAGCCTTGGCTGCAGCTTTGGCTGGTGTGGCCTTTGCTGGGGGAGTTTCCTCCTCAGACTCTGCAGGATTAGAAATGTATAACTATAAAGGCCAATTAAGAAATTCCTGTTCTTCAGATCAGGGCACATGAGCACAACATCAGATTGTAGGCAATGGCCACTATGAAATTAACCGTTTACTGACAAGTGCTGCTATACAAGTTACTTAATTTACTCTATGATGGCAAATGAAATGGAGGAAGAATGTTATTACCTGAATCATCGTCGTCGTCATCTTCACTGCTTTCTGCCTTTTTAGCAGCCTTGCCATTCTTGGCAGATGTAGCCTTGGCAGGTGTAGCCTTGGCAGGTGTAGCCTTGGCAGGTGTAGCCTTTTTCACCTTTGGTGGAGGAGCCTGAAATGTGTAACACACAATAAATAACCTGAAAAGATTTCAATGAATACATGCCATGTTACAAGTGGAAACCTCTTCTTCCTCTTCACTGCTGTCCTCCTCACTGGACTCATCCTCCACTTGTTTGGGTGGCGGGGGTGCCTTTTTCTTCTGAGTGACCTGTTTATTTGCTGCCTGAAATAAAAAAGGGATTCTTTAAAAATACAGCTAATAGACAAATGAATTAAAACTACCAATCAACCTAAGCTCAAATGCAGAGTGCAACATGTGTCTGTGTAAAATTCCCTCCGTGGCGTGCGTGCACACCTCGTGTGTCACACGCAAAACCCACGTGGGGCTCAAGAGGTCCGCCTGTTAGCATGAAGCTAATCCGCACATAACCATGCTAATCTAACGAAGAAATAAATGCACAAACACGAGTGCGCACGAAACCTCAAATTAACGTGAATATGCAAGTTAGCTGAGACACACAAATAAGTCGCCTCATTTAAGCCTACCATAGTGTGCTTAGCATGTGTTGTTTGCTAATGCTAGCTAACGCACACATGTCGTGGCCACGTTTATTCAAGCAGAACAAGACGAAATCAATAAAAGAATGATGGAAAACATTTCAGTTTGTTCAGTTATGGTGAACTTGGGCCACAGTAAAATGAAAAGCAGTTGCTCGGTCAAGATAGTCTCGAACGCGTTTATATGTGCCATTTTGAGGTGTTAGCAGGCCTCACGGCTGCACCACGACAGAACAAACATGGCTGCTGCAAACAGAAAAACGGATTCACAAAAAGATTGGCGAGAAGTCTCTTCTTTTTTCGGTAAAAAAGCTCAGGGGAACAAGACACGAACACGGCTGAGATATTTTAGGCGATCTGCTGTGCAGTGTGTTCTACACATTTAACGGGATACTGCCCCAAACCTTTACCTACCAAGGCTTAATGTCATAAAGCTTTAAGGTTTTAAAAGAACTGTATAAAATGTCCTTACCTTTGCTAGCTTCACCATGATGCCGTTGTGTTTCAAAGAAACACAAATAACTACGAATAGAGGGAGTAATGTAGGTCTAGCACATGCACGTGGCTCAGCCTGCTCAGTGAGACATTGGACAGGAAAGAAAGAAGGACGGAGACAGTCTGCTTGTGTCCCTGAGCGCGTCCACTGCGCCCTCCCACACGGGCCCTGCACCAATCACTGCTGCGCCCGCCCCGTGCTAACGCCTACTGCAAGCGCCATGGGATTTACTACAACAAGCGTGTACAACTCGGAGTACTACTTCATGCGTTTGATTGGACTGGAGGGCTTTCATTTATGGTAAAAACATTCCTCAATTATGCAGGTCTTTACTATTACAAATCTAACCATAACTGACAAAAGATAGCATTTAGCAAAGAGTAGTCTGTTGTACATGGCGTGAACTTGTAAAATAAACCAAAAGGTAGCAGAGTAAAAAGCCACCACATCGTGGCAGTATTGCCTCAGCTGTAGAGGGGCATTTTTTGTATCGTAAACATGGATCTACTAAGATTGCAAATCGTTCAACACTTCACACTACGCCCCTCAGTATGCGCTACCATACAAGCCTCAGCCTGCAAGAAACTATTATCTACTAGTATCTAATTTGTCTTAAGATTTTTAATCACTGTAGGTTTACAGCAACATAAGCAGACTACAACAGGTTATCATATCCTGCTGAATAGTCTGGTGATGTCCACAATCTTCATGTACGCTATAGTTTACAGTAGTTCCTCTGTTGAACAGGCGTACCAGATGCTGCTCAACAGGTGTGAGTCCAGTCTGCTCCACTCTGCCCTCTAGTGCTACGCGTTTGCAAGTACAGTCCCTGCCAGTCCACAGCACAGACTGTATAAAGAACTTATATACAGTCTATGGTCCACAGACGTGGTCAAAGTATTGCATTTCATTACTTGAGAAGTAGCCTACACATACATTTAGTCAAATATTACTTTGATGCAAGTAAAATTTGCTCAATTAAATTATAAAATAGCCTATTAAAATATATATAATAATGCAAATCATAATGGTTTTATCAGTAAACTCTGTAGTATAAATGACACAAAAGATAAGATTATAAAGAAACAAGCATGCTTGGTTATAATGAGTAAAATGAAACAGAAATTTAAAGGCTTTTTTTTGTATAAACATTTTGTATATTTACTATTCCCAGCAAGAGTACATCTGCACACATCCAGTCTCTGGAGTGAGATACCGAAAACTTCTTCACAAAAGCAGGAGGAAGCTCAAGGGTTTAGTGAAACAATATAAGCGATGATAATCAGATGACATCATACAGAAAATGCTCAATGTAGTATTCTGGAAATGTGAATTTCTGTTCAAAGTTTATAAGTGAAATAGACCAACAATTTGTGTCATACGTGGTGACAAAAGTGTTTCACCTACTGACTAAACCCAGTAATTACAGAGATACTAATTCTAATCATATCATATTTGACAGTTTAAAGGGGAGTTTTGCCATAGAATTCTTTCCAGCTCTCCAACTCAGTTTTGTTTTTGCAACTTATTCTCTGTAATGTATGATTATAATGGAAAACACTCTTTAATAACCCCATAAGATGATATTATTTTTCTTTTATTTTCATAACTAAACTGGTCTGCATAGGCTCTACCACATATCGATCTAAAATGGAGTTAAGTGTGCCATCTTATTTTACAGATTAAGTAAATGTCCTAAAGGTTTGTGTTTATTACTGCTGTGTGAACAAGAACTTGACTCTGGCATAAGTCAAGAGTTATTTTGGCCTTAAATGTTTTCAAATAAAGAATCAAATGGACATAAGAAGAATTCTGTAAGTGCACATGGAATGTAATCTTTATCATTTTTTAAAACATTTACAACTATTTTAAACAAAAAAAAGTAACAAACAGAATTGACCTGCATTTTGTTCTTTCAAAATGTTACATAAATAAAACATATTTATAAATATCTCTTTTATAAACATATAAATAGTTTTAAACATAAATACATTTATGCAGGAGGAGATGAAATACATGAATGTACAGCAGCAGCATCAGCAACAATATACAGCTTTGCGTTCTGTCGTTTTTACACCATTGTCCATCATCGTGTACATTATATCTCTGTCGGGATGTGTTGACAAATGGATGTAGTTTCTGCATATACTGTTTTATATGAGGGTTTCGGAGCGTCGTCATCTCAGTCTGTAGTTTCTGGTCACGGAGACTTTCGCACCGGAAGTCGGTCACATATTCAGTTTTGTTTTTTATTCCTCAGGTGAGAACAAACTGCTGTAAGTTGTCCAAACCCATCGTCCACAGATCTGTAAGAAAACCATATAAGAAGTTGTTAGTTGTTAGTCCCATTTTAAAAACAGAAGAACACATGTATTTAAGTGGTTGGATACATTTAAAAGTGAGCAGGATATGGTCTGACCAGTGACTATATAACGAAGTGTGCTGTGATGAAAAACACTGACTCACAGAGTTAGGACTAGGGACTTGACAGTCTGCCACAGCCACACACAGGCATGCACACCGGAGCCCGGAGCTGCAGGACTAATTGTGCGTCACCTTAGCTTCCTAACTCCTGCTGCTTTGCCTTAAAATGTCTTTGGTAAAAGAGGTGGGCTTCCCAGAAAGATCTCCCACTGCCACAGCATGCTGCTTTGTTTTCGTGTGTTCCTCCTTCTTCACACACTAGCTTTTAATCTTAAACTTGATACATCCTGTCTGCTCCCAGATGAGACAGATGCTGTTCTTAGCAACGCCTATAAAGTGGACTTCTTCAAAGACCAAAGATACAATACAGCTACTTTCTTTTGAGGTTTTGCACACAGCTTTAGTGTTACTTTATCACCACATAACAACTGTAAATAGCAGATCATGTCACTCTCATTCATTCATATTACATCCCTGAGTGACTGACTTGTCAACAAAAAGCTTATAAGTGGAGAGTGTGTTATTGCTCATATGATCTTTGTTCCTGGTTCGCTTTTCTCCTCTTTCCTCCCACTTTAGTCTCAACAGGTTCTCTCTCACAAAAAGTCTAACATTTCGAGGAAACCAAATTTGTATTTGATATGACTATATTATTTGTTGAATTACTCACTATTTTATTTTTATTTTCCTGATTTCATTCCTAAAATCTGACTTTCTTTGCTGAAAAGGTGTATTTACTTCATAATGGTATCTGTGTTCCAGATGCCTTACCTTCACAGCACCGCTCCGGTCCCTAGCATCCCATGCCACTTAGGGTTCCTATTCTGTCCATCTTATGTCCGAAGCAGCCACTCCTTGACGAAGAGCCGCCTTTTTTATTTCCTGATTTGTGCCTCCTGGGCACAGGGTGGTCATTAAGAAGCCGAGCCCACATCCCCCTGGCCCTGGTGTCCACGCGTAAATCATGCAGTAACCGTATCCGTGAGCGCACAGCCTCTAATTGCCTCTCCCTTTCCTCTGACTCCAGAAAGTCCGCAAGCTCCTCACCCAGCAAACTCCGAAGAGACTGTAAACATAAAAAGCAAACAATGTCTCAAAAACAATACAAACATATACTAAAAGTATTTAAAAAAAATCTAAATAAAGTGTATATATCTATATATTGGTAAAGTTCATTTCAAAACAAGCTGTGCGTCTGCCTATCGCACATCTCACAAGGCTGAGTCAAAGGCAGGTGCTTTGTGCTGCGTTATATGTAGTCTACAACTGCCACCGATAAATATAACATACAATAGTATTATAAACATTTACTTTAGTTGTGTAGGCTGGCATAATTATGTGCGTAATTTTTCTTTTACGCATGGGCATGTTTTAGTATAAGCATTAAACAAGAAATGATTTTTAGCGTTTTGAAAATAAATGTTACATGAACAATACTTGTTTGACATTTTCTTTAGTTTTTTAACACAAATTTCAGCTGAAATTGTTGTTTGCCAAATGTTTTAGGTCTCTTTATCATTCTATGGTAACGCGCGCTTTTACTCTGATCCTAGCGGTGAAAATTAGCCCTTACCTTTTGCTGCACTTGAGATAAAGGTTTTGCTCCAATCTTCACTGAAAGCAAAGTGACAATAAGTCCACATGCCACCAAGTAGGACACGTTCATTTTGGCGACTGGTGAGTTCAGAGTGAATTGATTCCTCTGGGACGCAGTAGCCAATCAGCTGTTCGCCGTAGGAGGCTGAAATCCGTCGTTCACTCTTAGGCTCCTCAAGTGCTTCTCTAACTCAGTGTATTGGTTCGCAGTGCTTTATAGCCGACCCATGGTGATGTCATAACAACCTGCGTAATGGTGCGCTCCCTTTCGCACAATACCTGCCTCTGAGCGCGTCACATCCCGCGCAACTAAATGAGCCAAGCTTGTGCAGAAATTAGATGAGATTGTCCAACTTGCATCAAACTTCAGACACTAAAGGATCAGTGGCCTCTCAATATATATATATACAACACACACATACAACACACACACACACACGCACACACACACACACACACACACACACACACACACACACACACACACACACACACACACACACACACACACATATATATATATATATATATATATATATATATATATATATATATATATGTATATCTATATATATATATATATATATATATACATGTATATATACACACGTATATATAAGCCATGCCTCCGTTTATGACCAACCGGTTTCAGCAAAAATAGCAGGGGAAAAGGAGCAGAGATGATAGCTTAATCCTAAACTACTAAATGTGTCAATGTCTCAGACTATCAAATACAAATAAATAAACATAGAATTTTGCATTTCAAAAACGATCATTTTAAACAGCATCCTTTTCCTCATACACATGTTCAAGGTTTGGGCTCTGGGCGTTCTAGTATATTCAGAAGCACTGTCTGCGCTGGGACACAGAGTGGCAGCATGTGCCAAAAAGAGAATCCTATTATGGACATGGGACATTAATCAGAGCGCACGGACCTGAACTGTCACAGATGTCATCAAGGACGTTTGCATGTAGTGAACAAAAGTAATGGCCCTATTATTTTATTATTGTTTCATTTATTTCAAGACCAGATTTGGATCACCTATGATAAAACATATTTACAAATAAATGTACGTATTAGCCCATGGATTTAATGCTTTTGATCTGTTCTATAAAATGTAAAAGCTGCAAGAGTTAATGGCAGTGATGCCAGGCTTAAACTTCTCTGACCTCTAATAGTCCTGACATTTTATGTTTTACAAAGCATTTTCTGCAGCTTACGGCTTCTTTATATTTACGTTTTACAAGGATTTGACACATTCCTTTGTAATGCCACAAGTGTCACTAGTCTCTCTTGTTTTGTATTGTTTAATAAAGTTACACATTCTTTCCAATGACTTCACACAAAGTTACAGAGTATCATCTGCTTTGCTTCTTTCCTCTTGTTTCTCTCCATGTCCTAATTTTATTTTTAGTTTTTATATAGATTTTTTATTTTTAAGTAGCATGGCTTGCACAGGAGGAAGCAATGCCGGGTCATGCACTGTTGTTACTCAGGGCTTTGGCTAAGACAAACTACAAGTCAGTTACAGCCCTATAAATAAATGATTTATGGCAAAAGGGATTTAAATATGTTTTACATAAGATCTGCAAAAATTACACAAGCTCCAGTAGCCCCACTACACACAACTTCTTTTGTCTCCACTGTAGTTATGGTTATTGGAATATATCTATGCATATTTGATTTCCTGATATATACATGTAATGTTACCTTGAACCTTCTGTCAGTTTTTAGTAGCTGCATAACCTTTTAAATGTTACCATTGGCCACATCCAATAACATGACCCATAAAATAAAAAACAAATGGTGGAATCCCTTGTATGTATTGTTCAGTGTTGCTTATGCATAATGCCAAACACAAAGCCACAGTGGAATAATGTTAGAGTTTTACTGGCTGTTTCACAGATCCTTTCCCCTACAACAGTCCCATAATAACTCTTATATAGTGCATTTTTTCAAAAGACATTGAGACATGAACAATATGGAAAGCATTGTCCCATATAGTCTCCAAAGGCATTATGCTAAAGAAGTAGTATCAGTATCAGTCTTGTCTCACTTCAAGAAGGTCACAAGTTCTTATCATTGATTTGTGGGTTCCCTTCATCATCCGAAAACATTGTCAGTTTTTCCAGTTCTGTATTCATTGGATGTACTGTATATTATGCTATACGGTTCTATTAGTGTTTTTAAATCATTATTCATAACTTCTTAACCTTGCAGGTGGTTTTAAAGTGACACTTTCTGGGTCAAATTCCTTGGACAAAATTAAGTATGCTAGTTTAGCCAACCACAAAGTTACATAGTGTAACTTTAATGTCACTGTGCCCAAATGGTCAATCTGAAATGTTGAAAATGCACACAAACCCCTATACTGACTGGAAATGGCACGTGACTGTGGCTTTGTCATTGAAGCCTCGTGCGTTTTCACAGTGATAGTCACAGCACCAATTTGAAACATTCGTGGAGTCGCGTGCTGACTACATGAGCCAGAATCAAATAAAAGTATTTGAACCCCCTTTTTTGTGGCTAATGTTTGACGTCAACATTGGTAGACCTGCGCAATGGCCACACAGGTTAGTAATGAGAAAGTTGCACAGATCAAAATACAGACTTCATCTATTTACAGTGGATGTACGATTTGCATATTCTACAGTTTGTGTGTTTTCAGTGGAACAGGTTTTTGTTAGTGAGTGTAATGCGTTCAAAGAGCGTCAATGTCTGGATTTGACTCATTTGAATATGATATGCACAGAGGTAAAATTGTGCAGAATAAATACTGCTAACATGTTGACAAGGCAATAAGAGACTGGTTGGCGTACGAATCAAATGTTTATCCTGATTGCAGTTAGCTTTAATGTCAGGGCTTAATTCAATAAAGATCACTTTTCACCCAGAAGTCTCTAAGTCCTGAATGAGTAACGTAGAAGACAGTTAACTAAGTGCTACAAGAGGTCCACAGTGCACCACATGAAAAGAGTTGTCCAACCTCTGGGTTCAGTGCTCAGAACAGGTCATATAAACTCTTGTCACACGTGGACTGCTTGTAAATGTGCAGCACTTAGCCTCTGCACGACCCCTCCATACATTCTCACAAAGACCTATCACAAAGGGTTCTTAAATAGGAAGTGTATACAAACAAAAGACATGCAGCTTCGTTTATTTATGCAGAGCGGGTGGGAGGGAAAAGGACCCAGAGATTGTTTTGTGATATGGTCTATATGAGATGGTGATTGGGAAACAAGATCTGGTTGTGATGCTGACAAGTCGATGGAGCAGAGGATGAGGTGAGTGCACAGTTATAGGTTATGAAAAAAACAGAGTAAAATAAATGTGGAATAGTTAGTGCAATGTCAAGTAATTTTTCTTGGATCAAAAAAGTTTGTCAAGTGTAATAAGAATGTGGTGGGATGGCTCTGTAGTTGGACTGACCTGTTTGAGATTGCTTTGATGTGGTGCATTATTCTGTTACAAACCCAACCTGTAGAGAAAGTGTTGTAAAATCTTACTCAAGGACACACAATGTGCAAACTCTAACAACCCAACTGCAGAGATTAATGGAGAAAAACCTTATTCTTTATCAATCACAGTGATCATAATTATTTTCTGCAAGACATTTTTTCAATAAATATAAAGATTCAACAATAATTCAATATGAAAAAGACTATTATTGTCTGATGCTGAGGATGGACAGCCACTGTCACCGATAAAGATTACTGCTGTGGTCACTCACTTCAGGAGGCTGTGTCTGCCCTTCCGCCGCGCTGCCATGAACCAAGCTTTTACAATAGGAAGGAGTGAAGCTCTGTGGTCTTTATCACCATGATGGGATCACTGATTTAACAGAGGCTAGGTCTAGCCCTCATTCAATCTCTTGGCCTCTTACCCCTTTCCAGGGTATATACAGAGGAGCGTTGCCATGGAAAAACTGTTAAAGGCGCCCCAGTTTACTTTCCATTTTATTCTAATAAAGTGAATTGAGATTGTCATTGTCGTCAAGATATCTCTGTATAGAGTAACACGAGATGGATGTACCTATTGCTCAGGCAGGTGTCTCCAGGTCCTGATGTTGCTGCAGCGAACCTGTGCTAAGTTTGTTTTACATTGTCACCACGTTGCCATGCACAGTGTCTTTTCCATTGGCTGGAGAAGCCTGCTTCTGATTGCCTGTGGTTGTACAATGGAATCAAATTAGTGATTGGTAATGACCTGAACACGCACATATTGAGGGCGGAGGCCCATCTCACTCTTCCCATGCACACTTTATGTAGGTCTGTTTTTCACAGTGACACCATCAGCTTTTGCTCATTACCATCTAATCTGTAGGATTTGTTTCTAAAACAATCGCTGGATGTTCCACAAACTAACTGTATGTTCATAATTGGCCAACTTATACATCATGTTCTTCCATGAGTGAGCCATCTACTTTTAACTTGTTTATAAACCTTTACAATGCTTACTCTGACTGTGGTTATGCAAGATAAGACAAGAATAGTCCTTTTCAAGCCTTAAAGCTGCACTATGTATATTTTGTGGTGGAGGGCCTGCCATCCACATGTCTCCATGAATAGTTGCTACTTTACCAGAAAAGTTTGACCGTATGGCATTAAACATATCTATATTCATGCAAAAACAAGTGTTTGAATTGCTAAAATAATGCAATAAAAAAAATGCATTCTGGTGTCAAGTCCTCACAGATCTGATCTATAAATTGGCATGGAAGCATCATCTGCTTGTCTCTATGGAGATACATGTTCAGTACCATACTGTGTAACATTAGTAATCACACACGACATAAATAATAAGAGCTCCATGAGCTCCCTCCTAAAGATTATTAGCTGCATATTATGGAGGTCAATGTGTGATGAAGAGTGGCATTGCCTTTGGGAATTTTGTGGTCCAAGCAATGTTTTGTGATCGTTTCTTTATTGTAGAGGGCAGGTCAGAGTATACTGTGATTATCTCGGAAATCAGGCCAGATTATGTTGCCAAAGCTGAATCAGATGGCTGTGCATGCACTTCTACCATCAATTATCATCTGGACCTGTACAATATCATGTCCAGTTCAGACAAATGATGTGCTATGAAATAAATTAAGATACACTTTGATTGCAAGGTTTTCTGCCTCATGACTGACAGTATTTTAGTAGGACCTGGCATCCCATGTTTAATATGAAAAAGTAAAAAGTAGTCCACTTAATTCAGAGCATGTTAACATGTGGCTAACTGTCATCTTTGGACTGAGTGAGTGAGTGGTTTTAACATCTTGCTGAAGGGCAGTTGGCCAGCTCATAGGGCTGTTACTGCTATTCAACCCTTGTCCTTTACATGATGGGAGGGTCACTGTAACCACTAGGCCACCCTGTTGCTCTGGATAATCGTTATTATGTTCTCCAAATAAGTAATATACTTTTGGAATGGAAGAGAACCCATAAGTGGGTGGTTGTAAAGAAGTTGACTTCTTCTCTTAGTAAGACCTCTAGTTGCCCTCACATCTGGGAGGAGCTTCTTTCTATGCACATGTGATGCCAAAATCAATGTATGACCAATGGCCTGGGTTAAGCACCAAGCAGGTCACGATTTAGCAGGTAATTAGACGCAAAGCAGTTAGGTGACGGTATTCCTCCCTTTGTCATTAAGAGCTAATATTAGTTTTTCTTACCTCACCATTGAACTAGGCATGCCACCTTTCGTCACCCTGCTTGATACCTGCCAAAGGACCTACTAACATCTGGCTTTTGTCTTAAATGTGAAAAAGCTCAGTCTACATTCACTTTGAGGGTCAAATGACATAAGCTAATGAAAATACAACTCTATTTGGAGACACTATTAAAGTATGACTTAAAGTGTTTGCCCATTTGGTGAAGTGAACAATAAGTTCACTATAGTGAAGGTGGTCCACAAGAAATGGGGAAATATGACCTAAGTTAAGGTAAAGTGGAGTCAACCATTTTCAGTGTTGTTACCTCATCCTTAAGTTGTCTAATGAGAGGGACAGATGTAGCAGGGCCAGTGGATCTATCGTGAGATGCCATTGGGTATGGATGGACAATGGGGATGAGAACACACAACATAAATGGCCGTCTCAAGGATTGCACCCTCAACCTCCGTTTTGGCAGCCAGGAACAAGGATTCTTGGAACTGTTACTGCATATTTTAATTTTCTTCCAATTGTTGTTATTTTAAGGGACCTGTCAGGGACATTAATTGTAGCAATCTCTTTACAAAATAGGTTAGGTAATTGAAAATGTAGATAGGAAACAAATAATGTTATCCTTCATCTAAACACAACCCAAACACCCATTGTTTAAATAAATGATTTTTCAGTGATTACATCTTGTAACAAGTATTGTTATATTGTGTATACTGAGTTGCTACAGGTTTTATATCACATGTTTTTTGTATTCTTTTTTTTTTTAGTTATAATGTTTCCTCATCAAAAACAAAGTTGAAGTTGTTGTTATTTTATTCACACAAGGTTGAGAAATCTTGGATCTTTAGGCTGTCTCCCTCTGGAAAGCTCCAAATAACTGCTGTTAGCTCTTGGTGTTGTCTTGTATGAATCTCTTCATGTTCACGAGTCCATTCACCTTCACCAGACTCATTCAGATAATTGTGTTCAAATTGCACAACTCACCCTCTTCCCTAATGTAGAAACTTTCGTTAGAGAAATTGCATCAGAACTAATAATTAAAATGCTGACTTCTTTATATTGTGTGTTTATGGCTGGATTGATTGCCAAAGCACAATAGAGTAAATCAGTTATGTTACTACAGTTAAGTGAAATGCCAAGTGTTAACATAGCAAGACAAACCCATTCATATGCGCTTCATTTGCTGCCAACACAGTGCATGGAGACTTACCCCAATTACCTTCTGTGATAATATGCAGAGTAAGTGAATGGTGAGATGAGCTCCAGTCTTTTTAGTATTTTGTGTGGTCTCTTACACTGTCTGCTTTGGCACACATTCTGTTTGCTTTGCTCTTGACAGGCTTAATATAGCCCCTTCGGGTGTGTGCATAGTGGTTTGTAGCACTGTTGTCGTGTCTGACTACTTCTCCTTCAAGTGTGCTGGCTGTTTGCTCTGCAGGAGGCTGGGTCTAAAGCCCTTAAGTCCTACCAGAGAGCATTGTGGTGAAGTGCAGTGTCAGCCCATGCTACTCTACTGGTAATGGGGCATGTGTTTGGAGTGTTCCTTCTGCCTCTGCCATGTTGGCTCCTGCCCGGTTCTGCCGAAGGGGGATTCTCATTCAAGTTTTTAAGTCTGTTCTAGATTTGACAGACAATTTACTTGACATACTGTGCTGTTATGCAATATTTAAATGCTTTGCTGAATTGTGATAATTATTTTAGATTCTTATCAAATGACTGTACACCTTTGTTTTGTAGAAGTGACCTTAAAAAGTGTTTTCCACTGGTTTGTTTTAAGAGGGTTCTTCTTTCTTGACAGTCAGGAAATGATAGGCAGCCAACGTTCACCCACTATTGCTTTTTAATGAAATAACACACGTAACACATCCTGGACAAATCCTCAAACAAATTACCATGCTTGGATCCCATTGAAAGAAGTGCAATAGAACCCTGAAGTATGTGACTAGATTATAGTCCAGTGGCACTGAAGAACTAGGAAAATATAACATGTTATAATGGAGACAAAAAGTGTATCTTAAAGGTCATGTATTATGCAAATTTAAGGTTTTAGGCATGTTAGAACATTATCTCCTAAAGACATACATAAAGTCATGTCTTGTTTCATTCACACATGTAGCAACGCTTTAATTATTAGTCTACATATTCAAAGCTCAAAAAGCTCTGTTCCACCTTGTGATGTCATGAAGTATTAGTTTTCATGTTGGCAGCTACCTTTTAGCTTTTGTTCAGTAGAAACAGACAAATCAAGGGCGGAAATCATCCAAATTATTCTAGAGAAGATGTATGGAGTTTAAAAACACAGTGGAGGACTTCCTGTATTACCACATGGAATCACAAGGAGAAACAGGGTGTTTTCTGTTTGAGAGAATAACTCTATAATAACTAATGAAGAGTTTGTGCTAAACATGAGTGAATGAAGCAAATCACAGCTCCAGGTATATTTCTGATGAGGAAACAACATTATAACATTATAATATGGATCAGGAAATAGCGTAATATGGGCCCATAAAATTAAATTAAAAAGATGGGGAATAAGAAGGCTTTGACAGTACAGTATTGCCTTTTATTTTGAGGAAAGAATTGTAGAAGTATCAATAGGTTTAACCCAGGAAATATACAGCCCAATAAAAATGTCTTTTGATCCACCAACTAAATGATGAACCAAAGCACTTGGTGAGAGGAGCCTCCTGGAGGACTATCAGCGGTTATAGGAAACCAGACCCCTCCTGTGTTATCTGTTTATAAAGTCAGCCGAGGTAAACTTGTTCTGGGTGGGAATGTTGATATGAACTAAAAAAAGGGTTGGAAACATTGTGGCCTTTTTTTTACCATGAAAAAAAACATCCTGTAAGGCAACTGTAGTGTGCTTTCTGGTGCCATTTTAAAAACATATTGCAAGATTTGTGATTTGACAATCATGTAATTTCAGCTATTGACTTTTTGCAACAGGTACAGAGCAACTAATCTTACTTAAACTTATTATGTTATTTTCTGGTTCATGTTATAATGTTGTTTCCTTATTAAACATACCTGGGGTTGTGTTTTGTTTCATTCACACATTTAACACCCACTCCCTGCATGTTTAGGCTGTGTTCTTCTCTCAATCTGAAAACACTCTGTTCTACCTTGTGATGTCATGTGGTAATATAAGAAGTGCTCCACTGTGTTTTGAAACTCTAGAATCAATTTGATAATTTCAGCCCTGTGAAATCTCTACTAAATAAAAGCTAAAAGGTAGCTGTTAACTTGAAATCTACCACCTCATGACATCACAAGGTGGAACAGAGCATTTTGAGCTTTGGAGCTGTAGACAGATTAATAATAAAGGTTTACTCAAACATGTGTGAGTGACACAAAACACAACTCCAGGTATGTTTTTGAGGTAACAACATATTAACATGGCTTAAAACCCACAAGAGTCAATTAAATCTTGAGTCTCTTCACTGCCAAAACAGAAACAGAAAATCAAAATACAGTACATTTACAAGGCTATAAAAACAGTTTCACAGTATCTAACTACGGTAATATTTTTCTTCATAACATGACAATGGACATACTGTTTAAGAGAGGGGCATTTTTTGACAGCGGAAGTGACAACATTAACTGCTGACAGGACATTGCGTTAAAAGATAGACATTTGTCTCAGTCAAAAGGTTATTTGGAGAAAAAACATGTGCTACTGCAAATCAGCACGTACTCACAGGAATATGGCAGGCTGCGCTGTTTCATCTCACATCACTTGTCTTAGCACATATTGCAAGCAAATCAAGCTCTCTGGTTTCAGCCTTTTTGGTGAACCACAAAGTTGAGGCAGGAAAACGGACAGCAGCCGAACGCTCATCAGCTGGCTCCTCTTTGAGTCCTGTAACAGTGAAGTCAGGGTTCACGGGAGCATAGCGTCAGATGGAGTAAGTATTCATTCAGAAATACACCAGCTTTGTATCATGTGCTGTGTCGCTAACCACTGTTGGCACCATGACTGGCCGGTGCACAGGCTAACCACAAGGCTTGCCCAACTGGCAACGTCCTGATCATTCCCATATGTGCACATATAAGACAGGAGAGTGCTTTGGTTTAAACTATGGTTGGATATACTGTAAAGATCTCCATTGTGATCCAGGGTACATTTGTATTTGCAATGTAAAACTTCTGCTTGCATTACTTCTGGCAGGTACATTTTACAAATAAATAGCTTATTTTATTTAATACATTCTGGCATAGTGTGGTTGTTTTGGTCAGGCTTGTATCTATTAGATGCTCTCAAATCATGACCATGTTTGAGTGCCTTCTCTGCCAGGCTTTTAGTGCCCTAACCCTACAGACTCTGACACGACTAAGTCAGTTTTACAAAACCCATGAAAAACAACCAGTTACTATATAACAAAAAAGTCTCAGACCATCTAACCATCTAATTCTGAATTATAAGGCACATCGAGCTAGGGTGAAAAAAATACAGGTACAAGGTGCATTCTATAAAATTCAATTCAAATTCATCCATCTTCTTCTTCTGTTTATCCGGGACAACAGTCTGAGCAGTGACCTCCCTCATCCCTCCTGCTCCCCCAGGCCAGCTGAGAGACACAGCCCCAACAGTGTCCTGGGTCTTCCCTGTGCCTCCTCACAGGTGGGACATGCCCAGAATACTCTGGGAGACATCCAAGAGGCATCTGGACCAGATACCTGAGTTAACTCTACTGGTCTTTTTGACATTGAGGAGCAGTGGCTCTACCCTGAGCTGCTCTCAGGTGATCTTATTTCTAAGGGAGACCCCAACCATCCTGGTGGAAATAAGACGCTCTGGTCTGTCTTATTGTGTGCAACCACTGCTCCTGCTTCAGTTATTTTTCATATGTGATTAAAATGAAGAAAGGTATCTAGAGTAGGAAACATGGGAAATCTTCATCCCTCTGAGTCGTTCAACTCAAGGTGGTCCTTGAGAGCTCATGAACTGGGACCTCATTCCTCGTGTGCCCCTCCTAGTGGTCTGTTTAGTATCAGCTCCCTTTTCTATACCTGTTTGGGACGACTGCACTTGTACACTGCAGGCTCTGTGCTAATGTGCAGCTAATTATGGTCAAGTCCAACCCTCTTTTACACTGGGCTCTGGTGTTAAGACTACAGAATCTGTATGAGCTGAAACCTTTGCACTAATTATATTTACATTACGTAAAATAACTTCATATGCACTCACTACATGTTGGATACGCTTGATTTGTTAATGCAGATAAAAGACCTTCTCCTATATTTCATATTCTTAAGACTCAAGTATCTGATTATGACATTACTGGTGGAATCCTGCTGTTGTCTGCTTCTATACAAGGATGTCTATGAAGGCAAGCATGCAATGCTACCAGACCAAGTTACAGGTCAGATCTATGGAGAGGTCAATCCACTCACAGTAACAATGTATGTTTTATCAAGATATTTGTGATGACTATACGCAAGACAGTGCTATATTGACTGTGAAACATTACATGGAAAAGCCATAATATCTCTGTGGAAACAGATCAGGTAGTGAACCCCACTCTATAGAGATGGAGATGGTGCTTTCAGATCAGTTTACAATGGGGATTCACAGAATATTGCTAAAGTCTACATGCTGGATTCAAACTTTCCAATGAGAAAATGATCACTGTATCATGCATCACATTCAGTCAAGAGTGGATTTGATCTTTACATATTTTTGTATGATTATTTATTATTGGACATTCATTGCATGTAGTCTGGCTTTTCCCCTTTATTTTGTGTTTTGTAGTTTTATTTTTGTTATTTTGTTGCTGTATGGCTTTGCACAGACTAGCCTAGTTTAGGGCCTTACCTAGCTCCTCCTCATCAGGGTGTTTCTTTCCACCAAAACCTTAGGAGAAGTGACGGGGCAAACAACGGCCTCTCAGATAGTGTGTGTTTGTGGCGGGGAGGGGACCCAGACGACATGAGCCCAGTTCCTGTCTGTTCTCAAGAGGAAGGCCCTGCTGCAGCGGGGCCATTGCACGTAGCTTCCTGTACAGTAATACTTTCATTGTAATATTAAGTCTTTCAGTTCAAGGATGACGCTGTGGCTTTAAGGGAACCAGCTGTGTTTTTGATGGAAACCCCCACAACACATCTTATCTCATGTTAAAAGAGATTTCCAGTCACAACTTCTTCGCCCTAAGTGGTTCCAGTGTAAAAAGCAATAAATGATATATTGGGTCCATATTTGGCATGTGGGTAATTTTAGACCTTGTTAGCACAGTAAGTGGATCATATTTACATGGTTACCACATCACATCATCTGCCATATAGAATTTTAATAGACATCTCAAATCATTGGGTACATTGGACATCTTACCACAGCCCAATGACAAGCATGTGTTATGTAAATTGGTGACTTAATCTGTCCACTGTGCATTAGTGTTTCTGTATAAAACCTCCTAAAGGACCAGGATGGTCAGTTGTATCAGCAATTTATTTAAATGACTCTTTTCGGCAATAAGCAGAATTTCAGGTCATGTACTTAACTTTTATTTCTTCTATTACCCTTAACACGCAGTGTAGTATAACTTCAGCTTTAATGAAGATCCAACTGTAAGATATGAAATTATGGGGCATTTTGTTGGACCAGAACCATATAGATACAACTCCCACACCATTTTTTATCTGCTTTGGCATATTGTTGGATGAGAATCATGAGGAAACAACCATGTGTAATTATCCCTAACAATTGCTTGTTTGTTATGGTTCAGTATCAAAGCGAGAAAAGGGAGTAAATGAGCCAGGCTAACAGTTCAAATTAAAATATGTTTTTCACTCATGGTTCAAAATTGGATACAGTGGATTTAATGGAAAATAAAATACATGAATTTACTCAAGTTTTCTGATATACAAATACATTTATTTGTGTATAAGACTGGTAGGAGTGGACGTGGAAAACCTCATAGCGACAAGAATCCTTTAAGCCAAAATGGGGAAACCACTGAAAAGAGGTAGGAAGCTTTGACCTTTTTAGATAAACTATATCAAATGACTCAGCCTTTAGTCAGACTATCAGTCACAGTTGTGTCAATTTCATAGAAATGATGACGTCTTAAATTATCCAATTCAAAACTCTTTTCTAACTTGTGAATGTTTTCAAACTAATGTTGAGAAAACCTTGAGGGCAAAACTGAAAACTTGAGGGCATACTAAAGTTCCCATCAAAACATGCATACAGGAGAAAAGCCATTTCCATTAAAACCAATGGTCTGTACAGATTCGTAATAGCATAACTATGAATAATGAAATAAACAAAATATCAACTTGTAGCTTTTATAACTTCCAACAGAATTCTGCCGAAATGCTTCATTTAACACATTCTGGTCCAGCACCACGAGTGCTGCCTGTGGTGAAGTTTGACAATGTAGAAAATCCAACTCAAGATATGATATTTTTCCTCCACTTCCTGCAGCACAATCGTCACTCAGGGGTCATTTCTCCTGTTGGCGACTACATTCTGGAAAAGCAATGAAATCGAAAGTTTGAAATACACATCAAAATCATTACGTAATTCAAGTCGCAGAGCTAACCTTCTCCAGTGTACAGCCCAAACATTCACCCAGTCTTTTTAGTTAGTGCAATTTGAATTTAAGAACTGTTTTCCAGTGTAATTGCACTGTGCATTAAAAGTAAAGTGATAATTTAATTGATATCTGAAATACTAAGAGCTTAATATGGACCACATGCGTCTTTATTTTCCTCTGCAGAATTGAAATGTGTAATTAGTGACATTGTTTCACAGTCAAAGTGACTTAACAGGAGGCATTTGAGGGGGGTCTGAGTGAATTAGTTGGAAATTTCTATTGCTTTCTTTGGCGGAGGACCACTTCCTCTCGCAGTGTGCTCTGTGTCCCAGGTGTGCTGTTCTCAGCCTCAGAGCTGCGTATTAAAACACATGCGGCACACCACACTGGGCAATCGTCACCAGCCACTTAAACCTATCTCAAATCCACTCTTACTTGGCGGTTTTGACTTTGACTAATATGTTCAGTGGGAATACTTAACATTATAACTTTTATGATGTTTTAGTCTTTTCCATTTGGAATAAGAGTAAAATATCTGCCTCTTAAAGTGCACAGATAAAACTTATCAAACCTATTTCGTAAAGATTTTGTGCCAGGTGCCCTTCCTGACCCAACCCTCTTGTTCCTTACAAAATCTTTACGTTTGCTGTCTATGTTTTGTAGGATGTCAAAGTCAAAAACATGTACGACTGCCCTTAAACAAATGAATTCCATCTGGATGTGATGATTTTTCCTTTCCCTCCAAAGCACGTCTTTTGTCCCCCACAGTCTTAAACAGGACTTGTGGACACTGCTCATGAAATATGAAGTCCAGACCAGGTTCACCATCAGGGAAGTTAATTGGCTTCACCCGGGTCACTCAGAATCCAGATCTGTTCTGTGCGTTGATGTAATGTGCTCCACTGAGACTGTGCCAAGTGTTAAATTTAGGCTAAGAGAACCCATTGCCTAACTTTATATATTAAAAAAAAATTTAAAACACAGTTACATTACATATGTTTTTTCTTCAGTTATGTACTGCTTAGCCTACTTTGGATAACTAGTGAGTGGCTTTTCAAAGACAAAGACTTCCAAATTGTTTATGGTTACCAATCACACTATTTCCTCAGTCTCTAAGGAGTCATCAGAGTGGCTCAAGACATAAGGTAAACTCAATCAAAGATCTGCTTTTTCTCTGATCCAGAAAGAGGACTTAGCCTCAGTCAGGACCTCACATAATTCCTCTTTAAGTTTCCACGGATGTCACTGGGAGAAGATACAACAAAGAAAAAAAAACAAAACGCTACTGACCAAACATTGAGTCATGGTCAAGACTTTTGCCAGAACCTTTGATGAACATGTGTGCCTGCTTTCACAAGTGGACATACAACTTTTACTGTTAGTAACTTGTTTTTACTGATAATGTTAAAAGTAGAGGTTGTATTGTTGTTCTATAGACAAAAGTAGACATTCACTGAAATCATGTCCACACACAAATGAAAAAAAAAAAAAATCAGAAATGAACAATGTAAACTGCTACATTTGATGGTGCTATCCATCAAAACAATTTAAACATAATTTGTCTAATAAGTGAAGAAAAATCAGAGCAGAACCTTATGCAACAAAGCCCAATGTTTGTGTGGCTGGACCCGTCTCTGGTGACCATTGACAACAATGGTGACCGTAGGTTGACTGCTTCCTGAGTTCAGGAGTTATTTTTGCCTCATCGGTTTGCACAGAAAGAGCCACATCTGTGAGTGGCACACAGTCATTACAAATGGAGTGTGTGTGAGAGAGCTGTGGTTGAGGAATACCTTATCGGAGCACATCCAGCGGAGAGAAGAAGCACCATCAGCCTGATACCCAGACGGTGAAGGCTCTTGATATTTGATGAGAGTGTGACCTCAGGAGGCTTTCAAAGAGCGCCAGAAGACCAGCCACAGTCCTGCAGTCAAGCCCCCTCCTGTTGGCCATAGTACAGTATAAGCACCTGCTCTGTTATTAGGCAGGTATTTATTTAAAACACAATCAAATTAGTGTGAGATCAGTGTGTGACTACTGCTTCGTACTTCCAGGCATTATTTGCTTAGCATTTTTCACAAGTCTGAAAGCTTAAGTGGGCAGTATTCTTTGCTTTTAATGACCACACAGTGCATGGAGCTCGGCCAAACTCATCTGTGACTTATGATGCAAAAAGCAGCAGGAGGCAGGAGGAGACCGATGTGACAGCGGAGATGTACAGTATGTAACACACTACCACAAATAACCCACTAAATCAAATGATAAAACAGCAACTTACAGGGACATTAAGTTCAGGTCGTGCTGACCTCATTATTAACTTTTGTGGTTTATGACGAACTATGGCCCATTGAAAAGCTCCTCTCTCTAATGGAGTTTTTAAGAATGGCATACTCAGAGTAATTCAGGAATTCAGAAAGTTGAATATTACGTAGATAAGTTGGCCTGAATGCATATCGTCATTGGTGCCCTATAGAAAGGAACTTTTTTTACTGTTTCGCTTTTACATTAAGAGACAAGTTTAGTCAAGGTGCTCACAGTGCTATAGGTAGAGCAAATAATAAGTAATATGAAATAAATTTATTTTGTTCTAATTTATTAACAGTATGGGTCAATTTTATGGTTATCGATAATGGTCGCCACAGTAGCACAGTTCAGGTATTGGTGTCATAAGTGAGGGTATCATTTAAGTATCCCATAAACTACCACAAAAATACTTATCCCGCTGACACACCACATACTCTGCAGATTCCTCCTTATTCAACTTTCCATTGTCATTCTCCAAAAAGCGATTGATGGCATGTCATCGCAAATGAGTCCAAAAGAAGCGCACTAATTTCCAACTATATTGATGATGCAGGCTGGCACTGACGAGAGGAAAACCTCATAATTTATTACAAGAAACTGTGATCTTTTAAAGTATTGGGACAATCAAATGAGAATGTTTTTAAAGGTTAGAGCTGACTGATGATGATGTGAGTTTTAATGTGGGGTTCAGTTACGGACAGCCCATATTATATGTAAAATGAATTTTGTGTTGTGAGAAGTACAATGAAGTATTAGATAAATAACACATTAAATTTTATTTTCAGCTGCTCTCAAATTTATTACTGTGAGGTAAGCTGCAAAGCACTTAGTAACAAAAAAGTAATGGCTGTTGCATTGACAGAAGTTGGCACACAGAGACAGTGCTCCATTCAAGAGTTCAGAGAGTCTGTGAGGGAAGTTACTCATCGAGCAGGACCACGGACAGGGCATGGCTGAATACATGCAAGAACCACCATGTAATAAAGGTGATCATGGAAGTGTAATGCTGCCAAGTGAGAGAGAAAAGGTCTAATTACATAGTTTAATAATGCTCTATATTATTTATTTATTAGGCACCATGTAAAATAAAAGAAAGAAACTGCTCTGGATTTACTTGGTTTTTGGCCAACCACAGTCCCTTTGCAGGTGTGTACAAGTTTAAACATTACAAAAACAATACAAAGGTATAGTATTAGTACAAGAGAGAAGAGTTTTTAAATAATACTTTCACTTCATACATATGCTTTGTAAAATATGCTAATATTAAAATACATGGACTTCCAGCCTTAATAAGCAGAATATGCGGGTAAGAATTAAAAATGTTAGTTGCACTAATGATGATCAAGATGATCTACTAGTGACGGTCTCATAATTTTCAATGCAGAACTTAGAGTCCTAGTACTGATTTGTTCACATGAATTTGAGCAGAGTTTGTTTTGCCCTAGTACAGAGCTCTTATGGTCAAAATATGTCTATTGTTTATTGTATTGTTTGTCCAGTGTTTTATTGTCTGGTAATCAGGAAGTGCATGTTAGCATGCTAATTGCTATTATCTTCCATCACAACAAAATTCTGCACTGGTCTCTGAGAGTTGTGAAAAAAGTTTGTAAACTTATGCTGAATAATTAAGGTGCCTGGAATGCATAACGTCAGTGAGGAATAACTTTGGACCATTGCAAACAATAGCTACTGTATATACGTGTGATAGGAATCTAACAAGTAGCAGATGCTCTTGGGCTATGTGCTCCCCTGTAAACCTAATAGGGTTGAAGGCACACAGACCAGGTAGCTGCAAGTACTGCACCTTCACAGTGTTTGTAAATAATATCATTAAAAGGACAGCGGGTCATTTGGTCCAGTGTAGCTAATAGTTCTAATCAGCTGACGTTAAAAGAGATTGTCTTAAAGGGACTCTCGGCAACTTTGGAACAGGAGACAGATGTTGGGAAGTGAGAGATAGACCAAATTACAGAGCAATTCCCACAAATTAGTGTCTGTCCAACACTGATACAAGAGAGGAAATTTGGGAAAACGAGGGATGACGTGTTACAACCCAGCAAACTCGAGAACAATTAGTATAGTGGATTAAAGAGGCTGTAATAGTTTCTTGTAAGCTGATTTCACCTGTGGCAAAAGCACTGATCAGTACCACTTAAGTCAGAGAAGTTATTAAGAAGACAGTAAAAGGGCAAGGCACCAAAACATGCCCAACAGGCTCCAGAGAGCTCAGTTGGAGAGTTACAATGCATATTTAGATCTGATTTCAGAGTTTAAAGGAAAAATCAGTGGAGATGGTTGCAGTTAATAAAAATAAAATACACAAAATTGTGAGCTGTAAGTCATGTTATAATGCTGTTACTGCCTTAAAAACATACCTGGAGTTGTTTAACAGCTACCTTTTACCTTTTGTTCAGTAGAGATTAGCAATACCAGGTCTGAAAACATCCATATGATTCTAGTGAATGTGTGCGGAGTTTAAAAACACAGTGAAGACTTCCCGTATTACTACATGACATCACAAGGTGGAACAGAGTGCTTTCAGTTTGAGAGAAGAACTCAGCCTAAATAAGCAGGGCTGCAGAAACGACATATAACATAGAAGAGAATAATATGGCCCATTTAAACCGAACTGACCGAAAAGTATAAAAAAAAAAAAAAATCACAATCTTACAGGTAAAATGTTTCCTGGAATCTTGAAACTTCCCCGTTTTCAACAAATACTTTGACATCTGTGATATGAGCGACTAGTACATACACTATTTATACATTATTAGCTGTTTTCTGTTAGCTTTTGTGATTACTCTTGGGGAAAAAACTGTGAAAATGTGTGCAATTTTCAGTCAGAAGCTCGTACTGTTGCCTTTAGCCAAGTGAGATCAATGTGTTTAAGTTTGGGGTCGGGGCAGGAGCCTGCTTTTAATTCCTTAAAGGATGTGACCTCAGACAGCTAAACATGGGAGGCATGTTGAGCCACTTAGCACCAGGGAAATTCGTCTGAGAGGGGTGGGTACGTTATTACTGCTGATAGGAAAATGAAGCTGATTCACATTGTCTCCAGACCTGCCCATTGATGAGTCATGAGGTGTGTTATGTGTTATTGTTCTCCGTCATCCCAGAGTATCAAGTCTGTCTGTGGACTGGGCTGCTGTCATCCAAGAGGTCTGCTCCATTCACACACTCCGCCAGGATCCTCATTAAGGCCAAAAGACAAGGCCTAAAGCATCTGCACAGGGGCCTACTCATGTTTTAATTTGTATAACGCAAATTAGTAAAGCCATGATGCAATTTACTCTAAACTACGTCTGTCCTCATATTTACTGCCTTTTTTTCCATTGCATCTCCAGAACTAACCATCAGTGACATATGTGAAACAAAGGAGCTCATTGGTCACCCATCTTTTAAAAACAAAAATGTTCTTCACCTCAGATTAACACGAGTTTAGAGATTCAAGATTCAACATTCAAGATTCAAGATTCAAAGCTTTATTGTCATATGTACAGTAAAGAAACACATTTCCCTGTACAATGAAATTCTTACTTTGCTGCCCACACCGGATGCCTAGAGTATACACACAATTTTAAATAGATAAATAAGGTAAGAGATCAAAAGATAAGAGTATGTAGAGAATAAAAAAAGTATATATATAAAAAAAATAGAAACAATACTTTACAGAATAAGTAAATGTAAACAAACAGAAATTGAGCAATGTGTTTTTCATTTATGTGTTATGTTATGTTCATTGATTCTGCAGAAATTAGTGATGTTTTTCAGTCTCTTCTGATATTATTTTCCTTTCTTTTTCCTTGTAAGCAGCCATTTGAGTTGATATGGATGAACCATGCATGTTTCTGATTGGCTGATCCACCAGTCAATCAATCACTCCCATCTCAAAATGAAAGACTGAATGGTGACCAGAATCATATCTTTGTAAAGTCTTAGAGAAGTGTGTATTCTGGATCCCAGGCTACTGTATAATGTATAATGAATCAAATAAGAGTTCAAAAGGATGGCATATTAAAGAAGAATATATTGTGTATACCAAAATAAATTCTGTAATGGTATTTTAGTTTCCATATGCCAAACCAAGTGTCTCAGAAAAGCTGAATTGTATTGCACATGGCACATTCTCTATACGTGCAGCCTTCACATATTGAAAGTGTTCCTTCTCAAGTAACCAGTTTATTTTAGGACTCATAATTTTATCCAGGCTTTACTTGTCTTTTTATCTTAAAATAATATTACCTCATTCATGAAGTAGAAAGCAGGCCTCTATATGAGAAAGCCCACAGGTGATGACATGTCTAGGGGATGTCCCATATCAAGTTTTGGAGCAGGAAATATATAGATTTTAACCAAAGGTGTCACTTTTTGAATAGTGCCCATAATAGTTTCAAGTTCATATAATTCAAATATATCCATGTTCTCTGCAGCTTTCCAACAGTCTCCTGGCCTGTATCTGGTGCGCCATAAGGGGTGCCTCCATGTTGGATTTTCCATTTCTGGAACTTAAAAAAAACAAGCTCACGGAGCAAATCATTGAATGAATGGAGGAATGTGACACACACTTCAGATCTGGTGACATTTGAGGGGCTTCCAGTGTTTACATGTTCCAATAGTACTTTTGACATGTTTCGCCATTGGCTGAATGGGAATTGTTAAATGTCAACGGTGTTTCCAAAAGCTTTCATGCAATGTTTGGCCACTTACTTTGATTTGTTTATTACAGAGTCAGCATTTTTCTCTTTTTTTTCTCTTTTTTCATTTCAAGGTATTCCTCTTCGATTAGCGTCAAGGCCAATAGAATGAGCAGTGGGCCCAAAATAATGTTCTTAAAACTTAATTATTGATAATATTATAACTTATGGAAATCATTGTTAAAATATGATTCTAGTTATGCAGCTAGATTACATTATTGTGCTGTTACAAAAGCCTATGGATCCATATGTTTATGATGCCAAGTTTTCTTTGTGCACATTACAGGAGTACTGTAGAGTGTTGAGTGCCCTGCCATTCACCTCACCCCCCAGAATGCTTCACGACACAAGACGAGGTGAGCCTTATGGACCAGGATTGAATTTCTTACACGTCCTTTTCAGCAGTGAATAATATTCTTGTAATGTCTATTAGTCCTGGCAGCCCCACATGAGTCTTCTGGCAAAAAATGTAATCCCACACACTGACAAAGTACATAAAGTCCATTTGTATCACTTAATATCATAACATCATCATAATACTTTACTTCTAAATACATTTATAATGCCTTATTTGACCCCAGTCTCTTGTTATTTTTAGTACTTATTTTTTTATTTATTATCACCATTTATATTCTTGCCTTTGCCACGGTGTCCACATACATGCAACAATTTTACAGAAACCTTAAATGTAGACAGTGCTTTTTCTCAGCTAGTCTAAAGCCCACATCCAGTGATGATAAAGTGAAAAATTACATGATTAGGTCCCTTTCCATTGGTGTTAAATATACACGCAGCTATAGATAGGCTGTGGGTGTGGACTGGAGGGAAAATAGGACAATGCTTTTTGTATGTGTGTGTGTTATCTGCTGGTAGCACTTACCTCAGACCCAGGTAGTGCTTTGTTATGGGGCATTCAGCTTCAGTATCTGACATGAAGGGAGGAGGAGTTGGTGAAGAATTGGACATGTTGCCTGTGGGTGACATACATTTGGCTTTTCCTAGTGTCTGAAGGATATTAAGAAGATAGAATGAGAACAATAAAAATGAAACTTCACAAAGAAGCTGATTTTAAAATAAGGGCAGTAATTCCTCTATAATCACTGTTGTCCCTACATATTACAGGATTGCCAAATTTTCAGAGATTAACAAGTAACCCCACGAAAATAAAAACAAAACATTTAAAACTAAATAATGTTTTGTGTATTGAGGTGCACTTATTTTTAATAGCATCATAAGTAAAAAGCTCATATTCCAGTCTTAACTGCATCTATCCTCTATATCAGAGGTACTCAACTGGCGGACTCCGGTCCAGATCCGGACCCAAATGTAATGACATCCGGACCGAGACAAAAATCTCTCTCTCTCTCTATTTTTTCATAGCGTTCCGGATTTCACTGGGATGTGCTTTGCTGTGAAGCTGTGTTCTCTATCCCCACCCGACCGGTGACAGCTGCCACTTTGACATTAACGTCTAATTGTCGGAGTGGGGTGTGTCCATTTGTTATCAAATGTCCTGCACTCCAACATGTTTTTCCTCCGTGGTCGGAGTGGCGGCACATTAGCTTTTTTTTCAACATCCCGCCATTCCGACATGTAATTATTAAGTTTCGACTGCACTCTTTTCAGGACCAGATTTTCACGGACTGGTAGGGGCGCGTTACGTGGGGCCGGAGGAGGTGCATTACGTGGCCAAAGGAGGCCCGTTACATGTGGCTGGAGGAGGCCCATTATGTGCGGCCGGAGGAGGCGCGTTACGCGTGGCCGGAGGAGGCCCGTTATGCGTGGCGGGAGGAGGTCCATGACGCGTGGCCGGAGGAGGCGCGCTGAGGTTGGCGGGAGGAGGCGCGTTGCGTGCGGCCGGAGGAGGCGCAGCATGGTTTAATCCTGATTAAATCCTGTTGTAGTCCTGTTTTGGACTTGGTTTTAGTCTTGTTATAGACCTGGTTTAGTCCTGGTTTAGATCTGGTTTAGACCTGGTTTAGTCCTGGTTTAGTCCTGGTTTAGACCTGGTTTAGACCTGGTTTGAGTCCTGATTTTAGTCCTGGTTTAGTTTTAGACCTGGTTTAGTCCTGGGTTTAGTCCCGTTTTAGACCTGGTTTTAGTCCTGTTATAGACCTGGTTTAGCCCTGGTTTAGACCTGGTTTATTCCTGGTTTAGACCAGGTTTTTTTCCTGGTCTTAATCAGGTCTAAAACCAGTCACAGTCCTTATTGTCTGTGTTATTTTGATGCGTAGTTAGAAAATTTCGGAGGTGCACACAGAGAACTATAATAAAATCTTATATACCCATGGGTGCAGGCGGTCGACACAGTTTTGACGCAGAACCATAAATTGGCCTTAATTCGGCCTTTAGCTTTTCACACTGATTCGGACACAACACACAATACTTAATGCATAGTTCAAATGTTCCATGTGGATTTACAACATTTTTTGTTAGAAGTTCTATGTTTGAAAATCCACCGTCACTTTTTCGGACCCTGGGAACTCTGTAAATTTGGTAAGTGGACCTTTTGAGTTTGTAATTGAGTACCCCTGCTCTATATTATGATGTAAAAGTATCGGTCAGTGACAAGCCCCCCAAAAAGCCACATAAAAAAGAAGTCCAAAACTGGATTTGGCAAATCGGCTTTGTTGTTTGATGATACTATCTTGATCTCTACACTGTATAAAAGCTGTGCAACAAAATGAAACATGGAGTCTGTAAAGTTCTCAGTCCATTCAAAAATGCAGATTTCTTTTCCCTGAAAGTTATATAAAACAAACAGTGTTGTTGTTGGTCATGGTTTGAATAGTGAGAATAGCGCAGAGCTGTGTGCGCCCACCTCATTACAGGGGAGTCCTGGGCGTCTTGTCAAGTCGTAACAGTGCAAGTTTCCATGTGATTTCTTTGAGGTGACTGTTTATGATGGTGTTTCCCAGTGCGCCGGTGGAACTCCTTGTTTTGTTTTTGCTCTGCATATTGGAAAGAACATGTTTCCAACACTGCACGGCCAGTGCTGCCAGGGACCCCTTGATGATGCCTCATCCTGCACAACCACTCCCAGATGCTCGCCCACTTTTACAAATAGACTTTCCTCATTATTTGAGACCTTACTCGTTTGGCACAATGCTGGCAGTGATTACTGAACAGTAGAATTAAGTAGGCTCTTGTTATGAAATGTGGGAAAATCAAAACCTTCAAAAATTGGTTAGGAGTCTTGGGTTTGACAATGTGAAAAAATATATTGGACTTTATAGGGGTATTACACAAAACACATAAATGTCATTCACTTTACCAAACCAAACGTAAAGTTGAGTTTCCAAATTAAACTCCAAAAAGTAGTAAAGATGTATAAGTAGTAAACATAAGACGTAGCCTATAATGTTTATTTTTATTCTTTATTTCATTACGTAAATCTTAAACCCTTAATAATATTGTTAACTCTCACTGTAACAACTTAGAAATAGAAAATAAAAGACACTTCCCTTATAATGGAAATGGCAACTACTACTCCTGCTACTGCTGCTATTACTAGCACTATTAGCTGATCATGTAATTTTACTCTCTGGACTGCAGGCTGTGTTCATTAGTGACGTAACTGCTCCAGTGCACAGCTCTGCAGTGAGGTTAGTTTGTCCTGAGCCAAGTGGGATATATTTGAGCCCAATACCTGTGGGTTTGAGGGCAGAAACACAAGTGTTTTTCTGTGTCTGTGAAAGCCTCTGCAGTAATTTGCCTAAAATAGATTTCCAGTGTAGAATAACTGTGGGAAAAAAGACTACGTTTGGTTAATGGGGTTTATCCTGAAGATCCATTTGGAATCGTGAGGTGCAGCTACTAGTACTGTAGATTTGCAGTAAAATCAGAGTTGACATCCAAAATAAATATATAGTATCATTTAATATCACAGCAATCAAATCATGGAAGAGGTCTGATGATCCCAGTGCATTCTCAGACAAAAGAAAAAGTTACATTAAATAAAAAGAGGAGGTTCAACCAGCATATTGCAGCATGAGGGAATTGTCTTACTTTATAACATTATACTAACAACTACTTCCCACCAGCTGTTAGAAGCTTGAACAATGCACTTTGAACTTTGTAGCACCTAATATTTTGGAAGCTTAATATTTGTAACATGTTTATTTCACAGTGTCAATGTGTTGCCTGTAATGATTTTTTTTTTCATGTGGTTGTTTTTGATGTATCATGGTGCACTTCAAGCTTTTTGCACATGTTTTTCCAATGTTGTTTTTAACTATAAATGGCAAATAAACTAACCTAAACCATAGACTGGAGCCGGACGCTATGGGTGACGTCACCACCCCCTTAATCCACTTCTTTATCTATGACCTAAACCTATATTATAGCTTGACATACAAGTGCTAACCAGACATGGACAGTATTTATGAGAGTTCAGGAATATGCTAAACCACACATTATTTGATTTTCATGTCAAAGGATTTTTGAAACCCATCTGTCCTCATTCGTTCTGGGCACAGCTGAGCCATAAATCTCTGTGTGCCTCTGATCTTTGATACGGAGCCTGACGCTGTGTTCACTGGGACATGGGACTTTCACAACAAGCAGGTCATTAGCATCAGACGGGAAACAAATAGCGGACCTCATTGCGAACCAGCGCCTTGTGAGAGAGATTACAGGCATGTGGGCCCAATTGGTTAACAATGGTCCAGTCCGGTTTGAAGGGCAGATGATTGCTGACATATGGTAGCCTTAAAGTCAAAGGAGAGAGGCATCAGGTGGTATAAGAGTGGGGGGTCAGCGAAAGAGGGGTGCTCGCTCTCAGGGATGAAAGAACCGGGGTGATGTCAGTCTGACACAGGGACCCTGGAGCGCCGCTGATGTAACCTTTACCCCCAGACTTGGAGCAGGAGGTGGTACTGCTCTAAGAAATGCAGGCTGAGCAGGATCATTACAGACAGAGAGCATCCAGAAGCTAACCCAGTCCAGAATGGATGTTATCTATTAGCTAACGCGACACTCCTAGTAGTCCTAAAAGCAGTGGACTTCAAACTATGTTAATGTCATTTGGATAAGTCTTGGTTTAGGTAGTTTCTGAAATTATTTACTGGTGAAAAAGGACTATACCATATCCACATATTCTCTGCGCTCTGGCCAGTCAGAAAAAGCGATGGGGTGTTGTTATGTGAGTGTCGTGAGAGAGGACAGAGCTGGAGAAGCAGACGTAGTGGTGAGACAGATAAATGGGACTGGTGCTGTAATACCTCATATGATTTTAAATGTAGTTACAACATAAAATTATTATTATTAAAGTATAGAAATACAAATCTACTCAAAAACATAGAATTACAGTAGAAATATAATCAATTATTGTAATGTGTTTTGTAATTTGTTACTTTCCACCCCTGCACCCAGGTATCTATATCTATCAGATATAAGATACCCAGCCACAACTATATAGGCCTTTTCCAGTTTGAAAACCTTCCAAAAAAGATACAGTAGAACATAAGTCATTCACACTTACTTAGAAATTTAAATATGAACAGCTAAATAACACACAAAATCCCATAATCCCACAAAGAGAATAAGAGGTTAGAAAAAGCCTAATTGCAGCATTTGGATTTTAATTAACTTGTATGTTAATTATTGTTTTGAAGCACTGTACTGAATAATAAAATTACACACTGTCTTGACCTGAGGAGTCAAAACACACTAGTTTGTGACTACATGAGTCAACCCTGCATTAGCTTTATGAAGTCACCACAAGAAAGTTGAGAAAAAACAGCGCCTTTGCCCATGTACGTCTGATGCACTGTTAACAATGACGGAAGGAGACGTTCGGGGAAATGCACCACAGGAGGAAATACGATTAGCAATTGTGATGCAGCTATAATGAAACATTTGTGGGGAGTGGCAGAACACCTGGAATGCCTCCGAGTGGAAGCTACTGTAATGATTTTAACACTGGGCTGTTACCATGGGGCAGTCTGGATCTATGCAGGCGGCAATTACTTTAGACAGCGGCCCAAAGAAGGGTAAATAAAGGAGGAAGTGGCTATAAGAGGTCAGTGAAGAAAAACAATAGCTATAGAAAAACCCTGGCAACCAAAACGTATAGCTTCAGTGGAGCCATTTTGTCACAATATTAGACACTTCTTGTATACATTGAATAGAACAAATTTGCAAATGCATCACTGTTTTTCAGATTTCAAATAGAATTTTAACAAGAATAACTAGATCATGTGGTTTCTATATAAACTACAAAGGACCTAAATTATGCAAATTTGACTCCTTTTGACCATGTTATAATGTTACCTCATCAAAAACATACACGGAGATGTGTTTTGTTTCATTTACATGTTTGAGTAATCCTTTATTATTAGTCTGTCTACCTCTGCAAAGCTATTCTGAGCTCTGTTACACATTGTAATGTCATGAAGCGAAAGTTTTTAAGTTAACCACTACCTTTTATCTTTTGTTTAGCAGAGATGGACAATTCCAGTGCCAAAATTATCAAAATGATTCTAGGTGTATGGAGTGAAGCATTTGCTGTATTACCACAACATCACCGGGTAGAACAGACTGTTTTCCATTTGAGAGAAGAACTCAGGCTAAATAAGCAGGATTTGTGTGTTAAACATGTGTGAATGAAACAAAACACAACTCCAGGAATGTTTTTGATGAGGAAACAACATTATAACATAGATCAGAAAATAGACTAATATGGGCTCTTTAACACATTGTTTTTTTTTAGTTGTCTGGGTAAATTTTACTGTGTATTTATAAAAGTAATCCCATTGTCAAGGTTTTTCAGAAATAATAAAACCTCTATTACAATAAGTCTAAGAAAAAACCTTCCATACACCTTCACCTGGCACATTCTGATCAGTTCTTTTACAACTTTCACCAGCATCTGTTAACATCTTTATTGTAGTGAAGTTTATTATAGGTGAAACCCAAACACTCAGAGGAGACCTGGGCAGAACATGCAAACTCCACACATAAGACTCCACGTATGCTATGTATCTTTTAGCATCTTCTTAATTAAGTCATGTTGCTATTTTTATTTAATTGTATTGTAATAATGTCTTACAATGTTTAAAATGAATTTGCGGATGGTCAGACTAACTGAGTGCCTCGGTGCAATATCAGACAACTTAAATGCTGGAAATTCAATCAAATACACTTATGGTTTTGCTCTGGTTTCCTGCGTGATTAAAAATTCCAACATAATGATGTAAAAAATAGATCAACACCAAGAAACTGTGTTACTGTGGCTACACGTCACAAGTAATGAACTAAGCATAAACCACTTCCTTACTGCATTTTTGTTGGCGCCACCATTTCAATTTATCAGAAAACGCAGATATACAACGGCAACATGTTTTGGAAGATTCACATTAATGTATTTTTAGAACATAGTTGCACCTTTTCCATCGGGCCAAGGGGGTCTGTACTTTGCAAAATGTGGCACAAAAAAGTGGCCGTATCCGTCTGGGGCTTTCACAGAACTGGCCATGATTTTTCTGTAGCTCAGCAACAGCAAACACACAAGGCTTCATTTGTAAAGCAGACAGATTGGTTATTCGATACGCTTCCATTTTGGTCATGGTCTGGTTTTCCTGGGATTCTTATATGGTACATGGCAGAGGGGCAAGAATGGAAAGTATGAATTCAATTTATTGTCTTCCTCAACTCTTCTGAAACCAAAAATAACTTATAAGAGCCCTCACTCAATTTATTTAGTATGAAGCTATATGGTAATGTCATTATCAGGGACGGTTCTGATGATTTTAACTTGTGCAAACAAAAATATATGTATTTTTATTTAGGTTAGGTTAGGCCTATCTAATTGGATATAATATAATATAATATATTGCACATGTAACTGTAAATAGGGGTGCTTTTTATGTCATATGCAAAAATCAACACAACTTGAATGATCTGGGAATGAAATCTAACACAGCTCAAATTGACAAAATATTTGTATTTGTATTTGTTTTATAGGATGTTTGGAATGGGCATGCTATCCCAAAAGCCACGCACCCACAATGCCGTTTGATCTTATGAGAAAAAGAAACATTACCTCAGCCACAGAACGGAGAAAAATACAGGCTCCTCTTGCTTGTTTACATTTGATTTTTTACCGAAAAGTGTGGTTTATAAATTTGAAAGAGAGCGCTTGGACGGACTAATATTTCAGCAAATGCAACATCAGCTGAGTTTATTTTAAAGCAGACCCATATTTTTATAGTAATTTGTGCTGCTCATTTCATAATGTTAGTTTTGGACACAAGTTGGTGAGAGAGCAGAACCACATTAGATTAGCCCTCTGCACAGTGTAAACATGCGGGGGAAAAAGGTGCATGATCAGGTGAGGCAGGTTTCACACATGACATTGTACCAGAGACAACAGGTACCTGCAGTGGTCACAAATAAGGCGGTTGGGGTTTGAAGCTGATGAGCGCATGGCAAGGGCGTTGTCCGTTCGAGAAAAGCCAGAGTTTGCCTGGGGAGCACTGGTTTGTGGAGCTTTTTAGGTGGTCCAGCGGAAAGTCAAGCACTGGAGGGCTCTCAGGGTCTGTACAGTGTTGAACTTTTTTCCTCCTCTTCCTCCGACACTGGTGCACAGCTCTGTGTTATTCTTCTCTCCTCGCGCTCCCTCTCTCCTCCACTTGTTTTCCCTCTCAGTCGCCCTAATGAGACATCAAAGGGCTGCCAGGAGCTGTTGTGTGAAAGTGTCCTGGGCTCCTGTTTGACATTACTTTATGTGGGGATGCAAGCATATAAATGGTATTTAATCATAAAAAATATTACAAATATGTCAAAAGTACATTGGTAAGTGTCCAACTGAAAGAGAACTGCCTTAGATAAGTCTTCCAACCACTAGCTTTGCATTTTGTCTACATAAAAGTTTAGAAGAGACATTAGTTAATACTTTTTCAGTGCAGAGTGCATTCTTGGTCTAGCATTTTCAACACCTGCATGCGCAGGTGTTGAAAACGCAGAATAATTTTGATTATTTAATTTTGCTATGAGGATCATGGCATTAACATACCAGTTGAGTAGAGAAAAAACATGTCTTCTTTAAAATGAGCCACAGCAGCTTCAAAGTGTTGTCACAGAAAATCCTGCACTACTTCTTTGCTTGTATTTATTCAGCATAGTCCTTGATAGACTGGTTTGATAAGTCATATAGACCTGATAGACACTTGATTAGGTCTGCTGCTACAGAAGGCTGGGGCATTATCCTTGCATGCACAAGGACCTATATTGCAATATCCCAGGGCTCTTGGACATGTAATGTGAGATGAGGGAGAGTAGCCATGAAAACCTCTTCATTTCCTCTTTCTTTCCTCTCACACTCAAGAAACTTTGAAGTCCTTGTCTACAGTCGTTTCCAATCCAGGAAAGGAGGTTTGTATTGTATCAGATAATATTTGTTTTATGTTTATTTTTTTCCAGCTTGTCAAATATTGTGCATTTTACATTTCCTCAAGCAATATTAACTCCACAAAAAATATTTACATTTTTAAATTTTACCATTATTTTACCAGGAAGTCCCTCCCTTTTATGAGGGAGTCCTAGTCAAGAGGCACCTCAAATTGAAATATATATGTGATACCCATTTGATTTGGGGTTTTACACATTATTTGAAACGGCTCTCGCTGAGATCGATTGGGAATAGGCGAATACCTTATAATAATAATCTGATTGGTTCTGATTCAAGCTCAACAGTGAAAGTGATTTTCTCACTTTCTGTATTCTTGTAAGATTGTGAACTCACAAATTTCATGGGAAATTGCTGTACAAAGTTATACATGTTCTGGGCTTGAAAAAAAAATCTCTTTGATTCAGAGTAATTCATTCAATTGCATGACTACATTTGTTTTCTAGTGAACACATTGCATGTCCCCACCTCCTGTTTACTGCAGTATTGTTACAGAAGAACCATGTAATTTAATTGTGTGTAATAAACACATTCTAAAGTAGGGTTTTGCTTTGACATTTTTTCTCTTTAACTACATATCCCTATAAGTTAGTTAAATAATTTCATGATAAAGGGGCTCTGCGAAACTCTAGACAGTAGAATTTAAATCTATCTCAAGGGAGACAACTATAGGCTACACAGAGAGTGACTGTATTTTTGAGCAACAGAAACACCTGCAAAGAATGCTAGATAGATACAGTATGTTTAATGTCGTACCATGGGACATTCCCGGCAAAGCAATAACATCAGAATGGAGACAAGCAGGTGACAGACCCTCCACCAGAAAAGTTGCTCAATGCACCTTTAAGATTGTGGGGACATAACTTTAAAGTTATGCACTACTTAAGATCAGGTTTTGTAGATCTATCCAAACCATTTCAATGCAAGAATTAGCAAACCAATTAAGATTTGACATGATATTACCACAATGTTGTCACGGTGACACAAACAGTTCCAGTGGTTTAGAGTGGATTTTTTTGGGCTTTGCTTATTGTGTACCAGTTGTACTCCACAACAATTTCAGGAAGAATCATCATCACCACAAGGATGAATGAAAATAAAGTTGTTCCACGTTTTATCTTTGGTGGTGGTTGGCTTTAACTGACAGGCAGTTGTTTTAGACATTAAACTGAAGTTGACCTGACCCAATGCACTGATTTACAGAAGGAAAAGAGCAGTTTAACAGATCAGGGCAATAATAATGTCAACTCTGAAGTTAAAATTGTTTTTGAATTTGTTTAACATACCTGACATACAGTATATTGAGGATCGAGGCATATTATTACCACTTCCTATTCCTGAATGTGCTGTATCCATGTTACAGTGGATCTGTTTGTGTGTCTGCTGTGTTTTCTCCATTACATTTACCTCATGTAGTTGATTTATAGTGACTGTGGGGTTTTCAGACATCATTGTTTATTACATGGTTGATTTCTAGAACTGGCTCTCACATAGTAAAGCAATTGCATAATTTGGGATTAAGAAGAAGTCAGAGAAGTTGGTAGAAAGACACTCTCCCAACCCATGCACCAAATTTCTTTCACATACATCCTGATGCATTAACCCTATCCACCCATTTTCTTAGGCTTATCTGGGGCATAAGTCTAAGGGACTCCCAGATTTACCTTACCCCAGACACTTCCTCCAGCTGCTCCGGTGGGACCCCAAGGCATTGCCAGGCACCCAAGAGACATAGTCCCTTCAGTGTGTCCTGGGTCTCTCCTGAGGTCTCCTTCCAGTAGGTGAAGGAGTTGAATTGAAAGGCAAAGCTCTCCATTATTTACCAGTCAATCTTCATTCCTACTATCACCTATGAACATTTACCCTAATTTTACCCAAATCTAGCCTGACTTCTTTGTGATAACACTATATTTGCAGTGTGCTGTTGTGCTTTGAGGTCCAAGGGCCAGCTCTAGCTTGTCTTGCCCAAAAAGAGATTTAAACCCAGGAGGAACAGGTCCATCTCTGTGGTTGGCCGTAAGCTCTGGAACACTCTGACTCCCCACAATTTAACAGACCCACAATGGAGCATTTTAAGTCTCGTCTTAAAGGGATAGTTCGGGTTTTTGACATGAATCTTTATGGCATCCCCGTCAGCAGTGTCGTGCATCAACACTGACTTACCTCACGACAGCGTCCCATGAGCCGAGTTTCTGCCCGGTGCTGATGAAAGTAGACCGACAAGTTGGCTGGGGTCATGAAAATAAAGCGTTTTTCTTCTCAAAACAATATGTGTTCAAAATCTCTCCGTTCATATTATTGCATGCTGCCGCCAGGTGACAGCTGCAACTGTTTCACTGTGTTTACTGCTCAGAAAGTTAAGGACATGTGTGACTACAACACCAACGATGAAGACATTGCCTTTAGCACAGAACAAAGGGGATATCTTTATGAAGCAGAATATACTGATGCCGAAATTCGCCAGATGGAGTTAGAATGGGCAGAGGCAGAAAGAAGGGACAGAGAAGTGGTACAAATTGAAGCTGGAGCCATGAGAGACTGGGTGACTGACAAATGGTGGTGCACTTGTTTTAAGTGTGAAAAAACAGAGGTGGAAAGCTACTGCTGCCACGAATGGGATCTCATCATGCCTCAGAGCAATGTTTGTGATAGGAAAACAGTGAAATGTGCACAGAGATTCAGCCAGATTTTTTTTGTTACAGTCTGGATAATCAAGTCTGCACCATTTTTATATATATATTCTTATATAGCTTATATAAGCTTATATACTTATCGCTGTAGGTCTCACATTAGCTCTGTCGTGTCACGGTGGTCATCGGTCTGGGCATGTAAACACTGCCAAACAACTGAAAAAGGTGTTAGATTCATGCGCGGCTGTCAACTGGCGGCAGCACACAGTAATACATACAGAGAGAAAATAGTGGCAAGCGATTATAAGGTCTGACTTTTTCGTGGTTTTGTGGTGCAAATTTATTTTCATGACCCCAGCCAACTTGCCGAACTACTTTCATCAACACCAAAACCAGGCAGAAACTCGGCTCACCGGACGCTGTCGGAAGGTAAGTCAGTGTTGATGCACAACTCCCAAAACCCAAACTATCCCTTTAAGACACGGTTAACAGGGTTAATCAGCTACATGGTAATTAATGAGCACAAGATCTACAATTTTATTTAAAATCTGTTTCTAAAACTTTAAAATCCACTATGTTATCAAAGCATTTTGTCGAATCATGTGCTTTTTGGACTTACTAACTACTTACTGACTACTGTGTTAAGGGTACTAGTTACCATGTAGCTGGTTAGCCTCTGCAATGTTTTTTGAAAACTCAATAGGAAAAATGAATGGAAAATGTACTTCCGGAACCGGAGCAGGCCGTCACTTTTGAGCTCCACTCAATTCTCAAACATTTTAACAACAACAAAACTGGACAAATTCTTGCTATGGTATGACCTTATAGACTCTGCGTGTCATTGTGCTGCTCTCTAGAGCTCTCAATGCCTCCCCTGTGAGTAGAAGCACTAAACCCTGTTCCACCTTCAACTATCAAATATAGTTGACCATCATCAGAGTGCCCCCCAAAAAAGAAAAGAGACCTTTTCAAAATAGTTTGTGATGAGACGAGATAAAGGGACCCACTGGACCTAACCCAACACCTGACCCAAGAGCCCCTTTATAGTTTTGACTTGTGTTATAAAGAGGTGTAGTATAAGTGCACCATGAAAGCAATGTGAAAGATCATGAGTAGATTAAATGGATCAAGGCTATCTGAATCAAAGGAGCTCTCTTTAAACCTACCATCAAGTCATATGTCTATCCTTATCAATTAGTTTCTTGCATGATTTGAGGCTTGGATGTGTAAACACTGATCTTGTATTACAGAAAGCACTCGCAGAACTTTCATCATGTCAGTGTTCAGTGATGGCAAATGATGGTTGATGTAAGGTTATTGTGAGCGCAGATAGCTTCTAAGTATGATCTGGAAAGTAAGTTATTTTGGTTTAGAGTTGCCATTTTGTGCACATACTTTGCATCTAAGCTCACACATCAAACAGGTAGAAATGCACAGGACAACGTTGTGTAGGACAAGGTATGTATATTGTGTATATTAAGATTTTTATGGATTTTTATTTAAGGATAATAGACTCTTATCAGTTCTTGTTTCAGAATTTAAGATTTATTTATCCTTTATTTACTCCTTTATTAAGAACATATACAATTATATAAGATACTAAGACTGGTGCTGAAACTAGATACTAATTTCTGCAAGTATAGATATTAAAAAAGTCACATTATAGTGTGAATAGTGTACAATTTAGTATACACCCATGGACCACTATGGTAATACTGTATATACACACAATTTATTGCTGAAAATCATATTCTATTGTCTAAAGAAAGACTATTTTTGATTATCATTGTGGTATCGGATTCAGTTTTAAATATCAAAGCTGTTCCTTAGTAGTGAAACTGAGTTTGACATTTTAGTATCTGGAAATGAAGTCATGTAATGTGGAATGATTTACTTAAATGTTTAGTTGTTAATGTGAACTGAAGATCACAGATATATATTATATAGTTTCTCTCTCTATATATATAATATATTTCTCTATAAATCACATAAATCCATTCATACATTTTTTATTTAAATTATACATTTCTAAATCAATTAACCTGATTAAAGGTTCAACAAATACACAAGTGTACAAAAGTAGAATGGTCTAATTGACTAATACCACAGAGTCATTGTTGAATGAGGAAACGAAATGTTTATTTATGCCCTTCATCTTTGTAACCTCAAACATCACTTCATTCATAACTAACTGGCTGTGGTCCAGTCTGAACAGCATTAAGTCCAAAAGGATACATCATAGATTGCGTCATTCCTTCTGTCACTGCTGATTGCATATGCAGGACAAATGACCAGATGATGTGTGCTTGTCTTTGCCAATCCACGCAAACTCTAGGTGTGTACACTGAGATCTGCTCTGCACCACCCGTGAACCCCAAAAAGGTAACGTGAGCCACAGTCTGTTTCCCCAACTCGGCACTTTTATGCACATAAATCATTTCCTACGCCGTGTTTTGGGGGATTTATAGCAATAATAGGCCATCTCTGCCATTCCCATCCTGTTCCCTCGGTGCGCTGCCTGGGAAAAAACTTCTCAGGTCTTAACTTTTGGTCACATCAGGTTTTCAATTGCAGCTTTACCTTTTCTTAACCTCAGGCCCAGACCGAATCATATGTTTCCATGGAGCTACCTGCCCAATCTAATCTGGAGGAGCTTTGAAACAGCAGCAGTCCGGCGCATAACAATGTTTTGGAATATGTCCACATGGCCTCCTTCTGCTGTTTGATCATGTTGGTTTTGCAGGGAGGGTCCACTGGTTAAACACCGAGACCGCTTGTACAATAATACAGCCACTGTCACATCTAATCGGAGTCTTAAATACACATGTCATTTTGGGCTGCCATTTTGTTTAAGGTGCATAAGGCAGGAAGGGGAATCACTCATTCTCAACATGTTATTTTTTATCTTTATTTAGAGCCACCATCTCCATGCTTTGGCTCAGGTCATTCATGTATCCACAAAGCTCTTATATATGAACCACTTACCAAAATCCAGAACATTCACCCATTTTCAATTAAAATGTTTGAACAGATAATAAAAACCTTATATTTATCTTGTGGTCAGGTGCAAATATTTAACAAAGGTGGGTGCAGGCTCAGGATTTTATGAGCACAATTTGGTGACGCACATCAGCCCATGACAGACATTTTCATGATTCTTTTGTTGGCTGTGTTAAATATAGGGATTATCAGACTACGTCACTCTCCACTCTACTGTGCATGTTGCCTGCAGAGAAAGCCGCTGTCCTGTCTTGTATCATGTCAGTGTCTTGTAGGATTTCAGGTTCTCCTGGGAATAGATGTGTAGATCAGGATGTCCGGCCACTGAAATCTGCTCTCGATGTTGCAGCTCCGCTGAAACAGAAAAGCATTAAACCAAGACCTCCGGCTCCTTGGTATACTCCAGAATTGTGATCACTCAAACAACACGTAAGACGCACAGAGAAGCTCTGGCGCCGCTCGCGCTCCGAGCAGTCTCTGAAGGCATGGAAGCTCTGCCTGCTCTCTTATAAGGCCGCTCTGCGAAAAGCACAAACCAGATACTATTCAAACCTAATAGAAGTAAACAAAAGCAAGCCCAGATTTCTGTTCAGCACTGTAGCCAGGCTGACAAACTCGCACACTGCCCCTGAGTCTCTTCTCCCTTTGAAGTTCAGTTGTGATGACTTTCTTGAATTCTTCGATTACAAAATTACAACCATTAGAGGCAAGATCAACGAAGCCACTCCAAAAATCAGCCCCGAGCAAATTCAGCAAATCCAGTCAGTAACACCAATATCCCACATAAATCCTCTAACAGCATTAGACAAATTTACTCCTGTCGATGATGCGGAGATTACCTCAGTCATCATGTCGTCCAAACCATCAACTTGTTTGCTCGACCCTATTCCAGTCAAACTCCTCAAAGAAGCTCTCCACCTAATAATAGGTTCCATCCATAACATAATAAATATGTCATTAGAAAATGGCTATGTTCCTCAGTCCTTTAAATATGCTGTAATTAAACCGCTTTTGAAAAAACCTACCTTAAATCCTGATGAACTAGCCAACTACAGACCTATTTCAAATCTTCCATTTCTCTCAAAGATTCTGGAACGAGTTGTGGTGAAACAGCTTTGTCACCATCTGCAGGGCAATAATTTATATGAAAAATTTCAGTCTGGTTTCAGAGCTCACCACAGCACAGAAACTGCTCTGCTTAAAGTGACAAATGATTTGCTACTAGCTGCTGATAACGGGCTGGCTTCAGTCCTGGTCCTACTGGACCTCAGTGCAGCGTTTGACACCATTGATCACAACATTCTACTGCAGAGGTTAGAATGTGACATAGGTGTCAGAGGGACTGCCCTCAAATGGTTTAAATCCTATCTATCAGATAGGTACCAGTTTGTTAGTGTAAACCAGTGCACCTCTCCCTGCTCTAAAGTAGATTGCGGTGTTCCACAAGGATCTGTGCTTGGTCCAATCCTGTTTACTCTGTATATCTTGCCATTAGGTAACATTATCAGAAAACATGGCATTAATTTCCACTGCTATGCTGATGACAGTCAGCTGTACTTATCAATGAAACCAAATCAGACTGATCAAATCGATAAGCTCAGTGCCTGTGTGAAGGACATCAAAACCTGGATGACCCTGAATTACCTGCTCTTAAATCCTGAAAAAACAGAGGTCATTGTTGTCGGTCCTAAAGGTCAGAGAGATTCTCTGTCCGACCAGATAATCTCACTTGACAATGTGAGTATAGCCTCTAGCTCTACTGTAAAAAACCTTGGAGTCGTATTTGACCAAAATCTCTCATTCACAGCTCATATAAACCAAGCTTGTAAAACTGCATATTTTCACCTGCGAAACATAACTAAAATCAGAAATATTTTGCCTAAAAATTATGCTGAAAAACGTATCCATGCATTTGTTACATCCAGACTAGATTACTGTAATTCTCTGCTCACCGCCTGCGCTAAAGGTACTTTAAGAAGCTTCCAGTTGGTCCAAAATGCAGCGGCCAGAGTCCTAACAGGAACTAAAAGACGTGATCACATCAGTCCTGTGTTAAAATCACTTCACTGGCTTCCTGTCGAGTTTAGAATTAAATTCAAAGTTCTCCTCCTGACATACAAAGCCTTAAACAATATGGCCCCATCATATCTTCAGGATGCCATTGTCTCCTATCAACCAAATAGAGCACTTCGCTCTCAGAATGCAGGATTATTAGTGGTTCCTAGAGTGTCTAAAAGTACAATGGGGGGGAGAGCCTTCAGTTACCAAGCTCCTGTGTTATGGAATCAACTCCCTGTTGATGTTAAACAGGCACCCACAGTCTCTTTATTTAAGACCAGGCTTAAAACCTTCCTCTTCGGAATAGCTTATGACCAGGTTACTTAGTTGATGTCATTAAGATAAGCTGCCGCAGGAGATAACAAGCTGGGGGAAGTGTGGCAACCTGAGCACTGTCCTCTGTTTCCTCCTATTTTCTCATCAGCATCATTTACTATGTTCTCATCTGTAGTTTGTTCATTGCTATTCACATGTTGTCCCCTGTCCCACTCCCCCTGTGGAGTGTAACTCTTTCAGACGCCTGATGGCAGCTGGACCCCTCTCCTCCTCCTCGCCCGGCTCCTCCTCCTCGCCCGGCCTCCCCTCCTCGCCCGGCTCCTTCCCCACCTGGGTAGCTGCGGCCATATTGAACTGGCCCACGGGCCTGGACATCTATAGCCTGTCCGTCCATGGGAGTGGATCTCTCCTTCACTGTAGTTCTCCCCGAGGTTTCTTCTTTTTCCCAGGACCCTGGTTTTTTTGGAGTTTTTCCTTGCTGAGAAGGAGGGTCTAAGGACAGGGGATGACTGGACGATGTTTCATTTGCTGCTTTACATGAATTTTGTTTATTCCTGTTTTGATATGTCTATGTGTATGTTTTGCTCATCCATATCTTGGAACGCCCTTAGAGGCAACTGTTGTTGCGATTTTGGGCGCTACAAAATATATTGAATTGAATTGAATTGAATTGAAGTTTGGACCATTTACCCACACATCAGCATTTAACGCATATGGGTCATTAAGACATATCCTATTCACTAATATTCATTTAGTAGCATGGCTGGAGAGGAGAATCCGACCAATAGTCAAACCTCAGCCGCAGAACATTGGACCAGCTCTACACCCTCCATCAGGTGCTCTAGAGTTCACGGGAGCCCAACCAGTCCACATGTGCTTTTTGGACCTGGAGAAGACATTCGACCTTGTCCCTCATGGAGTCCTGTGGGGGGTGCTCCGAGAGTATGGAATCCAGGGCCCTTGGCTAAGGGCTGTCTGGTCCCTGTATGTCCAAACCAGGAGCTGTGTTTGCATTGCTGGTAGTAAGTCAGACCTGTTCCCAGTGCAAGTTGGACTCCACCAGGGCTGCTCTTTGTCATTAGTTCTGTTCATTGTATTTATGGACAGAATTTCTAGGTGCAGTCAGAGGCTGGAGTGGGTCCAGTTTGGGGACCACATGATCTCTGCTGTTTGCAGATGATGTGGTCCTAATGACTCCATCAAACCAGGACCTACAGTGTGCACTGGGGCAGTTTGTAGCCAAGTGCAAAGCGGCTGGCATGAGAATCAGCTGTTCCAAATCCAAGGCCAAAGGTGGCTTGTCCTCTCCAGGTGGGTGGAGAGGTCCTCCCTGAAGCGGAGGAGTTCAAATATCTTGGGGTTTTGTTCATGAGTGAGAGGAAGATGGAGCGTGAGATTGACAGGCAGATCAGTGCAGCGTTGGCAGTGATGCGGTCGCTGTATTAGACCGTTGTGGTGAAGAGGAAGCTGAGCTGAAAGGCAAAGCTCTTGACTCACTGATCAGTCTATCTTCCTACCCTCACCTATGATCATGAGGTAAAGACCAAATGGACAAGATTGCAGATACAAGTGGTCAAAAAGTTTCCTCCACAAAGTGGCTGGGTGCTCCTTTAGAGATAGGGTGAGGAGCTCAGCCACATGGGAGAAGCTCGGAATAAAGCTGCTGCTCTCCCACGTCAGGAAGATCCAGCTGTGGTGGCTCGGGCATTTTTCTGGATGCCTTCTGGACACCCACCAGAAGAAGGCCTCGGGGAAGACCCAGGACACGCTGGAGGGATTATGTCTCTCGGCTTCCCTGGGAACACCGGTCCCCCCGGAAGAGCTGGAGGAAGTGTCCGAGATGAAGGAAGTCTGTTAGTCTCTGCTTAGACTGTTGCCCCCGCGGCCTGGCCCCGGATAAGCGGAAGAAAATAGGTGGATGGCTATTTTATCACATGGTGATAAAATACACCATACTGTATTAAGCTAACAACATAGCTAGCTAGTGTTGGTTACAGGCTAGTGGTACAACTTCATGCTAAGCATGCAGACAGCAGCACTTTTGCTCTCAGGTTGTGTGTTAAACAAATAATCTGTCTATACTACTGATTTCAATGTCTATCTCAAATTAGCTTCAGAAAAAAGTTGACATTGTTTAGTGGTCAAACTCTTCTTTTACACCTGAATGCTGTCTAAAAATTAGATTGATAGATTTTCAAATGCTCCAGACACAAGTCCAATTAACATAAACGGTCTTTCCAGTATACAATGTACCACTACTTTTGGAGGTAATACAAAAAACAATAATACGTGTGCAGAACATTGTGCATTAAACGTGAGTTCAAAGAACAGCTTTCCTTGCTATTTCTCTGAGAATGCAGTCAGTAATGCAAGTCAAAAATATATGAACAACATTGTTCATGTTGGGATGAATAAAATATGCAATCAACCAACAAAATCTATTGAAATCAACTCTACACAGGGATCTGCAGATGGTGTCCCTGTTCATTTTAAATCATATAATATACTAGTACACTACTGCAGCAAAAAGGAAGCATAATCCTGTCTCAGTTATTTATAGTTCAAAGCCCATTCCATAAAAGTAATCTTTACTCTGGAACTTACACTGCTTGTTTTCCAAATCTTCCTTTTATCACCTCATAAACATCAGTGAAAGGTGACCATTAGTGTCTGTAAGCGAAACTAATCCGACTGTTGCTGTGTCAAGCAGAATTCTCCTTCTGCTATTCAGGACATAACACTAACTGACCACAGCACACTGCTGTTGGTCACTTCCTCGACCTATTGTAACTATGTCACTTTGGCTCCTAGTGAAGTGTTATGACCTTGTAGACCTCCCCATCATTTGGCAGCCAGTAAAGCTTTCCAGGTCTCAAACTACACATTATCACACACACTGAAACTAACAATACAAATCATTTAAGTTTATAGCAATAATAACAGATTTAGTTGACATCATGGGCGTCCGACTGGGGGGGTTGAGGGTATGGACGGTCATGCAGTGGTTATGTACTTAAAGAGAACACAGCAGAGACCCACCAAAAAAGTATCTATACAACCAAGAATTGTATACTACACTAAATTAATTTGAAAATGAAATAACCTTGTTGGTCAGAATGGAGGCTGACAGGTTAGCACTGTCCCCTCGCAGCGAGGTCTGGAGTTTGAGATTCTCCCAGTGGCATTGAAGGATGTGTCAAATGCAAGGTACAAATTTCGAACTAAAAGCATGTGTCAGCACCTGTTCTGCAAAGTCATCACAAGGTCTAAACATGAAAATATAAAGAGTTTTTAATTTAATTGAAATTATATTAATATACTGCTACATGTGCAACATCAAATTCATACTCGAATGATGAATGTGACATTTTTCTAATTAAATGTTGGTTGCGCTGGTGCAGTTGGCTGTTATGTGGTTCAAATAGTTCAGAGACAGGAATAAATATAATCACAAAGTTTATAGTGCCATGCCCCAATGATTTAATGGAAAAGGCCATTTTCAATGTTACACTAACATGTAGCGATTTAATCTACCCTCTCATCTCATTCTACTGCTCAAACTGCAGTGTGGAAGATCCTTTACAGAAAATGATGCCACTTTTATGTTTTATGTTTATGCTTCTCCCGTATTCAAATGTTAATTAGAAAACATATAATCAGCAGGGTGCTTGTTTTGGCTGGGAAAGTAAAACAAATATTTAATTTTTGTACATAAAGGATGTGTTTTGCAAGATTAGGCATGACTCTGCCTTTCCAAAGTGAGATGCATTTACCAAAGTAATTGGAGAGATATTTTGGTTTGTTCATGCAGTGACATCACCGGGAGTGCGGCTCTGTTAGCAGAAAGGAGGGATAGCAATTAGCCACTGCAATTAACCTTTAAAAGGCTGCCTATCTGCAATGAGACCAGTAGATGAATAATAGTCAAGCCCTAAGTATAAATCCAAAGCACTGCCATCCGAAGATCCTCCCCAGAGACTACTGAGGTAAAAGGCAAGGGCACTACAGGAGAGCCCCATGAGTCAGGTGTAGGAAAAGCAAACTCACACTTTGGATTGGCCACTGAGCGAGTTCTGACCCTGTGCTTAACTGACAAGGTCTAAGGTCCAAAAAGGGTGACCCCGGTCCCATAGAATACCTTGGGACAGTCCGCAGTACTGCGTCACAGTGACGTGGAGGGCTGCTCCCCTGTTTGGACATGATAAGGGTTAGTCATTGTTACTGATGGTTTGAGGCTCCCACCACCAAATCAGCTGCTGCCACCTGCTTCATTACCTCTGAACAATGGAGAAAGTGGCTGAAAAGTGTGAAGACTAAAGGGATCCTCCTACTGATCCTTTACGATACTTACAAACAAGTTAAAATCTACACACAATTGTTTCAAACATTTGACTTTGAATCATTTCATGAAATAAATAGCTTTGATTTTCTATTATTGTAATATACATGCACATATATGCACGTGTGCTACGTGATTAAATGCATGGCTGTTTTATTTTGTAAGTCTATGGGTGGGGGTAATCCATAACACATTTTGACTTAATCAACCTGAAACATTCTCAATCAAATGCTTGTACACTAACTCAGCCAAAAGAGATGTGGGATAAAGCACGTAGAGTAATCTTATGAAAAACAACACTCAAATGCCTTAATCTCTATTGCTGTGTTAAGCAGTAATTACAGTTAGTATCAAAGCTGTTTGATTTCTTGCCAGAGCCTGAGAAATCATGGCAGAGGCAGAGTTCCCCAGACTAAATGACCAGAGGAGATACAGCGGAGACACTCTGCTTCACTGACCTAATGATAAAAGTCAAGTGGCCTCCTGAGACTCATGTTGAAAGTGAGTGAAAAGCTTCTTTTAGGTCCAGAGCAGCTGAGGAGCACAGTGCACATAATGAAGGCAAACACATGCCAGTCATTAGGAAACACCAGGAACACATATTACCCTTCAACACACTATCAGCCCTCACAAACACAGAGCAGAAGTAACAGTGCACAAATATTATCCTAATGAGTTTAGCACTTTTGAAATAATGGTAATGCATCATATATAGGGCTTTTTATATAGGGCTTTTGGAAAACGCAAATTTAACTGACAATTTAAGACATAATACATTTTGTCCTTCATATATTTCTGTATTCTTGTATTTTGAGAATGCAAGCTGTCATACCTATAATGCAAATAAAATGCCATTGTTACCCAAATCAACCATAGTGAATCATTCAGCATAATTTTTTTCTTGCTTTATTCATTGTATTTTGTTTTGAGGCTTAAGTGCATAACTACAATCATGAAGCCACTGAATATTGACTGTGAAAAGCTTAGGTCATTACAGACAGTTTCGGATGAAGAGAAACACAGAATGGACAGCAGCTAGAGTGAACGCACACCAGTGACCCTTGGCTGAGCTCCGTAGCCACAACTTGAACCAGCGGAAATGGGAGACAGGGGGAGGGAGAGTGGAGGTGCACCCAGAAAAAAGAAAAAAAGCTCTAAGTAAGTGAACGAAGCCAAAGGGAAGGCTGTGGAAAGACAGACAGAGACAGAGAGTATAGGAGCGATTACGGGTTCAGATTTACCAAAACATGACTCAAGTAATTATGTGCAAACAGCCCCGTGCAGGTCATGGACACAGGCCTAAAGGCTGGTTCCTGAAAGCAAAGCCACCGCAAATGAGTTTAAGCCACTACGTCCGATTGCTTTGTTGTACCTTTCGGGTGCCACCGTTGCTCCTAAAAATGGTCTGTGAGATTATTCAGAAAGAGGAAGTCGCTTTGGGAAAGAATTAGATCATCGCTCAATGACTTTTCTCAATGGCAAGGAGAGTGAATTCTCATTTAATCTCCTAAAGCCAGCAGTTCAAGCCACAGTACAACTTTAGAGCTGACAGTACCCCTTAGCTGAATTGTATAGTATAATTATTTATTAAAATGTCTCATCTCATTTTTACAGTTTTGGCAGAAAGTACAGGTTCTTTGCAGTATGAGCTGAACTGTCATTGTCATCAACATTATTTCTAGGTGCAGTCAAAGGCCATAGTGGGTCTTGATTGGGGACTGTCTCCGCTCTTTGCAGACAATCCTTCAGTGTTTGTTTCACCATGGATAAGAGGACAAAAGTGATTGATAGATGTCTTGGAATTACACAGCACCTTTCAAAGCACTATGCGTTATTCAGAGAAGCGCTAGAAGGGCCAGAATAGAGCCACTACTCCACCCTGAAATGAGCCCTCATATGGAGATGGCCTCTGCATAACTCACTGAGGAGGTGTTCTGAGCTTGTCCCACCTGAGAATGCCTTGTGATAACCCCTGGAGGAGCAGCTAGTCCATTCTACATTTTGTTAGAATATAGAAGGGTCTTGAATCGGACCATAGAGCATGAAAATCCACCGTCTAAATTCTGGATTCTCCAACCACAGTTGCTATTCTGCCTCACGTGTCTCTCAAATGTGGAGGACATATCCTCTCATAAAATCTCATAACAAAATATATAACTTCTTTTACCTGAGATGAATAAGAATGTGGTGCTTTCATTGTTGATTCTGCAGAAAACTGCTCTGTTTCTTAATCCTCTGTGTTATTTTTTCCCAGATTTTTCACATGCAAGCCGCCATGTTTGTTTTGACACAAACTGATTACACCCTCTAAAACTGGTGGGACAGGAAATTGTTCCAGACCATATAAAGCTATATAATGAGGAGTAACGTCATCAAAGTGCACCATTAGAGCTAAAAACAGAAACGTCAAAAAACACTACTAAGTTAGATAATAGATAGCAGTGCCAGTCCAGATCAACCTAAAACGAGTAACACCGTAAAGACCTTTATATGAACTGGGAGCTGCCGGGGCTATTAAAGTAAAGGGAAAACTAAAAAGCATAATAGGTGCTAATTAAATAGGTGTTCTACTGTTGATTTTCTGCAGACACGTCTAGAACAAGCCATTTTATTTGTGAATCCTCGTGTGATGCCAGCAGGCTATCATTCTCCAAGAGCTGTGCATCTGGCCTTCATTTTCATTGGATGGTTGAGTTTAACACATCATTAAAGCAGTGGCTATAAAAACCTGACATTTATGGTTTTCTTTGTCAACTTTAGGTCTTTCCATCCCAAACTTTTACTGTCACTGGTTCGACAAAAGTGTTTCCTCTTAAAATGGACTATTGAGTCGGTCTTGCTAACTTTCAGTCACTTGTAAGTAGTGTTACATTTCATACTAGGAATATCAAAAATTATTTTATCAAGGAATCATTTTCACTGCATGTGTCTAATGTCCCAAGACAGTTACATATTAAAATATTTTCCGAAGCTTGCGGTTTAAACCCATTGTTGACACATATTCTGAATAAAAACCTTGAAATTGAACTTTTTTGAGAATTAGCTTTGCCTTTTCAGTGGAAATGATGGAGCTTTGCAACAGGTTCATTTGTACAATACACAAAAGTTTCTCAAGAGTAAAAAGAAAGCTGAGGAGAAAGGGGAAGAGGGAAAAGGGTTTTGAATTGGTGATCGATGAGGTGGCTTTATTTGACTTCAAAGCTGTTTAGGCCCAGCTCTGACTGTCTCTGGGCTCTTTTAGCGGCTCAAGAGAATCACGTGGTGTTCCTCGGCCCTTGCTGGCAAAGTACCCCTGCTGCTGCAAACAAAAAGATCCAAACAATGTTACTTTCTCTCAGTCAATGGCTTTTGCCTCATTCTCTACATTTTCCTTCCTTTTTGCCATTTGTTTTTTTATTGGCAACTTGTTTTGTATCCAAGGCTTGGCTAAAGGGACTGGGATTCTTTCCTCTTTCCTTTTGTAAGATGGTGCGTGCTGGGAATATCTATGGCTACTCATATCAGAGGTCATGTTAGCCCCACTTTGAGGTGCTGTGTTTTTGGCATTTGTTTTGTAAAAGGCTGACTGATGTAAGGCATTGATACTCAATCATGCAGAAGCTAATTGAATCCCAGAAGCTAACCCAGTTTTAAGTGCAGAAGTTGCCTCTATATGGGCATGTGAAAGACGGTGGCGTCCACCTACACATATGGACAATCCTACTCTAACAACGGTAGTCTTTATGACCACACACTCATTACTAATGGGTCTGTCTGTCTGTTTTGACAGGCTGTTACAGACAATACACCCACTAATTCCCACTAAAGGGGATTGTTCTGACGTCAGCTATGACCATTTCTCTGTTTACACTTACGTATGACTTGGAAATGCTGGAATTGCAACAGTTAAGAGGCTACAAGTAGGATCCATATCTTGTTAAGTCTACCTCAAGTTTCATTAGTCACCTGTAACAGAATGTGTCCATGTCTACACACATTGTGTAGGCTGCCACGCCTCTGCCTCACAATTTTAAAATTCTCTCTGCATTGTACAATATCTGAAATTATTTTGATATAATGAGTCTATTTAATGTACAAATCATTACATGTCGTAATCATAAGTTCTAGTATGTGTAACCCTTAGCAAACAGCTTAATGTGGCATTTAAAGATGCACTGCACAACTTTTCCGGTGGAGGGCCTGCCTGGTTCCATGGAGATGCTAAAGGTTTGCTGGGAATGTTCCATGGTATGACTTTAAACATATCCATCTAGCATTTACCTGAATTGAAATGTATCGTAGTGCTGTAACCTGCTTGTCTCCAATAACATTTCCATGGAAATAAACAGGTGGTGAACAATCCACTAGAAATACCACGCAGTGCACCTTTAAAACACCTCTTGCTGGTATTAATGATTGTAGCATTGTTTTTTAAATGGGAGCCTATTATCACCTCCCACAAGATGCAGAACTCAACAGGAAAAAAGAAAAGAGCCATGAGACACAGAGGTGAGGAAGTATGTAGAAAAAGAAGGTAATGTATTGGGTTTGTCTGGCCACAAGCTTGAACTATATAGAAGCTGAAGAAACTCTACTCCAGTGCTGTTTTATGAATTAAGTTTGTGGCAAAGGGAGCATCCAGAAATGGCAGAAGTAATGACTAATATAGATATTACTTCATTTTTGGTTCCGGGGACACTTGAAACTAACGCACTGTGATGGCCAGAAAGCACTGCCCACAAACCTAAAGTAACAACATTGATCATATTGTCCTGCTCTCTGGACGCAGTCACTGAATACTAAAAAGATGCAAAAGCATGTTATTGAAAATATCTTACTGAAAAAATATATAATAGTGGAAACATTCACTATTGCACATCATCTAGAATTCCTCCTGAAGATTGCTGCTACAGAATAATCCACAAACCTAAATGAAGTGATTTGCCATTTAAAGCCATGCTGTAATGTTGTTACCTCACCAAAAACATACCTGGAGTTGTGTTTTGTTTCATTCACACGTTTGAGTAACCCTATGTTATTAGTCTGTCTACATCCACAATGCTCAAAATGCTCTAGTCCACCTTGTGATGTCATGAAGTGATAGTTAACAGCTACTTTCTACCTTTCGTTCAATACAGATTGAGAATTCCAGAGCTGAAATTATTAGATGATTCTATTGAAGGTTTATGGAGTTTTAAAACACAGTGGAGCAAATCCTGTACCACATGACATGAGGGTTTCTGTTCGAGAGAACTCAACCTAAATATGCAAGATTTGTGTGTTAAACATGTGTGAATGAAACGCCTACAACCAGGAGGGCGTGCTTCTTTTTTTCCTTTTTCAGCCCCGGGTGGCTGCCCTGTCGGCCTATACCTAGGACTGCCCCTGATAAAATAGACTATATAGTTCAGAAAATTTGGAAATATGGGTCCTTTACCAAATAAATTGGCCTTATTAAAACATAAATTACTTGAACAAAAAAATTTAGTTATTTCTCACTTATGTTCATCAGGGCCGAATGACGCACTTATGGCAATGACAAAATGTGTGGGAAGATGCTACAGTTGCTATTGTCTTTTGATATTTTATTGCCTTTCCGATTAATATAAATCTTTGTAATGGACTCCGGCAGTGGTGCCAAGACAACCATTTGGGCATGAGGCCAGTTTCCAGGACATATGTCAGGCTGAGAACTCTCCTAAAAAAAACTTTTGTCTTTGCATGTCTCATTTAGTTTGTGATCAAAAAATACTAACCCAATTATAGCTGTCAGGAGTAGAGCAGAAACACTGGAACTGGAGGGCGGGTCTGAGAAGTGGTGATGATAAATCTGCTATAAGGATTTTAGCTATTTTTTCCCCCCCTAACTACTTAACAGGTAAAGACAGGTCTAATCATTTGTCTAAGTAAACTGTGTTTGTAGCTCTTCTTACTGGTAGGTCTCTGGTGTATCTCGCATATATTTATTTGTTCATTATATAATATTTCATTGCAACAAATGTTTGCCAATATATTCATAATTGCTTTTAGTATTAGAATTAGTGTATTAAAATGTTGGCTTGTTTTTGTTGTTTAAATCTATGTATCACTAAAAAGACAAGCAGGTTACAGCAATACATTACAATTTAGATCTGAGGAGAGTCACCCCTGTTCACAGAAGGAATCACTGTAATTTTGAGCAAAAGAAACACCCATTATTAATAAATGCTAGATGGATATGTTAAATGTCACACCATGGAACATTTTAGGGAAAGCAATAACACCTCCACCTGCACCTTTAAGCAGACTTTAAATCCATAAAATTATATGAAAGGACTTTGCCTCCTTTAAAGGTATCAAAAATAGAAACATACTTGTCCCATTAACACAATAGTGCATCATACCTCAAATTACACACAGTCACGGCATGAAAACTCTACAAGGTAAAAGTACATGAATTTATTAATCACTCAATGACTTGTCTTAAGCCTTTGTACTTTACGAGTGCATGAGAAATGTCAGTTTACATAAAATGCTCACTCATGAGCCCCACAATAACAGACTGAATCAGAGCATTATTAAGATTTTATTTGCAGGTTCTGGCCCAGTTTCGCCAGTGAATAACATCTCCACTGAAGCTAGTACTACTACAACGCCTGCAAGAGTGCTCCAGTTTCCAGACTTTGAGTGGAAAATGAGGCCTTTATCATGAAAAGAAGACCACACAAGAGCCCTGTTGGTACTAAACTTTCCCACTAAAAGTTTATGGAGTTATTTTGGTGGTCAAAATTGTGATTGTCAGCCCAGTATGCAGCCCCCCCCTCCCGCCAAAAATAGAAACCTGTGTAATGCTTTTTACAAGGTATCTTTACAATTAACCAGTCCCTCAAGCAGACAAAATGCTGGGCAGGTAAATGCTAACAGGGAATCCTAGTGTGTCCAGCTGGGATGAGGCATTCCCACAGTTTAGGAAGTGAGGCAGCTGACGCACCAAGTCTGCACACATCTCCCCTGCCCTCCCAGGATACAGGAGTCCCCCAGTCAACAAGTTCAGCTGACAACACCATGCTTCGTGCTTCATTACTTATTTAGTCGTACCTGTGTGGCCATTTACAAGAAGTCTCAGTGAGGCTGGGAAGGAAATGAGAGGTGTAATAAATTTGAACACACAAGGTTTCTGTCGACATCTTGAAGAGAGGATTTCCTTTTCGTTCTCAATAAAGTGTGCGTTTTATGTCTGAGTGAGAGTTAGCAGGCTAATGTAGGATAGCCGTTGGGGAACACCATTTCCCTTGCTGATTGACGATGGGGTAATACTAGGCTATAATTAGATGGTGAATCCTTGATGAGTGCCGTACCATATAACTGCAGCTGTCAGACTCCACAGTCATAACACAAGCACTGATGTCACTCACAAGGGGATTTCACAAGGGCATCTCCTCCATAAGTGTGGGGATCCTCATGGGAAAAGACCAGGTTTGATGAAATTATATGTGACAGCAGTGGACAATGTAGGGATACACTAATGGAACTGGGTTTTTATTTTTCTATTGTGGTTGTAATTGGTGTTTAAAAACAAGGCTTTTATTCAGCGAAATATAAATAACCCCAGGAGCTAGGCCTACCATGATAACAAATTTAGTGAAAGTGAAATATATTGCTGAAGTAAATATAGACGATAAATTATATTAGTAAAACCAAACCATAAAGCAGAATTATCCCCAAAAAATGATTCTAAATGTACAATTTAATTTTAAAAATGAGCTGCAATAAATAATAAATGGCAGAATGCAACACTTAAGTACATTGCTTCTATCTATGAGTTATAGAACTTCATTATCCAACCTTCCACAGGTCAAATCTGATTGTAGCACATAAAAATAGCCCAAATCCCCCCAAAATGATTTTTCTATCTGTCATGTATTGAACAATAAGTTGATATAGTACTGTATTTACTGTCATTTACTGCCATTTGAGAAAAGACTCAAATATGAACTGCCAGAAGTCTAAAACCATAGGATTACATATAAACAAGTTTGTATAGTTGATAAGGTAATCAAAATGCCATTAACAAAAGAGCCAAGTATCTGCCAAGGCAAATTTCAACAATGTAGCTGATTGGACCAGCATAATGTAAAGCCATAATCCAACATAAAAACTTCAAATGAAACACTGGGGACAAAAATGTACCAATCAACAATTTATATCCATAAAATCAAGATAGGTAGCCCAAGATATTCAAACACAGCAATATATTAATTTAGCTTCTTTAGACACAGGAAAGGTCATTTGAACTAGAGGGTACACAAGAGGAATCTATAGTAGAAAATACAGTTGTCAGAGGTCCAAGTATATCAAAAAGATATCTAAACCATGCTGCTTGTGCCTGAGTAATTGTGCACTTTCCCATGCAGGCAAGTAATGGAAAAGCCTTTGTTCACTGGCAGTTCTGTAGGAAAACTGGACAGAAGTGAACTTCTTAATAAAGAGGCCCCATGTTAATGAGAAGAGAAAGTTTACGCATACGGGTGGAGGTCAGGGTTAACGCAGGCTCTGACGCTGTATTATATTGTTACATGTTTACAAAATCCTTATTAAACTGACTGTGAGAAACACCCTCACAAATCTCCACCTAAAATAAATCTATTTTTGGTGGTGATATTTCTGGAAAGATATGTGTGAATCATTACGAAGCAGTTAGTAGGGTATGTAGGCATGTATTCTTTATAATAACACTTGAGTCAAAACTTTACATTAAAATACTGCAGAATTCCACCAATTATTCTGTCCAAATATGAAGCCTGCTCATACTTTGCAGCTGATATCAACATTCCCTGGGGTGTGATGATAACTGTAAGCACTGCTCTGTCTGAGGCTTGCTATAGACTTCTATCTGTGCTTTATTTTAACATAATCTGTCTATAAAGAGCTGACATAGTTGGAACTACAACAAGTGAGCTGATTTGTGCTGACAAACAAACCCTCTCAAGCACAACATTACAATCCCAAGAAAGCTACCTTTAGCCAACAGTTTTTCAGTTAGTCACTCTCACGTTTTTGTTGAAAAGCAAACACCTAAACAGGACCATGAATATTCATATAGATCACAGGCTCCTGAAACTGTGGTGTTTAAATTGACGTTGTATTTTTTCAGTTTTTAGACCCTTAAAACTTACTTCATAGTGTTTGCTAATGTATGCAGTGTGTCTCCATGGTAACTGACGAACATTCGGTTAATACACATACATGTAGAACACCCCCATACATTTTGTCAGGACAGGGATGTGTTGGTCCCTCTGGAGCACTCATCTGAGGAGCTGGTCCTGTATATCAGAGGTCCTGTTGAGTTTGGGAACTTTTATTCAGCACCAGACCCAAGATGCTCCTGTTGAAAAGTGAAAATGATAATAAAAACTTTCTATTCATCTTGATATTTATTGCATTAAAAAAAAAAACAAATTATATGTTATGCAACAAGCCCTATGATCTGGGCTAGTTTGACCTTAAGATAAGATAAGATAAACTTTATTGTCGCAATCACAAGACACATGTAGTCCATTTGGGCACTGCACAACCAAAAAGTGTCCAAGATAATGCATCAGCCCTATTGCACAGATAATAATTGCACCAGCCCTATTGCACAAGTAATAATGTATCAGCCCTATTGCACAAATAATAAGTGCACCAGCCCTACTGCACACAGTGTTATTGTGACTTTAGTGCGCCTTTGTTGTGCAGATTTGTTCAGCAGTGCAACAAAAGTGGGCACAAATGAGAGTTTATATCTGATACTCTTAAAGTTAGGCACTCAATAGCGTCTGCCTGATGGAAGAATTTCATATTCGCCATGCAGCAGGTGAGAGGGGTTTCCCACAATCCATGTGGCCTGAGCGAGCACAGACTTTTGAAAAATGTCCTGCAGAGAAGGAAACTTTTTCCTGCCAATCACCTTCATGGCCTTATTTACCAGTTTTCCAAGTTTTGTTTAACATTGGACAGTTAAAGAGCTGAACCAGGCGACTGTACTGCAGCATATCTGCTCTCCAAAACAGCATTATAAAAACAGGTCATGATTATTGTGCTCAAACCAAACAGCCTCAGTCACCTTAAAAAGTGGAGTGTCTGGGAAAGCTTGGAAGAAAGAAAATCAACATGTACATTCCATTTGAACAAATTGCCAGTGTACACACCCAAATATTTAAAAGATTCAACCTGCTCTATTTGTCTACCTTCAATGACAACAGGATCATGGGTTTGCAGAACACTGAATTATTGAACTATCCACAGAGCAGGAACCGAGTCGCCACAGCGCAGCGCCTCCGGAAGTTGAATGCAACATGTTCCTGCCCTGCTGTCAGGGTTCAAAATCTCAACATCAAATCTGTGTAGAAAAACCTCAACATCAAATCTGTGTAGAAAAACCTCCACATCAAATCTGTGTAGAAACCTTAAAGAGTTTATGGTAAGTACTAAATTTTACAAACATTCACTTTCTACTGTTGACCAAACCTAAAACACCAAAATCAAATGCTATTTTCTGACTTCTGGTGCTGGTATTAGTGAAAGTCTGGTACATGCTTTGTAGCTATCAGGATATAGGCACTTGGGCTGCCCTCTCCCGCTACATAAAGGTGAAGTAATTGTTTATGTAATATTCTTCTTATGCTGTTCCCTTATATCCTTCCTCTGCTATGTTTTTCTCTGACATGACTCAGCTGGATAACCCGAAAAGGGGAACATCAAAAAAGTGTTTAGTCAGAATGTGCCAAAGTCTAGTGACCTCCACTACAGCCCTTCCCTCCCACACCCAGCACACGTCACTGACTGGGAGGAGGCTGCACACAAGATGAGCTTCCTGTCTCCAATAATGCTAACAACTGACTTCCTGGCAAAGGTCGGCTATACTGGCAAGAAAAGTGTGCTTTATTATTGTTATCTGACATGCTGCATGTGTAACAGTCAGTGGGTAAGTAAAATGAGCACTATAAAATCAACTTGGGTCTTTAAAAGTGAAAGGGCTACAGCCATGAGTTTTGGAGCAGATTTTGGACTTTGCATGAATAAATGTCTGTGTTAAATGGCACTGATTAAAATTTGTATGTTAAATAAATTAATATTGAATGCATCTTTATACATTTTTATTAAGAAAAAAAAACCCAAATCAAATCATGATCGAAAAAGGAAAAAAAAATATTATTGTTTTGCTATTGTTCAGCCCTAGAATGCACACAACAATCATTTTCAATTTGAACTGTACATGTTCAGGGCAAAGGTAACACAACCTCACAATGGAAGCACTTTGAAATCCAGTCTCATCCATCAGAACACAAGTTCAAAGGAAAGAAAGTTTAGTCTTCTTTAAATATAAGTGCTCTTTTGTCTGAAATCGGCCACTTGACTTTTACAGATAAAACTGTACTGCTGTCAAAATAGTGACATCAGCTATTTAAATGAGTTTGAATTGATTTTGGAAAGGTACAAAAGAACTTTAAGGTTCAATAAGGGCTCCAGTGGCTGTGTCCTTTTTAGAGACTGTGACATTTCTTAAGATGAATCAGCAACAAGGGCAGTTTTTAGAGAAGTTTCAAAGAAATTATTGCGTTATTATTCCATTGTGTACTGTTTAAGTTATACACTTTAAAAGTTAAATGACAACAGGACCCATGTTATTTGGTTGTCACATTTTCCAGTTTATTGAACTGAAGTGACCCTGAATGAAGATATACAATATTAGAGACAGGGGTGGAGCCAGACATTTTTCGGTAGAGGAGCTATGGGGGTGCTAAGGTCTTATTTTAGAGCCTTTTAACAGCCTTTGAACAATGGAGTGCAGCCCTAGTGCAGGTGGGTGGAGAGTCCCTACCTCAAGTGGAGGAGTTCAAGTACCTCAGGGTCTTGTTCACGATTGAGGGGAGGATGAAGCTTGAGATCGACAGGCAGATCGGTGCAGTGTTGGCAGTGATGTGATCACTGTATTGGATCATTGTGGTGAAGAGGGAGCTGAGCTGAAAGGCAAAGCTTTGCTGGTCAGTCGATGTTCCTACCCTCACCTACAGTCATGAGCTTTGGGTAATGACCGAAAGGATACAAGCAGGTCGAAATTACTTTTCTCTATAGAGTGGCTGGGCGCTCCCTTGGAGATAGGGTGAGGAGCTCAGCCACACGGGAGGAGCTCAGAGTAGAGCTGTTGCTCCTCCACGTCGAGAGAAGCCAGCTGAGGTGGCTTGGGCATCTGTTCTAGGTGCCTCCTGAACCCTGGAGGGCCCGAGAAAGACCCAGAGCACACTGGAGAGACTTTGTGTCTCACCTGGATTGGAAATGCCTCGGGGTCCCCCCGGAAGAACTAGAGGAAGTGTCTGGGGTGAGGGAAGATTTAGACTTAGACTGCTGCCCTGCGATCTGGGCCCGGATAAGCGGAGGAAAATAGATGGATGGATGGAGAGCACCCCGCCTCCTACCATGTTGCTTTGCTGCTCTAAACCAGTTTAAACTTTGTTAGCACTGAGTCATTTGGAATAGTCTGTAGTTGCCATTTGAAGATTTTTAGTCAAGATTGCATGTCCTATGACGATGGGGCAGAAATCTTTGGGGGTGCTATGGGAGTGTTCTAGGGGGAGCTAGTGCCCACCCAAGCCAACCCTGGCACCGCCCCTGACTAGAGAGCACATCCATTCAGCCATTGTGCTAGTTTTTTAGTCGGTTGGTGAAATTTTGATCACTTTTGGATCTTTTGGATCAGGAATTGGCTCAGGATAGCAGTGATGGGTTAGGCAAATCAAAAGTCTAGATTTGCAGTATATGTATACAAGTATCTGTATCATAAGAACTGCAAAAATTTGATTTATTCATCTCTATATTGTTCATTATGCTGTTGCTCATCACCTAAGCATAAAGGCTTATCTAAACAAATCAAAATGGTCTATCCTAGGGCAGCTGTGGCAACATAGTACCATACAATCTATAATGCATAAAATTTAAAACTTTACTTTAATTTAGACAAAGACAGTTATTCTTAGGCTGTTATTGACAATCACTGCCCAGTGTGTCTCCTCATATTAACTAAGACCAGAATAAAATATGCAGTCACAAGATCCAAAACATCTACAGACTACACTTTTTCTAGACTTAATTTGAAGACTTTTAATGGTGCTATATTATGCAAAATGTACTAAATAAGCCTGCATCTCCAAGACTCAAAATGCTCTGGCACCTAGGATTGTGTGTTTTTCGAGAGACTGAGGATGGGACAATGTGTTTCCTGATGTCTATGTTAGATTATGTTTCCATATTTTTCACTGTGAAGCCCATTGGGGCAACTCTTGTTGTGATTCTGGGCTATATAAATAAAATTGAATTGATTGAATTGAAATTGAACTCTGTTCCACCTAGTGATGTCATGAAGCTGTAGTTTTCAAGTTAACAGCTACTTTTTACCAGTTGTTCACTTTGTCCCAGGTTGAAATCATCCAAATGTTTCTAGTGAAGGTGTGTGGAGTTTAAAACACAGTGGAGCACTTCCTGCACTACCACGACATCACAAGGCGCAACAGAGTTTTCTGTTTGAGAGAAGAACTCAGCCTAAATATGCAGGATTTGTGTGTTAAACATATGTGATCAAAACAAAACAAATTATAACAAAGATCTGAAAATAGCCTAATACGGCCCCCTTAAATAGTATACAGCTTTTTTTCATTTACCCATAGCACATAAGCTATTACATAACATGAAAAAATGACTTGGCAAAGTTTATATGTACCGGTGGTGATTTGCAACTGTTGTTTACTCAAAAAGAGAGTAGCACTGTGAACGGCTACATTACTCACGCCCCTGCTGAAATAATAGGTTTAGCCAGAGCACAGACCAACAGGGCATTCTGCTGGCCATGACCAATCTCCTGCATAGATCCATCACAGCATTCAACAGTGGCTCTTTCAGTCGTATAGGTACGCCCTGAGCTGACGTACCACCCCCGACCCTCACAATGTGCTCCCAAACTGACTCAGTAATACAATAATACAAGATACAGTCAAGGTGGTGACCTGGGAATAACTCACAACCACAGACTGTATATATATAAATGGTAGGCGCCACGTTCCAAATAGGAAGTGACCATGGGGGCCTGTCATTTTGGTCTTGAAATGTTTGTATTAACTCGCACTGCATGATCCTGGTGTTTTCATTTTGCTATTTTGTACATAAATATATTCCTATAACTAATTTGGAACTTGGAAATTCACCTCCAACTGCAAGCATCATGAGCTACAATTGACTGGAGCCAAACGCTATGGGTGACGTCACACTTCCTTAGTCCACTTCGTTATACAGTCTATGGTCACAACAGATAAAAAAGTGCTATGCAAGACTGGACATGAAATTATTCTGAGCTAAAATCAATTTAAATCCTGTTAATTATTGTGATTTTACTGTAATGTGCTGTATTGGTTGTGCATATGCGACAATAATCTGTGCCTGTGATAATTAAGACACAACCGGTTAAAATAAGCACTATGCATTACTCAAGTGAGCATCATCATTGGCACCATCTTGTGGATGATGAAAAAACTGACATGGTTAAATCTTCAAACATCTGTTTCTTTTCTTTTTTTTTTTCAAATAATACATTTACAGTAAATGTGCAAGTAAGAACAAGAAATTGTATCCTTAAAAAGTTGCCATAGTCCAAAAATAAATACATAAATTAGTGTAATTTCTTTAAACATCATCAACAGTAATGCCCACATAAGTGGGCATTCAGCCTCAGTTACTGGTTCATATTATTCATGTTTTCACTAATTCTGAAAATGCTTGCTCTCTAGCTTATTTTGTTGTCATGGCACTCGAAACACAAAACTACTTCAAAATGACTGAAACCCTGTCAATATATTTTCCTATGAGACGATGTAGCTAAATATATCACTAATTTCCAGCACCTATTTAGTTACACATTAAAATTAGTGAGTAATTAATTGATGTACCATATACTGCACATTATATCTGATATATCCTACAGAGCCCATAGTTGCAGGGGTTGATCCCTAAATGAGGTCAATGAATCCATGACTCTATTCTCTCTGCCCTCACGATACTTTGTGCATGTGTGTAGTAGTCTTTCCCATGCATTGCAGGTGTGGTTAGAACCAAATGCAACAGGGAATAGCTGTGAAAACATCTCTGGTTACCACCTTCTCTGTGGCTACGCTCTTGAGTGCTTTCTTCTTCACCACTGGTCTGTTTGAAGTTGTGAATGAAAAATGACAATATTTTAGCCTTTACCTCAAAACATGTTAGTGAAGGCAATTTAACAGCATTCAGAGAGATCGCACATACTAAGAGCAAGAGCAGGGCTTAGCTGTTTATTGTTTGATCAAAAGACTCAATTAAGGATGTAAGCATGAAGTGCGTATCTTCAAAATAACCAAAAAGCAGACATTATGCACGACCCACGAGTAGTAGTTCTTTTAAAAGGTGTTGTTGTTGTTGTCAAATTGATGTACAATTTGCAACTATTATACAAACCAGAGTTTATGTTTTGATTGTTGAATATTTTAATAATTGCAATAATTAAATGTTTGTTAAATTGCATGTTAGTATCAGGAGGTTGCCTGTTCACCTACCCAACTGAAAACAAAAAAGCATTACTCATACATGCATGAATCAATCTGAATACTACTCTGGGAAAGCTAATGGTGAGGGTGAGTGAACACTATTAAAACATATTAAAATTAATTACACCATAAAAATGGATTTTGCATAATAGATCTCCTTTAATAATAATACATGGTCATGATGATTGTATTCCCTTTAGAGAACTTACTGTTAACATTTGTGGACTTGTGTCTGAAGATAAGGTACACTGTATGTCCACCACAGACCAGCAGAGCAAAGAGGAGTATGCCACTAACAACAAGACCATTCCTATTAACAGTCACGGTTTAAGCCTCATTGATGTTCAGCGCTAAACACTAAGCTCCTCACAGGCTTTAATGAATAATTAAGTCTTTCATTATAAAACACTCCCACACAGAGCACATTCTGACTGCCCTTCTCTTTACAATCACTCCATTTATTCTACACTGCACATCACTTCTCATAGATTTCACCCATTTCTACCAGAGTATTTGCTCTTTGGCATTTATGCACCAGTGTAAACTCTAAAGAGCTTTTGGACGTGCATGGCAGCTTGTCAAAGTACCATTTCTTCCATTAACAGAAAACACAATTGGTAATGCCAAGTGTCCATTTGCGACCAAATACAAATGAAAATGTTTATGCAAGTACATAAATTAAAATAAAGTCTGTATTTAAAGGATACTTTCAGTGCATATACTCACTCGTATTTAAACAGAGTGCAGCACTGTCTGCTTTGACTCGTCCATAGCCTGTTTTCTGTTTTCTTTAAAGGACACAACGCTTAAACAGTCGCTGATGGCTCTTGAGCAATATAACATCCATTTCTTTCTCCTTCAAAATAGCATTCTGACACTTTGTGGTTTATGTCTCTGAAAAAGTTTGGAAACTGTCTGGAGAAAATGAGTAACCCTCTCAGCTGAATGCAGACCGCAGCGAGGTGCCTCTGAGTATGGCACTAAACCATTGGATCGTGAGCTCAATACTTCAGAAGGTGTGAGCAGGGTCACAGTTAAAGGTGACCGGTGTATGGAATTTATCAGGTGGAGGGTCTACCACCTGCTTGTCTCTACGGATATGGCATTGCATTGTCTAGAATGTTTCACAGTATAGATCTGTGAGGAGGCGATTACACTCAAAGCAAGAAAATAAACAAACAATTAGCAATGCAAACATAAGTGTATGAATAAATGTAAGATACTTAGTTTAATGCCATGCTAAAGAACATGACAGGCAATGCAATAACATCTCCAAGCAAGTCACGCACCCTCCACTAGAAAAGTTAGTTCACCTATCTTTAAATTACAAAATAACTATTATTTAAAGCATTGCCTGAGATTCAAATTCCACCTTAAGACACAAAAACATTTGGTAGCATCTGTTAAAATCGGGATGCCATCTGCCTGAGTTTATAAGTGCATCACAACTTTTCCAGTGACTAGTGAGTGCAAGAGGACAGAAAATAACTATGTTGATGTGTTGTTGAAGCCATCCCATGTCCCTCGTACCAGGCTGTGTGTGCGTTTGATGTCCTCTGCAGACAAAGGGACGGCTCACCCCCCACAGAACAAAGGCACACGACTCTTTCCATATAAACTCCAAATGGAAAGAACAGTAAAATATGGTCAGAGTGAGCAGATGTGCCTCAGAGATGACACCACGTCTTTTTAAAAGAGCTCACATGTGTCTGCTGCTGTTGGGGACATGCTAACATCCACTTACCGCTGGGGCGCTGCTCAAGCTGAGCACGGATTTGGTTGAGTTTTTCAGTGCAGAGTACATTATGTCATGTTCTTGACCCAAACATGGCCTTGTTTGTCTCTTGTTTACTTTTTTGCAAATGGATACATTTAATGCCATGCTGTTGAAAATTCCAGGCAAAACAAAGACATCTCCATGGAAACAAGCAGTTGACAGAAGGTTACACCTTGCACCTTTAAGTGCTTGTCCCCATGGAATGTTATTGCCCTCCCTACAATGTTCTACAGTGTGGCTTTAAACCTATCTATATATTTTATTGTAGAACATTCTAGGCAAAGCAATAACATGCCCAGGAAGAACTAGGTGCTTGGTATATAGTGCACCTTTGTTTGAGCTATACTCGTCATAAATGTGTGGTTGATTGTGTTATCACATTTTTGAATTGTCTATCAGTTGTTCTTAACCATTTCACACCAAGTACCAGAGCTGAACTTGGCCTACAGACTTATTACAGGATTTAATCACACCTAAAATGGAACGGACTCAGTTCCTGAATGGGATCAAAGAAAGAATTTCCAGGGATCTTGAAGAAGCCCTTGTATCCCAAACAGTCCTTGAACCACAGTTTGCAAACCACTAACTGATTAGTATTAGTATTATTATGACACATTTGAGAGTGGGACAAATGATAATAATAGTTTTCAGTTGCAGCACATCAAGTTCAGAAAAATATTTGACAGTTGAGTTGAGTGGACTGTCAGCATACAATGTGCACACAAATTGTTAATATAATTTCATAAATTGCCTTAATTCTAAAATGACTGCTATCCTCTTTGACCTCAACATCCCTCCATCTGTCTTCAGAGTGTGCAAAGCTGTCAACAGTGGAATAAATCCATTTGAGGAACATGGAAAGTAGTTGTTAAATGAAATCACTTTGAGGTCAGAATTATTGAGGCTAAACTGAAGGCTGAAGCATCAGAATCCTGTTTGATTTAGAGCATCAGTGTCTGGCCCACATTACAGAGCCAAGAATCCTGTCTTCACCACCACCAACTCCACTTGGCCCACCACTCCATACAGGTTAGTGCTGAGGGCTCACTGATCCTGGGCCAACGCGACCTGGCGCTAATTCCCTGTGGAAGCCACCCAGTCAGAGCAGCACTGCCTCAAAACCTCAACGTTTGTATGAACAAGGCCGGCTCTGAACGGGAACCCAGAGCCCGGGCTGGTAATAACAGTCGCTGGGAAAAGTCCTGACCATCACCCCATTCGCCCCCTCGTTTTCTTTCCCTGCAGGATTTGGGAGAACATCGAACACACTTCCTTTGCAGCCATGTCATATTTATTACAGCCTCCGTTTTTGATGGCCAGGGTCATGTAGCCTGCTGTCTATTTATCCTAGAGGTCATTGACTGCGTTTGGGCCAGGAGAGGAAGAGGAGGACGAAATTTAAGATGCACAAACTAAATTGGTAGCAAATGTATAGCCACTTGCCTCTTGGCCCTAATGCGATTTTCAAGTGCTCTGCTCAGTGCGCTCCAAGATGCGAGGACGGCTTGCCTCTGAAATAATATTTCAACAGTGGTTACAGACGCAAAACCGGCGCCATCTCTCAGCTTGGGCTGTTCCCACCAAAGAGCTGCATAAGGGATTTTCATTTTATTTCTGGGAAGATAATATGCCTTGGTGTGTAGTTGTATAGTGCTTGCCATAGGGTTGAGAGAAGCAGGCGGTTGTATAGATTCTCAGGCACAAATGAAGTCCTGTTGTAGTGCCAATGAGCAAGTCATTTGTACAATACAGCTCCAGCATCGCAGTCTAACCTGCTAATCTAATAAATATGGAAATCAGGACAAAGGACTTCTTTATTGGCCATTTATGTCCTAAACTACTACTTAAGTTTTAATGTGATACCATTTGAGGCAATAGCACACCATTTCCACCACCATTTTGTTAACACATTTCCTCTAAGTTTGAGAGGAATGCCTCGGAGATACTCAAATCAGCGCTCTTCTGCAGATAAACCACTGAAAAAAGATGACTTTGAATATCTTATCTTCATTTAAATGGCTCAGTGGAGGCCCATTTGCTGTGCATCTCGGTGAGGCCTAACAGGCTCAATAAAAGTCAATGATCTGGTGAGCGGAGAAGAGCTTGTTTTCTTATACAGTCAGCATATGGCCTCCTCAATGTGGCTGCACACGGCCACACTTGTTCATTTCATTCTCTCCTTCAAATGGACTTCTCACCATCTGGACAATTATGAAGTTACACAATAGAAAGTTTCTTTTATTAGCAAACAAGTTACCTAAGTTGTTTGCTAATAATTCTTGGACTTAGGGGCCTTCAACTGTTTAAGATTTTGTTTGAATAAATCATTTTATTTTTTGCTTTGTCAACTAATATTTGAAAAAGCAAAAAAAAAAAAAAAACTTTTTCAACTAATATTTAGGCGGCACGGTGGCTGAGTGGCAACGCTCAGGCCTCACAGCAAGAAGGTTGCGGGTTCGATCCCCGGGTTGCCCGGGCCTTTCTGTGTGGAGTTTGCATGTTCCTCCCCCTCCGGGTTTCCTCCAGGTACTCCGGTTTCCCCCATCAACCTAAAACATGCCCGCACCCCTATGAACTAACATCAAGGACCATGTTGTCCACCCTCCTGTGGGCTCACCACCTGCAGAGGGGTTCATGGGGGGATCAGGTGCTATGAGTATTGGGCAGCTGCCCCCGCGACCCAGCTGGATTAAGCGGGAGAAGATGGATGGATGGATGGATTAACTAATATTTTTTCCCATTATATTACTTGATTCACAAAACTAGTACTAAACAATAAAACAAAAGTAGCATTAATGGACTATAAATTTCATTATAGCTGAACGATATGCCAAAAATATATCACAATTTTGCACAAGATCAAGTAACTACTGTTTTTGTAACTGCAATAATCTGCTTCTCATGAGACTGCACACCTCACTATGATTAAATCTAAATTGTAAAATGGAGACTGACGAATGGGAGGAGAAAAGTGCCTGCGCCGCTGCGTTAGACAGGGACGAATTCATGGTATTACTACTTCTCAATAGATTTAAGAGCATGTCGTCACCAGGATAAGAGCTACATTATATTTTTCTCTTTAGATCGGGCAGCCTTAACTTTCATACAGAGGATGGAGGGAAAAGTGTCTTGCTTTGTTCATTATCACATTGTCCATATGCACTACTCAGAACTTGCCAACATTCTGGTTCTGAGGGAAGGGTCTAACCACTGAGCCACTACCGCTCTGAAATATACAAGGAATAGATTAGGACAGGTTTCAAGAAACAGGCCTATAACCACAGAACCAAGATCTACATTCATAGCCATAGTCTGATATTAACTTCTTTGTATAGATAAACCTCTTAGCTATGAATGTGTTGTCTCCGACTTAATTATTTTAAACTGTATAATAAAATGCATGCTGGGACAGTGAATTCATTCATAAGCTCTGCATAGCTCAGTGTGTTACATCTCACATCCCCTTAGGTTATAAGCAAAATGAATGATGCCTTTCTGAAGAGTGAGAACACAACAGCACACATAAAACAAGACTCAAAAAATACAATGAGGATTTATTCAGGAGTGGTCACTGGGTGTTATCAGTCCATTAAAAAATCGTCTGTCCATGTTACTTACGCGCTTCAAATGGAAATCTACGGTGTCTGTAGCTTTAAGGCCTTGTGTAATAATAACGTCTTACACTTGTAATGCACTTTCCAGACATGTAAAAGCCTCTCAAAGTGCTACACTGTAGTCACTATGTATTCACTCCATACTACTTCTATAGCAGTCACAGCTGCCCTGAAGCAAGGCTGCCAATCTGTCCCATCGGCCCAATGGCCCAATGGCCCACTGGCCGCCACCGACCTCTCTCCCACATACTACTTCATACTGGGCTATGTAGGTGAAGTGTCTTGTCTAAGGACAAAATGACAGATCTCAGTTCAAGCAGAAATAAATCCAGCGACCTTTTGGGTTGGGGGATCACTGCTCAGTCCACTGAGCCTCTGTTGTGCAATAAAAGGTTTATATATTTATATACAGTTACGGGTGGGCTATATGCTTGTGGTGGCGTGATATGGGAAATGCGGACGTGACTTACAGCTTCTGTTGTATAAACAGATGAAGGCTCTGGCAAATCAGACTGACATTTGGCATTTTGCCAAGGCATTCACAACTTTAGTGTTTTCATAATCCATCATTGTCATATGTCATCACAACTTCTTGGAAGAGATAATATCACCCTGAGGGGGTGCAGTTTCTCAACATTTACTCTTCGAGCACTAGAGGGCAACAGAAACAGCGATATTAAAAACTCTTAATTTCCAGGTTTGGTATTTGCTTATATATTAACTATACATTCACTTAATGTGATTAACTGAATGTAAAGGTTAGGTGTCTGTAAAGGCAAATTAAGGAATGTAAGGTTAGTGTGTGAAGATTAATAAAATGCGTGCATTTAGTGGTTTCTGTTTTGAGAGCCCCAACATCTATTTGATGTGCTGTGCTGCCCTCTTTTGGAAGATAAGTGGACATTCACTTGGTATTCACTAAAATAGGCAATTAAGGACATTTGGGCAAATAAAAAATGTACAAAAATGAAAAAGTACTTATGTTAATGGTAAAATGCAAATGTCACCATTTCGCAAACCATTTTTATTATTATTTTGTTTTTTTTAAAAATACAATGAGAGAAATGGACATTAAATTTTAACGTAATAAAAAGTATATTGTTTCGACACTATCAATCAAACATATTCACTTAAAATGACGGTTTTACGATCCCCCATCTACATAGAAACCTAGAAGTGTGTTGTGTTTAAACAAAAATGAGACATTTGGTCATTAGTCATTCATAATCAGTCACTGTCTGAGGATTGGCTGCTGCTTGCCGAAGAGGAAGACTCATGTTTCCTTTTCTTATGCTTCTTTTTGTCGTGTTTACTGTGGTCCTTTTTGTTCTTTTTACTTTTCTTTTTGTGGCTTTTCTGTTTCTTCTTCTTGGATCGCTCATCACTGTCAGAGCTGGATCGGTGTTTCTTCTTTTTCTTTTTTGGTGTCTCTTCATCACTTGATGAAGATGAGGGGGATCTGTAAAAAAATGGGCATTTAAAATATTTTGGTGGTAGAGGAAAGCGGAGCACCTGGAAAGAGGGAGGGAGAAGGGAGAAGATGCTAACTCCAAAGAAGAAAGGTCCCACGCAGCCCCGGGAAAGGAGCACAGGACCTTCTTACTGTGAGAAGGAAATGTAATGCACAAAATAAAGTAAACCAAAAGCTAAAGTGGCCATGCCAAATGAGACCTCAAAATGAACCGTGGTTCAGTAACAAGGAGGTGATATGACCAAATCTGCCTTGGTTTGTGTAAATGCTGAAAATGAAGAAATATTGTCTACGCAAGCATAAAACATTTTATAAATGTGCGTTATTGTTGCAATCAACAAAAGGTTATGAAACCTTAAAATAAACTTTATATTCTTTATAATACATTAAAATCCCCAGTCGATGAAAGTATTTTGAGGCTTCATTTTGGTGAGGCCGTGCTGTGACTAGTTGTGACACCTCATTAGTTACATTTTTCCTCTTACTAAGAGCACCAACTGCTGCATGACTGACAACAAACTCCTGAAAGTGATTATGGTCAACAAAGTCTTGGTTTGTATTGGTAACATTCCCAGTTAATCCCTCTTACATAGTGGTTTGCTTCCTGTGCTACTCTGTGGGTACATTTTGGTGTATCAGGTGTATAAAGTGCAACTCTTAATGCATTTAATTGGTTTAAACTTAAAAGCAATGAAATTCCTGAATGACACCTTATTAAATAATCAGCGCCTGTGTTGATGTTTATTTGGAAATGAACAATATATAATGAAAAAAATAATTATTGCAAATTTGCATAGTAATATTTTGACGGGATTACATGCGATACCCTGTTATATTTGTATTAGACAGCAGGTGGCTGTATTTAGCATTATTAAATAGACATGAACATGAACCGACTAAAGTCCTCAATGCTTCATCTGTCTTCTTTTGACAATTATTAGTCACAACTATGATGAAGTAACTTTAGATTTAGATTATTCATACATGCTAATTTGTATGTGTACAGAGATATCACAAAAGATTCAAAAATGTATCCATATTAATTTGAACATGAGTGCGTGAATAAGATTATTGCTTTGTAGTTTGGTTTAGGTTAATTCAAATGTAAGTTAAAAGTCTATGCTAAATTATTCAGTGATACTCTAATGACTTCCAATTAGTTTTGAGTTAACAGTTTGTTAGTCAAACAAGACAGTTACCTTTTTCTTGACTTGCGGTCCTTGCTCTTCTTGGGTTTGAGCCTTAGTTTTCGGTCATCATTACCTAAAAAAAGAAGATAAACACTTGAATGAGCCATTTACTTTAATATGTCAAAGCCAGCGACCTGCCTTTGACCTTGAGACAACTTTTAATTTATTTACCTTTACGTTGTCCCTCATTGACCTGCACAGGCTCATCGTCTTCACTCTCCTCTGTGCTGGTGCTGCTCACGTCCAATACGATGTCTTTCTGAGGGTCAACTCTTATGAAATTTCGGCATTCAAAAGTCAAATGCCCCGCTGAGAAAACAACATAACACCACAATATCACATTGATACATAGGCATACAAATACATGGGTTAAAACAGTATACTGAAACTTACGATATCCACATTTCTTACATCCCGCTCTGATGTTATCTTTATTTTGTCCTATTAACAATAAAAACACGTGGTAAGTTTACAGTGATTATATTTGTTCATAACAATAATAATTTGTTCATAATAATTATATTTGTTCAATATTCATGTGATAATTAACTGTTCCGAGGCCAGCGATTTACTAGCTGTGTTAATACGAGTAATAAAGAGTTGTCTAATATGTTTGGCAACTTACTAAAAGTATTTGATCAATGCTGCTCTGTTTGCTTATGTTATCGCTACTATTATCGTGTCTAACGCTTTATGATTGATGAAAATGCCGTAAAACTTTACCTGGAACATCCATTGATTGCTAAAAAGAGAAGAACGAAGATAAATCGTACAAAACAGTCCCCGCTGCGAATGTGTGGTCCGTGATCAAAATAGACCCGGGATGAAACATCGAGAAAATTCTGAAGAGCTCGACTTGGTTCCGCCCGAGGTGAATAAAAATACGCCAGCGTCCTCTATTGGATTGGGGTTGGAATACACGCAAAACATCCTGCAACAAGAGCTCCGCCAGCGGGGCAAAATACGCCCGTACTTTGAATTATTGAATTCTAGAATCGGAATTCCACCAATCAGATTGCAGCAACAGAACTTAAAGACACTACAAAGCTTTAATGTGTCAAAGCTCAAAGAAGCAGAGAATGTGGGTTGTTCTCGCTTTCAGCAGCAGAACATTTGAGAAGAGAGTTCAGATCTTTCATGAAGACAAAGCTTCAAAGACTTCAAAGCTTTGAAGTGTCCACAGACGGACGGACGGACGGACGGACAGACGGACGGACAGCGCCATACCATAATACGTCCCGTTTTATCACGGGCGTATAAAAATGTTTTGTTTAGTCTTTTTTTTTTTTTTTATCACTTTGACAATAAAAATTGGCAAGCGTTCTGCACAAATTCCAAAACTTGAAATGACACTCAAGGAACAAATACTCAGTTAATGTTGGCTCAACTATTCATTGTCAAGCCTTAACTCTCATATCAAAACTACAAAACACTTTTTTGAAGTCCTTTAAACACACACACACAGTCATTATTATCTCTATTCAAACACAGATTGCAATTGTAACATTTTCTTTGCACATGCAGAAGTCTGTGTACCTGAATACAGCAATTTTTATCAAAGTCCATAGACCAAAGACATAAATGACAAAACTGAATGTCATGAAATGCCAGGTTTAATTCTCAAAAGGTCTTTTATTTATGGTGCAACTTGAACACATACATAGGTGGCTGGCTTCGCCTAGCATCTTCACGAACTTACGCTTGCTAACTTGACTACCCAGAAGTCTATGCGTAACGTAGTGACGTAACTGGTACGCATTATGCATTTACTAAGAACTGATAATTATCATATCACATCACATCTCCCTCCTAAGTTACTTAACTCATAAACAAAAAATCAATTCACTATCTGAACTAAAATCTTCGTAGCCAAGTCTACATTCAAGGAAATCTGTAGTACAAAACATAAATAGCTGGTTATTTCCAATATTTTGTAGTTACTCTTAATTTCTTCATTACTGTACCATTAAACAACTGAAATCATTAATGTCACTACCTTTTAAAGCATCAACAACATAAATTCAACATTCGAATCATACATCAGTTACATTTCAAAAACTTTTATTTTTTTTTTTTTTTTTTTTTTTTTTACTTAGGAACATAGTCCTTGAACCTGACAGGAGGGTTTATAGCTCTCCCAGAGGATCTTTTGGGTGTGGTAGACTGTTGGCTTTGGGCCACAGTGGGACCAGGAGAGGCAGGCCCCACAGAAGAAAGGGGAGGGGAGCCCGGGTCACAAGAACTGGCATAGCTCTGGTCACTAGTCTCTGAAGCGGTGACCTGTTCTGATGACTCCGGCACTTCCTGGATGTGTCTCCGGTTCCGGCGGGTGAGCATTCCTTGCTGGCTTGGACAAAGTAGGACCTGGGCTCAGGTGCCTGCGCGATGACTTTTGCTGGGGTCTTCCAGCCTTTCTCTCCATCCAACTTGATGTTCACGTGTTGCCCGGACTGGAGTGCAGGTAAGGGCCGTGCTGAATGTCGTCTATTGTAAAAGAAACGGTAAGCATTTTTGGCTTGTTGGTCTTTTTCTTCACAGCACCGTAGTCAACTGGACTGGAGACCAGCTGGTTGGGCAGAATCGGGACAGTTGTCCTGATCTGTCGACCGATGGCGAAGTTGAGCTGGACTCAACCCTGTAGCAGCAATTGAGTAGCCCTGTATCCCATGAGGGCTAGATGAGGGTCTGGCTGCCGCAGGATGCGCTTGCTGTGGCAACACCCTCTGCTGCTACAGTGGCTTGTGGATAATGAGGGCTGGAAGTTGTATGTTTGAAGTTGTACTGTTCACTGAATGTTTGAAACTCTGCTGAGCTGAACTGGGTACCATTATCTGATACCAGCTCTAGAGGGATTCCCCACCTGACAAACATGCTTTTCAAGCTGAAATCACTTGTTGACTGGTGGTGGTACTCAGGTGTGCAATTTCAATGTCACGAGTAATAGTCCACAACTATGAGGTACTGTTTACCACCTTGTTCACACAGGTCGGCAGTACCTTTGCCACGACCACCGGGCAGTGGCGTGGTCATCAGTGGCTCACGCCTGCGTAGGGCTTGTTCTTCAAGCAGAATCCACATGTTTTCACCATTTCAGTGATGGCGCTGCCAATCCTGGCCACCACACTGACATACTAGCTCTCCCGCACACTTGGTAAGCCCCTGGTGGCCTTCATGTATCTGCGACAGCACATTTCCTTGCAGTGAGGAAGGAATGACAATTCTGTCGTCATACAGGAGAAGTCCTTCTGCTTCTGACAGGTGTGCTCGGGCAGCATGAAACTTGTGCAGTGTGTATGGAATTCGTGCTAGCTCACTTGGCCAGCCAGATCTGGTGTAGCTTAATGACAGTCTGGAGATCAGTGTCCTGGCCAGTGGCTGCCCTAATCGCATCCAGTCTATCACCTGTTATTGGTCTTGTTCTGATCACAGCTTGCACATAGGCCTTCACCTCATGCTCTGTGTCAGACGTGTCTCTGTCTGGCAGAGGATTGCGTGACAGTGTGTCTGCTACAACAAGTTGCTTTCCTGGGACATGGACAGCGCTTATGCTGAACTTCATTAGACGCATCAGCAGTCGCTGACATCTCGCGGGTGCCTTTGTCAAGATCATATGAGTTTATGAGAGGGACAAGCGGCTTATGATCCGCTTGCAGACAGAATTTCTCCATGCCCTGCAGGTATCTGGTAAACCGCCACACGCCCACACACTGGCGAGGCACTCTTTCTCAATTTTAGAATACCGACGCTCTGCTTCCGTCAGCGCCCTGGAGCTAAAGGCGACTGGTCGAGCCCGCCCCTGCTCTTGATACAGCGCAGCCCCCAGACCAAAGCTGCTGGCATCGGCACTAACTACAGTTGGTCTAGTTGCATCGTAGTATGCCAAAACTGGCGCGGAGGTCAGCATTGTCTTGACCGTCTTGAACGCTTGCCTCAAGTCTCCCCAAAACCCAAGCTGCATTCTTCAGCAAGCTGTTGATGGGGTACATGACAGATGAGAGGTCAGGGAGGAATTTTCCCAGGTAGTTAATCATTCCAATTGTCTGGCGAACTCCGTCATTATGTTGGTGGGACTTGGCAGCTCTGTGATTGCTCTGACTTTACTCACATCTGGTCTGATGCCATCTTTTGCCTATCACATGTCCAAGTACTGATCTCAGATTTCCCAAATTGGCACTTACTCCTGTTGAGCTTTAGGCCTGATGCTCTGACGGTCTCCAGTACTGTTCTGAGGTTCTTGTCATGGTCATCTTTGTCCTTGCCGAAGATAAGGATGTCATCCATGACCACTACTGTTCCAGCATGGTCTTTCAGGAGTGCACTCATTTTCTGCTGGAATATCTCCGGGCTGATGTTATGCCAAATGGCAACCTCCGGAAACAGAAACGACCCACTGGCGTGATGAAAGTTGTAAGCTTCCTGCTGCTAGTATCAAGTGGTATTTGCCAAAATCCACTGGAAGCATCAACGGTGGAGAAAACAGTAGCACCTGCTAGCTTTGGCGCAATGTCCTCCAGTGTAGGCAGAATAAATCTTTCGCGTTTCACTGCCTTGTTTAGTTTTGTCAAATCAACACAAATTCTGGGCTTTTTGTTCTTTTAATTACTGGCACCATGGGGCGCACCAATCAGTGGCTTCGCTCACCTCTCTATGATACCTAAGGACTGCATTCGTATCAGCTCCTCTTCCACCTGAGGCAGGATTGGGAAGGGAATGCGCCGAGTGTGACAATGCTATAAGGGGTGGCATTTGGCTGGAGCTCAATTTTTACAGGTTCACACTTCAAAAGTCCAATATCTCCAAAAACATCCTGGAACATTTCAATTCCATCCACCCTGCGACTAATTAACCCCATTTCGTAGTTGTTCGCCTACCCAACAGGTTGGTGGTGAATGGGCCCTCATCACATATATCCAAAATGTGTGATGCACTCCACGCTTTTCAGTCACTGCTAGAAATTTGCCTTTACAATTGAGTTTCCACCAGGACTAGTGAAAACTGCTTTTGTGTCTTTCAAAACAGGGCGGTGGGGCAAGCTGAGAAATGTCTGCTCAGATATCACTGTAATATCTGCACCTGTGTCAATCCTAAATTGCACAGTGCTCCTTTATTTGCAGATTTGTAAACCACTTGTCTTCATCGCCTTCTGTGTTCTCATTAACAGCTCCTAAGAACCATGCACTGCCCTCATCGCTATCACTGTTAGTTGCTGCCACTGCACTAACCGCTGCTCTGCACATCACTAAAGTGTCCTTTATTGCATTTGGCGGCACTGTTTGCCGCTTGCTGACATGTTCGAACTCGCACTTCTGCCGCATCTCGAGCATCCATTTTCCTGTGCTGCTTTTGTAGCTCTTTTCATTTGCCCACGCTTAGCTTTTAGGATTAATTTGCTTTTCCTCAAATGGTCTGAATTGTTTAGGCTTACGCGTGACTGCACTTATTTCACTCGGAGGGTCTGGCGGTGAGGCTTTGTGCCTTGACGAGCCCGACTGGCGCGGCAATATTGATAGCTTTTTCCAAAGTCAAGTCTGGCTCGAGCTGCAGTTTCTGTGACACTTCCATATCTACAAGTCCGATGACGATACGATCCCTTATCTGTTCGTCTTTTGCACTTCCAAAATCACAATACTCGCCAGTTCAGATAAATGTCTCACAAACGCCTCTACACTCTCTCCTTGCCTTTGTGAGCGCTCAGGAAGCATGCACGCTGTGAATGATATTCGCTTTAGGCACAAAGTGTTCACAAACTTTTCATCAAGCTTTCCAGAATAATCCTCAATGTCCTCAGGAAAAGTAAATGTACCAAATATGGGCTCTGCTTCTTTACCCATGGCGTAAAGCAGCGTGTTTACTTGAATCTCACTGTCTTCCTTGTCGAGTTTTGTAGCAATTCGGTAGCGAGAGAAGCGTTGTCTCCATACCGGCCATGTAGACGGTTGGGTGAAGTCAAACGATTCGGGAGCATGAAACTTGGCCATTTTTCGTCGCTTCAATCACTCAAACACCTTCACCTCGCGGTCGATTAGGCTACTCCTCGGGCCACTTCTGACACCATGTCATGAAATGCCAGGTTTAATTCTCAAAAGGTCTTTTATTTATGGTGCAACTTGAACACATACATAGGTGGCTGGCTTCGCCTAGCATCTTCACGAACTTACGCTTGCTAACTTGACTACCCAGAAGTCTATGCGTAACGTAGTGACGTAACTGGTACGCATTATGCATTTACTAAGAACTGATAATTATCATATCACATCACACTGAACATACTGGAATCTCAATCTGAAAGATTTTATAGATAGCCATAGAAGCACCAGAAACCTCACTGTAAAAGACTTGTGAGACTTTGAGGTTCAGGTCAGATAAAGATGTCAATTGCTAAAAAGCACAGGATTTGAAAATGGTGCTTTTTTGTTTCCTAAATGATTGCGCAATATTTTGCACATAGGCCTATTTAAACATTCACTCTGAAACCATCAGAAACAGTGTGATACTGGTCCTACAGATCTCTGATATATTATATTTTGACCACAAAGTGTCCTTTTTACGAGGCTTTTTTTGCGTTTTTACAAAGTTAACTTTTTCAGACATTCTGAACTGTTTTGTGTGAATAGTGTTGTAAAGTTTTTGTCTATATGAACTAAAGCACTTTCAGTTGCATACTATGTATGAAAAGTGCTTTATAAATAAAGATTGATTGAATTTGCTTTAATAAGGTTTTTCAGAATAAATAAAATATAATAATAATAATAACAATAACAACAACAACAACAATAAATATAGCCGCAAGCAGCAATGATTGGCTCTCACAGGCGCCAGTGACATGCCCCGCAAACGCAAATTATCATTGAAATGGGTGATCATATACGCAAATGGGAGCCTTTTGTATACGGTAGATCCAAAATGCCATAAATTTTGTGCAATTTTTGAGACCGTAACCTGGAATTTACAAGCAAGCAAGCGTAGCGTAGGCGCATATCCCTATCAAAATGCATAGAGAGCATGCAGTTATTGTTGTATTTGTGCATTTACCATGAGCACAGTGTGTTCCTGGGGTCATGTATCGTTTGAAGGAGCCCAGGTCCAGAAAGACTGTTAATTAGTACTTTGAAGTTTACTTTTGCTGTGATCAGCTTGTACAGACGCTAAATACAAGCATCAGCTGGTGAGTTTCACTGTAGACCTGTTACAAGTGGCAAAACGAGCCCTGTTAAGTTTGATCGGCTTTCCCATTGAGCCCATGCCATGCACATACGTCCTGCTGGTGCTAACGGTGTGGCCGTCCTTGCGCTGACACGCAGATGTGGTTTCACGAGGTTACGTGTGCAGTGGGGCCTAGTCCTAATGCACTTTTTTCTTGTGTGGGGGCTCTGATGCGCCATTTTATTGATTTTTTGGAACTTGGAAACAGCCAAAAGTTAGAGAAGCATGCGTTTTTGTCAGGATTCCTGTTTTTGTCCTTTGTGCTGTCTTCCCCTCTCATCTATATCTTGTGAGTCTGGAGCTGGGCGGAGAGTCTGACACCAACCTCATCTTTGGTTCCACTCGCTACTCACCACTTTCCAATCATCTCATCTGCTGCAGTACAAGAAGGCTGCTCCTTCACCCACTCCTCGCCAGATCAACAGTTTGCCCTCTGTGACCCAGTTTTTGGACTTCCAGCACTCTGCCTCATTCAACCCAGCCTCTGACCCAGCTCCCAGTAACCTGCCTTTTTGTAATTAATAAATTCAATTAATTTTTGTACTTTCATTGTCTGCCTCATTTGATCCACCAGTCATTACAACAGTTTTAATGTTGGGCAAAATTTTGTGAGTTTTTGTCACTGTTCACTAGGGTTGGGTGGGTTGGAGAAAAACGTTCTGAAATGAGAGCAATGTTCTGCTTTTTCTGTATATTAAGATTTTCAGATCTGTTTACTAAGATTTTCAGAGCTCTGGCACATTTCTATGTCATGGTGAGGATCATTGGTCATTATGGGAAACGGACTTCATGTCAGTTTACATCCCGTCTGTTATTATTAGTATCAGCCAGCTTCTGGCGCTTGGGCCTAATAATAAAACTAATTGGGCCTAATAATAAAACAAATTAATATTTACTTATAGATGATCTTCAGCTGACCTTTCCTAATTTTATTTATGAATATTTTGCCTTCTGCCTATGGCTCATGGCTTCACCAGTAAAAGTCACTTGTGGTTTTTGCTAAGGGTTAATTGAAGGCAACAGTCAGACGGGCAGATGGAAAACATCGACTGATGTAAAGACCCCAGACATGCTGTCATCATAAAGTGACTGTGGCGCATACTTACAATATATGCGCCTACACACACAAACTAGTGCTGAGACAATAGTGAAAACATAATACAGCAGTTAATATTAAAAAGCAATAGGACAAAATAACTACCAGTCAGACAGACTTGTAAATGTGCTCCTTTGTCTTTGCACTACAGTAAAAATATTTTCACATATTTTACTGATCCAAGTAGCAGCTGTCACTTGCAGCACTGGCCTGTTATCAGAAAGGTGAATCTTTTAGTCTCTTGCGTAATCGGACGGTAAGGATAACGCCATCATCACATTGTAAATCCCCTCAGCACTGAACTTTAAACTTCTGCTACTTACCGCAGATTTTGTGCCCTTCCACTAATAACTTAATTATTCTACACTTTTGTAACACACTACAATATGACAAAGTGGCTTTATAAGCATTGCCCTGTTCCGACCATACAAAAATAAATGTAGTTTTGCCTATTTTGACATGATATTTTGAGTTTATTAATAGCTATAAACTATCAAATAAATAAAAAGAATATATATGCTGAGCCATTTCAAACAAGTCACATTCATAATAACATAAACCAGATAGCTACGCCTACAGTATATTTTGGTATTTTCTGGAATACAATTTTAATCTCAGACAGAAAACATGCAGAAAATTAACACTCAGATATTTAAACTAAAAAGAAGCATGTCTACTAATCCCACCACAGTCTCAGTCCGCCAGATAATTTACAACATATATTGAGTTACATTCATATAGTCTGGACTTCTTTTCCAGATGTCTTTTGCGGAGTTTATAGCTGTTTTTTCATAAATGTGTTCCACTTGAAAGCATTTTCGTTGGCTCATATAGATTCATAACTTTCTTACATTTAATATGCCTAGCCCTAGTGTATGTCTAGGGTTGTTTGTATGGGTTCAACAAAAGGGCAGGGTTTATGGAGACATGAGAAAACCAACTCAAGTTCTCCAGCAGCATTAAGGAATGCAGAGAAATCTAAAGCCTACAGCCTTAGTGGATAATGGTTAACTTTGTTAGCTAAGGGGTCCAGTTTTGGTGGAAATTATCCAGCAAGGTGGGTTGTTCTGTAGGTTTTTGCTTATTTAATGAAATGAATATATTTAATAATAATTATGCATATATGAAACTTGTGTGAAGCAATCAATAGAAACATGCATAAGCAATAGGTCTTTGGCCCATTCATAAAACCACTAATGACAGCAAGATGAGGATTTACACGCAGATGCCCTGCAGGCTTGCTGTGCTATATGTTAAATCTAATATAATTGGCTCTTGAAATTAATTTTATATTATTTATACTGAAATAATAGCTGAAATAATATCTTTTCTCATTGTATCACACTATTATCTGCTATTGCTACAATTTCCTCTGCGTGCATGCACTCCAGACCAATCACAGTCAGGGGTGCAGTTTTCAACAAAGTTTTAAAAGTTTATTACCATCCTGTTCATATTTCTTACCCCATTAATTCCCTGAGGTGTCAACAACAACTGGCAAACATGCCACTACAGGCTTTGGAAAGTCTTTCTAATTTCTCTAACCGCTTAACTGTAACTAGTTCCAACTTGAAATTATATTTAAATTATGCTGTATCATGCTATCCTTTTAGCAAGTAAAACTGTGCATGGGGTTGACTGCAAACTAAATGTTTCAGTCAAACGCTGTCAAACACGTTGTAGCAGCAAAAATCCAATGGGCAATCTGTGTTCCATTAGCTCCTAATTGTTCACATCCTTCAGCAGGAGCCTGATTGATACCCTCACCAGGCCTATTTTTGTTTAATTGATCACTTGTTTGGTGGAAGTTGCCAGGGTTGCAGGTACAAATTGCTTACAGGTCACTGATCTAGCTCGAAGCTAGGTAGGAAATATGATTTTCCCAAGTCCCCTGGGTGGTCCCTGTGCTATGCTAATCCCTACAAGAGCCAATGACCCAAAACGACCAAAATTGTAAATGAACTGAGTAAAAGTCTGAATGAGAAATGCAAAGCTGTGCACTGGTGTCTCCTGGCTTCCCTCTCCGGTGTCTGGTTAGCACCTGGTGGACACAGAGGAGGATGTTTTTGGATAGAGGCCTGTCTTTCTCAGCATGGCTTCAAAAGAAAATAAACCCGCGTCTGACCTCAAGCGCCAGTTGCGAGCTCTCTTTTCCCCTTTGACACAATGTTCTCCTCCATAAGCATGAGCATCACGCCTGGGTGGCCATGCAGGAAAAAGGCCAACGTACACCAAAACGGAAACGCTCAATGGAAAATGAACTTGTTCTATTCTACCACAGCTTACAAACTGTGTTTATGTCCACTATTTTTGACATCTTCCTGTCCAAGGTAAGTCAGGTATGAAGGCACACGACGTCAGCATGGATAGTCTGTCAAATAGAAATACAGTAAACTTAAAACTATAAAATAATAATAATAATGTGATGTATCACTGGATTATAGATAACAGTATACATACATATTAAATCTATCTGATTATAGCCTCTATATCTCTCACTTACAGGACCAGTTTGTGTGCTTTACATATTGAAAATCGCAGCCTTCTTGGTTAAATAAAGATAAGAAAAAAACATATAGTATATAATGGATATTATTTACTTTGATTTTTGACAACAAACATACAATAATTACAATATACGATATATCTTGCCCTACTTATGCCATATTCAGATTGCACAGGGGATAGAACCTGCAGCCTATTAACACTTTGCAGCTGTTGTAATCAACTTTACCTGGGGGTGTGTGCTAACTGTAGACACTGGTCTGTCTGAAGCTCTGTTAGATTTAAATCTGAACTTTGTTTTAACACAACCTGACCATAAGGGGCTGATTTAGCTGGAATTACAACAGGTGACGTGATCTGTTAAACAAGCCACTCACACATAAAATAACATTAGCCAGCTGTTTATCACTGGTCACTCTTCTGTTTTGTTGAAAATCAAACACCTAAACAGGTCCATGGACTGTCTCTCTATTGATCACAGTTGTCAGACAATCATCAAACTTAAAACCGCCAAACATTCCACCACAGAGATACATGTAGAACACCCCAGCATGATGTCACTGCAAAGCATCAATTAACTGATTGTATACGCTTCTGTTTACCTAGACATAATTGTACCTGTTTATGTTATTACATTGTTTTCCTGTACTGCATTAAAAGAGGACACTCATGATCAAGTCATGGTCATGGTACTCATTGAGCTTTCCCTATGTCAAGACAGATATATAGCTAGAAGACAGACAGCCAGACAGATAGATAGTTCGATAGAATAAACAAGCATACCTCATCTACAACAGACATGTCCAGATTGTCAATGAAAAACCCTACAACTTCATAACCCAGAAGGAGAAAGTGTCACTGCACCAATGAGAAAACACACGGGAGGCCTTTCCGACCATGCCGGCACCACTTGTTTGCAGAGGTAGAGTCAATATCACTACCTCCTGCAGATATTATGCATGAGGTCCTTTGATATGAATGTTGCCTGGGTACTTGGAAGAATGCTGGTACTAAAGTTTGTGTTTGCTAATCCAGGCATCAGCACAACCATGGAAGTCTGTTTGAAGTGTTCCTAGACTTGAATCACTGTGAATTGCTGCAGCTTTAACCCATTTCTTTGTGATAGGCGGATGGGGATGTGACCACAACGCATGGTAAGATTTAAGAGACAGGCCACAGCGAGGAGGAAAAACAGGCGGGTCCTTTAATTTGATCGATTTGTGACGCAAACAGGAAGAATCGGAAGCATTTTTGGCGGTATACGTAAGATCCGTGACACCTACACTGTAAAAAGTAAAATAGGTAATTGCTCAAATTAAGAACATTAATTTGATTCTACAAATAAATAATCTACCAGTGGAATAAGTACATCTTTCTTGATTTAAAGAACATACGATTCATTTTCTTATTTTAAGTGCAAAGACTTGTTTTTTCTTATCTTTAATGAAACCAGATGCAGTTTTGTATTTTAAGTACAAAACGCCTTGTTCCATTGGTAGATATTTTTCTTGTCATGTAAAATTTATTCAAATCAAATGAACATTTTCTTATTTTAAGTCATTTTAACCCAGAAAGGTTTAACTTTTTGCAGTGTATTATATCGACTTTGTATATTGTTCAGTAAATGAAAGAAAACAGCACTATTGTGTTGGGCTCAGTGTTTATGCAGTAGTGGAGAATGTCTTCTTTTTTGTAGTACAATTAAGCTTTGAGCTTTAGAGGGTCAAATAAAGAACTTCCATGACTAAGTATTTGTAAGTATAGTAAAGTATTGTCTTTTTTTTTTTTTTTTTTTTTTTTTTTTTTTTTTTTTACAGTATTTTACATTTTAAAATATTGGAGCTGTTAAGGACCAGAAAAGTGCAGTTTTATGGTACAAGCATGAAACTTTGCCAGGTTATTAACATCCCTAATCCCTAGGACCAACATGTCTGGATGTGGAACCAAGACTAAGTCGACCCTGGAGCCGAGTACTGCACATGTCACAAAATGGCTACCATAGAAACGAGGCTGGGAGCTAAATTATTGCTTAAACTGGCTTTTTTGGAAAATAGCGTTAAATTATCACACATTATCACTAATGCCTCCACTTATGCAGAATGAGTAACCCAAAATTCTTACAGTCATATGTGCGGTACTGGGAAATAAGCAGAAATCTTATATTGGTTATTTATAGTACCGTAAGAAGGCTACAGTCTGTATGGTGAATGGACAAATGTGAATACATAGGAATAGAGATAGATTAAAAGAAAGAAGTAAGATTGTACTACAACTGGACAATGCAGCATAAAGGTGAACTATGTAACTTTTTGCTCTGCCTGGAATGTTCCACAGTATGGCATTAAACAGCTCTACTTTACATTAATTCAGTTACAGGTGGGTTTATAGCTCAAAAATACATAAAAAACAGACATTCTAAATGTGAGCACAGTTGCTTCTCCACAGATCTGACCTGTAACTTGGTCTGGTTTGGTTTCCATGATGATAGAAAGGTTTAATACTGTGAACCATTCCAGACAAAGCAATGACATCTCCATTTTATGGACTCTCCACCAGAAAAATTACACAATGCACCTTTTTAAAGTAAATTTTCAACCAAAAATGTGTAGAAAAAATATTTGTTTAATTGAATCTTATGTGATAATTCAAACTATGAGAGAAAGCCAACAATTAAGTACACTGTAAAACTATCCTATCTTATGTCTAATTTAGATTCATATGTATGGTATTGGAAAATAAGTAGTATACTCTTATAATGTTTTTTCATAGCACAGTCAGAAGGCTATAGACCAGGGGTCGGCAACCCACGGCTCCGGAGCCACATGCGGCTCTTTCATCCTCCTGTTGTGGCTCCTGTGACATTGAGAAATAAATAATGAGTATTTAATTACATTGAATTTTTATTTTAGTTAGTTCGTTTTGAAATGTAATTCTAAATTTGTAGATAATGGTAATCTTGTAACATTCAAATAAAACGTCTTTAGAGCTCACCGCACCTCCTCCCGTACGCCACGCTCACCGCACCTCCTCCCGTACGCCACACTCACCGCACCTCCTCCCGTACGCCACACTCACCGCTCATCCTCCCCTGCGCCGCGATCACCGCTCATCCTCCCCTGCGCCGCGATCACCGCTCATCCTCCCCTGCGCTGCGATCACCGCTCATCCTCCCGTACGCCGCGCACACTGCACCCATACACCGCGTACACCGCACTTCCTCCAATACACCGCGCTCACCGCATCTCTTCCTGTACGCTGGGTGGTTGCTACAAAAAAAAAAGTTTCTGAAGAACAGAACGTTTAGTGCTCAGTGGGCAGATTCATTCACGCTCCAGTACACGTGATAAAATGATGACAGAACACAGGTTGGTTCGCTGCGGGTGGATGATTTAATCTTGGATTTTTATTTCCTACAAACAGACTCAAATAGACATTTAGTAATAATGTGTTTAATGCAGCTTTGCGCACATTTACTTCCGTTTTAGAGAAACGAAACTTAAATCACATAGCTCATTTCCATAAACTGCGCTGAAAACAGCTCAGTGATGATGCTTCAGCTTCTGTCGGACTAAAGGACACGACTCAGTGGATTATTTCTGTTGTATTTTTATTGATTTCATAAATGCAACACACTATAGTCTTTTATACAGAGCAGACAGGTAAAAAACAAAACCCTCATATGCAGTGTTATGCTCATTTTAGGGTTTTGTGGCTCCGCAGGTGTTTTTTTCTGTGGGAGACACTCCAAATGGCTCTTTGAGTGTTTAAGGTTGCCGACCCCTGGTATAGAGGCATCAAGGATGAAACATCCAAGCTCCATAAGTATATCAGTGACATGCGACTCCGAAGCCTCGGGTTGCCAACCCCTGCTCTATACTATAAGAAAGGGATTATGTCGTATTTTTTATGCAATGGAAAAAACCAATATCTAGGTAAATTAAAATTACTTAAATTAAGAACATGTTACTGTATTTGAGTAGATTCATCTGCCAGGGGAATAAGTGTTTTTTCTTAATTCAAGCAACATTTGATTTTATTTCTTATTTTAAGTGTAAAAAGTTGTTTCATATTTGAAGTACAAAAATCTTATTGCACTGGCACTGTTAAGTGAAATTTACTCTAATCCTGATAAAACTTTCTTAATCCAAGTCATTTTATCTTGACTAGATTTTGATTTTTTTCAGTGTGCCAGCCTTGTTTTCATGTAGTCCATTTTGTGACAGTGCAGTTCTCAGCTCCAGTGTTAAATTAGACTTGGCTCCATATTCAGAAATATTAGTCCTAGGGGTGTTAGTAATCTGGCAAAGTTTCATGCTTCATATAAGTGATCTATTTTGGTCCACTAAAAGGGTTTACTAAGATTATGCTGCTTTAGGTTTATTGTATCGGTGGCATAAAGTAGATTCAATACTATAATTTATTGCATTTTTGTATTTGTTCAATATATCACACTTAAAACTGTATAATCATGACAGACCTGTGTGTATGTTTGTAACCAATCATCAGATATAAATACGTTTACATATTACTGAAATTGCCTGTGTCTTTTCAAACCAGATTCTGATGTTGCCTCCTTGACTAAACAATATGCTATTTTTTGATCTCAGTATAACCCCCATGTTTGTATACAATTTTGACATGCTCATTTTTCTGTAATTTACTTCTTAGTGTGGCATAACATGTAGTCTCCAGTCACAGACATAACAAAATATGACTAACTGAAACAACGAGTCAAAAGACCAAAAACACACAACTAAATGCAACATTCAACAATCTCTTCTCTAATCAACTTCACATTTGCTTTGCGAGTGGTGGAATTATAATGTCAGTTCCTCCATGGCAACAGTGAAACCCTTTAATGATGGGCTTTCTGAATCCAAAAGGATAAGGAAAAATCTTCAGAGCCCCATATTTTAAAGGGGTGACATCATCATAAAATAGTAGCTTTATATATTGTGACTTGATTGTTCCACCAGCAGCAAAGTTTCAAATCTTTTTTTTTAAATAGCTATTGTAATTTAAAAGTGCACTATGTAATTTCTCTGGTAAAAGTTCCTCCCTGTACTTGTCACCATGACGTGTTAAAGGTTTAACTGGAGTTTTCTATAATATGGCAATAAACTTGGAGCCAAGCAGCTAACGTCACCAAGTCAAGTTACAGATCAAATCTAGGGAGAGACAATCATCTTCAAAATAAATAATGCATTTACAAATTGTTCTCTTAGCTATAAACATACCTGTAACTGAATCAGTTTAATGCTACACTGTGGAACATAGCAGGCAAAGCAATTACATCTCCACTGAAGTAACACAATAGAGTTATTATCACAATCTATATGTTTTCCTGTTATACCCCCAATAGTTTTTAAAGAAACCTAACTAAACTAATTCCTGAATCGTGTGGTTGTGTGGTCTTAGAGCCACCCACTTCTAGGCTGTATATCTGACTCTGACATCTTGAAACTAAACATTTCCGTCCACGAGTTGTAATCTAGACACAAAACCGGGCTTAGCTCTGTAATTTATACCATCTATAGGTTAAAAGGGCCCTGTACGTTAAGGGGAGAGCAGGCGAGGGGAGCGCAGTGAGATTTACTTTGGGTGAAATATGAGTCACAAGAGTGTGCGCAGAGGTGTGTTCAAATGAAAAGCTTGGCTACGCTCCCACAACTCTAGGGATTTGTCCACATACATATACTTTAGTCTGTGTATCCTGTCACATTAAATTGCCCATTAAGATAATACTTAAAGGTGCACTATGTAAATGGAGGTTGGAAGATGGATGGAGGTTTTGCTACTTGCGTGTCATCATGGAGATTGTTTTGTGAGTAAAGTTCCACAATAGGACATTAAACTTATCTCTATGGAGGCAATCAGGTGACGCCACCAGGCCAAGTTACGGGTCAGATCTACAGAGAGACCACCACGCTCACAGTAAGATTCCATGTTTTTTCAAGTTATTTCTGAGCTGCAAAAACAAATGTAATTGAATAAATGTAAGATAGATCAGTAGAATGCCATATTGTGGAAATTTCTTGGCAAAGCAAAAACGTTTCCATGGAGACACGCAGATGATTGACACTGTTCTCAAACATATTGGCTATCATTATTAGCTGGCTCCAGTTCAGACAGTAATTTTCCTCCAAATCCAACATTCCTCTCAGGTGCATCCTTCACTGTCCTGTCCTCGATGTACGGTCGCCATGTCATGATAATCTCTCTGTGATGATGTCTCTGTAGCTGTTTGTATAAAACCCAGTGTGGGCTGCTCTGCACTCTCACTCTTTCTCTTTTCTCCTGATCTAATAATACATCAAACACTCCAAAACACTTTACAAACAAATGAAAGTACAGTGAAAAACAACAGTGAAAATCAGGGAAATACTAGTTTGAGAAGGTTTTTCGGCAGTGATTTGAAGTTCTGTAATTAGTGCAAGTTCCCAATCTACTGTTTCCATCTCGCAATCTCAATCAGTCAACTTTCATCTCTGCTTTGTTCTCCCTATTGCAAGATTGTGAATTCCACAAAGACGGCAGATTGATTTAAGACCTCTTTTTCTGTGCAAACTATAAATATTTCCATAACTTTATACCAGACAAAGTCACATAGAGGACCTTTAAAATATAATAATATAATAATAATATAATTTACTCACATATTCCTAATGTACTGACACTATATATCAATACAGAGTAGTTGCCATTGTGTTACTGGGCAGGACACTTCACCTTCCTCATGTGATGTATTAGTCTAATAGACAAGCTAACTGATAAACCAAAACAATATCCAAGGCACCAAATAGAAATTAATGTTTCCCAAAAGTAATAATTGCTAGTTGCTGTTTTGCACTACACATATCATTAAATGTCTTAAGACTTCCGATCAAGGCTTGTTTACGTTCTCACAAATTGCTTCATATTCAAACAATAAAAGCAGCTATAGCTTTTTTTAACTGCACTTCAGGAAACCTTTGCAACTTCTCTCCTCAATTCTTAATCTATCACAGGGGCCAACCCAAAACAAGTGGACAGGCTTATACATGTTCTGCACACCACTTGTATTTTCACTTGCTGTGGTCTAGCTAGGTAGCAGTTCAGATTTTTATAAGAATTTGTTATGCACACGTGACAAACTGCTAATAATTTTTGGCAACATTTAGAGTCTGGTGAACTGCTTAAGGTAACTGGTTTTCCAAGGTTCACAAAACAAGTGGCACAAAGTCATATTCTCGACTGTAGAGCAGAAAACTGCACCCAGCTCACCCCATTTCACCATTAACTGTTATATTGGCAAAGACATTTTTATTCAGCAGGCAAGCAGACTACCTCATGCAAGAAAAATCCTAACCTTGATTCACTTCCCACAAACGCACCAGCCAATAAGAACAAAAAAAAAATATTGGGGTCTTTTGAATGCAAAGATTGTAAATGATCGGAAGTGGAAATTGGAAGAGGGAATGTGAAACGCAGAAGCCATCAAGTTGACTCAAAGCTGATATTTTCAAGAATGGCTTGTGGACCCCATTGCGTTGCTTTTTCCAAGTGGTAGATGAATGGAAAAAATGAAATGATTTACAGTGATGAATGCCAAGACAAATTGCTTCTTTTCTCCCTTTTCTACAAAATGATTATAATTTACCACTTCAAAAAACATCACGTTTTGAAGAAGGGGACCAGGGCAAACTAAATCAAAGCAGCCTTTTAAAACAATAAAAACCAGGAATCAAAGTCGAAGGGGCTATGATGGTGTGCTTCAAACTGCTCTTGTGTGGTCTCCCTCTCTCTCCCTTCTCCTTTCTCTCCACTCTTCCCATTCTGTGACTGTAAGCCCATCCCTCCCTCTCTACTACTACTACTACACACACCCAGTGGGGCTTTAAAAAGGCAGGGCCCGTAGGTCTAGGCAGCATTCAAACACAGACAGAAGTCATCCTTACAGGTGGGACTTCGCAATGGAACCAAGGGCCCCCGTTCTCTTACTCATCCTTGGTGGCCTCCTGGTGCGAGCAGAGGATTGGGTTACAGAGCACAGCCAAGGTGAGGGGACAACACAGCTTTTATTTTGCATGCTGCATATTAATAGCATTTTGTGGGTGGACAGAGAGGAAACAGTAGCAGGGGTGAATAGGTAAAAATATTCAACAGAATGCGGGACCTGTGGCTATAATTTTTACCTGTTAATTTCTTGGCATGGGCTAAAATTAATTAATAATAAAGTAATTGTAACACATATTCTTTTTGTTAAGTTTGCAACAATCTTGTATTGTTTCTTGTTTTTAATGTTCAGTATATTCAAGTACTAACAACTGAAAGTTTTTCTTTTGTTGTCTTACAATGGCATTCAAGTTTTTATGAATGAAGTTGAGTCTGCACTGTTGACAGTAGGAGTGTATTAGTTTGTTACTTAATCTCTACTCACTACAGTTGTAATGCAATATTGTTGACAGGTTTTATCCTTGAAGTTTGATAGATGTGCTTGTGTATAATATCAGTAAGTACATAATGTAGTAGGTTTGGTTCCTCCAGAGCATGGACAAATGTAAATGTTTCATTAAGGGTATCTGACAAACAATATCAATAGGCATATTACAGTAGGAGACAGAATACTTAGTGAGGAAAAGTTTGGTTTTACTGAGCATTGAAATAATACAAATATATGATGATCTTTACTGAGTTCTGTTGCAGGGGAACTTTGTTTCCAGAATTTCCAGGATCAAATATTGTGGTTTGCTTAAAGAGTTTGCATAATCAGATTCTTTGTATAAACTGTGGAAAATGGGGATAGCCGACCAAAGAAAGGCCAGACAGTGGGTTACAAATGTTGGCTTAGCAGGTCTATGCCAGTGTTGAATTCTATGGCTAGATTCAAAGTTACAGTTTTGGTAAGGCACAAGGACAGAACTGAAGCCTCCTGAATAAACATTTCCAGACATCCAGTGGCACCAGTTTTTTCTCTACAACTCACAAGGAAAGCAGCAATTTCCCTAACAATGAACACAATTGATTCATCACCATTCAATGTCCACTTACAAAGCAAATGTTTCTCATCTGCAATTACTGAATATAAAAGTCAGCTAACTTTGGAGCCCTAGTACTTTTATTAAATAACACTAGAATTGACTCAAAACCATATTTTTTATAAATCTGTCTATTTATTCAAACAGAAGGATATGACTATGAGAGGGACCCTGCTTACTGGGATGCTCAAGCCAGCGACACACTGGATGCTGCGCTGAAGCTCCGCCCACTAGAACATCGAGCCAAAAACATCATTCTGTTCCTGGGAGACGGTAGGGGGGCCACTGTAATGTCATTAAGTGTGGACAGTGACAGTGTGTGGACATAAGCTGCGGTTTTGTATACACGTACTACTAACTATGGGTTTATTGATTTTATTTTACTTCAATTGAGATTTATATCAGTGCTGTTGAGAGACAGGTGTTGGGAAGATAAAAAGGATCAGGTTTATTAGATATTCATACAATTTGAGTGCAACAGGGAACAAATGTAGAATTAAAGCTGTTTTTCCTCATACTGGTCAACCAACAATTTTCAGTTCAATTTTATTTGTTCTTTCAGTAAAACTAATAAAAATGGCTTTCCAACCAGACAAACTTTTACCCAGTGTCATTAAACACAAACAATAGTGAAATTTCTTCCTCCAAAATCTGAATTCTGCTCCAAACCACATGCTTTTACTGACAGAGGATTGGCTCTTGATTAAAAATACCTAAGCTGAACACTGACAATTAGAAATGACTGAATCTCAATCTTGATTCAAATTTTAATTGCCTGATGTAGAAGTTATTCTCATTCAGTTAAAAAATAAAAAAGGGCTTTCATCCTAGGCCTGTAGATGGCCAATTTTAGTTGCAATGCAGACCAAGAGCCAACTTATACTGACTATAATAACAATTTGATAATGATCCAGCAACTAACTTCTGCACAAATAGCTTACCACGTATTAATTTATTTGTTTATAGATATATATTTACTTATCTGTTACATTTTGTTGATTTTTTTGCACATCTAATAATATCTAACCCAGAGTTTGCCTTGACTCATAGGTGTAATATAAATAATCATCCCAGAGTCAGAATTCTTAAAATAAACTCAGGGACACACTCTTGTTCTGCGTGGTTTGTAGTGCAGTGAATAGTCACTTGTGAAGTCAGGTTTACACCAATAATGTTGTGCGAAAATGTGTTTTCCTACAAAACCACGACCTTAAATGCACTGTCCAATTATGGGTTCAGTTGAAACTAATGGCCTTTGACTTTGTTTGAGCAGAGATTTACATGATCTTTTTCTCACTGTGACAGGCCCACACAGCTAAATGGGGTCTGTGGGTCTTATTTAAAGCTGTGAAAGATCCAACACACCTCTAAAGTTATAATTATAATTTTTCTTTCCCGGATTTTCTGTGTTACACTAATGCAAACCTGTCAATCATTCCAGGGATGGGGGTTTCCACTGTTTCTGCGGCCAGGATCCTCAAAGGACAAATGGACGGGAGGTCTGGAGAGGAGACAGTTCTGTCCATGGACACGTTCCCGTATGTGGCCCTGTCCAAGGTAGTGACAGCAGATTCATGACTGTGAAAATATCATAATATCATTAGTCAATCATATCAGTACTTCATATCATAATTTGCACAAAATCAGAGCGACCCTTCATGCTGTTTCCAAGTAACACTAATGAATGCTAATTATATCACGATACATTACATGTCTGCAATCATGGTGATATACACTATACAAAAAATATAGATTTGAGTTCTTGTAAACATCTGCAAAATAATGTCAACTCATAACAAAATGGTTACTGGAATGACAGTAATTCATCATGTTTGTATTGTCTTTATCCTTACCACAGCTAAGTGCTGCACTTGAGCTGCACTTAACAGGGTTCAACCTCACAACCTTTGGATCTCAAAGGGGCTTTGTACACTACACAAAGTGACTTATTGACTGGACCAGAGAGAAGACTCACAAAGTAATGTGCTATCTTGCAGTGTGATCCCATCCAATGGCATGGGAAGAGAACAAATCTCTGCAAAAGAGCAATGAGACTCATAAAAATAAAGTTAATTAATACGTTAATTTTAGAGTCTGACAGTTAATGTGTCTTCAGGCGCTGGCCCCCAGTCTGACTGCCCTGAGCTCATGATCCATACACTTTGTAATAAACTTTATTGTTATATGGAAATATGTCACTGTGTCCAAGTAATTTCCCTTGTGGATCAATACAGTCGTAGTGTTAGAGGCATTTATAAGTGAGTGCATTATTTAATATTTCAAACTGAAGCTTACATCCATGCACACATATTAGTCATTAAGCATTATTATGATATGATATTAGACTCAGAAAGTGTATCAAAGTCTACCTTTCTATGCCACGTGGTCTGTCTCATGATTATTGTCTGCATACACTTAATTACGCTAATCTGTTTGCTGTTTTAGACCTACAGCGTTGACAAACAGGTGGCGGACAGTGCCAGCACAGCCACAGCGTATCACTGTGGGGTCAAGGCTAATGCTAAGACGGTGGGCCTCAGTGCAATGGCTGTGGCCTATGAGTGCAACACCACCTTTGGCAATGAGGTCTACTCTGTGCTACGACGTGCTAAAGCTAAAGGTAATCATGTCCTAAATAATCTCTCTGTAATTAGCTTTTAAATGGAACAATATCTCGGTTCTCATTTATGACAAATAAAACAATCAAGAGATAAGCTATTTCAGTAAGTACAGGTCAATGTCCAACATATAACTGACATATTGGTGTCAACACATTGCCTTTTATTGGGGCTGCACTGATTTAGCTTTTTCAGTTCCGATGACACCAGGGCAGAGATTTTTTTAATTCAAAAATAAAATAAACTATTCCATATATATATATATATATATATATATAAAATCTCTCAAGTAACTACTTCCATATATATCTCTCAAGTAACTACTTCCAATACCAGATACCAGTATCGGGTCATTGCATGCTTACTTTTTATTCTGTTGTAGCTCAGTATGGCCATGTGACTATCTGCAGCTGTGCTTACCTAAATAACTGACACTGTGAAAGATGAGTGAATGGATGATGCATCTAATTGCAAAGTGATTTTGAATATAAAAAAAACTTACATGTAATTGTTATTTATCTGTCTGTCAATGTATGTATCTATTAGCGTGATAAACTACTGGGAGCATGGAGTTACCCAAAGGACTTACTCTGGCATATTTACGTGCTGAACTAACACATTTTAACTAGAAGAATAATTTTTGGGTATCAATATTTATCATGGGTACTTTTCTGGAAGTAGTCGTTATTTTTCTGTAAACTACAATTTATGTTTTTAACAATATTGTGCATTTAGAATCAAATTTCTTTGGTTCATCATCAGTGGCGGCTGGTGGTATAATTTTTTTGGGGGGCGCATAAGTCAAAATTATAAATATATATTATAAATATATGTATTATGTATAGGCTATATAAAATTATAACAAATGCCAGAAACAGACAGTCATTTTAGTCACTATTGGTTGAACATTATCAGTAGCACAAAGCACAGTCAAGCGCAAAGTTTACGCAGCAGCACAAACTGCTCACACCCAACCCAAACAACACAAAGTAACACACCGCTCACAACCAGCGACAACCAGCCCCCGTAACGTCATGAAAATGGAACAAAAATGTGATGCTCCAGTCACAACACAAACACAGAGCATCAGCGCCGCTCCTACAGCACACAGCAGAACACCGGAGCAGCTCCGTCGCTCATTCATTTACGCATTTACTTGTTAACACTACAACACTGTTTAACTGTGAGGCTCCGTCCTCAGATTTGCCCCAAACAATCGAAAACAAGCATCTTACCTTCTCCAGAGGACTGATGCAGAGTGTGTCCTCTATCCGCTGTCCTGTTGGTTCTGTCTCCAATATGTTCCGGTCCAGTCAGGTCCACGGGACAAGGTTCTGGAGCCGAGTGCACGAGCTGGTTCTAAAACTAGTCTTCTGAAAGTTACGCCAGTCCGTATTAGCATCAGGGCACCGGGAGCCCACAGTGCCCTGCCGGCGGCAGCGAGCGACTCCCCCGCTCCGGCAGCGAGTGCCCCGCTGGCGGCAGCAAGTTCCCCGGTACCGGCAGCGACGACCCTGGCGGCATCCGTCTGTGTCAGTGTGTCCCGTGCTTTAGGTCTCTCCTCCCGCTCTCCTGTTTCGGTTTAGGCAAAAGTAGCTAGCGGCCATAGCACACAGCTCTGTAGTTCTCTATCCATTAGCCTGTAGAAGTAGCATTAGCCTGTTGGGCTGAGGCGGGACAGAGCAGCGAATCCTCATAAGTCAGAATTGTGATAATGTTTCTAAAGACCAATCACTTGATTTGAGTGCGCCCCCACCCTGCGCACTATGACGTTTTTCAGGGGCTGCAATACAAACTAATGGGCAAAAGCAACGTAATGATGTCAAATTTTCTGAATGTTTCAGGCTGCTCCATAGTCCTCCATTGGGGCGCACCGACTGTGCGCACTCAAATGAAACTCATGACTCAAATACAGTGATATGAGCACATTTAATATGATAAAAATATGTCTATGCAAATACACTTTCAATTTTAAACGAAATATTAAACATATAGTCTAATATAAAATAACTTTATAATTTATTTATTTATTTTTAATTGAGGTTAAGTTAGGGAGTGCGGTGCACTTGCGCCCTCTATTCACCAGCTGGTACTGTTCATCATCTCATTTTGTTATCATGACCATGTCCAAGCATTATCCCATTAAAGAAACATGTACATTTCAACATCCTGCTGTGTCGAATTTGTCCAGGTAAATCAGTGGGAATAGTGACCACCACTCGGGTGCAGCATGCCTCACCTGCAGCCGCCTACGCCCACTCAGTGAGCCGTAGCTGGTACAGTGACTCTGACCTGCCCTCTAGCGCACGGCAACAAGGTTGTGTGGACATTGCCACTCAACTTGTCACCAATGTTGACATTGATGTAAGTAGAAAAATTAACTCAGATTTAGATTGTGTATTGCACAGTTTACAATGATCTACTACTGTACTCGTCATAAAGTGTTGATCTTATCTGTTGGTTGTATATGACAGCTTTCAAATATAGTGTATTGCTTATGGGATTAAACCACCATAAAACACTTGCAAAGAACATTGGGGGCATCGGGAACTATGAAGTTAATAATAATAATACATAACAGCAAATAAGAAAAATGTGTTTTCCATTGCAGGTAATTTTGGGTGGGGGCAGGATGTACATGACACCCAAAGGTACCCTAGACCCTGAGTACCCCACGTCCAACTCCCGCAAGGGTGACCGCAAAGACAAGAACAACCTTATTGATGTGTGGCTACATGCTAAACCAGTAAGACTAGTATTACACTGCCCAAAGTGCACATCATTCCAACAATCATTCTATAATCCCTAAATATGACAGTGTTTTACTTTCTCTAAAGAACAAGAGATCACACTATGTTTGGCACAGAAAAGATTTTGATGAAGTCGATGTGAAGACAACAGATCGACTTATGGGTGAGTCTCGGTTTATGTAGCAGGTTTATTACCCCATTTTAGATCTTATCTTATCTACATTACAAAACCTGCACTGTTTTTTAAAACAGTGACTTGACGTTTTACATCTGTTAAGCAGTCAGGACATAGCATATTTGTAGATAAATGTCATGTCATCATAATAGTACCATTCTCAGGTTAATATTTTAATCGATAAACTTTTAGATGAACTGAAAGTTAATGGCCCAAAAATATGTTGTGACACATTTTAACCACTAAAGGCTAATAAATAACTTCACTACCAAATAGATGGTCACTAGCTCACTCTAGTCAGTTTTAAAACTGAACTGAGATGCATGCATGTTTCTTTGCCAAGTTCTAAAATAGGTGTTATGTAATTGTATTACATAAACAACAATATCAGTTTCAGTGTTTATGTTTTTAGGTCTGTTTGAGCCAAAAGACATGAAATTTGAGGTTTTCCGCAACAGCACCCGAGACCCTTCCATTGTGGAAATGACTGAGAAAGCAATTCAAATCCTGAGAAAAAATCCTAAAGGATACTTTTTATTTGTGGAAGATAAGTAACATTACATTCTTCTATATATTAAACGCACTATGTAAGTTTCTGGTGGAGGGTCTGCCTCTTCAGGGACATGTTAGTGCTTTGCATGGAATGTTCCATACATTTATCTGTCTCCATGGAAACAAGCGGGTAGTGGACCTCCCAACCCGAACAGTTACATAGTGCACCATTAAACAATGAAAGATCATGACTAAAATTATAATTTTCTTCTATACGAGGGAGAATTGACCATGGCCACCATGATGGGATCGCTAAGCTGGCCCTAACTGAAGCAGTGGTCTTTGATGAGGCCATAAACAGGGCTGCAGAGCTGACCAAAGAATCAGAGACACTCACTGTTGTCACAGCCGACCACTCTCATGTCTTCACCTTTGGAGGCAACACTCCTCGCGGGAACCCCATCTTTGGTATGTTCAGTTTATTAAACGCCGCTGCACACAAAAGAGAGAGAAAACAACACATCAGCACTAACATATAATCTCACCATCCAAAATCAGCAGACAAATCCTACATCTGCCTGACAAGCAGAAATTCTGTGGAAAATGCCTTGCTTTCAACTTAAGTTAATGGAAAAACAATGGCAATATATGCAAGACACTTTATTGGTTACAAAGTGTACTAATAAAATGTACACTGGTGGTAGTTTGCAGATCATAATTTTATTGAGCTGTTATTCATTGATCCTACTTTCAAAGTGTGTAAGTAATTACCATAGTATAAGTACAGGTGGTATGGTAGTTATAATGTAAAAGTTTGCTTTAAACTCAGTAACTAAAGAAGCACTATGTATCTTTTCTGCTGTGGGGTCCGCCTAGTTGTCTCCACGGGGATGTTATTGCTTCTCATGAAATGTTGCACAGTTTGTCAGTACATTTATCCACTTCCACTTATTCAACTGCAGCCTGAGTAAATGCTATTTATTGTGAGCTAAAAAGAAATTGAAAAAGATGGATTCTTACTGAGAGCAGGCTCGCTTTTGCTCAGGTCTGACCTGTAACTGACCTGGTCTCCAAGAAGACAGATGAGTAATGCCACACAGTGGAACATTCTAGGCATTCTACCCATTAGATAATGCGCCTTTAAATCTATTCAATTTTTTTCACAGGTCTGGCACCGAAGAAAGCCGATGACAAAATGCCTTTCACCAGTATCCTGTACGCCAATGGCCCGGGCTACCTTCATATAAACGGAACCAGAGAAAACATCACACTTGTGGATTACTGTAAGTACAGTAATGTGTTTCAGATGTGGAGAGGAGTGTGGGCAAAGGTACATTTAGAGACTGTGGCTTATGTTATTGTCTCACTATTGATAGACATTTACAACACTTTAGTCCACAAATATTAAAACAATTCCCTGATGTTTCTATGGACTACTTCCTCCTCCTCCTCTTGTTCTGCACCATTCAGATTAGTCATAGCATGAGCTGGTCTGCTTACAAGTGGAAATCCTTCCGTGCTGGGATAAATTGCCTTTTAAAACCACAGAGTTTAGGTCTTTTTCGGGAACTAGTAGAAACATAAAAAGGAAATAATGGAACACGCAAAGGAAACATGCCATTTCTGGCCAGGTATTTGTTGTTCACACCTTACTGTATCCATGGGCACAGTATGGTGAGGTGGAGCTTTCCATGCACTTTTAATAGTTTGACCTGGATAGAATTATATAAACTGCCAATGTACAGAATATACAGTATATTTTAAACATATTTGACTTTCCAAAATGTGAAAAAGACATGGGTTAATATTCGCCTATCAACAAATTGTATATCATGCTAAAGTGTTGGATTTATTTTTATAAGCTCAACTACAGAAAACATTCTCTCTGTAAAACAGATTGTGACTTGATTAATCGATACTTGAGCCTGCAGAAGTGAAGTGAAGTGAAGAAAATCACTCTGATTCACTGTTCCAATAAGTGTTAATTATGACGCGTCACTAAACACTGTTTTTAGAAGACTGTGCATATAATTTATAACATTAGAGGGAAACTTCACACGGCCTCTGCCACACTATGTTTAAAACAATTTGACTCCTTTACCATGCCATTAGCAGAAATCCTTCAAAGCCTCCATGCACAAAAGTAGTAATTTTCAAAATATGTAGTTGGCCATGTTTGCAGGTGCTGTTTCTGTCTGTTAATTTTCCTGCTCAGTAACGCATATAAGGCCAGACATTATGAACAACCAAAAAGGATTCTTCATTATGCCAGGAGTCAGAAGTTGCTTTATGTTATTCTTACTTCCATAAAGTGAATGCAGTGGTGTTTTGAAACACCATATACTGCTACAGAGAAATATTGAGATAATATTGAAAATACTTCATGCCACAGTTAGAAAGCAGGATAATCCCACAAAAACAAATTAAAAGACAATATCATTAAAAAGCCTGAGCTTCAATAAATAAATAGCAGAATTAAAGAATAGTTAGCCATAGAAGTTACTTATATACCCTCCAAATTTCATTGTATTACATAGAGATGGCACACAAAAAAGCACTGTTGCAAAGAGATAGTACACAAGATAAATATTGAGCTAAAAATATATTGTTCCATCTTGCATATATTGAGTGACAAGTTGATATCGTTATTATGACAGGCCTACTTCCAACAGGACATGCACACAGGGGGTGAAGAACAGTGCTATTCAAATGCTTTTGCAGCTTTAAATAAATACTTATGCTCCAGAATACCATATGACTCACAATTTGCAGAGTAAAAAACTAGTAACATTATAAAAAGTCTGAATCACTAAATCTCAGGAGCCAATCAATTCAACTATAAACGTCTATGAAAATAATCTCAGGACTATATAAACATATGTTTCAGATCATTCCAGACCACCAACTGTGAGTACATTGTTCTTTGTCTTTTCCCTCAGATGATGAGGAGTACATGCAGCAGGCTGCTGTACCACTCGACTCAGAGACTCATGGTGGTGAGGATGTGACTATCTATGCCAAAGGCCCCATGGCTCACCTATTCCATGGGGTGAAAGAGCAGAACTATGTGGCTCATGTTATGGCCTATGCAGCCTGTCTGGAGCCTTACAAGAACTGTCCACCCCTCGCTCCCAGCCACAGCTCTGCCAGCAGTGCAAGACCACAGATGAGCGCACTGTTAACCTCCATCAGCTGGATGTGGCTGCTCAGATGACACACAGACACTGGGCTACAGACTGTTGCACTTTGCATTTATACGGACAAGCTGGTCGCCAATGATAAAGTACATGCTTCATAGCGCTTTTGCTGTAATATTGTAATTACCACAATATGTTTCAGTGTTCCTCATAAATACAGGAGAATATGGGGGCCCCATTTGCCCCTCACCCTCTATTGTCTAGCACAAGCTGAACAAAAATCGATACATTTGGTTTGTTGTATAATAAACATACAGCATTAACTACATTTAATCTTGAACACACCCTTGTTTGATCAGTAGAGGCAATTAGTGATATTTTTATTAAAAGAAATTATCCATATAAGAACTGCCTGTGCCATCATAGTCTAGGAGAAACACTGTATTACCTGGTTTTATACTGTATTAAGGGCAATCATAAACTTGCTGTAACAATGCTTGATGTGGACCACAACACCTAAGGAATGCCCAGATGTTTTCTAGGGCAGCAATGATTTCAGGTATTTAAGTACAGAACTTTGAAGTTTGAAATACAATGACCTCAGTTTATCCAGATAGTTATGATTGTTAGGATCTCTTAAGATCTTTCTTGGCCTTTACTATTTGGAATATTTTACTTGAATATATATTTGAAAAAATAATGTATATCATTTTTACAAATGTAAATCTTTTAAAGATGTTCTTAAAAATAAAAAAAATAAAAAACTTTCTTTTCTTTGCTTTTGAGTGATTCTGCATCGTGGCATATATTCACATGTATACATTCAACCACATAATGCTTTCAACACTATAAATACAACATGAGCTATAGTACATACCGGTATTATAGATCATTTAACTTCATACGCAGGCAAACTGTGCTGTGATCCTTGGTCACACCCATCAGTGAGTAGCCTTTTGTATGTAACTTTCTCCCTCCAGCTCACGTTGAAGAAGTTCACCAAGTGCCCTTTACCCTCCACCTGCTGTTATAAAGTGTGAGAGAGAGCACCATTCAGTTCACAAGGTTTTTATACACAAAGCCTACAACATGGCTAACAAACAGACAATAATTTGGATTGGATTATTGTTATTTACTTTGATGGAATCGGGAACATGTTATTCTGGTAAGTGTTTCTATCGATGATGGGTGATGAGAGATGATAAGCAATTTATACACCTAGAGAGTCTAAGCTTTTTGATTTTAGAGTTGAAACCTAAATAACCAACAATAATAGTATGTTAAATATGACTGAGCTTTAATTTAAATGTAAATTTATGTTATAATCTAAATGTAATATAAGTACACAAAGCCATCATATGCACACAGAGAATGTCATACATTGGAGGTCCATTGTATTCCAAGTAGCTTGTTGTAGAGCAGAATAAAATGAAGCCATTTTTATTCAAATGTCAAAAGATAATTTAAATTTCTCTCACACAGAGGAGGAACTTCTTGCCAGCTACTGGAACAACAAAGCTAGACAGGCGCTTCACACAGCCCTCAATGTCCAGCCCAATCTGCAGAAGGCCAAGAATGTCATTCTCTTCTTGGGAGATGGTGAGTCTCTCTAAATCTTCTCATTTCCTCACCAACCATATATAAGGCCCTACGTTATGTTCCCGCAACCCTTTTCAAATTCAAAAACATCAGAGTTACAAATAGCTGTTTGACTTGTATCTAATTCATATTTGCAAACATGTTCACAAAATTATTTTCATTATAATACAGGAACTAACTATATTACAGGAAGGTTGAGGGAAGAATATCCTCAATCAGGAGTAAAAAAGTTACATTTAACTGTATGGTTAATAACGACAACGGTGCTCCTAAATGCCCCCCATACTGCTGATAGCCCAGGAGTCTATCTGTGCTAGTGATTTATCAGTAACAGCTAATCACCCCATAAAAAAAAAACACTGCCCAAGAGAAGATAATTGCAGTAGTAAGTTATTGAGCTCAAGAAGAGATAAGAAGAATCTTGTCACCTTATGTGCTAGTAGCCATATTCAATATCACAGTTGCTAGTGATCTTTTAATAGTTGCAAAATAAATTAACATCTTTCTTTGAAGCCATTCTAGCTTTTAAATCTCAATTGCTACTACTTAGCAATTGACAACTTGTCTTTCACTGCTCTATTGAGTTCAACATCTGCTTCGCCTTATGGTTCATACAGCACAATAGCCATGTTGTTCCCACTATTACCTAACATTCAGGTGCATGTCCACCTGTGCACAGGAATGGGTGTACCCACAGTGACCGCAGCTAGGATTCTCAAAGGGCAGCTTGCAGGGCACACAGGGGAAGAGACCAATTTAGTCATGGATACCTTTCCTCACCTTGCACTATCTAAGGTAAGTACATAACAGGGATGTCAAGATTAACAGGTTAATTAATATCACAATTATTCGGCTCACAATAGAACCAAAACATAATAATCATGATAATTTCTCAAGCAAACATAAGAAATTTAATTTAAATCTTGACTCAAAGAAATGTCTTTTATGCCTTTTAATCTATTAGTTAATGTAAATGAAATGAAATCACTGACTGTGAATTAAAGTAAAATTGTTTCTTCTCACATGCATCTTGACACTAAAATATGATATTGTTACATCCCAAATAAAATAGGACTGAATCATAAACCAAATCAAGAATAAAAAAACAAAAAACAAAAGTAACAGAAATGTGTCTTTGGAATAGACATACAATGTAGACCAGCAGATGCCAGACAGTGCCGGCACAGCCACAGCGTACTTGTGTGGTGTAAAGGCCAACTATGGGACTCTGGGTGTGACTGCTGCAGCCCAGTTGTCAAACTGTAGTACTTCCCATGGCAATGAAGTTACCTCCATCCTACATCGCTCCAAGCAAGCAGGTAAGTTTAGTATATTATGTTCAGTTTCAGATTGGCCTTTCAGAGGTTCACATACTAATTTTAAGTGCAATTTATGGCTAGAAATACAGACAAAATAACTCTACAGAATTATCCTTCAAAGCATATACTAAATGCAATACTTAGTGCTTAGTAAATAGTAGTTTTTACATAATGAGTCACAGAAGTTGCTTATTCAACCCACTACATCCTTAATGTTATTGCAGAAACAAAAAACAAAACTTCCCCATTGTACAAAGAAAACAAAAAATGATTGTACCAACTATAATTAAATGAGCATCGATATAGTAATTATTGTGACAGTTCTAGCTTCAAATTACATTGCAGGCCTTTTGTACATCTACATGCCTTTAAGGAAAGGTGTTTATATTTGTCTGTTTATCTTATCTGTAGCCACTTTCTTCATGATATACGTTTACAGTCAGACACTGGTGAGTCTGTTAAATGATGACCTCACTGTTCTGTGCTTTAGGGAAATCAGTAGGAATAGTTACCACCACACGAGTCCAGCATGCCTCTCCTGGAGCCGCTTATGCTCACACGCCCGACCGAGACTGGTACTCAGACACCGACCTGACCGAAGAGGCTATCCAAAATGGCTGCCGAGATTTGGCCTACCAGCTGGTGCACAACACAGAGATCGATGTAATTAGCAGTAAAAGAAATAACATTAAATATATGCATAGAATAGATGTAAATCATGCCCTTCACTGCAGGTAATCCTTGGTGGAGGACGTCAGTACATGCTTCCCAATAATATACAAGACCTAGAGTATTCAACGTCGATGGGATATAGATCAGATGGACAGAATCTCATTGTGGAGTGGCTTAAAAATAAACAGGTACAGAGGCAATACATGTAATTAAAATAATTCAACAAAAAATAAGCATATTTTACCTTTATTGAAAACATTACATTATAATTTTACAGAAGGCTACATATGTCTGGAACAAAAAAGACTTTGATAAGGTGAATCCTAAAAATACTGACTTCCTTTTGGGTAAGAGCAATGTGAAACGTTTATTGTTACTTAAAATACCGATGTGCAGCAATTAGAAATATTTTGAAACTATGTGTGTGTCGATAGGGTTGTTTGAGCCAAAAGACTGTCGTTATGAGCTGGATCGTGATCCGAGCATGGACCCGTCTCTTTCTGAGATGGTGGTGAAAGCTATCCAGATCCTATCCAAGAACCCCAAGGGATTTTTCCTTTTTGTAGAAGATAAGTATCACTTTTTTGGATGTGTGTATGTCTCCATACTAACACTAATAATCTGCTAATTATTAGAAAGACAACATCTTTCTGTTATTAAAAAAAAAAAATAATATTAACATTTTTTGTTCTATATAAGGGGTAGAATTGATCATGCCCACCACAGAGGAAATGCACAACGATCCCTCCATGAAGCAGTTGAGTTTGACAATGCTATTGGCCGAGCAGCTGAACTCACCAATGAGTTTGACACCCTGAGTGTAGTCACTGCTGACCACTCCCATGTCTTTGCCTTTGGGGGACATTCTGCCAGAGGAAATTCAGTTTTTGGTAAACCTTTTTAAAAAAAAAAAAAAAAAAAAGAGAAACTGAGTCTGTGTATATTTGAGCAATATTAAAAGTATACATGTGTTTCATATGTACAGGGGTGTCTCGCAAAATAGCTAAGGACAACAAGCGTTTCACTATGGCTGTGTATGGAAATGGACCAGGATACCAAATTGCAAATGGAACCCGCCCAGATGTAAATGAAACTCTTACAGGTAAGTTCTAGTGTCACTCAAATAATAGCTGTGATGCAGCATCACCCTCTTGTGGTTAGTTATATTAGCCTGCAAAGAAGACAACAAATTAGATTTTTTAAGTAACGATCATATAATTTCCCCCAGGTGACAAGGAATACCTACAGCAAGCCCCTGTCCCACTGAGCTCAGAAACCCATGGGATTGATGATGTGGCCATCTTTGCCAAAGGCCCCATGTCCCATCTTTTTCATGGAGTCCAAGAGCAGAATTACATTGCACATGTCATGGCCTATGCCTCTTGTGTAGAGCCCTATGAAGACTGCAGACTGGCTGAACCCAACCATGCAGCACCAGTTCACTACAGTCTGCTGCTGGTTGTAATGGGTGCTTTGATTTATTTTGGCACTTTTTAAAGTTTAAAATGATGTATGTGAAATTTGATACTTAAACCGAAAAATATATTTTTGCATCTAATGTTTCTTTGTCTAGAGCTGCTGTGTAGTTAGACGATTATGAAATCTGTGACTGCTTTGAATAGAACCGCATTTGTTAATGTACTTTTGAATTATTTATTAAATACGTGTAAAATAAAGCTGACAATTACTGTTCGATGTAAAAGGTTGTGTCTTACTAAATAATGTTAAGAAAATGCATAAATAAAGAAACCGCTAAATAAAATGAAAATGCGTTTTGGATAGTCAACGCTATATTCCCTTTAAGCTTATTATTTGTCCAACAATGTAAAGTACCTAGTTTAAACAGCAAAGCACAAAGTCACTGCTGTAATTAAATCATACCTTTTTGAAGATTTTCTCGGCATGGACTGCATAGAAACTATAGAAAATGTAGCAGAAAAAACACTGAAAACAAAACACGAGTATAGATGATTAAATTTAAGCTTCCGATTGGCTAAAGGCTTTGCACAGCTCCGATGGTGTCCAGTTGAATGTAATGGGGGGAGGGACTTCCTGTTTGTGTAAGCAAAGGGGATGGTTATTGTTCGTGGAGGGAAATTTAATCCATATACATTTAATTTACGAAATCAGGTCGGAAAATACACACAAAGTGCCAAATGTTAGGTCATGTTTTTCCGGGTTTAACGGGATCGAGTTGAATGTGCGTGCATGTGTACAGATTGCTTTTCTTTCGCTTCTCAGGTTGTATTAGCTAAGCTAGCACTAGCATGTTGCACAACTGTGGTAAACTATGAGCCAAGCTGGACTAGGACTCGATAGTTATTGTTAAGCTGTAGACATACCTGAATATCTTTGACCATGGACCGAAAGTCGAAGAGGCTCCAGAGTGAACTATGTAAAGCCGTAAATGATGGAGACCCCAGGTAAAAGCACTAATCTGATGTTATACAATGTAATTGAGTTAGGCTTTGTGACTCTTAATTGACACTTACTGTCATCTTTACAGATCTGTGCAGCTTCTGCTGACCCAAGGCGCCCAGGCTGATGTCGTGAGCAGTGAAGGAGTGGCAGCTATCCACCTGGCTGTTGGCAAAGAGACAGAGAAAAATCTGCGCTGCTTAAAATTGCTGCTTCAGAATGGAGTAAACCCAAATGTCAAGTATGTCCTGAAGCTATAAAAATAAGAGTCTACTCTTTAGAATTATGATTGTTTATGATTAAGGTACTTGTGATTAGGCGATTATTTGTACTTTACACAGCTACTTATTTTCTGGACATTACAAATGCTTTAACTCCCACCATAACTTACTAGTTGACTGCCAAAATAAATTAGATTAGTGAAGTATGTGATGGTGTCCTGTTTTTAAATCTAGATCTTCAGATGGGCTGACACCTCTTCACATTGCTGCAGCTTGGGGATGCTTCCAAAATTTGAAACTTCTTTTGACCAATGGAGGGAACGCCAACTTGACAGACAAAGTAAATGATTTTTTTTTTTTTTTAATGTATTTTTTATTGTAGTATTATTATACAACATAAACACATTTAACTACTTAACTATTTTGCCATTGTTTTGTAAGTATGTTCAATTTTTAACCACTTTAATTATTCAGGATGGGAATACTCCACGGCAACTTGCAGAGCAACAAGATAACAGGAAATGTGCGCAGCTTCTTCAGGAGTATCAAACAGATTCTGGACATACAGAAGAAGAGGACCTGCCTCGCTTTTCTTACTGTAAGTGTACTTGATTTATAACATTCTCATTTCATTCATAAGCACTTGCATATTTAGAGATGCACTATGTCATTTTAGTATAAAGAAATCTGTCTTCTGCCTTTGGAGATGTCTTTGCTTTGCCTGCCCTGGAATATTCCACAGTATGGCTCAAAACTTATAAACTTACTTGTGTTCAATTACAGGTGTTTTGATTGCTCAGAAATACCTTAAATAGTACACCTTTAATAAGTGATTTTTAAAACCCATTTAATTTGCAAACATTTAACTTGTCCCTTTTTTCCTCCCACAGCTGTGTATTCTGACCAAACAGACACATCCAGCTACCCAGACTCTGAATTTAGCTTTAGCTCTTCTTCATCAAGGATCAGTGACTTTGGCGAAGGCCCTTTAAGCAGCACAAGATGCTCTTCATTTTTCAACTTGTCCAACATGAACGAAAGATCCAATGGAAGAGGACTGTCACACAGACTTTCTCACATGGGTGATCAGAGACGATACAGCCAGGAGTGGAACAGTTGGGCATTTGAGGGCCCTTCCATTTTATCAAGCACACGTGTGTCACTTATGGGTACCTTACCAATTGTTAAGGAGCATGACTTGTGGACAGAGGCCAGAATCTCCCCCTCAAAAAAAGACACATTTAACACACCTATTCTTCCTTCTCAGCGAACAAGTCGAAAAAGTGTCTCATTTAGAGATGTAGATGAATATTTTCCTGTGTTTAGTCCTGAAACGCCCCAACAACAACCCCCTGAAGACAGGAGCTTGCCTTTTGACCCCACGGAATACTCTGAGTTTTTAGATACAGAGCGCATGGCCACAGTTTTACAGACACAGGGCATTGATGTCACTTCGCCTGATCATGTTTATGTGTTCATCAGGGAAAGCAGTGAAAGCACAGATGAGGACCTGGAGAAAACTGTTATTAGTCAATGTACTTTAGATGAGAGCGATGAGGAGGAACAGCAGCCTGGAAATGTCAAAGTGGTTCAGACTGAGAAGCTGGGGAGTAGCAGTGGCAGTAGCGGAACCACAAGTAGCCATTACAGTAGCTGTGATAGTGACCATTACACAAGTGCTTTAGAGGGTCCAGTAAACCTTAAACCTCATCCTGTTGCAAAAGAATGCCCAGAAATTACCCCTGACACAGATTCCAGAGGAACAGAAGAATGCAAAAAAGAAGAGAATCCGATATATCCTCAATCAGGTTCAAAATGTAATGACATAGAATATTTATCAGACAACTTTCATAACTTGGCCTTGTCTGAAGCAAATTACAAAAATTATGATGCAACTGCCCTTTGTAACGTTGCAGATGAAATGAAGCCAGTGACAGAAAAAACCCCAGCAGATTCATTTGATCAAGATTTGTCTTTCACTCCCAGTCCTTTTGTCACGGGCAGGACACGCTCTCGCTTGAGTCGCTGCTCAATGAGGACAAGCAAAACACCAGAGAGTCTCCTGATCACCTCTGCTCTGTTTGAGGACACTCTTCCTACACCTGTCAGATCTCGCAGACAGACACCGCGGTCTCAGAGCAGTGAAAGCAATTACAATGGCCTCTATACAGCAAGCCCTGCCTCATTTTATCCCATCAACAACAATGAAGGAGACTTGGGGCCAAGAGACTACCAGGACACACAGTCCAGCACTTTGAGAGCCAGCTCCAGTGTTAGCGGTAGTCAAGCAGATACTATCAATCTCTCCCAGACTGTCAATGACACCATTCCCTTTGTTGATTCACAAGGTGACACGTTTATCTTGGATAAAAAAAATGAAATTATGGATGCGTATGAAAAGAGTTTTGCTGAAATTGTAAAAGCTATACAAAACAAAGCTTCAGACAACAGGGATTTTCTGACTGACGATGTTACAAGTACAGATGATGGGAAAAGGGTTGTGCAGAGAGATAAGTGTCAAACCTCAGAACACCAAGCAAAAGAGGATGAAGTCTGGATAACAGAAGACTGCAGCTCTCAGCATGGATCTGTTTCCTCCTCATCCAGCTCCAGTTATTTCTCCCCAAGGAGATCTCAGGATGCCTCGGACCCCCCATGCACCCCAGGCACTGGATGCACCCCCCGGTACAGCATGAGCAGACTGCCAGGATGGAGCAGACCACGGAGTTTGGCCAATATCTCCTACACACCAGGAGGAAGGCCCCTCATTGATGATGTGGAGGAGCCTGTGGAGTATCTCTACACCGACACAGAACAAGGGCACAAGTTCATCGAGACCCACATCCCTCCTACAGCCAACACCTCCCTCAGTTCAAGCAGCAGCGAGGAGACCATTTTGTACGACTGGCGCTCAATGCACAGAGACATTGATAAGGGCAAGGAGAAGGAGAACCAGCAGCCGAAGCCACAAAGAGGCTCCAGTGACAGCGATGTGGATATTCTATCAGAGACTAGAGGCCTGACGGACAAAGAGCTCAGAATAAGGCTTTTGGAGTTGGGAGAGAGCCCTGGACCAATCAGCACCAGAACAAGGCCCACCTACATGCGCAGACTGTGCCACCTTTTACAGGAGGCAAAGACACAATCTCCAAATCGACAAAAGCACTTAGATCAGACGCAATCAGGTCAGTGGGCCATGAGAATTACATTCCAAATAATCCCTAAATACACTGTGTTAAAGCATTGGCACTGTTTGTTTTTTTTGTTTTTTTTCACAGATTTAGGTTACAGTGCAGAATTGTGCCGCGTTTTAAGGACATTTGAGTTACCTCAGAGCCAGGAAGATGAACAGGCTCTGTGTCAGCAGTTTGAACAACCAGATCAGAACAGGAAATGGAGAGAGGGCATCATAAAATCCAGCTTCAACTACCTGCTGCTTGATCCAAGGTGCACACATTTTTCAGATTTAGTTTTTTATACTAAAATGCAAGCCAATACATAGTTGTTTGTTTCTTGTTTTATTCCAGGGTCACCAACAACCTTCCATTTCGCAGTCACACCATAACCCCACATGAATGTTTCAAGACATTCGTAAATGCTATATTCTATGTTGGCAAGGGGAAGCGGTCACGCCCATACAGTCATCTGTATGAGGCTTTAGAGTACTACAAAGGGGAGAAAAGCGCTAAGGTACAGTTGCATATCCTTGACAAACCGGTAAACTAAGTGTAAACTAAGTGGGAGTAACATCTTCACAATTTTGTCTTCTGGTCTAGAAATTGTGTCGTAAAGTGGACCACATCCTCCAGGTGTGGAATGCTGGCCAGGGAGTCATTTCATTGCACTGTTTTCAAAACGTTATCCCTGTGGAGGCCTACACCAGAGAGGCCTGCATGGTGGAAGCTATTGGTAAGACCAGTTAATGTATGACTACTTTTTTTTTCTTTTAAAGCCATAGACATAACACCCTATAAACTGTGGCATCAATTGTGTGTAGAACCTTGAACCTTCTTTTCTTAGTATTCATGTATAAGAGCAATAACTAACTGTGTGAACTGTCCACAATTGAATCACAGGCCTGAAGATGCTGAGCAACCAGAAGAGAGGAGATTATTATGGTATTGTGTCCAACTGGCAGCAAAGAAGAAAGAAGGAGCTGGGCATCCACCTTCTGTACAGGGCCATGCAGATTTTTCTGGCTGAGGGAGAGAGGCAGCTCAGACCAGCAGATATCAGGCAATGAGCAAAGACTGTGACTCTTGTCAGTGACATTTCTGGTGTTTGAGGTACATTTCATTCCAGATACATTGCAGTAGTGATGGGCCAATTAATACCAAAATATTGATTACCGGTATATATTTTTGATCCTTACAAGTTCTCAAAATTATTGATTTGCAAAAAAAACATTAATACTTAAAAGTGAGAAAAATGGCATTTTAATAACATTTTAATCAATTTATGAAACATGTTACACATGTTATATTAGTTTTTTTTTTTTTTTATATCTTAGCTTATCTTCACCTACATTAAAGTTTTAGATCAGTTCACGCTGGGGTAGAGCTAAAATATATTAAGAATCATACTTCAAGGTAAAATAGCTGATTTCATCCATCATTATATTGCCATTTTTGGTTAGTTCATTTATGATAGTTGGTCCATAGTATTGATATTTTTGTTGATCTTTGTTTAGTCTGTGTTTCACCATTGTAAATAATGTTTTATACACTATATTGGTAAACTGGCAGCTGTTATGATTCTACATAAAATGTGAAATAATGTTTATATGTTTCTGGGGACACCGTTTTTTTAATACTGTTTGTTTACAAAACAAAAAAACCAAGCTTTTGTGAATGTGTATGTCATTAGTAGAGTTGCATATGAAGATAGAATAGTCATTGCATTATCTCATAGTTTTTTGTTTAATAGTAAATCACTATCCTAAACAGTAGTGTTTTAATCGCAGATGCATTATTTTACTTGTATATTAGCAAGCTAACAGTTTTATGACTACTAGTCTTTTTATGCATTACCAATCATCATATTTCATGTTTGTCCTTGACCGTGTACTGATGAGCCTTTTTCTACTGTATATTCTGTAGTGATCTTTGCCCTTGCATGTCGTAAAGGTTTTTGCCTAAAATAAATAGAACTGGAGAAATTCTTGTGGTGGTCTTGGGCTCCCTCTAGTGGTGTACAAGGGTTGATTTTGACCTAAATGCCTAAAATCATACTATAATCTTAGAGAAAGCCGAATTTAAAGGTGTACTGTGGATCTATTTTCTTGTGGTGTCCGCCACCTGCTCCATGGAGATGCCTGAAATATTCCACACTTGCCCTGAATTTATCTTGAATTCAATCACGTGTTTTTTCTTAATCTATTGAAATCACATGCATTCTTACTGGACTTAAGTGGACTTGGCTTTCTACAGATTTGACCTGTAACTTGGCCTGGTGGTTGTCTGCATGGAGATACATTCCAGGCAAAGCAACATCTTAGAGAAAAGTAGGTGGTGAACTCTACAAGAAAAAAATACATAATGCACCATTAAACATGTATTCATTATATTATTTTGATGTAATTTTGTAATTTAGTCATTTAATTTAGTTTAATAGCTTAAGAAATTGATAAATGAAGACAATGATAATTACAATACCATTTTAATAAGTAAAGAAATTATAACAATTTACAAACCAAGTCAATAATGATATGAAAGTACATACATGCAATCAGATACTTTTATATTTCACATGACAGGTCATGTTACTACACTTTTACATTATTTATTTCAGTATTCAGTAATGCTGGGTCTTCCAACAAGACCCTCCAGCTCCACTGACCAAAATCCAGTGTGAACTTGCTGTCAGTTTGCTCCACAGCCTCTAAGCTCGAAACTGGATTCGAGTTGACATTGGAGGAGGTAAATAACGCCATCATCATGCTGCTATTCCCTCGGCAGCGGACGAAATCTGGGACACAGTTGCATTCATCGTTCAGTGAGCTCTTCCACACAGTTAAACCCACCGACAGCAATGAATGTTGATTGTGACCTTTGTTGGGAAACGCCTGGAAGTAAGATCTCCTTTTGGTCCACTAGGTCCTGTGCATGCATTAGTATAACAACTATGTGAATCTCAATTGTGTGTGTTTTTACATCCTGTTATTTTTTTTCTTGCAGATTCGTAGTGACAAAACCCAGCCACAGGGTACAGTCAACGGTCGATGGTTTTCTTCATTTAGCTCAAACTCACCGACAGCGTTGAATGTTCACTGGGGCGAGCAGGGTCCTGATGGTGACAGGAGATGACAGTCTGCTTAGGGATGCACAGGGAGTGACTCATTCCTATGGGCTGTGGTGGAAGAAGCTAAATTCTGCTCCACTGAGACAGGCACTCAAATAGCTCTGTATAACACATTGGTTATCACCTTAATTAGATATAGAAATGCTCGGACAGGGACACCCAGGGCTTCTCTAACTTGGAGAAAATGTTTTATTTATTTTAACTATATTAATTTTAGTCTAATTAACATTTCCCTGAAATGGGGAATTTCAGGGAAACACGATTCTTAGTATTGAGGGAATATTATAAAGTATAAGTATATAGTACACAGACAGTGAAAAAGTAAATTTAATTTAACAATACTTAAGCTTCAAAACACAATCTTACCTCTGTTATCAAATTAAACATTAAAAACAGATAAATCACAGATAAATCAAGATCTTTACTAAGATGTTTTTTTAAAACCATGTTTACCATAGTGATAAACTAAAAAAAGCTTACCTGCAATTTGCTATGCCTTATTCCATGTCAGTTTGAATACTTCTAAGGATCTTACAGTAGAAATCTGCTGTACTACTCCATGACATATACTGATTATTACACCCTGACTGAACCATGAACGGGAAACACTTAATACATGTTTAAGAGAGGAAGTCATCTCGAAACTCCTGACTCATAGTGGCTTTTAGTAAACAGTGCACCTGGGCAGGGCTGTAGATGGTACATGGGACTGAAGCGTTTACATGGTTTGCCTATAAGGTTACTCACAACAAGGTTCAAAATGGCTGAGTCACTTTCAGTAAAGCATGGCATATCATTTAGGAAGCACAACAGGTTTGACTTACTCTCTAATTCTCTAATGGCTTACTCTCTAATTAATACCATGGGAATGTGTGAGGTATTACACAATTCTGAATCACTGCTACAAAAACAGTTTTATAGGAGCAGCCAAAACCCACAACTGATCTGACGCAGAACAGTAAAATGTGGTTTTGAGTCAACATGTGGTTGGATTATACAGAATGTGTCGGACATTGTTTAGTGTTTATGAGAAGTGACGTGAAGGTGGAGCTTACTATCAACTGCTCTGGCTGGAGTCTAACTAGAGAGAATTTAGCAATATAGATATAAAAATATGTGTGTGTTACTGTAATCTATCTAGTGTTGTGGTATTTTCAAAATCTATAAAAAGATAACTTGGCATGACAAGATCTCAATGTGCAAAGGTCCTTACCCACTAACTGGAAAGTTGTCAGATCAATTCCTGCCACTACTTTGGCATTTTTGTGCTCATGGACAAAATATTTTAACTGCCTTGCCATCAGTATGCAATCAAAATGGGATTACTATCAGGTTTTTGGAATTATAACTGTGTTAAAATGACATGAAAACAGAATAATCATAATCTTATTTAGAAATATCAATCTTATTTCTGGTCATCATGGTCCCTCTGATTACTCACATCAGATTGTGCTGTTTGTGTGTTATTTAAGTAATCGTAAAGGTCTGGAAATCAGATATAATAATCAGATTTTGGTGTGAATATAACAGCATCCACTGACTTTGCAATGTGGTGTATATGAAGGCCTATAGCTCTCCTAGTTGACAATTTCTAACCAAATTTACCCAAAAAAGCACAGTCCTTGCTCTGAGCCTAACTGTGACTTCTTATTAAAAAAATATGTGATTTGAGTGACAGTGCTGAACCTGACAGAAGTGCATGAAGAGGAACCATGCTTCATGCAGTCTCCACTGGCCGCAGGACCTGGATGACAGTACGAAGAAAGATCCGGTTGGAAGAGGGGAGGGGGGAGCAGGCTAGCTGACAATGTGGCCCAAATCTGAATGACAAGGTCTGCAACATCAGCCCTCACAGCAGCCTGGTCGGGTGGGGAGAGGGGTGGGCGGAGGGCTATTTGATGATGAGCAAGGAGCTGGAGAAATAGGAAGAGACAGAGGAAGAGGAGGCGAGAGGGTGTCCTGTCTTCAACCCAACTGGCCTTAATGGTACCGACAGCTCTGACATTTAACCACGGAATCATTTTTAGATAAGTGCATCTGGCTTCTATAAGGACAGGCTGTTTTTTGGAGAAATTTGATGTTACCAGTAATGAAATAAATGAATCATAATCTAGATACAAAGGGGTTGACAGATGGGAGGTAGGAAGAGTTTTGGAGGAAACCTGGAGAAACTAATTTGCGTAACGGACACTGTCAGAGTTTGGCCATTACTGTCAAACGACAAAAGATATTTCAGAAAAATAAATTGTCCGGGAGGTTATCAGATTACATATTATAACAAAAGGATCATTGATGACAAATATTGCTGCTACTATATGAATAGATTAAATCATTTCTGCAGTTCTTAGCTTTCCATGAGGTAAGTTGGTCTGAAGGTAATTTGTCAATGGTATGTTATTTGCTTCATAAAAAAGACAACTATCAATTTGGTTAATCTCAATTGAGAAAATTGTTGTTTTTGAAAAATAAAACAATACAAAACAGTCATAGTAGAATCAAATTAGACCATCCAGCCATAAAAAGTCTAGTCAAAATTCTGAATACAACAAGTGGGCTGCATTTTGGTCCTTAAATGGTCTTTAAGTTAATTTTGACACTACTTTTTACATGGTATCTATGCCTAGGTCACAATAATTACTATATAGACTTTGTAGTTCAATATATGATACCTAGAACAACATTTTTGAGCTCAATATTAAATACGGTACTAAAGTATGCATCTTTTATAACTTTTTTTTTGTAGTACGATAAGATTTCAGCTGTGGAGAGTTAAATTAGTACCTTCTCTGACTCATTATCTACACTAACTATTAAGGTGTCTTTGGCAAAGGAGAAATTCAATTTGTCTTAGCTGCTTCAATTTATCCAAGCTGCTTCTTCAGTTTTGCAGAACTCAGTAACTGCTGAACTGCAGAACTCCCATGGATGAGCTGCAAAATGTATTCGACCAAAATAAACTTTTGTCCAGTTGCCAAATTTAATTTTCCTTTTGCCGTGAATTGTACTTGAACGACTGAGGGATTTTACACATATATTAAGGTGTCATGTTTTTTTAACAATACTGTACATTCTGTTACCCTGCTTAAAGGTTATTGCTTAAGTGGCATAAAGTAGTTTCAATATTATTGTTTATCATGATATTTTCTGTAGCAAAATATCCCACTCCAAAATGTGTTACCATGACAAGCCTAACAGTATTAATTAAAAATCTTCATGTTTTGTATATGTTGCAGTCCTAATACTCAACATCTTGAAACAAAATGTCACCTTCCTTTTTCTACATCATTTCCTGACCACATTTCGACAGTAGCTCTGGTTCATTCTCAGTCCCTTGGCTTCGTGTTCCCCCCTCCCCTGGTGTGGCAGTCTCCGGAGGGGGGAGGACATTCCTGGCCAGGTTTGTGTATGTGTGAGCTGTTGCCGAGCGCCTGCAGGTATGGACCAGTCTCCTCTGTCTGTCTGCCTGTCTGCTGATATCATACCGCGACGTGATCTGTTTAGCTTCCTGACTTAATACTCACCTGCTCTTCCCCTCCAGGTGTGAGTGTACATGTGTGATTGTGTGTGTGTGTGTGTGTGCGTGTGTGATTCCATTTCCTTAGCGCTGCAATTGTGTCTCCTCCACTTCCTCTGCAGTTTGACCTGCAATTATAGGAACATACACACACAGAATGGCAGATTAACTTTCAATATCAAATGCAAGGGTAGTAGGAGTTCACATAAGGATAGCTATGCACCAGTTATAATGCACTGGATCTCGATCTATAACTATATGACAAAATGGCCCAAAAACCTGTATGCAATGCCATTGGGTGATTTTATATGACCCTCTATGATAATATTTTGGCTACTTTAACTAGTCACATCTGACTTTTTAATTTATAACTAATGATCTAAATCTAAATTGAGTAGCCTAACCCCAAAAAATCTAAATGTATACTAAAGCAGGATTCAAGATTGAAAAATATAAATTGTTAACCATACGAAAACATAAAATTAAATGTGAATGGACTGTTTCAAATTTGCTTCATAAATATTATTAAATGTTTCTAAAGATGCTAACTTAAAAAACAGGATATGGCTGTTGAACAGTCAGTAGTTTCATTTTCATTGTACCACTAAATGAAAGGGCTTTCTCAATATACTGTATGATAAATATAGATGTTACAGTTGCTTGCCTGTATTTTATTTACACACTCTGAGTCTGTAACGTCTAATATATAGTCTAATAATGCATATACACAAGAGAGACAGTTGGCTGTCTGCCTGTCACGTGCCAAACGCCATATCACATTGTCTACTTTCTTGCTCAGGTTGTCGAGGTGTTGATAAATCCGAAACGACATGTGCACCCCCCCTTCTCCTCCTTACTCCATCCCTCCACCCTCTTCCCCTACACACACACACGCACACACTCACACACACGCACACACTCACACACAAGCTAACCCGCCCATACAGGGGGGTCTGGGTCCAGCTGGAGGTGGTCTGTGCCAACTGACTGACTGTATTCATACTCCTCATAGTACATTTATTGAAACTGACAAGACAAACGCACACCCTAAAACAACTGGGGAAGAAATAAACTGGTACGCGAATCAATATTTCAAGGGCGATCTAAAATATTAATCGCTGGTAACATTTTTGTTGCTTTTTTTTTTTTGCTGGTGCATTACAAAACAAGAGGAAAGGAGTAGACTCGCGGCAGTAGTGTCATAAAATGAATTATATCTTCCAGACTGGAGAGATGGGGGCTGTCTATCTCTGCTCCACACACATGCACGCACAAGCGAAGGCTCCGCGGGGCGCCAAATAATAACCTTCCTTATCATTATCATCGGCGAGCCCAAAGACGCGCCTCCCCCTGCCCCTCCCTCTCCCCCGCCGCTTCCCCCTCCTGTCTTCAACACAATCATTGCCCTATCGTTTACAGTGTGCCGCTAAATGGGAACATCAATAGACACATCCATTAGCAAGCGGTCTCTCTGTGTTTCTCAAGTGCTTTAATAGCGGGGACACACACACGCTCCTATGCTACACACACTCGTGATTCTTTCATGTTGCGCCCTGGCCAAGTGTTAACCAGAGCGGAGGCCTGGCGGAGGTGATGGAGTGTGCCATTACAGCTGGTTAGGGTGCTAATATGGTTACGCTGGTGAAGAGTGGAGTGGGTGAGCTCAATGCGAGGATGAAGCAGGTTTTGAAGGAGCTACTGGGAAGTCTAAAGGATATATGTTTGGGAAATGTTTAATTGTGTGTGGTTCAGGTTTCTCTCTAGTATTATCAGCAAAAGCAGTGATTTCTGTGCAAGCTTTGTCCTATTTTGTTGGTACTGAAAAATGCATGAACTGAAATAATAGTGATGTCTGATTAGATTTTAACAGCTATTTTATACAGAAATAATTCTCATAATTATTAATATTTATGATCCAGAGTATTTCATTATTTGAAATCTGAATTAAAATAAAACTTCAAATATAGGGAAAGTGATATCCAACAATTACTGAGCAATTAAAAATATGTATCTTTATTTATTATGTTAAAGAAGAGGGTCGATTTTATGTTTTCAAATCCCTTCACAACAATGTGACATTTCACGTATTAACCCATGCGAAATCCCGTGTTTGCAATAGTTATTTTTAAGTTTTATTTTTTCACTTGCCACAAACTTTTCCTTGGAACACTTCTCTTATGAAGTCATGCTATTTCTAAAACTCAGCTTCAAAGAGTATTTATGTGCCTTAAAATAATGTTTCACATTAATACTTTTGCTAACCTGCTTCTGAACTCACTCAAGCAGCAGATGGAAATGAATGAGGGAGTGATTGACAGTTTGATGGTCCTGGAACAAAATCTCCAATGCAAACACAAGAAGACGGATATAAAAATGGGTGTATTTGAGGAGAGAGGACGGAGGAGGAGACTGCCACAATGGCCCCTCACACACTGTAATTTCAGGCAGGATGCTGGTCAGGCAGGGAGGGGCTCTGGGTGGGTTTGGGGTAGGAACTACTGTAGGGGGCTGTGGAATATATGGTACATGACTCTTAGTTAACTCAGAAAGGCTGGAAAAGCAATAGAATGGTTTTCTGAAGTTAGAAAACACATTTAACTTTTAGGGAAGTCACCATACGCTCAGGGAATACTACGTGAAACTGTAACTTACCATATTACTATTGTGTAAACTTGATTAGTGGAAGGCTAGTTTCAGATTGCAAACAGGAGGCCATGGGTGCTCATCTCTCAAATCTGGACAAAGAGAAGAAGAAAACAGAGAAGACAATAAGTTTAGGTGTTACTTGCAATACCATATTACGTAATGATGAGTCAATATAGTCAAATTCACACAGCAACACCATTTAGACACCACCTAATACAGAAATACCAAACTGTAGTATATTTACTATATGGACTTTGCAGTATGTGTTCCTCCACGGTTTTACAACAACTCTTCTATAATAAAAATGAATGAATAAACATTATAACAGTTTTGAAAAGGTCACATATCATATTGGGATGACAATTCAAGCACATGTTTTCTGTGTTCTGAGCACTGAAGAACCATGTAATCCTCCATTGTAGTACCTTCACATGTTAAACCTAACACCCACTCAGCCCAATTCATATAAACAGTGTGTGTGGTCTGCAGACACCAAAGCAGCGATCCATCACATGTGTACATTAACACTTCATGTATTTTCAAAAACAGAAGAGTCAGAGGCAGAAAAGTCTGTCTCAAGTGCAGTCCTCCTTTGAAGCCATTTTGTAAGAGAGTAAATCAGTTTAAAAGGCTTAAGAACCTGATGATAATGTTACCTCTTCTGCCTTGTTCAATATAGTTATCCCCCATTCACTTTTATGCTCTACTCTAAGCACAATAAAGATTTTTGGATAATGGCAGAAGTGACTATAATGTATAATATAAAACTGGATGTCTGACAAGCCCGCAGCACGAGGAGGCTGAGACAGAATCCATTATCAAAAAGAATTTCTGAGTGGAACATCTTCAGCTGACCAGATGGAAAGGGAGTGGAGGGGAAAAGAGAAAAAGAATATGTGAAACCTGGAAAGCCAGCGGGGTTCTCATGATGTCGCCTGGAGTACCTCTAGTTACGTACAATTGACTCTGTGTCTATGGACAGACTGTGCCCCGAATATAATAGGCAATAATACAAGCTACTACCTTTTCTGATTACAAAACGAAATACAGTGGAGTATATTTTTAGGCTGGGTTCTAAGATTAGATAGAAATTACTAACATTAATAACCTGATCAATCTGAGTATCATACTTGTAATTTTTCAAACAATAATTTATTCACAATACGTACACTTATGTCATATGTGAGTGATAAAGTAAATGTCTCAACTATGGTTATAATTGACATGTATACAGATCCATCTTATCATAAATATTCAAAATTCTTATGTACATATATGGTCATATTTTTCAACATAATTCCAGTATTTCAGTGATATATTATGATATATTATTCGGAAAGCCCAGTGCACCAAACTCCTCTTTCGGTGCAATCTGCATTCACACAGAGAGAACAGTGATTGACCTTGGCCAGATGAGAAATTGCCTGGATTGTTCCTATTCACTTTGATGTTAAATACAGTGAAACAGGCCACAGCCTAAGCACAAATGAAAGCTTTTATGTAGCCTAAGAACCTCACTGCACTCACTTCTCATTTCTTAAGTCTGCCTCTGTTCAATTGCCTGCATCTGCCAAAATATAGTACATGTAATTAACTTTTCTGTCTCCTCGAGCTAATGTGATTATCACTTACTGCTGTGGAAGCAAGTGCAGCTGTATTTTTTTTTTACCACTATGTATAAACTGTGCTATGGAAGTCAATTTGTTCCAGTAATCCCTATAGACCAGGGTTTCCTAATCAGAGGTGCAGAGACCAGTGGGGAGTGGTACTGTTTTCAGATTTTAAAAGTAGGTGACATTGGGTAGGAGTTTGGAGAAAATAAAACTACTAGGAAACTGAGAACCTCTAGATCAAAAAAGATTTTTAAAAATTTTTTTTAAAAATCACTAATACTGATTAAGTTCCAAAATCGGTTCCATAATTTCTTATACCATTATACACTAGCATCTACATATTTGTTATAAATCAACATTCAAAAAAGACCTTCAGTAATATGTTACCAATTAAAATAAAGTAAATAAATCATTTAAAAATAACACCTTGCATCTTGTATGTATCACTAATAAAACCAATGTACCAATCTACAATTTGCCACTATCCCTGTCACGATAATTTCTCTATCTGACTTATCGTTCAATTTATGAAAGCTCGCACAATATATTTTGGGGCTCAATATTTATTATGTGTACAATTTCTTTGCAATAATGGTGAGATTTTTGGTTATTATTGAGTTGAGTTGTGGAGGGTTGAATAAGAAACTTCTATAGCTAAGTATTGCATCATTTTGCTATTTATCTGCTGCAGCTCATGCCTTTTAAATGTTTCTTAGGTAAATGATTTACTAGCATCATCTTGCATTATTGTCAAGTGTCAGTGGCATAAAGTAGTTTCAGTATTATCGTTTATCACAGTTTATCTCTATAGCAATATATCATGCTTCAAAATTTGTTATCGTGACAGTGCTATTGACAACCATTTTACTCTTTGTTATACCATTCCTACTTCCTGCTCCAATAGACTGAAATAGGCATTACCAGTAGGATCCGGTAAGCCACCTCTGCCGCTGCAAGGTCCCGACACGCAGTCACCAATTTATCCACTCATTAACAGCTATGTGCACTCTTCAGAACAGTACTGCCGGGACCACCCAAGTACAAGCAACTGCACATCCAACAATAAAGATCTGTGTTTCTCCCAGACAGTGAAGGCCTACATTTGCTAATTGCTGTCAATAGAGAAAAAGGAAGTAATGAACATTTTCTGTGTTAACAAGAATGTGTTTTTACTCAGGATGGTTGTTAAAACGCAATCAACTATTTATGTGACGATATTTTCCCACACAAGAGTAAATAGCCAAGATTTATTACTAATAACATTTTCCATTCAAGTTGCAATTCTTCTTTTATGAGGGAGAAAGAAAGTATAACTATCAAAAAGACAAACTGCCAGTGAAAACTAGATAAACATATTATATAGGTTTTGGATTCTGTGGAGTTGTCATTTAGTGAACAGTAGATAGGCTCATATGATTTGTAGTAACACATCTAATGATCTAATTGAGTCAAAGTGCTTATTTATCTCACTGTTTATGTTACATTATTTTATTATTCACTGGGAAAGAACTGGAAAATACTGTTATTGTCACAGCCTTCCATCTAATACTATAGTTGATATCGACCAGTATGGGTTTTTCCAGCCAGTGCCTATACCGATTGTTTTTTTGTTGTGTTTTTTGGCAGCAGATTGACCAAAACAAAATATCAGCCTGTGCTGGAGATACCCTCCAGTCAACAACTGCAAAACCTTTATATGGCAAATCCCACTTCATCCTTGTTATGTTTTGTTCAAATTTTTTCTATAAAGTTTGCTCACTCTAAATGTGCGCTGCAGTCTTAACCTTGCACGCAGACTATAATTTCATAGAACCCAATATAAAGGAACAATGTGAGAATATGTTCACACATGTCAGCTATTATAACAGTATTTTTATCTCTTCAAATCGCCATGTTCTGTGTAATGGTGTGTTCTAAAACAGTCCCTGACTTGGCTGTGTGCTCAAAGCTCACTGAATCGCTGCTATCCATTTTATAGCACCCCCAGTGAATGCCAGCTATTGTCTCCCATTGCCTTTGATCAATTGTTTGTTGTTGTTGTTTTTTTTTTTATAATCTTCGGCACCATATTCAGCACAGCCTACTGGTAGCATAGGAAATATGGCTAGACTCACTGATATGTATTTCTTTTTATGTCGTATCAAACGTCATCTCACCATCTCTGCTCTTCGGTCCGGGTATGTGTACACTGCTAACCATGGTGTGTCTGTATGTAATAAAGCTAGTGCAGGCATGTACAGCCATAGACCACCCAGCACACTCACCCAAACAGCCTCTTTGCTTAAAAAAGACACAAGAAAAAAAAGCAGGAGTCTTAATTATATCCATCCTCTCCCCCCCTTCACCACCACGAGCACCAGCGGCCGCAAACCTCGAAAGACTTATGGAAAGAACCTTTTAGGGTGAACACAGTGACCCCACATGAAAATAAACTACTGTATGTGTGTGTGTGTGCGTGCATATGGGTGTGTGTGCATGCGGGTGTGTGTATGTGTTTGTGTGTGGAGTCACTTCTGATCCTGGGGTCATGAAGACAAGCAGGCTTTGAACAGACTATTGTTGGAATACATGACTGAGGAATTGAATGAATGAAGAATGTTGTATTTTGTATTTTGTTGTATGTTGTAATTGCTGCAGCTAGAAGAAATCGTTTCAGAAAGGGCATCTGGGGTAAAATGTATGCCCAAACAATAACAGTGCATGATGGGAGGCACATGATTCAAACTGAACATGTTTGAATCAGTCTCTTTATCTAAAACTAGGTATACTTTAGTCTTAAAAATAATTTTACAGACCTAGTTTAGCCCTAATTTAGATCCAAAGATGCTAGGAAAGCAGTTTTCTTGAAGTGGTGGTTTGTGCAATTTTGAAGAGCAACAGAATTTGACAAAATAATAAGTAGTTTTTAAATTCTTAAATTAAACAAAATCTTGCAAAGCCACCCATGGTTAGCCATGCTTGATTGTAGTGGAAAAGATTGTGTCGATTAGCAATAGGGTATATGAGCAAAGGAGAGTCTTTAGATACAAAATATGAAAAATAAAATTGTGTTGTTATATCTATGCCTTTTCAGACAGGAAGATAATGGCAGTATGGCATTCTCTCTCTCTCCTCTCTCTATGGATGATATGGATGTTCCCCCTCTAAACCGAAGGTTGCTGGTTTCATCCCTGTGACAGGCATTGCATACTGCCATTGTGCCCATGAGCAAGGCATGTCAATCTTGCCTTTATCTATATATCTGTGAATGTAAGTGTGAATGTTTCCCTGATGTAAGATGCTTTGGAGTGCCCGATGGATAGAAAAAGTCTGCAATTTCCACACAACCTGTTTGGAGCATGCAGAGACCAAACCTTTGCAAATATGTCAGACAAATCCTCTTTGGACTTTGATCTCTATCCCACTCCTCTGCCTCTTTCCTTTTGTTCTGCTGACAACAACAACCTCCATGTCTTAGTGCAATGGGATTTCAACACCTAGAAGAACAAAAAAGGGGTTCCAAAACACCCGCCATCTTGTTCCCTCTTCTAATGCTCCCAGTATAACGTATTCAAAAGGCTTTATCCGCCTCTGTTGTAGTCGCAGCCGTGATTCTATCGAAGGCCATTTGTTCCAAGTGGAGAAGTTAATGACCCACTGCATTTGGCCCGGATCTCGAAGCAAAAAGAAGGTAAGTAAGCTCGTATATTCTCCAGGGGGGCGGGCTAATGAGCAGGAGTGGGAATGGATGCTACAGTCCATCATCTACTTAGGACGCGAGACAGGCTAGCGCTCATCCTCAACACTTAGCACAAAGTAAATAGAAAATCTTCCTTGTGTCCAATTCAGCAGCTAAATGTGGGGCTTTCATCGTCGATAAGTCAATAACACATTAATTCAGGATGTCGTACAAGCACGCAAGCTAACTAGGCTTTTAACTGCGTTTAGCTTTGGTTAACGGAAACATTGTGCCAAGTGAATACGGTGCTCAATGAAACAAATAAACCAGCAGTGTCTACAGAATAACGACGTATTGCCATACCACCGAGTGTATCAAGGGTTAGCTTTAACTAGGTGGCAGCAATCCAGTGTGCACCTAATTTAAATTTTTTATGTAGTACACTCATTAAAAAAGTGTTTATTAAAATTGAGTCCATTAATTCTCCACATACTAGCATGTACATTTGGGATGAAATAATAAACTATCTATATACTTGATTAAACTTTAGTGTTAGTATTTCTTTCTAAATTAATCACTGCTGTGAGAAAAAGCCCATGGACCATTCTTGACTTGACTGAGTGTACTCAAATTGAAAAGAGGAAAAAAACTGCAAGAAAAATATAGATTTTTTTTTGACTGGCCGGATAAGAATCGTAGAAATACTTCCCAAAGGATCCATTACTGAAGTCTTAAATTGAGAAAAGTCAAACTCGCCATCCTTGGAAAAGAAAACATTTTGAATTCTTAGACTGCTTGAGTAAGGGACCATGGCCTAGTCCCTAACCTCCTCAAAGCTCAGATGGGTTTAGACACACACTTTAATACTGTTCCCTTTAAAAAGTTGAAATTTTTTAAAGGCTAATTTTTACTTTTGCTAGGTTTTGGATGACATCTTTTCTATGTTTTGAACCTTCTAAGTCCTCAAAATGTCACCCTTTTCATACTTTTCTGAATATTTCTGCAATTGCAATGGGTTTCAAAGAGTTAAAGATAGAACTGTTCCTACAGGAATTGCTAATTGAAAAGAAAAAAATAGTATTACATCTTCATATTTCTAAATCTCAATCTCTAAAACCTTAATAAATGTGAAAGAGAACAAGCAACTCCAAATACTGTAGTTTCAGCTTCCACTGGGTGCCATTTGAGTACTTTAGACCATTCAAAAGATAGAACATTTAAATTGTTAAATGCGATGGCAACACTGCACATTTTTTAATCACTCTGAACCCTATGGATAGCAGGAGTGCATTTTAATCGTTATGTTCCATTACATTATACATCCTTGCAATAACTCCCATCTTTTGTTGCTGTCTTACCCTGAGTTCTTGCCTGACTTTTGCTCATTATTGCCTTTCTTTTTATATTTTGATGGCTTGGGCACAGGGACGCATTGTGTGTCTCAACTTGCCATGCTACAGGAGCTGCGTAACAGTTCTCCTTTTTTATCAGTGCGTGAGAGAAAGAACTGGGACTCAAAGCAGCCCCCTAAGCTTCCCATAATGCGTCCCGCCAGGAGACAAAGGCCTGCATTCACTGTTGGGTGTCGATAAGACCTATCATTAGTCTGCCATTGGAGGTAGCGCACACAAACACACACTTACAGCAGCCGAGTGCAGTTGGGTTAGCTATTCTCCCTGCCCGATAAATATATTCAGTTGCAGAGGGGGAAAGAGGCAGCCAGGCTTGACTCAAATGCAGTGAAGAGGGAGCAGAGTGGACCTCCTGCTGGTACACCATCACTGGAGAATTCACTCTGCAGCAATAGGCAAGGGTGTCCAAGCACAAAAACAGCCTGTGTCAAGTTTCCTTATAGATACATTCTAGTTAACATTACGTACACGCCAGGCAAATGTAAGATTCATTTCTTTGCTGGTCATTTTGGGTTGCAAGAAGTAACTTAAACTGACCACTGACCACCACTGTGTACTAAAAAGGTCCCAAGCATAGATTTGAACATTTCTCTATTGGAAATTGTTAAAAGGAAAATACAAAACACAATTTTCCTTTCCAAGAAGCACTAGCAGCAATGGCCCTGTTCAAACACTTAAGCCATTTTATTCCAGTGCTAAATAAGCCACCGCAGAGCCACTAAAACCAATTGTTTGTATGGTTATTTTTGAAATACTGGATTCTGTGATGGCTTCTTTGGAAGTGGAAACATGTGAACAGTGTTAAAGGAAAATCGGCCCAATAAAGTTGGATATATTTTATTGCAATGGTGAACATTATCCTGCTATAATCCCAGTATTTTTGTGGTTTGTTTAAAAGTGGGGTACCCAACTTCTTGTAAATGAGTGAATTTATGATTCCTCTGTTTAGTATATTGTAATAGGAACACGTTATGACAACAGTAATTTATCAATCCCAAACCCAGACTAAGGTCAAGAAGCATGGCTACAATTCACTGAGTAATGAGGATCTGCCCCTGCTTCACTTCACTTCATGAAAAAAGCTGTTCTAAAGCCGAACAGCGGGATTTGTGAAAGCTAACAACTTGGGTAATGCAGTTTTATGAACCAAAACAAAACATTTAGTCATTCACAAACCATTAACCAATTTGTTGAAGGAAAAAAAAAAAAAACGAAAGCAAAAACATGACCTATGGTACTCATTTCAAAAGAAAATCCAAAGGGAGGACTTCTAAAAGCTTGATTCAGCCACAGTAATTAGACAGGGGACAGGAAGTAGTAGTGTTTTATGACCTTATAAAGACATTAGAGACCTCTGCTTATTGGCCCTCACCACTCACTACTTTTATCTTCCACCTTTTTGTGAAGACTTTTTGTGCACTTTGAAATTTTCTGTCTCTGCCCCCTCTTACCCGTCCATCCATTTTGAAACATCTTGGCTTCAATAAAGGCTTTCATTCTAATCTCTAATCCTCTGGCGGCTGGAAGAGTGTCCCTGCCGAAGCGCTTTGATGGAAAACCACTGCGCTACATTATTACCAATCTTGACACTTGTCCATCTCCCCCTATATTTATTTATTAATCCTGGCAACAAACAAGTCCACTGTTGTAAATCATGGCGTATCATTGGAGGGTTATTTTGCGCCAGCGTGAAACTTACAATTACGCGGCTTGTCCACCAGTCCTGCCCTGAAATCAATACAAACTGACAGAGTGAGTCATTTGCCTGTCATTTCCCTGTATGCGTTTCGTGAAATATGACACACTGACATGGCGTGGATTCCTCCTTTATGTGTCTGAAGAGGTGGCAGGATTCACAATGTCAAGGATCATTACTACTTGAAAGTAACATGTGAAAGCAAATATGAAATTGTTTAGTAAAACTGTTGAATGTGAAAGCTTGAAAAAAAAAACATTTGTGATAGAAGTCCAGTTTTTCGTTGCTTGTTTGTTTTTTGCACTCAGCTCAGAAGTAGATGTAAATGAGGTTAGAAGTAAATGAGGTTATAAAAGGTGTGTTACCAAAATGACTACATAATTACTCCACTAAATTATTCCAACAAAAAACTACTGGTAAAAAATCAAAATGTGTACAAAACTTAATAAGTTGTAAGCCAGAAAATGTAACAATAGTAGAATTTAAACTAAGAAAGCCAAAATGTGTGCAAAACAAAAGTACTAGCCACTAACAGTGAACTAGTAACACCTATTACTACCGCAATCTTACTACAATTTCAAGAACTTTATTTATTTTCAAGCTACTTTATTTTTAGTTTGATTTATGCCTTATACTTTCAGCATTTAAAGTTGGAAGGATAATACTAGCTGTGACTGCATGCTCAGAATCAGGCAAATACGCCTGTGCTACCAAATGTGTAAATGATGAATTTAAAAAAAAAAAAAGTCAAGTTACTTTCCAAGTTTGCTGGATGTGCTTCAACACCTCCACAGTCTGTAAGTGGACTCTAAGGAGAGAGCTGTTCCGTGAAGCTTAGACAAAGTTGGCTGCTCCGATTGAGAGAGAGACTAAGACAGAGAGAAAGAGAGAGACAAAGAGAGATAGACAAAGCACGAGACAAAGAGAGAGAGAGAAAGAGACAAAGAGTGAGAGAAAGAGAGAGAGAGAGGAAGAGAGACAAAGAAAGTGAGAGAGACAATGAGAGGGAGAGAGAAAGAGAGACAATAAGTGAGAGAGTGAGAGAGAGACAGAGAGAGAGGGACAGAGAAAGAGACAATGAGAGAGTGAGACAGAGAAAGAGAGACAATACAGCGAGAAAGAGAAAGAATGAGAGAGAGACACTGAGGACAGAGAAAGACAGACAGACGGAGAAAGAGAGAGACAATGAGAGCGCGAGAGAGAGACAATAAGCGAGAAAGAGAGAAACAGAGAAAGAGTCACAGAGAGAGAGCTATAGAGAGAGAAGAGAGAAGGAGTGACAGAGAGACTGAGACAGAGAAAGAAACAGAGACAATGAGGGAGACAGAGAGAGAGAGCGAAAGACAAAGAGATAGGCTATGAGAGAGGAACAGAAAGAGACAAAGACAGAGAGAAAGAGACAGACACACACACAGAGAGACAGACAAAGAGAGAGAGAGCATAAAGAGAGGGAGTATAAAAGGAAGAGGACGTCTAGAACATCCTTACGACATCCTGTCCCTCCCCTGTCCAGCACTTACACATGAGACATATCATTAGACCTGCCCCTGAAACAATGGGCCGCGCTGTCACTATGGAACTGGGGACACAAACACATTCAAGGGGCTTTAATACAACAACAGCGGGATGGGCGAGGACAATGAACTCACAGCAGAGGAGGCAGGACAATGGTACTCAAGAAGTGCTTTATGTACAAGCTTTTCTGTAAAATAGGGCTGAATGTCGAGAAACTGTGATCATTTCAACTGCAGCTACACAATATACTACAATTACAATTCGGAGAGCTGCAATTATCAATACACAAAGTCTTTTTTGGGAACTAACCCTGTACTTTAGACCTCTATGAACCTACTCTGAAATGTATGTGATTCTTGTGCAGGCTTGCCACGATAAATTCTGAAATGTGATATACTGCTAAAGTCAATAAAACGATAACGCTGGTCCCAAACCATAAAGCGGAATTCTTCACAAAAAAGTATTCTAAATGTACAATATGGTTAAATAGTGTTGAGTCGTATAAATAAATAGCAGAATGTGCAATTTGGGTTCATAATTCAACCTTCTACAGCTAAAATATTATTAGGCTGCAGAAAAAATACCAATTGATCTCCAGAAATTATTGTTCTATTTATAACATATAGTGCTGCCGCGATTATTCGACGTTGTCGACGTAATCGATTATGAAAATGAGTCGACTACAATTTTTTTGGTCGAATATTCGCCTTTATTTATTTTTGGTCTCAAACGGCTCGTCCAGAGACCTTTTGCTTGCCTGAGATCAGGTATTTCCCCTCCACACCACTAGTCGTACTACACTCGAGGCCGACACCGGTGCGGCAGGCAGCGGCTACACCCGAGGCGGACACCGGCGCAGCTAACAGCGGCTACACCCGAGGCGGACACCGGCGCAGCTAACAGCGGCTACACCCGAGGCGGACACCGGCGCAGCTAACAGCGGCTACACCCGAAGCGGACACCGGTGCCGCGGGCAGCAACTGCGCCCGAGGCCGACACCGGTGCTGCTGACAGCGGCTACATCCGGGGTTGACGCCGAGGTGGCTAACCTCGGCTTCACCAAAGGCTAACAGCAGTGGTAAATAATGGCACCGCCAAAGAAAACAAACTTGAGGAAGTATTTGCCGTGCGCACTCTGCTGGCTGGTCTCTCTCTTTCTCGACCACGACCACGATGCATGAGGTATTGAGCATACCGTTGCATATGCTGCTCGTGCAAACTCGTTAAATTGTGTGTGCATATCGTTGTTCAACATTGTTGAATGAGCACACACAACAGACATAACAGCAATAACCTTTGCAACTCGCACGCACAGCACACACAAGGTAAAATCTAACACACACACTTGTGTGTGTTAGAACCGCTTTTTTTTTATTAGTCGTTTAGATTAGTCGACTAATCGAAAAATTAGTCGAGAGATTAATCGTTAGAAAATTAGTCGTTAGTGGCAGCACTAATAACATATTGAACAATAAGTTGATGTAGTAATTATTATGACAGGCCTATTCTTGTACTAGTTGGACAGTTCACATATGCATTTTCTCTCCGTTAAAAATGAGCTTTGTGAACTGTATGTTGATTTGAAAACATGAATTCCCCAAATATTGTACAGCCCTAAATAATCTGACTAAACTCCACAACTGCTGCGCCTACAATAAAAAAAAATACAATACAATACAATACAAAAATGATTTAAGAATGGTAAATCAAATAAAAACTAGAAACTCTACTGTGATAGTTTCAAGAGTCATTTGATTTACATTGTGTCAGAAGTCATGGCATAAAAGTTGACAACTGGTAGACTGAGAAACAGGAAGTAAGAAAAAAAAGATCAGTTTTGACTTAAATAGGTTAAAGACGACGCAGTGGAATCAAAATGACATGTTCCACCAAGATACAATGATCAAAAGGTATGTCTAGTGTATTTGTTTTGACAATGCCCATAACACACGTCCAAGTTATTGTTGAAATTCAAACTTTTACAATAATGTAATGTTTCGTTTCATAAATTCCTAAAATAGAGCAGAGAAGCTGTAGGCAGATTGAATAGTTTCCCTCTCATTGCCTCCACTATTTAACCACGGGGGAAGCCATTTTGATCATGTTTGTGAGCGGAAATGGGCCTCTCCTCCTCTCTCTCACTCAGGGGGGGATTATAGAGTGCACAGAGCTGCTGGAAAACACAGTTAAAACAAATCAGGTGGCTCCTCTCCCAGCCTCACGTCTGTGCTCTGCCCCGTGGCCATATGCGCCCAAGTTTTTTTAAGGTAATGCTGGTCCCCATCAAAGCTCCAAAGAAAAATGTTTGGCTAACTGAGGTGCTAAAAACTTGGACGGTGGTTACTTGGACACAGTTAAGTGTTTGTCAGTTATTTAAATCACAGTCCAAAACTAGGCCTGTCTCAATAAATACTAAATACTTGAATTATCGTTCAATTTATGAAAAATAGAACAACTGTGGGTACTTTTTCTTTGTCCTGTAGGGAATTTTTGGTCATTTTTTCTGCAGTATGATCAGATTTGAGCTGATCAAATTTTGTAACGTCTTTTCATATAATTGACTATGTATTAGTTAGTGTTATGTTACTCGTTTTGAACCATTCTTTCAAGTTATCAGATTGTGTCAAAGCTACAACAGTTTGAGGCAGAAGATGTTCTTGCCTTGAATGTTCCAGGGCATGGCAATTAACGTATCTATAGCATATATTTAATTCCATGTGTTTTTATTGCCTAAAAATTATGTATTCTTGCTTTCAGCGGGGTAATCTTGCCACAGATCAGACTTGTAATTTGAGCTGATAGTGTTACCCACTTGTATTCATAAAGATAGATACGTTTAATGCAGTACCGCAGAACATTAGAGGTAGAGTAATAGCCTCTCCCTAAAGATAAGTGATAAACCAAACACTATAATAGTTCCATGGTGCACCTTTAAAGTATATTGTGTAAAATTGAAATGATTCTTGCTTACCGTGGTCACTGTCACAGTTTCAAGATAAAATGCAATATGAATGTATGTATTAATCTGTCATCCAACTCTTTGTCCATTTGAAAGGAGACAAAACACAACAGTTAATATCCAGCAGGTGACTTTTACAAATACAGTGTTTCACCTGGAAACTGTGGCCAAATGCCAAGGACCAGAACAAACAAAGGAACAAAACCCATAGACTACATGCAAACATCTAGGCAATAGGAACAGGGCTGAGTCACAGACAGGTGGAGGAAGTGCAACAAGCTCTGAAGAATACCGTGGAATACTGGGGGGGTATAAACAGCACTCTCTTACCCCTCTCTCATCGACATGTCCTCTTCTTTGTTAAGTGTGGCTCTTGGGGCTCCCAGCTTCTCCTGTTTTTGTCCCGGAGTGGTCAACTGCAACTTTACTGTCTTCACCCATCACCTGTAACAGAGAAAACATGGAGAAATTAAGCATCGGGGGATCTGGGTTAGACATGTACGAGACAAAATACAACTGCGGACAAAGAAGTTTTAACTGTATGATTCAATATTGTTGGAAAATTGCTGTTGTTTCTTCTATATACCCAAGTTATCCTTCTGTTCAATCATTATCATATTTCAAAATAACCAAATTACATTATAAACAGACTGCTGGTCGCATTTCACTGGAGCAAAAGATCATGGTCAGGGTTCTTACTTGTTATACTGACTACATTACTACCAAAAATTACAATGTAGGAGGTATAAATAAAATATTGTGTGTATTCTATATAACGGTATATTGTTGTTTTTAGGTTTATTGAATTTCTGTTGCTGTTATTTCAGTCAAAACCCTTTTGCCTGGGTGTGCATGCATGCGTTTGTTTCTGAGTGGTGAGTGCTGAGATAAAATTGCTACCAGCTGTAATGGTCGCTATCAATTTATTTGTGGAGTACACCAATGTTGACTATGTGCGAGGCTGATAAAGCATTCTGCAAACACGAACAAAAATGAATGGCGTTTTCTCTCCTCTGTATTACACGAGGAAATTACCCATGATCCCTCGCTGTTCATTATGATACAAATGATAACCATAGCACCACCAGCTCGTACTTTGTCTGTGTGTAACCCCAAAAGGCCCACCCCTCCATCCCGTACTGCAACAGGGGCTCTTTGTCTGGTCCCCATGCCCTCCTCTCCGGCCCCCCCACGCCTCCTCCTGCCCTGCCCCGGCTCGATGCTGGTTGGCTGGGACACAGGCATGCCTCAACAGGAACGGTCATGGAGGAAGGGAACAAATGCACTCAAAAATATGTGGTCATTTTTTAAACCAAATTGTCTCTTCTGTGTTTCGCATCATAAAAACGATGTTCAAAAAAGGAGGAAGAGGTGTGTGGAGACAGCCTTCTCTCTGAGCACCGCTTCAAAGTTGCGCTATTTTTGGTTTTATGCTAATTATAAACAAAGCAAAGTCTGTCTTTTCAGCTTTTGCAAAACCTTCGCCACAGCAAATGCTCTGTGCCTGATTGTAGAAAGAAATCTTGCAATTACATGATTTCACAATTGCTTTCAACTGATATAATATGAATGGTTGTAGTTTACTTTTGAACACAATGGCCACCTTTCTGCTTTGTTGTTTCTCCCTGGACAAAAATATACTATAATGCCATGCTATGAAATCCAAATTTGCATATAATTATACTAATATTTTTACACCACCTTTCTGAGGCAGCTCTATCAACTTGTCCATGGGAGTGGCAAAAAACATTAATCCATTTTGGCTGGAATTGGTAAAATAAGTAACTGAAAAAAACTATTTGTGATTTTGGAGAAGGCATATTATTTAAAATAGCCTTAAAGTACATAACCTGTAATTTCTAAATCATGCAAAGAAAATACGGGGCCTGCCCACGGAGGTTAGTTGGGACATAATTTTAGCTCTGGTACCTTTGCAGCCCTAATAACATAAACAGTGCCTGGGGCTTGTCTCATTTTAAAAAAGAGAGGGGAGAGAGAGGCTGCACATGAAAGCTGTGCAGTTTCCCATTGGCCAAACACACACGAACACAACACAGATGCACCGCTCCAAAGAGACCGGATCATTAACCCAACCTAATCTGCAAACAATATGTTTATGGAGACGCCTTTTCAGTCAAGAGCACGTACAGTTAAGCCATGGTAATTTATTTGGTGTGTGTGTTACTTTTATGTGTGTGTGTGTGTGTGCGCGCGCATGTGACAGAGATGTTTACAGTCCAGCAATAAAACGAAAATGTATTTAGTGTTTAACATAATCCTTTTTTTTTTTCACACATTTCTGGTAGATTAATTCTGCAGCATCTATGAACCATAAGTAAAAAGCAACCTGGATAAAGCTTAATTACTATTCTTATAACATAATCCTATTCCTCATGTCTTTATTAATACTTTTCTCAGACCTAACACAAATTATATGCATGTATAAACACAATATTTCTTTCAATTGTTGCAGCCGTTTTTAACTTTCACCCAGTGTTTACAAGTGTGCTTTGTAGCGAGACTTCATAAAATTGTTATTTCTCAGTTGACTGGAATACAAAATAATAGCATCAAACAAATGATCCAGAGTAAACTATGAAACTTTTGGTCCATCCAATTATTTCTATTTTTACACTGTTATAGAGAAAGACAAGATGCAAATTCCGTGTATCACAATGATTGTCAAAGTATTCTTCATTGCCTTCCTATACATATTATGTCTGTGAGGCCATGTGTATAGTAGCATGACAGGGCTGCTGGTGACAGTGTGCACCGTGACAAACCATGACAAAAACAGTGAACAGAGTGTGTGTGCTTATATGGAAAAGTGTGTGTATGTGTGCGCGAGTTTGCATGTGCTTGTCCGGGTGTGTGTGTGTGTGTGTGTCTGTGTGTGTGTATATATGGTTGTGATGGAGCCTTGATCTGCGCTCCTGCCTTCTCCTGGACCCCTGCTGAGCCGCCTTCATTAATCAATAGGACAGATGAAGACAGACTCCCGCCGCGTTGTGAGGGAAAACGCTCGCTTGTATGCGCGCGAGAACAGAGAATACCCTCGGGGAGAACGTGGCAGACATGATGCAAACCTCCGAGCCTCCCTGCCCACACAAGATCAGCAGCACTCTTCGTACGCTTTCTTCTTCTCAACACCAGAAGAAGTCGGAATGCTTTGATTTGCATAGACTGTAAATCTGAGTTTGGGTGCACGTTGAACTTTTACAATACAAATTTTAGAGGGAATTTTTTGCTTTGTGTCAGTCAAAATCAATTGGAGCTAAAGTTGGCCGATATGGGAAAAAAAATGAATCATGTTTTTTTAATCTCATGTTGATCTATTTTTAACCATTTTTGATTCAATTTTTACTTTTCAAAGGCAAATGAAAATGTCTTTCAGGATTGATTTCTTGAACATGGATGGAACAATGGATGCAGACATATAAACAGTGTCATTTAACATAAAAAGAAAATCGGCAAATGTTTTTTTTCATCCAAAGCTTGAACTCAGCTCCAAACCACGTGCTTTTACTGACAGAGGATTGACTGTGGACCTCTCCATCAAAAACAGACAAGCTTATCATCAACCATTACACATGAATGAATCTCAATCTTGATTAAATTTTATTAATTGCTGAGCCTTAATTAGAGCCATTATTGGGATGGTTGATAAAAGAAAAAAAAAATCCTGATAACAATAATCAGAAGATATTTTGCCAATCTCTCAGAAAAATTTTAAATGTGTATTTAAAATTGTTTAGGTTAAATAATGTACAAACATAAAATTTCACAACATATTTTTTTAGATATTGTAAAAAAAAAAGAAAAGAAAAAAAATAGCATTTAGTAAATAAATCTAATAATAATAAATGTATTGTGCCCAAGAATACATGGAGGAGATGTGAAACAGTTACCCATTAGTTGGCAGGTGAAAACTTAACTCACTGTGTCAGCATAACTCCTTCTTGTAACAGTAAATAAACTACTATTACTTGATTATATTACTAACTTATGTTGTACTTGATTTTAGCTTTAGACCTTGGAAGTTGGTTGTGTCTTTTAGCATTTTGTTCCACAATGTATTGTTCCTTAGTGGTTATTAGAAAGCAAATATTTCCTGAGAAATACATCTGGTGTAAAAAGTTTGGGAACAGACTGTAGCCTCATTAATATACTAAAGCTAAACAGATAAAAGTGCTCGACTGAACTACCCACTCCACCACATCATCTAATGCATCTGTTCATATTCTCTCTAAGGCATGTTCCTAAAAGATCCACAAGAAAAAATAGACACATTTACATATAAAGGCCACTTAAACACTTAATTGTTCAACGCAAGCAGGACCAAGAGCACTTTCTGTTCTGAGTGTATGTACTCATCTGTGTAGTACAAAGACAGTGTTGAATGCACATTATGTTCACTGTCAAATGAGCAAGCTTCTCTTAGTCATTTCACAGAGATAATTTGAGTCACAATTCATGTTAAATACAGACGTGTGGCGCTGATCTACACCACAAAATAACTGCTGAAGATATGGAGAATTTATTTTATTTGTTTATTTGTTTTATTTATTTATTTTTATTTTAACTATTAATTTTGCTTTTAAAAGTGTTATAATCCCACAAATTTTAGTAGGACAATTGCGAGAATGAACATCAGAATTTCACAAATATTCACAATTATACAGTCGCAACACAACCCAACAATAGTGAAGTCCTTCAGTTACTTTCATTCATATTGTATGGTAGATGACCATCATTGTATGAATATGAAATCAAACTTTCTGAATGGTAAAGTTATATTAAAGTGTGTGTGACATAGTTTTTATGATTGTCAAATTTTGACTTAATTTGGTGGGATAATACCATAATAGTTTTACACCAATCAAGAAGCAGTTTGTGAAGAAAAGTCAAAAAATATGTTGAAAATCACAGGAGGTACCATATTGAAGACATCACCCTAGGGAGAGTTCCATCCAAAAATTCAGCCCAATTTACACAAAGATAAAGGTATTTTCTTATGTATTTTATATATTATATATTACTGTCAAATAAATGATTTTGATAAAATCTTAAATATAAATAGGAATAAATAATTAACTGTGTTTTAGTAAAATTAGTAGTTCATAGGCACTTTAAGTTTATTATTTATATGATAATCTTGACATCAGTACCCACAACATTTAAAATATTGAATTATTAGGATCATGTGGTTAAAAGGTCATCTAAAAAAACAGGTTTCTCTTTGAAGATTGCTATTTGTTCTCCAGATAGTGCTCTAAAAGTATAAAGAAAGTGCTATGCTAATATAAATGTTAGCATAATAATTTCTGTTTTATAAAAGTCATTTAAAAACTGTAAAATTAGCATAACCTTCCTGATTTGTTTAATGACATTCTGCATATGTCAGATTGTGTTAATGGATCCCACACTGAGAAGAACGCATTAGCAACAGCACTGTGTATGGATTTTTTGGCTTTTTTTAATTTCTTTTTTTCTACTTTTTGTCGTCTTCTCCCCCAGATTCTAGATTAAAATTGACTGGGGAACAAACAATGCCACAGCGTCTCATTGTGGCAACATTAGTGAGTTTGATGGATTCCTCACACTAGTAATCATTGGGAAAGAGGCAAGCTGTGGCTGCACTGTGTTCTGATTTATTGATGCATCTGTAGACAAATGAGCATCACTTCCTCTTTGATGGATTCTGTCTCTTGCTCAGGCGCTAAACACTTGTGCGCAAAGTGACAAGCGTCTTGATTGGATACGAAATGAATCATGAGGGAACCTGTTGTTTTGTCACACTGTGCATGCTGTCAGGATTTCTCAAATGTGTGGTCGTAATATTATAGATTAGAATGAATATTCTGGGGTAATGGGGTACAAATGTCAAAAATATAATTCTGACCATCACGGCAAAAACGTTTTGCCAATTTTTCTTTTACTTGTACTGATTGATATCATTTAAAATTAGGTTTCAAAATTAATGGAAAAGCTTGCTTTTGTGAAACGCCACTGTGTGTGAGTAAGGGCTCTAGGTTTTACAGTTTTGAACTGAAAGTTTCAGAAGAAGACCACTGGAAGTAACTGAAACATGTAAAGCAAGTAAACAACCCTCCTGTCTGACAAAAAGAAATGAAAAGAAAACAATAGTTCTTCATTATGGAATTGTCTGACAAATTCCAAAAATCATGCATCAATCTACAAACACAAAGTCTCATTTCACCTCTTAACTTGCTATTCCCTGGCTGAATATTCACGCTGTGTCACTTGACATTGTACGAGCCCCTGACATTCACACAAAGGAGTCGAGGCCCCCAGGGGCCATATGACAAACACTCCTAAACCATGGCCAGACATAATCCACCAGCACCCCCCTTCCTGCCTGCCCCCTCCCTGCACCAGGGGGACGTATTCAGAGTATATTAGGGAGGTGAGAGGAGGCCAGGCACCCAGGGACTCTCCCCAAATCAGCCATTATGCCTACCAACCACGCTACGCCCCAAAACGAGTGACCCAGACACATCCAAAAGCAGTTACAAGGGCAGATAGAGCTATGGGTTGGGCTCAGTGACCAAAGTGCAAAGCCCCCTGGGAGTTGTAGTTTAATTGTCCATCAACTTGGTCCAAATTAAACAAGCTTGAGCAGATTCGGGTACCCATATGACCCCCACCATTTGAACAGACTGGCACGTTCCACGAAAAACAAGCCACTGGTGCAGAATGACGAGCGGGACCCCATTGTCTCATTAGATTGTCTTCAATTAGGCAAGAGATGATGGGGCACAATGAGCAGAGCATTTGTAATCATGAGCCTGGCTAACCCATGCTGAGAAACAGAACTTCATTATGCCCAATGGTCCCCTCATTGCTAATAAAAATGTTTGGTTTATCCTCGGGAAGTTTAAAGCACAAATGGTTTACCAAATCGCTAGCTAGGAGAGTGGGAGTGGGAGTTTTGGAACGCAACACAGGTAAAAATAAGATTGCTGCAGGGTAGAAAGAACACGGGGTATTTTGATGCTCAAATTAATTACTAGGTTTTAAAAAGAACATTGTGCATGAAGTTAAAAGTACACTGACTAAAATATTGTTTTTATTTGATTTACTTAAGACTGAAAAACAGTTTATGTCATGCCAGATGGAGTCACTGGTCAGACCATGAGCCACTTCCAAGTCTGGATATGTTGTGCATCTGGCATTCAAAACCAGTGCCAAAATAATGTACTTTTCTTCTTTTTGTGGCCTTTAAGAATATATTGTAAATGCAACAAGCTACAGAAAAAAGAATAAAGGCCACTTATTAATTCATATTTTTGTCATCTGTGGCAAGAAATTTCTTCTTCTTGTTTTATTATACACCAATATTGATCCTTTAAATCGCTAGTTTTGCAAAAGACTCCTCTTCACTGAAGCATTTGAAGTCTATCCATGATGCCTTTTCATCTTCACTGCATAAATGTTGTACATGCTCAGCTGTAAGAACATAAGCTGTGCAGAGCCAGAGTCAGTGCAGGGCTTAATGTAAAATATGGAAGTGCCTTAAGAAAGGAAACACTGAGAGCACAGTAATGCCTTTACCTGAAGCGTGCGCAGCAAAGTAGTGACAGTAACCCCACATCTTTGTGCCTAACCTCCCCCCATTCAAATCACGCTCCTCTGTGGATGCTCACCGCTGATAGAACCATCCAACCGCACCAAATACCACTTTTCATAAAAATAGTGCAAATCATTTTTTTTCTAACTGGGATTGTGGCCGTTTTGTTCGTACATCCGTGACATCCAAGCTTTTCTCTTGTGGCAAAAGCTAATCTAAGAAGAACACTTGCCTTAGTTGTGATTCACATTCATATCATTTTTTCTTCAAATTGTTCAAGGGAATTGATAGTAGTTAATGTATAGTTATTGTACTGATGAAATGAAAACTGCAAATTAACGCTATGACTACAAATGAGTAAATTGATATAGTGCTCGGGATTGTGTCGTCATAGCTCATAGAATTTGCGATTTAAAGATACTGAATTCCAAATTTATCGTTCATTCAAAGGGATAATAACACAAAAGTAGTGTCACAATGTTGATGTCTTTTTGTTTTGTTTTTATAAATAGTGAACCAGCAGTTTATAGCGACAGTAACTCATTTGGTAGTGCATTTGTCCACTGATCCGATGGCTGGCAGTTTGAATCCCACTCTCGACAAAAAAAAAACCAACATAATTTGTAGAGTGGCCAGATCCACTGACCCACTGGTTGGCAGTGCAATTCCAGAGCCCACAGGTGAATGCTGCCGTTGTGTCTGGCATATGAATGTGAGTGGTTCCTTGATGTAAAAATGTAAAGGCGCTTTGAGAGCCTTGAAGGTTGAAAAACACTTTATAAAAATGTGACAATCGACCAAGTTTTACCTCAGTACAATTTACTTTTTAATATTGTTTAGAATAATGCATCTCTATGGAGCTTTTGCACGGTTGCAGATAAACATGGCAGACTTAGCTAATAACATTTGTTTTTTGACGTTGGATCCTAAGGTCTATACTTCTGTGTTCACTGTCAGAACTGTTGTTACATCAAAGCCTGAAATTAAATGTAATCCATTATCAACAACTGCCATATGCCACAGAGTGACTGGAGTGCCCCCGGATACAAAAACAGATAAGGTCTGAACAAGCTACCTTTCAGTTAATGGGTAAACACATAACTTACTATGCCATAATCATCCCATATTATCCCATAAATTGCATCTGTTGTGCTGCCCAAACCATCAAATCAAGCATATCTAAAACAATTGGAAACAGACATCATATTTTTCTTCCATTGACACTACAAGAGTTACAGATTATGCGTTTCAATCCCCATTTATCTCTTCAGCTGTTCTGCCTCATCCACACTGACAGGGGCCAACCACAGGAGCCTAAAACAGTCTGCTCTCCCCATATGCACGCTCCGGTCGCTGCCTGGGAGAGGGATATCTGACAGGTCCTGTTGCCCTGGGGCCTGGCAGGCTTTGGGGCGAGACCTCACACTTCCTTATCTGATTCCAGCAGACGGACCGAGATTATGGCCGTGCCAGCAAAAGCCTTTGATTTGTCTAAGTGTATCCCTGTGCGCAGCTCACACTGCTGTATTGATCTCCGACAGGCTTCATTTTGTTCCTCGGCTGGAGGAGCGCTGAGAGAAGCCCACAGTTTGTAACACGATCGGCCAGATGAGGCTGGCACTGAGGTGGACAAGCTCTGAGCCACTCACACAGAACGTGTGCTTCTGTGGATCAGGGGGCTTTATTAAGTTGAATTAGAAAAATAAAAAGACATTTTAACAGCTCTAATAATGTTTGTATCAATGTCAAAAACATTACTAAAAGATGCATCGTTTGGGAAAATAAATGTTATTGGTCAAATTGTAGAGTTCAAAACACAGTCCTGTTGGATATACTTATGTGCTGCTCCTTTGACATTGTTACAACTACTACTACCTTCACTACTTGTTTACATCTTTAGTTATAACTTGCACAACTACTTGTATAACTAGTAGCAAACCAGTTGCACAGTGAGTTTGGTAGTCACAAAAATTGTTACGCACCGTGACAAGGTTCGAACTACACATCCACCAGTTTGTGGGCAAACACTTAACCAGCTGTGCCACTGCCAACTCCATAAAGGCAAAGGTAAAACTGACATTGCTGCATTCTAGTTGGCAATTTTGGCACGTTAAATGATACAAGACAGGTCCGAGCATACCTTATCCATCCCTCAACACCATTTATATTCAAAGTGTGTTCTAGGATCAATTGTGATGTCTTTCATAACTGCAGAGAAACTGAAATTACAGATGCTTTCTAATTTTATTTGGATCCTTCTAGTTGCCTTCAGCACCAGTGTTAAATATGTCCTAGCTCTCCACAAACCGCACATTCCTTTGTATTGCAGTGGGGGAAGCATCTGCCTCGTCACTCCGCCCAGATGGTAGCAGAACGTATGTAAATTGGTTCATTAACCTTACAGTGCTTTAATCAGCGGGCCATGCACTTGGGTTCGTACCATTCGGGTATTCTTGAATTTTATTAGCGCCCCTTAATAGCATCAGGAAACTTTTCGCTCATGGCCTGAGGTGGTTGTCTGTAGCATTATCAAACACACTTGTAATTATACATGACATCCCTCTGATTAACACCAGTAAGATTATTGCACCATGTCAGATCCTCTTTGCACTCATCCATATTTTAGAGTAAGAAAAAAAGATGTTATCACAGGGTGCCCTTGGCCCACTAAGCAGGCTTTGGATCTCTAACCTTTGGGAGCGGTATAAAGCTAATCAGAAGTGTGGGTGAAACATACTTAAAGCTTAGGCTCTTACCTAATAGTGTACAAAGCAAAGCTAGCATTAGAGGAGTTGCTATGATGCACTGTCTAGTTCATACTGCCATTATGTTCAAGACATTTTGCCAGACAAGTTTCCAGTTGGAGTAGTCCACGAAAGATGTATATTTTAACAGTCCTTTTTGAACACCATTTTCACCTTTGAATGTTTAGGACAATACAATAAGTGTGTTTTTGTTATGGCTATTGGCTATTTCGTTGTGATCTTTTTAGAGCATGGAGGAGCTGGAATATTTTCCTCTTTTAAACACTGCCTGAACACATGAACTCATTTTGGTTATAACAATATTGTCCAATGTTGTATAAGTTTTTAGCAGCACACCCCCATCCTCATGTGAGTGGCAGAGAGCTAGTCAGAAGTGGGGGTGAAAAGACCTCCTAAGCCCCGTGCTGCTTAAATGTGTGAAAAATTAGCTTATGCTGAAAGGCACCAGCAAGTTCTAGCAGTAAGCACATGCTCCTGGAGTGGGAGAAGCATCGACAGGGTTCAAGGGTCACAGCACAGGACTAAACAGGATTGAAGTTCTTGGTCTCCCCTCAAAGAAACCCAGACAGCCCCTGCGGCATCGCCCCCACCACCTATGTCCCACCATCCTGGTTCACCTTGCATTTCTCCCTCTTTGGGGCGCAGTAATCCATAAACCACTCAACTATCAGCTGTTCAATTATGCCTCCCGTCCAGCCCTTTTTTCTTCCCTCCGATGGAGATTCAAAAACAATTAACCTCTTCACGGCTGGGGACTTTTCCCAGGGAGGGCACATGCACGGTAATTTAATGACTCCTCCATTTTGCATTCCTGCTCTGGCTTCACACGGGAATGTGGTTAGCAAAAGCGGTAATCTGTCGTGTGGCGATTGGTTAATGTCATTGTCATTGGTGGTGGAAATGTATTTTTCTGGCCTTTTGGTTTATCGTCCCTGCAAGATGAATGGATAAATACTGAAATTATTTTTGTTTTTATGTACAGATGATTTAATATTGGTTGCATAAGATTTGTTTTTTAAATTTGTTTTTTTAAAACTCAAATAGAGGTGGACTGTCACCACAAAGAAATTATATTGCATGCAGACATGCAAATGTCAGTAGGATGTTTTTACACCCTAGTAGTTTACTTACGCACCAAAATCTGATCATTATCTGGTTAGAGTATTAGAGTATTAAAATTGAATGTAAACAGTTTTGTCTGAGTAAACTGATTTCTTTCTTTCTTTCTGTTCACACATGTGCAGGGTTTGACAAAGGAAATGGGAAAAAGGGAAAATGAAATGGTACAGATTGACAAAAGTTATTTTAAATTCATCATACTTTATCTTCCAAATAAAACAGATGCTCTAAAAATCCACTGACTAACTTATGGTAAGTATGTCAGGTGGGTTTGATGACCAGATTTCTTTTGATCTGATCATTATCTGATTACCAGTCATGTAAATGTACTACACTGATGAATACCAAATTTTACCATGGCATCCAGTGTGCCATACCTACAATGCATGGGGACATTTCTGTGACAGGTACCATTGCACTGTTTCACACGTACTGTATAGCTCTTGCGCATCCCCCACATCCTCCGCCTTCCATAAAATCTTCTTCTTCCCCTTCGTTATGGCAGGGCCTCCTATTCATGTGCAGGTAGAAAGCCTCAAAGTGTAGGAGGGAGGAACAGCTTGTAGCAGCCATTGAGTTTTTATGACTTCCCTCTTCAAAGGATGATGGTGGCAGAAGAAGAGACAACCTCATTCTCCCTCATGCCATGATACACACACAGACAGTTTGGAGAAGCACACAACCAAGTGGCAAGATTTGGACTGAAGTCCATGCAAATCCTCAAATGTTTGCGCCATGCAGAAATGATTACATTACACAAGTCCAAATGGGTGTAAAATATAATCTTCAAACAAACAATTTAAATTAATACATGCTCCATGCCTGGGAAGAGGATAAAAATTACTTGGTGAGATTTCTCGCTGCTTTCAAGATAAGGTGTCAAACAAAGCCTTTGCGCTTAACCAGCTATTTTGCAACCATGCAAGCAAATTTTTAATCATGGTAACTTCAAAGCAGCTAGAAGATGTAACGCCAGACTAACTAGCGGAGACAAAAAGATACAATAAAATGTGGAAATAGACCAGCAGTAACAATTCAAGAATGCATTATATTAGTTATGTTATGAAAATGTTACCACATATATGGAATAAAAGTACATAAAACTACTCAGAATCTAATTTGAACAGCATTCAAATTAATGGTATTCAGCAAGCTTCTTTGTCTTACCATATATTAATCCATTCATTAACTATACACAGAAAATGGTATGGCGATTCCCAACAATTTGAAAGGTGAAAATAAATCAAATAAAATTAGAGTGCAAAAAAGCATTTCAAATTTTTAGCACTTGTCATATCGTGTGCATTGGTAGCACTCAGAAGAACAGCTGAATCCTCTCCCTCATACACAAAGACTTAGAGGAACTCTTTGATGTTTCCTTCAACACTGCAGCCGTCTATTGCAGCGACGTGACTCACTCGCATTCAAACAAGCAACACAGTGGCAAGCAGTAGCAATGAAACCCAGTAAAATGCGTGCCTAACAAAGTCACAAACAACCTAGCATGTTTTTTAATGTGGTCCCAAGACAACTTCAGAGAGAACAGCAAGGAAAAGTCAAGCCAATAGAGGGACAGCACAGAGACAAGGGAGGAGGAGACGTCAAGAGCATGTTCCAGACAGACAGGAACTTTTCTTGATCATTATGTCTAGCCTTCAGGTGTTCGGGGTCAGGCTGACTGTAGGTAGTAGTTATAGGGTGAAGGGGTGGTGCGAGGATAGAAGAAGGGAGGGGTGAGAGAGTGAGAGACAGACAAAGAGATAACCAGAGCGCCTTCATACCATTGGAAAAAAAGGTTATAAAAATTTCATTAGACGATCCTTTTGCTGAAGTGACATTCTGTGTAGCTTTTTTCCCTTTCTTAGAGTGTAGATGTGTGTGTGTGTGTGTGTGTGTGCCAATTCCCTCCCTTCTTCAGAGCAGAGCCGAGTGCCGCCTTAGAGAATGGAGCAGACAGATTTTATAGGTCCTAATTAAAGCCATCTGAAGCCTTTCAAAACATCAAATGGAACCGGTCTCCCCCTCCAGCTTGTCCCTACTGATTGTGCAGAAATCATGCAAGAAAAAAAAATTGTGGACTTTTCTTTTTAGCCACTTCAACACTGACATAAATCTTGCTCTCTGTATGACTCCCTAATTCCAATCAATAAAAGGGATCAGTGCCTTGACCTCTGAACTAACTGTCAAAACTACTGAAAATGTACATAAATTGCGTTTTTCTTTGCTGAAATAAAGAAAGGATTTCACAGATGAGAGATCCACCCTCTTGTTCAACAGCTTGAAGTTAAGTGCAGCCTTGTTCAACCGTAACTACTAATTTTTGCCCCCTTGGCCCGCCATAATTGTCCTCATGAGCTGTGGGGACCGGTTGCACAGCCTGTCTGCCCGAGGTCAGGGAGTTTAAAGTGTTTTTATCTATTTTTTCATGCTTTGGCTCGCGTTGCGTGAACAGTGGCCCATGCGCTTTTACGCACAGAAATAGGTGGTGAGAACATAATAAATTAATTAATGGGTGGATGGAACGCATTAGTTAAATGTTCGTATTTAAACTTTAGATGAAATGAATGAAAATGAGAATAAAACTTCAAGTAGCCTAGACAAGTTGCGTTGCGCACCATTACGCGTAATAGGAACATTAGCATTTTATAGCTGGAATGAAATATTAATTGATATAGCGGCTTACTTACAGTTTCATAACTTCGCAGTCTTATTGTCTTGCACACGCGATCCTCTGGTCATGTGGGGACGGCAGGCACACTTCAGCTTCCTCGCGGTAAAGACGCTCCACTTCACAAGACGAGTTTTTTAGTTTCGCGCTGGAGATAGAACACCACGGAGAAGACACGAGTGTAGTGGAGGTCCGCTGTGTCCGGTGTCAGGTCCGAAGTGATGCTTACACTCGCCGGGATAGAGCGCTGTGTGGAGAAACGGCGAACAGAAAGCCGTCATGTGACGTGACTCACGCGCCCCATTGGCCAATACAGCAGAAGCATGATAAGGCTGCCACGCACGTCATTGGCCCAGGGCGCGTGGAGAGGCGAGCAGGAGGCGCCTACACACACTGAGGCTGTGCGCAAGAATGTGTGTGTGTGTGTGTGTGAGTGCGTGTGTTTGTACGTGTGTGTATGCGTGCGTGTGTGTATGCGTGTGTGTGTGTGTGTGTACGTGTGTGTGCGTGCGTGTGTGTGTGCGTGTGTGTGTGTGTGTGTGTGCGTGCGCGTGGGTGTGGGTGTGTGTGTTGATCATCATTTTAGCAAAGTGGAGGCATTAAGTAACAAATTGTTCCAAAGAGCTGAGTATTTGCCACCGAAGTATCAATTAACTTGGGAAGTGACTGAAAGAGACAAGAACCAAAAAGTCAATGCTGACTTTTCATTCAAAACCTCCAGGCTCAATATATCCTCTTTCATTTGAACACTATTTTATGTATCAAAAAGTTATTATCATATATTGTATTTTCAGCACAAATACAATTTTGGCTTTTACTAAATTGCCCAATAAACCCATGAGAATTATTATTTTTTCATTAGGAGAATCACTTGCTACATCATAAGCAGTGTCAAACTAGAAAAACATAACAAATATAAAGGTTAAACGCTTACCTGAAATGGACATGTAGGCTTTGTGCGTGGGAAGTGTATTTTCTATACGAATTTGTTTTATCCCGAAGTCAGAAAATCCATCCAACCCACATAATAAGATCAAATACGAGGCAATAATTGGTGCATCTAATCAATTATTTATCAGAAGTGGAGCTAATTAAAAAGGGAGACATGGAAGCAGAGGTGCGGAGGTGGGTGGTTCCTCTTTCAGATCCCTTGATGTATGCAGACAAAGAAGGTTATTACATATTTATACTCATGTTTTCACATCGGCACAGTTGGAATGAGCGCATAAAAGAACATGGGAGGCTCCTTGTGAGTGAGGAGGCAGAGAAACCAGGGCTTGGCGTTCATAGGTGGGAAATAGAGCGTGTGTAATGTGGGGCTGAACATCTTCGCCCATACGCCCAGGCTCCTGCATTAAATCAATATCCTCCAAAGCTTTCTCTTGTTTTCACATCCAGTTGACTGCTGCCATGGGTCGACCAGTTCTCTGCTCCTTGTGGCACTTCTTTTATCCCTTCCTCTATCCCTACCTACATTTTTCTCCTCTTCATCACTTCTTTCACTTCATGGAAGACACCCACATTTGACATGGATGGCTCAGAAGTTCCAGTTACATTCTTCCAGTGTGCTGAGTAGGAATAATAGCAATGTTTTATCTCCGCACAAAACATTATCTCTGAAACAACGATTAAAACTGCTGGTGGAGCATGTTCTTGTGCTTGTGGTTTTGTCGCCTTGCCATTGTGCAGTTTATTCCTGTTTTATTGTATCATCAGCCAGACCTTGTCCTTGGGTGGTTGCTTTTTAAAGGGGCATATTACACTATATCCAAATCTATGTTATAATGTTATAATGTATAACTCAAAACCTCACAAGAGTCAGTTTTGTGTAATATAGGACCTTTAAGTATTGTTGTTTCTGTGGTGGTTGAACTTTTGCCATTGGTTGTCAAACAAATAAATACCCATACTAAGTGACCAGTATTGAATCGAGATACCCTTTTGAAAGTATCAGTAGTGCAAAAATCACTTTAAAAGGACAAGGTTGGATATTTTTTTATTAGTTTAAGAATCATCTTGATCTATAATGTAAGAATACATGACAATAATTCAGTAACTACTATTATGTTCTCTGCTACAAATTGCATTCTGTTGTGTTTTCATAATTACATTATTTTTATAATAATTATCTGCAATACACTCACTTTCTTTCATAAGTGATTAATGAAGAAGTAAACAGTTGTATTTGATTTATTATATTTAAAAAAAATTTAAACAAACAAAGCACAGTGTCTTGAATATACAGCAGCAGAAAGAAGAAGAAGGTTACTAATAATAAATAGAAAGGTGAGAAGAGTTATCCCACCTCTGCAGAGTGACGGATAAGTCATTTTTAATATTTGAATCTTCACCTACTCCTCACTTACTGTGTTGAAAGCAATCACGTGTACACTCATGAACAATAAAAATGCATGAAATATATCTAGGAGTTAAAAAGAACAAAATCTTCACTGATGCTACTAGCCACCACAGTAATTCACTTGTAAAATATAAGCTGTATTCTCCCTCATGCCATTTGATTTTGAGTGCAAATTCCTGCTTGTGTAAAATGGGTCATCCACTGCGGTCTTTATCTGGTGCTTTGTGCTTTTGCTGGTATAGACATGCGCATTTATGATCACACATCAAAGGCTACAGACTCCTACATTACACCACGCTTGTCTTTGCCCCAAAAATACAAGAACTCAGGCAAACATACCCAATTTGCTGCAGTGTGGAATCTTCTATCATGTTTGGTTAGCCCTCAAGTCAAATACGCCTTACCCTTAGTTATCCAGCTCTACTGCAGTTCTTTTCGCTAGACATTGAAGTGCATAGGATTTCCACTGACTTCATGAAATACTCATCGAGCCTTAGTTCTCTCACAGAAGGCCTAATATACAGTCTTGGAGCTGCAGTATTTAACTAGTGCCGACAGGATGTGGAGTGGCGCGCTTCAAAGCGGTGCCAGTCAAGGATGGAAGACAGCTCTGCCTCCGCCTTATAGAGCCATCAGTGCAGTGCCAGCTAATCTGCAGCAGATTTTCACTCTATATTTAGAACAGTGTTTTGTGAAGACTTTACATCATTTCTGAGGGAAAGAGATGGTTTTCAAGACCCCCTTCCCCTTTAAAAATGAGATGTCTCAGCGGGGCCATCTGCATATGCGTTTCAGTGATTAAACTTTTGCAGTGGAGTTCTTTCAAATTTAGGATGAAGTAAATCTGATACTCTGGACAAGAATTAAGTAAACCAGAGGGATGCATTCATTTAAAACAAGTAAAATTCAAATTAATAATGTTGAAAATGAGGAAATGTTTAGAAATGAAACACCATCACTGTAATTCATACAGTTACAGATAAACTATGAAAACATGCGTTGTAAAACTGCTAATAAAGTTAATACTATAGATTGTATATATAGATGGACATAGCTAACCTGTTAGCAAATAGGAAGTGAGCTCCATCGATTCCAATTGACTGCATTAAAAAAAATTGTCATCCCCCCTCTGCTGCAGCGAGCCTCATTTTGGTCTTAAAATATATAACCTAACCTATATAAACCATAATAACCTGCACTACATGATCCTGATGTTTTTATTTTAGTATTTTGTTCTAATATGGAACTCGGCTCCAAATTCTCCTATAACTGCTAGCCTGGTGAGCTTTATTTGACTGGAGCTGAACTCTATGGGTGATGCCACACTCCCTTAGTTCACCTCTAAGTCTATGGTTAATACATTATATATCTTTATTGCAAGTTAAAGTTAATTTTAGCAGGTTGCATCATATTATAGAATTTGTTCACGTGAAATTCATGTGAAATGAGGAACTACATAAAACAGCAAAGCATGTTTTTAACAGACTGTGGACAACATTGTGTAAATGAATACGACTATCACATAAAATACCATTGTACTTTTTTGCTGACAAAGAAAAGTTAATTTTGTTTCAGTTTTTGTTTCATGTGGATAGGCCTAATTATTGCAGGCATGGCCAGTGTTTAAAGATGCACTATGTAACTCTGTAGCTCTTCCTTACATCTGTTAAATTACAGATGGTTTTATGGCTCAAAAATAGAAAGAAACACAGGCATTCTCCACAGATCTGACCTATAACTTGGTCTGGTTTGAGCTTCATGAAGATAGAAAGGTCAAATTCCATACTGTGAAACATTCCAGAGAAAGCAATGTCATGGCAACCTCCATGGAGAAAGCATTTGACAGACCCTGCAACAGAAAATTTATACAATACACCTTTACATCCAGTCTAATAACACTTCTATAGCTGTGCATATGACTGAAAGTTTTTTTTATTATGCAGTCTTTTCTGTTTTTTAATGTTTTATGATGATTATTTATGTTTTGATTTGTTTGTATTGTGATTTTAATGTATTCTTATTCTGTAAAGCACTTTGAATTATTTTGTGTACAAATTGAGCTATACAAATACATTTGCCTTGACTTGCCAATTACTAACAAATTGCTAAGTAAACGGTATAAGCTAATAATAAAACATTAACTTAAATCTTCTTCAAATTACATCATATTTTCTAGCGCCTCAAATCTTTAGTATCAGGTGCGTGTATGTTGTCCATATTTAGTCATTTTTCACGCTCCAGATGAAGAACACACTCAAACATATGCACGCATTTGAATCAAAAGAGCATCCCTTCAGCACTGAACCCTACACTGGCCACAGACACACGGCACACTGGGGGCCCACATGGCATCTGCCTCCCAGCTCCCGCAGCCAAGGCACGGGGCCATGGGGAGGGGTTTGGGGGGAGAGATAAGCTGTCCCTCCCTTGGTTGAGGCGCTCTGAGGGGACTGGACAGGCCTGGAGCTTCACTGAGCAGCACTGATAGTATCCACAGGAGTCTGCTGTACATGTGTGTGTGGGAGGATGCAAGGGTACAAACAGGCAGAATAACACAAGGGTCCAGCGTAGTGTGATTTGAAACTTGATTTAGATTCTAAGAAGAAGACTCAGTACATGGTAAAGATTTTGATGCAATGATAATAAACACTTTTTGTAATGCAATTTGCTTGCAAAATATTAGAATATTATTTTGTTTTAGCCTTATGTTTATGTACTAGTTCCAATATAGGTCAAGATCATTAAAAAATATTCAGAAAAATAATGAGTTAGTAGCAAATCATAGTATAGTGTAGTATTTCCTGTTTCTTTCATCCATCAACAATTAAACAGGGGGTTCTAAACTTCTATTGGGTATTAATTTTTGACATATTTTCCATAATATATTCTCTTTAAATTTGACTTACTGAGGTGTGGAAAATGCAGTTATCTTGCAGTTTCTTACAAAGTTATTTCTTATGCTATGTTACAGAGATGTTCAAATGTCAAAATGTTGACTTGGGCAGAAAATAACTCAAATTACAGAACTCTGTATTTGCCCTTAAGATAGACATCTTTTGAGGCCATGGGGTATATCGTGGTATAATGGTAAGGTGCAGTGCCAGAACCTTGACATTTGACATTCTCCAAAATTAGGCCTACATCATTTTATTTTACTGTTCACAAAAGCAGAGTCATGGTACAAAACATGGGACAGTTTTGCAATACAATGTCCTTAATCTATCTGAACACAATTGGGCACAATGCTTTCTTCAGCATTGTATATTTCCTCTGTTGTTGTCTGTCATAAGAACAGTGTCAAATTAATTACCCCACGTCAAAGAGCCAATCAATCTGCTCCCTCTCATTCCTTTTAATTGAATGTTTGTTTAGTATGTGCACAATTGTTAAATGACAGAAAATGCCCCATCTTTGTTCAGCAGCACTGACCTTATCATCTCACTTGTCACATTAGAAAGCTCATTTACTCGTCATGTGAAGAGTCACCTCACGTAATAAGATAATCATGCAAATTCAATTAATTTCACTCTCCATTTAATCTGGGGAGGGTTCAAATAACAAAACCTGACATTAGGGTCTAGAGTTTTAAAAAGTTCAAAATCAGATGAATTAATATGAACAATATGAACAATAATAGAAAAAGCTGATTTGGTTTGTTATATTCTCTTAGATAAAAGTTTGACTACATACGCTATACTTTATTAGTTAAACTTACTTACATTACTGTATGTTGGCAGTCTATTTTATTCTGGCTTTTAGGATCAGTGGGTGAAAAACAAACTCCTGACAATGCTTGACCCTCCTGAGAGTCAGAGAGCAAATCAGTGAAGAGGTTTAAAAAATGAACCTATAGGATCCTGTTGAGCATTGGCCACCATGAAATAAGGCCAAAATATACTACAACAACAGTTGTCCACTGATCTGAAGGTTGGTGGTTCGAATCCTGCTCTCAACATAAACATCGGTTGGTGGTGTGATTCCAGCCCCTATAGATGAATAACCCTCCTTGCTTCCAGTGTCTGAGAATGTGAGTGGTTTCTTGATGTAAAACACTTTGAAGGTGGAAAAGCGCTATATAAAATGTAACCAATACCATTTACCATGAAAAGAATGCTAATGTACTAGTGCAAGGACATATGTGTGTACCAGAAAATACCAATTTTACATTTTTTAAAGCTGACATTGTGTCACTGGGCAAGACACTTCACTGACATATACATGCATATTACAGTCACAGTGAGCCTGGTTTCAACAGAAGTGGTGTGAGTCAGGAGGAATATATAAATAAAAATATTAGACTATAGGCTATTAGACCAATATTTGTTTTACTTCCAGCACAAGTTGCCATCTTTGTGATGAGAGCATGGTGCGTGCTAACTGTTGACGCATGTTTAAGAGTGTAGCACTATTCATGGTGACCATAGTAGTCATAGTGGAACATACCAGAGCTGCCTATTTGGCCCTGACAGTTCTTGCATGTGTTTGTGGAGGAACAGGCTCACACAGAAGTCCTCCAGATCCAGGTCAGCTGCGAGGCCTCAGCTGGAGACAGGGCCCGCACCTGTCAGCGCCTGGGGGCCTCTCTCGTCTTTGCCGAGGCCCTTCTGTCCAGCTGGAGCCCCAGTCTCTATATCTATACCCCCCACCCCCACACAACCATGCAGCCCTCCCTCCACCTCCACAGATCCAGGCCAGTTCAGCCCAGCCATGCGTGGACTTCTCTGGGAATTCATTCCGGATGCTTCCTGTTCAGTGCGTCCACTTCTTTCACTCTCTTCTCCCTCGTTCACATTTTCCCAATGTGTCACTCCACCCCCACATCTCCATATCCTCCCTTTCACTGTCCTTAACCAAGACACTTTCACATGCTGTAATAGGGAGATCCCTGAATAATGTAGATGTTTTTATGTCAGATGCCCTTCCTATTAAAACATGCCACAGACATTAAGGGTTGTTGATGAGTGTATTGCTCAAGGACACAAAGACAGTAGTTTGAACCGGCAACCCTCCAGTGAATGGAGACACACTCAAATTACTCAAACTGACAACAACTGACAACAATTTGTTGTCAATTGACAACAATTCAAGCATGTATAAAAGAAATAAACAAAAAATTATTGCGTTACATAATTCATCAACAGTGCAAATCAAGCAGACATTTTCTATTCAGATGTAGTTTTATTTTCTCTTCCACAAATCATTCCCATTTGTCTTGTGTACTTCTTGTGTTGTGAAAATTCTCCCGTACAGTCAGTAGAGACAGCAGCTGGGAACACTCCAGTGCACCCACAAGCAGCCTCTTTATTTTGTATTGTGCTGCAAGTTCATCTCTCAAATACACTCCATTATGATGAATTATGGCTTAGACGTGTGTTTCCAGGCTTCATTGTGTCAGCCTCGTGGCACCTATTTACTTAAAGTCTCTGTAGAAATCAAATGCCATTTATGGTCAACAACATCCATATTGTTAACTGAATAAATAGATAAACATATAAATGAATGAATTAATGCATTTTTTAAACTAGTGGACCACATTTTAAACTGCTGGACTGGTGATTACATGTCCCCACTATTGTAAGAAATATATGTATGCATTGTTAATATCTCCATTGCCATATTATTCTATATTAATATTATTTATTCTACTTTATTTATTCCAACTGATAATTCATTGTACTATTATTAGGACAAATCTGGACAGTCTAGTCAACAAAAAATGTTTATAGCATTCTATACCATTTTTTTAAGCCATAATCCCCCCATAAATAGCTACAAATACATTTTAATTTGAGGTGCATGTTTCTTGAAAATGAGGCAGCTAGCCCAAGATTAAAGGGCCCATATTAAACTATATTCTGATCTATAATATATATAATGTTGTTTCCTCATCAGAAACATACCTGGAGTTGAGTTTTGTTTCATTTACACATGTTTAATACATAAATCCTGCATATTTAGGCTGTGTTTTCAAACAGAAAACACTCCACCTAGTGATGTCGTATGATAATACAGGAAGTGCTCAACTATGTTTTTAAACTCCATACGTCTTCACTATAATCATTTGGTTAATTTCAGCCCTGAAATTGCCCATGTGTACTGATCAAAAGGTAAACGGTAGCTGAAACTACTAAACTTTGGAGATGCAGACAGGGATTAAGGGTTACTCCAGCATGTATGAATGAAACAAAACACAACGGTATGTTCAAAATGAAGTAACAACTTTCTAACATGGTCCAGCTCATAAGAAGAACAACTTTTACCAGTTCACAAAAACATTCAACTTAGCCTATAAATGAATCTTGATTTTGTTTGTTAGCAAGACTCAGCTAGATTTGCAAAACAGTGAGTCTATTCTGCAACTGCGATCACAAGCACCACATCCTATCCAACGCAATTGAAGCCTGAATTATTCAAGTGTTTGTACCTGTGAGGCAAGGAGACCCTGTTAGGGGCTGGCCGCTCTGATCTATAATTAAATAAAGAGCAACATGAAAGCGCATAGGAAATGAGACAAGGGTTTGGACAAGCTACTGCAAACGCGTATCTGTTTTGTGTTGGCTCATGTGCTGACTGCAGCTCTTTTTATTTGGGGGTATTTACTTTCTCCGTGGCGGTACACAGTTTGCCCAGTTTGCGCTCGGAGTGTGGTCATGCATGTTTGCCAGCAGCGGTTGACATTTGGAGGGCAATGAGATCATGTCATGTTTGATTATGCTATTATAGTCGAGATGTTCTCTAAGTACACCGCATTACACCCAATCACACCACACTGTTGTCCAAGGAAAGAGATCTTGCACTCAGAAAGATTTGATTCTCAAACACACTCAGGATTACTTAGACTTAGGCAAACTTTATTGATACACAAGGGAAATTAGTTGGACATAGAAGCTCACACATCACAATATAATATAATTAAAAAAACCATATAAATGATAATAATAAACTCTAAATAAGTATCAAAAATAACAAGAGACTGATGTCAAATAACGCATAATTATATATGCAAGTAAAAATAAAAAATATATAAATAAAAAATGTAAAAATAAAACAAATATATAAATAGTAATGCAAATATATCTCAGCTATATATACAAGAGGTCATTAGGAAAAAACAGTGCAAAGTTGAAATAATGATTGGCATGATATAGGGTTTTTTATTACATAAGGGTGAGTTGTTGTACAGTTGTATGACGTTTGGTATAAATGTACTCCTGTATCTTTGACTGTTTGAGCAGAGCTGTAGGAGCCTGATTGAGAATGAGCTGGATGATGTTTGCATGTTCTATCCATGTTGATATTCTCTATCAACCAGGAACCTGCACAATAGGCTAATCATGCAGCTAGGCAGTAGATGAGAACTCTACCATAATGCATTTAACCTACTGCATTGTTTCTCAAACAGTGGTGCTCATTCAGGTGGTATGTGGATTCCTCTGCAGTTCAAATATTTGCTGAATTTAAATGTCCTATATCACAAAAAAATGGATTCATGTGAGCTTTAAGCCATGTGAGAATGTTGCTACATCATCAAAAACGTACCCAGAATTGTGTTTTTATTTCATTCAGACATGTTTGTAATACTTTACTATTAGTCTGTTTACATCTCTAAAGCTCAAAATGCTCTGTTCCACATTGTGATGTCATGAATCACTAGTTTTAAGGTTAGCAGCTATCTTTTACCTTTAGTTCAGTAGAGATGGGCACTTCCAGGGTTGAAATCATCCAACTGATAATCGTGAACATGTATGGAGATTAAAAACACAGTGGAGCTCTTCCTTCATTACCACATGACATCACAAGGTGGAACAGAGTGTTTGAGAGAAGATAATCCTAAATATGCAAGGTGTGTGTCTTAAACATGTGTGAACGAAATAAAACACAACTCTGGATATGTTTTTGATATGATTATAACAGAGATCCGAAAATAGCATAATATAGGACCTTTAAAGTCAAACGAATCCACATTTTTATCCTCCGTTAGGTTCGTTTTTGGTTAAAACCCTCATAAGGACCTTTTCCCTTAAAACGATATCTAAATTGTTCATCTCTATAACGATGGTCCTGTAATTTTTCAGAATTCTTAGCAAATGTAGTCCTATTTTACATCTGGTCTGGCTTTAGTTTAGTCTTAGAATAGTCCTATTAGACCTGGTGGTATTCGCATTTCTCACATTTTCTCAGGTGGTACTTGGTATAAAATGTTTGACAACCAACCTACTGTACTATAATGTTCTCCACAGTGACTGGCAGCTGAGGTTTATTTTGAACACATCATATTACTCTATTACATTGAACAGTCTATGCATGCACCAAACGAGTGTTACTTCACCTAACAAATTACTGTAAATATAAAAGTGTCAGTGTCAGACCTTGCTCGCACCCACAGTAGGGCCCTTTCGTGTGCTTAAACGGTGAGGGCTAATATCTCCGGCTTGCAGGCAGTTGCATGGCGGCACAGCTTAACGCCATGCTCACTTTCCTCCACCACTGGCTGTGAAGTCGGAGGTGTCAGGAGTTTTTCCTCCCATCCCTTCTTCTGTGTCCCTTTCCCTCCCTCTCACGTTCTCTCTCTTTCTCTCTCCTCACAGTGAGTATGTCTCTATAGTGGTGAAGCTAGCGGCACTGCGAGAGCCTGATAAGGGGCTGAGAGCAGATATATACACATTCCAGAGTGAGCCGCACACAGCTAGCGTCGCCAAACGGATCACATGTATTATACTATAGCCAGGTTTACATGTGACATACGATATGGCGGCTTTAGCTCGGGGTGATTATAAACTCATTTTTGCACCAATATGGGTAAGTAAAAAACATGCCTCATCGTGTGTTATTTTGCTCCCGGAAAAATTGCAATGACCCTTCCATCCATGTTGAGTCAAGAGAAAAATTGCAAATAATTTTGTACCATAAGCCCAAATGGTACGCATCCATTTCCTCTATTTGCCAGGAAGTAGTAGACCAGGCCCCACTAAACAAGCTTTTACCTCATGGCGCTTTTTAAAGACATAGCAATTACTCCACTATGCTGCTGACACCCCGAATACCAATGCAACAATAGCTCCAGGACTCACTTCTCCGCCCAAAAACCCACAGCCTCTAACCTACCCCCCACCTGGAAAACAAACTTGCCCTTGGTTGCCATAGTGACCAGCAGAACACTTTATCAAATATACGACACACATATTACATTTTGCACTTATTTTTTTTTATGATTAATGTTGTGAAGATCAAAGCGTACGTTTTTGTTTCACAGTATTGGGAATTTTAGTTTTTATTTTAGCCTAATTGTGTAATTTTAAAATATTATCAAAATCGTACAAGATTTGCCAAAATTCATGACATTTGCACTGTCTTCCTATTTCTCCCCTTTCTTTTTATTTTGACTTGTATATACACATTTATATAATTATGTCTTATTTCACTCCTGGCTCTTGCTCTTTTTTTGCTACTTATTTAGAATTTATTATTATCATTTATATTTTTGCTCCTTGTTATTGTATTATATTGTGATGTGTGAGCTACTGTGCTACTGTGTAATTTCCCTTGTGGATTAATAAAGTTTGTCTAAATCTAAGTCTATGTTATCGCACTCATTATATAATTTTAATTCATCAGTTATTTTCATGGTAACTGAATCAAACGATTAAAATTTTTAACTTGAAAATAGATTAGAAATGTCAATATTAACAGTATCGTAGCAGAGCAGATGTTGTGTGGATGGTCCATGCCTCTGTAGTGGATGTGCGCATTGGGCTGTCATAAGGAGGCGGGTCTGTGAGAGATCAGAGCTTGGCAGGAGCTACAAAGAGAAGACGGAGACAGAGAGAGCACTGGGCCTCAGGCGGACACCAAGGTAAGCGTCTGTTATGTTCCTGTCTGTGCAATTATCAGCCAAGAGGAGCAAGGAAAGTAAAGCTCAGGTAGATTTTAGGTTCAAATTCATGACAGGTACACATATCCAGCTGTATTTTGTAGCACTGTACTGAAGTGATGACAATAAAGTTGAATCTAATCCAGTCTAAACCAGCAGCATTCATTTCCTGTTCACATCATAGTCCCCATTGTCACCATACAGATTATGTTTGTTGGGTAGTGTATGCAGAATTGTATGTTTATTTATTTATTTATTTATTTCTGATTTAAAAAAGAAACCGATACCAGAAAGAATATATTCCTGCACTTTCTTCTCTTAGGAGTGACATAGTGAAAATGAAAAATATAGGACATAGGCTTATATACTGTCCCCATATGGATTTTTGTCATCTGCATTTGACACCTGTCAGGAGCAGTGGGCATCAAGGGACCCATTTCTAGATCTTGAGCAGAGTTTGGTCAGAATTATCCCATAGTGAATGTGTTGTGTACATTGAAACCTGGTACCTACTTGCTGTGAGGGGAGAATACAAGCTACAGTTACACAAACCTCCTATTCAGCCAATGCACAGGAAGATCTATATTTCAAGTTAGAAATTCAACAATTAACTAAATATTTTTAATCATTAATTGTAGGCCATCTGATGTCCATGAGTAGCTTAAAATGCACCTTTACCTTATCCTATTTGAACTCTTGGCTCGTTCTATAGTGTACTGGCCTAATTACTGAGGCGGGGCAGAGTCCTATATCGGATCATGCTAAATTAGCCTTTGTAGCTTTGTCTTCTCCTGAGCTGCCAGAAGCATGTCTGCTGTCAGGAATCAGTGGATCAGATCCAGAGCTAAGTTCCAGGTTATTAGACTTCTTTAAACTAAAGGTAAAAAGTCAGAGAAGGGCTGCAGAGAGAGGATCTGCTGGATGCTGACAGAAGAGAGGGATAATAGGGGGAAGGTGCACTCAAGTGAATATTTTATAGTACATCAGAATAACAAGCAGAGGCATCACCTCTCATAACAATTTAAGATATAATACCTTCAAGAATAACCTTCAGAGAGTTCCAGTCTATGTAATTGTGAAATATCCAAGATTATTTCAGTTCAATTAAAAAAACTAATATTACACTTGTGTCTGATCAATGTTATAATATTGCATCCATAACAAAAACAAAGCCAGTTTTTTAGAGCCAACAAACTACAGTATAAATCCTATATAATGCAAAATTGACTCTTGCCTATGCCTAATCCGAAACATACCTGGAGTTGTGTTTCATTTCACTCACACATTAAAAACACAGTCCCTGCATTTAGGCTTCTTAGAGTTATTTTCTCAAATAGAAAACACTCACCATCTTCATTTTGGAATCTGTTAATATGAAAACACTTCATTACATCAGAAGGTGTAACAGAGCATTTTGAGCTTTGGAGATGTTACTCCACAGCGTAATAAAAAATAAAGAATTTCTCAAGCATGTGTGAATGAAACAAAACACAGCTCCAGGTATGTTTCTGATTAGGCAAAGAGTCCATGGTGCATTATATAGGATTTTTAATGCAATTTGTTGGCTCTAAAAGGTTTTGTGCAATTAAAACACACGTAAAGTCTGTTCTCCAAATAATTTTCACATCGTCATTGTTGCAACAGGAAGGATATCAAGCTAAACTAATGAGCTATTGGCCAGATAGAGAAACCCTCCAGAGAATACTTACTATTTTTTAGATAATAGGAGAATGGCCAGAACCGTATTGTAATTGACCGTTCTTTGCTCTATTGGCTAGTGTAAAATATGTATATGAACACAGACTCTATAATTGCATTATATAGCAGCCTATAATCTATGAGTTACAATGTTGGATCATGATTAAATGGTATAAGGGCCTGATTAGAAGAGTCTGTCAAGTAACTCTATCTCACTACATATTGCATAAACATATTGCTAGCATATACGGCGCCCTCCCACATGCATTAAACCCCTGTCGCGGCTAAGGCCATAATCACTCTCCAACACACTCAAATATGCGCTTTGATTCTTGGCCCACACAGCCTTTACATGTACACTATATAGACCTAACCAGTAAGTACTTCTCTATACTGTCATTACCCAAATCAGTACTGCTCTGACTGTGGCCTGGAAGAATGACACCAGTATGCAGAAAGCCAGCAGACAAGGGCAGGGCCGTGTGGTGTGGGGGGCACAGTGGGATTGTGGGTAGGCTTTGGGAGGGACCTTATAGAATGCCTATATATATCTGCAATTCATTTAGGTAAATAGTGTTCTAAATAGGAGCAGTTTGGGATTTTTAATGGGCAAACGGCAGGAGATGTGTGGTTACAGCTAAAAAGGTCTCCAAGGATGGCAGTATAGGCTGAGGTTGGGAATAAATTATTAAAATGCCGGATGTTTCCTGGTTATATTTAGATGAGCTAAAAGTAGAACACAAAAGATTTGAGCTGTCTTAAAGGAAGTACTGAATATAAAATAGGAAAAGATGTCACTGTCTGTGCACTTCACCGTCAGCAGTAAACCTTTAGAAGTGCGCAGAATTCACAAACAGAGCCAGCCCAAGTCTCAAACATGCCTGATGGCGGAAATTTTAGTGGAACTCATATTTCTTGTAAAATGAGTCCAGTTTCTTCAACTGGTGACTTATTATCATTATCTACACTTGTACATGCATAGCCAATAAGACATTATATGTTTGTTTTGTTTTTTTGGTTCTAGCTCACATTAAATGGAGGATATCATGTAAAAATGGGCTTTGAGAAGGATATATATATAGGCCTTACAATTAGTGTTTAACCCAATTAAACAGGCTACAACAGTGATTTTCAAATTGTGGTACACATTATACCATTACACATGCTCCTTCATAGATTCTCCTGCAGTTCAAATATTTGCTCATTAGGGGTGGGACAATAAATAATAATATAGACAATAATTGTTTACGATACATTTTGTATAATTGTGAACATTGGCAACAGAGATAATCACCATCGTTTCATCAGAATGTTAAGAGAAAAGTTGCTTATCATTGTTATTTTCTCTGATACCAAAGTTGCTTAAAGATGGAACAAATTCATGATATTAAAATTATAATTATTCATATCCTTAACATTTTTTAACTCATTTGAATAATTATTGTGATAATATTGTTATTTGCGATTATTTTGGCCAGGATGAACATGACACAGAATTTCTTTGTTGTCCCATGCCTATTGTTGAGTTATTTGCTGCGTCAATTTATGCCAAAAGATGCAGATTTGATGACCCTAGAACGTGATAATGTCATACTCCCAGATGGGGGACAAGAGCCAGATTTTCCTTTTGACAACATTGTACTTTGCCAAGAATTATACAAAATGTTGTCACAAATGTTCACAATGTTGAACCTGATAATTTTTATTATTGACTAGACCCAAGAACTCATTGTATTAAAACAAAAATCAGGATTTTAACAAAATGAATTTTAGCTGCCGCCACCTATATGAAATATAATTGGCCTATATAATTTTTATTTTATTTAACCTTTATTTAACCAGGTAAGCTATTAAGAACATGTTCTTATTTACAATAACGACCTGGCAATGCTGCTGTGATATCTGAAACCCAGCAATTGTATCCTCTTTTGGTCCTTCTGTAGTATAGTATTAGTGGAGTCCTATTTTAGAACTGGTTTAAGCCTAGTTTAGACCTGGGATAGTCCTGTTTTAGAAGTTGGTTTTGCTGGTACTCGGAAGGCCAAATATTTCCTTAAGTGGTGCTTGGTGTGAAAAGTCTGAGAACCACTGAGCTACTAGTTTGACACAACCTCCTGACAGGTCTTTGTATAAAACATATATAGGAACATATATAGGGGGAAAATAGAGTGCTAACAATAATGTGACACAAAGTGCACAAAGTAATGATCTAATATGTAAATGTTTTCAAAGACCTTGATGTAGTGCAGATATTATCAGCCTATAATCGAATTAATGCATATGGGCTACATGCATGTTAGATATGGAGACTACAAAGAAAAGCTTTATTTAAAAAAGGGACACACTACTAATTGTAACAGAACAAAAGTAACTTATATAGGGAAATCAAATGAAATCAAGTAGTTCTTTCTGCTCATTTGCTGTAAAGAGATGGTAGACCATAGACCACTGTTATTATAATGTGACAAAATGAAGTGTGTCTGGGGCCGAGAATGTAAGTGGGAAAATTGTAAGTGAAGCATTAAATCCTGATGTTTGTGCTTGTACAAACCACTTACTCTGGTGTGGCTGTTTCTTCTCTAAACACTTCACATCATTACTCACGCTTTCACTTTTCAGATCAAGACAGGATCTTTGTAAAATGTTCACTATTAGCAAAGGAGTTCATTTATACATTTTTACTAACGTGATACATTATGTGATTAAAGGTCTTATAGGTCGAAAAATTGACTATTGGCTTTAAGCCATGTTAGAATGTTGTTACCTCATCCAAAATATACCTGGAGTCATGTTTTGTTTCATTCACACATATTTGAGAAAGTCTTTATTATTTGTCTGTTTACATCTCCAAAGTTCAGAATATTCTGTTCCACCTTGTGATGTCACAAAGTAGTAGTTTTCAAGGTTCAAGTTACCTTTTACTTTTTGTTCAGTAGAGATGGGCTGAAATTATCCAAGTGATTCTAGTGAAGGTGTATGGAGGTTATAAAACACAGTGGAGCACTTCCTGTATTATCACATGACAGCGCAAGGGCGTGTGTGTTAAACTTGTGTGATTTAAAACACAACTCCAGGTATGTTTTTCATAAAATAGCAATATGTGCGTATAAAAAAATCATATTGCTTTGCCAGGCGTCTCTAATGCCAAGCTCTCCATGGAGACAAGCACACAACCATCACAAAAGTTATATAAGTGACAAACCTTTATTATTTTCTGCACTGAGAGTCTGGTTTTTTTTTTTTTTTTTTTTTTTTTTTGCTTTGTATGCATGCATGGACCACAAATACCAATACAGCTCATGTTATATTGCAGTCATTTTTATAATATAGGTCATAAAGAAATTTTTGCTAGTTGACCTCTTAACATTGACTGATAAGCATTCATGTTTCTAATAAACAATACGATTTCTATGAGTCATAATTTTCTGTGAAGTGTAATTTTCCTGGCCTCAAAGTGAAAACCACACAGTGACTGAAACCCAGAGGACCTCAGTGACCTCCAGCCTCCAATATGGCCGCTGTAAATCAGATGAGTGGACTTAATTGCTTGGGTGTTTATGAAGGAGAGAGCCTTGATTTATTCCAAAGGCATTCCATGTCTCCTGTGGATGTGGAGCGATGGAAGGCGTGGAGTCCAGACCAGGGAGGGTCCTGAGCTGGGACAGGGATGAAACATGTGGCTCACAGCACAGAGCACCACAGCCTGCAGATAACATGATCGTGACGCAGATTATCAGCAGATACACATCTACTGTACCGCCACAGGGGGAGTATTAAAAGTTACTCGAAGTCAGTTTGACTTTGGCTGTGGTTAAGAAGGACACGGTCTGAAGAGGCTTTCATTTTCTGTAATAAGGGCTTTGCAAGTTAAAAAAATGCACTGAACTGTTAGGCAGCTTTGATTGCACTTTACTTACCTTAATAAAACATGAACATTTAATTCCTATTCCTAATGAATCATTCTTAATGTCAATATGTTTGTTTTAGAAACTATGATACAGTTAATTTAATATTTAATGAATGAAAATGAAATGACCCAGAGACATAATTCATTAACTAACATTAGCAGGAATACAGCAGTGAGAGTAGTAGTAGAACTGGCTTCAAATGACAAAGATGATTTGCATGTCCATTTTATGTATTGTCATAATTGAGTTATCATTCACATCGCCATTATTCCTTGTTAATGTCCAAATAATTGCAGATTTATTGTTTCAGAAAAAGCCAAAACTAATCAAACTATTCATCACAAAAAAATGAGTTACATTAAAAAGCTCCTGGGTGCAGTTGTGAGTTTTTAAATTGGAGTTTTAATTGTTTTTGAGTGGCTTTTTTTAGCATCATTGCCCTTGTATTTTAGTATAAACATAAATATTTACAACTGAACCAGATATCTTAAGATATTTTAGCAACTAATTTAATTAATATATTTGTTCAGTAGTTCATGCTTTGTTAAGACTATTTAAGTGGTAGTTTTTGGCACACATTTTATCAGTTTTACTTTTACTAGTGTGTGTAGTATAAGTATGATATGTTTAGTCAGTACAATATGCCTGGCAAAGAGAAGATCATAGTTACTGTTGTCGACTTGGTTTACTTTACTGGGAGTACAATTTTCAAACAGTAAATGCACAACTGATAGGACATTTTTATTATTTATTATTGTCTGGTGTCAAGAGGTTCTTCAAGATGTTTTTACCTAATTTTCTCCAAGTCCAAAACCTTCTTTCACTACAGCTTCATGTCAGTTTTGTTACTGCACCTTTACTGATTACCAAGATAACAACAGCTTTAGGTTTTCAAATGCACTCTGAGGCCACAAACTGGTCAAAATATCTCCTTGCATACTCCTCAATATCTGTGTGTTGCTATCTGTATTTATGAGGCTCCCCAGCTGTGCTCCCTCCCCTCACACACACACACACACACATAGAGGGGGAAGCGGTGAGGATCCGTTGGGCCCGTGGTTTTGGAGGTGAGGGCCCATGTGGCTGCTGTAGAGGAACCGTCGTTACAGAAGGTTAAAAGAGCACAGCCACGTCACACATGAGGACGTGGTGCAGACAAGACAAGGAGGAAGGGAGGGGGGGGTTACATTTAGATCAGCGAGCAACAGGCAAGGTTTGCTATTTGTATTTTTTATAAAAGAGTCAATTAAAAACAATGCCATAGCCTAACGTCAGATGAATGATTTATTTTTAAAAGCAACCTGACTATCAATTACATTCAAGTTGCATTATGTTTTCTTAAACTTAAATAAATACTAATACATGAATGAATGCATAATTTTGCATATAATTGTGTAATTGACTTAACAGAGTTGCACTTATTGTTATTAGTTGATTTGATGTTAGCAAATGAGCAGTCAATGATTTATTATAGGTATCTTTTTAAAGATCCTATATTACACAAAATTGACTCTGGTGAGCTTTAAGTCATGTTATACTCAAAAACATTCAGAGTTATGTTTTGTTTGTTTGTCTGTTTGTTATTAGGCTCTCTTCATCTCCAAACCTCAAAATGCTCAGCTCCATCATCTGATGTTATGTAGCGGTAGTTTTAAATAAACACCTATTACTATTTGTTCTGGAGATGGGCAATTTCAGGGCTGAAGAAATGATTCTAGTGAAGGTGTATGGACTTTAAAAATACAGGTGGAATGACATCACAAGGTGGGGCAGAGTGTTTTCTGGCTGAAAGAGGAACTCAATCTAAATATGCAGGTTTTGTGTGACATGTGTGACTGTATTGTTTGTGATGGGAAAACATTATAACATAGATCAGTTGTTCCTTTGACTTAAATGGGGACTTTAAAGGTTGTATAGAGGATTTACCAAGGAAAGAGAAATACAGCAACTGTCCTTTTTCAAATGTTAAGTAGAAACATCTCCTCCCGCCTCCTTTAGTTAGAAATCATGATTTTTTACAGCTGGTGTGCGTTCAGAATTGCTGAATGAATTGCTGTTGAAGGTACCTGTCCAGAAGTAATTTAGTGACCAACGTGTCAGTCTTTAGACCCTTTGTCTGCTTCAGTGCACCCCATCGCTGGAAGGAAACTCCAAGAATCACCTTAGTTTGGTTTCGCCCCTTTGCTCCTTCTCTTCTTCTTTCAGCGACCTCTAAAACTGACTTTCTTTTGTGGCAAAATGGTAGTGAATTCTTGTATGCCTTTGCAACAAACTTTGTGCTAACTGCGAGGAAGCTACAGTTCGAAAAAGCCGCTAAGAACCACTGTGGTGGTTAAATAAACAGCGTCTTGTGTATGTGGAATGCATGAGAGGCGTATATAAACCACGTAATTCCAGCGCGCCGGCAAGTCAGTTATGCTAGAAACGTAGGGAGTTTGATTGACAACCTAACAGCCAATAGATAACATGTCTACAGCTGATGGATTTTCATTCTTTTTTTTTTTGGTCATCATAATTACAAGGCTGCATCTCTTTAATGCTATTTTGAACTTTTATTGACAATTTGAAACAAAAACAAAAATCCTCCATACAACCTTTAAGTCACAGGGACAGCCACAATTCTGAGAGAAAGTCAAGGCAATCAATTTCGGTTTTATTTTGAAAATCATAAACTAGACAGAAAAGGTTGTCAGAATAGTGCGCTTTTGTATCTGCGTCAAAACACCATTCCCAGAGGCTTCATTCTCAAAAATAGATCAGAGTCCATCACCCGATCAGCATTTTGCCGGTCGAACACGACTTGGAGCGATTTTTAAGGTAGTACTCATTATGTCCAATCCATCACAGCAAAGAAACAGCTGTCAGTACACTTTTTCTGCACTTGATAATTCTTGTGTCTCAGATCCATCTTAAATAACTCTTTGAGCCATGACCTCAATACAATCCTTCCTTTTTGTTATAACATTCACAGGTACCTGGATCTCTTAGATTCAAGCGTGGAGGGGATTTAACAGCATGAATATGTATATGTGAAAATCATGTACGAAGAGATGGAGAGTTTGGTTTTAGTTCAGATAAGAGCTAATCGCATTTGGAGAAGGGTGACGACAGTGCTTGGGCAAACTGAGCCCAGGGGCATTGTGGATATTTCACAGGGAGCAGATCTCAGTAGGTGGGTCAGGTGTAGGAGGGTATCTATAAGCGTGCATAATAAAAAAGATCTAACTTTTCGCTCCTCCTTCTTGGCCTGACTTATTTTCCTGATTATTTTTCTTTCCCTTCAGTGAACGTGGCTAGGTGCTGACAAGGCAGCAGGATGAGCAGTTATAATTAGCTCAGATATCCTCATTCATATTCAAATTTCACATCTAATCTCGCTGCCGGATTTCCAACAAGAAAACACGATTGGTTTGCCCGTTTCAATCAGGAGATGGGAGAGGTCACATTACCTAGCAACAGACTCACACCGATTGCTCTTAACCTGTCAATCATTTTCTTTTTTATGGGAGAATTTCCATGTCTGTCTTGCTATTGTTTGTCTTAACAAATGGCTTTGTCTGAATGTGCTTTCATCTATTCAAAACACAATCTCAGACAGTCATTCTGTCTACTCCAAAGTCTGGAAGTGGTTTTCTATTGCATTGTTGCATTAAGGGAGCACAGTTAAGTTAATATTTAATGAATGAAAGGACAGTAACTTAACATAATTCATTAACTAACATTAACAGGAATCCAGTAGCAGAGTAGTTAACATGAAAACCTGCATGAAAAGTGGCTTCAATTGAAAAAAGGTGATGTGCATGTCCAGTTTATTGTCACAAATGAGCTATTCTTCATTATCGTGAACACTTGCCACAGTTCCAAGTGCTGATAAAAGGAGAGGACAACCCTAAATTAATCTCCACATAGTTGCACGCCACATTACAGTTGAATTATCTGTAGAAAAAATCAAAAGGAATCCAATTATTTAGCACAAAAATATGAAATTAATCATCTTGATTTAATTAAAATCAAATCAAGAAGCTGGAAGCTGTGGAGTTCTACTTGTTAATGAGTTTCAGCATTATTGCCCTTGTGTTGTGGTATTAACACATATAGTTATTATTATTACAAAAATCTATTTTGGTGACATTTATTGTCCACTACATCTTATTAATGTGTGAGAACACACAAATTACATGGAAATTAGTTGCCTGGGGTCCAGAATACACAAACAATACTTAACATAAAGGCATGAGTCCAGTCACCGGTGAATCTCCCTGAGCTCAGATGGGGTTGGGTTCATTAGCCAATCAGGGACACTTATGATCCAACAGTATCAACAACAATATAGATGATTATGAGAGAAAAAAATAGGAGAAAATATGACAAGGAACTGAAAAAAAATGCAGATTTCTGCAAAATCATTGAGCAAAGCACTAAACTGTTTATCTGAGATGAGACAAATGTAATTTTTATAAATTATATGTGACCAAAGAGCTTCACATGCGTCACTGACAAAAACAAATCTGATTTCACAGTCATGTTTGGTCAGACTCGAGACGTGACGGAGGATGTCGGGACCAAGCTGATCAGTTTGTATAAAAAATACAAAGAGATATCATTCTGGATTTGCCAAGCAAGGAAGTAGGGTAAGAGTTACATGAAATGGAAAATCACTGTCAACAAATACATTTTAGACACAACAACAAAATGTAATAGTCATACATTCAATCCGGTTAATTACTTGAAAAGTAAGAAGATAAAAAATATGCAATCACACTTGGATGGTTTATATTGAATAATGAATTTGTAGTTTGTGGAACCAACAATACCAACCTAAACCTTGCTCCCTGCTTGTTAATTGATTTCTCCACATTTCATCATGGGAGACTTCATCCACCCCAGCCCTGATTCCTTTGTAGGGCTGATGTGTCACCAAAATGCACTGAAGCTGACTTGATGTGTATATAAAAAACAAGGGGCGAGCTCTTGTGCACTTACCTCGGGCTGTGCTGTGTATCTGCAGAGAGTGGCCTACATGCTCACTCAAGCAGAAGCACAGAGCCTCCTGCCGTCGCAACTCACAGTTTGTCATTTATCTCTGATGGATTTTATAATGCACTGGAAGAAACCTGGGCGTAACGCAATCTCATTCTTTTCAATATCGGTTGGTTATCTGTGCATATTTCTGTCTTTTGTGTAAAAACCATGTGGAGAAATCACAGTTTAAATGTGAAAAACTGAAGAGTGGTTGAGTGAAGGGGAAAGGGGATTGGAACATGAATAATTTCTACACAAGCTACAATTGACTGTATAGGAAAGCAAAACAAAACCGATTTTAATGTGACTTTGTTGACACGGCAGAGTAATATTGTGTTTCAGTGTATCTTTATCTTGTGAATTAAAGATTAAATAGGTAAAAAGACATGTTAACTTCACTTAGACATGTTCTTCCCTTAAATATAAACCATTAAAGGTGCACTGTGTAACTTTTCTGGTAAGGTCCACCAGTTACTTGTCTCCATAGAGATGTTATTGCTTTACCTCCAGTGGTCCAAAGTATTAAACTTTTCAGTCTCCACAGAAACAGGAAGGAGGCGACCCCGCTCACATTCAGAATCCATTTTAAAGGTATTTTTGAGCAATAAAAACATGTGTAATTGAATAAATGCATCTTATATATGTTTAATACAATATTGCGAACATTGCAGGCAAAGCAATACCATCGCCATGGTAGCAGAGCCCCAACCAGTGCATATTTACGATTGCATTGGTTAGAGACCATATTTATAACTAGACATATTTCTTATGCCATAATGTGCTCAATGTGTTAGTACAAATATTCATAAAAAGTGTTAGGATGAACATCTGGTGTAAAATAGGAACAGGTGGGAGGTACGTTTCCTTCCTTATAATTACAATAGTGTGGATGGCATTAGTCTTATTTAGAGCTTTTCCAGATGCTCAAAGTCGCTTTACCATTTTTATTAGCTTTATTAACTCTTCACACGTTCATGGTGGTATTAATACACTATTTCCGAGCTGCATCTGCTTCGGGATCTGCAATCAACCTCCAACCACCAATCACTCATACAAACATTCACACACAGGCAAGGTGGGTGAAATGTCTTGTCCAAGAACACAACAACAGTACTTGACAACGACCAGCAATCTGAGATTTTCTATTTCACTGTTGTTAACAAATGTTTTCATGGAGTATTAAGAATAAGCTGTATAACTTTTCACTGAAACTATTGACCATTATATCTTGCATTGTTAAAAGTTGTTGGAGAGTTGCACTTTGAATCTATGTGACATAACCTATAACAAAATACACCTCCGTACACCTCCGACACGTAAAGAACGCCAGAATTTGAGCAATTGTTTTGTGAAGCGTAGATTCTGTCAGAGCCTTTATTGTTTGTTAGTGTTGGAAATGACACTATGACATGTCCTCACACTCTTCACCCTGTGACCCAGGCTGTGTCAGCCCACATCTCACTCACACTCTGAAAGACAGCTCTGGCATTTTATGGTTTGGAGCGATTCTTTCACAGTGCTTTGTCAAGGCTGACCTGTCAATTTATTTGTCCCCCTTAAAATGCTGCAACATGTGCCTGAATGTTTGATGTCCACTTTTGACCTTTCTTTTACTCAGTCTGTTTAAGCTCTATTTACATTTTAAAATATATTATATACTGTATCTGCAGTGAACACTGTATTGGACTGCTGTAAAAAAAGGAGCAGTGCAAAAGCTCTTAATTTACTCTTCATTCTACCTTCCTACACTAGTCTATGGTCATGAGCTTTGGGTAATGACCGGATAGAAACGCTTGAAATGAGTTTCCTCTGAACAGTAGCTGGTCGCTTCCTTAGAGATGGGGTGAGGGTCAGAATAGAGCCACTGCTCCTCCATGTGAATATGAGCCAGCTGAGGTGGCTAGGGCATCTTTTCTGGATGCCTCTCTGAGGAAGTGTTCCAGGTCTCTCGGCTGGCTTGGAACCGCCTCAGAATTCCCCTGGAAGAGCTGGGCGAGGTATGCAAGGAAAATTGTAATTGTATTTGAGCCTTAAACCTTTCAGCAGTGACACTAGAATGTACAATTATTGTGCAAAATGTAAACCTTGGCCCCTTCTATGATGGCTTCCAAGTAATGAGGCACCCCAACAACACATTAAATGCAGATCCGAATCGTACTTATTTGTTGCCATTAATCACATGTTTTAGACTATATGGTCATCAGTATCTCTCTTCCATAGCTTTCCTGAAACCTCCGGCTTTGACCTGCCTCTCTCACCCGGTGAATCATACATACACAGGCCTGTCTGATTACACATTTGTTAGAGGCATCTCGTCAGTGCTCCTGTACACGCATCACCGGATAATTGGGCGCTGCCAATTATTTTGATGCATTGCGTGTGATGAGCCAGAGGTTTATTCTGCCGCTGTCCCTCTCACTGAATCGCATAAATCAATATCCACACAACTCAAGCCATTATCAAGACTCCTAAACAAGACAGGCATTCTAAAACACTGTCTTTGTGCACTGCCAGGAGAGAGTTTCTGTTCTGAAAGTTGTATGTGAAATACAGTACAGTAGATACAACTATTTGTATCTATATGAGAAGTATTTCTGGTCACATCAGCATCAGACTTAACTTGACAGGCTAATGACAAGTAATTTATTTTATTTTCGAAATGAGGAAGATCCAAAGTCAAATGGATAAAGCCTCAGTAATAGCTTCCGTTAGTGACAAGACCTCCATCAGTATTACCAGAAGGATATTAAAGATGTAAAGGAGTGACCCAGTTAAAGCTAATCTGAGGATATGTACATGGCCGCGAAATCCAATAAACTTATTTTAAATTCCTTAAATGGAATTGAGACGGTTTCGTTGGAAGATTTCAGCTTTTACTGTTCCTGTTCTGTAATCTGGAACATTCGTTTTTAGAGGCACAAGAGATACCCCCATTTTCATTTTTTTGCAACTTGGCTAGCTTTTTTTGTATTTTATTATTTGTTTAAGGCTGATTTAAACCTAACAGAGTCAGACTTTGGTTTAGTGTTTGTTTAGTTCAATGTATTTGAGTTTATCCTAGTATATTTTTGTGTCTACTTGGTTTGGAGTCCTTTGGGGTTTAAACCTGGTTTAAGTACTGGTTTAAAGAGACATATTGTGCTTGTGTCTGCTATATAGTCTGCACCCATGGACCGTTACGTTATAATTTGGACATTTTAAATCACAATGTGCATCTAAAACAACTTAATGAAAGAAACAAGTGCGCTGACTTAAGCGTTAGAAAACTGTGGTGCCACCACCGATGGTTAGCTGCACATCATACTAGAGAGTAGCAATTTTTTTTTTCATTTGTACCAAAATGACAATGTAAGGCTGCCTAATTCTAAGCGTAGCACTGATTAAGAAAATAAAATTGTCTTTTAAAATAAGTGACTGAAGATTGCACAAACACGCACGTCTCACTCAAAATACAACTTTGAGAAGGTAATTGACAAGAGTAAACAACTATAACATGGTTAAAAGCTCTTTTGTATAATAGGTCTGCCTTAATTTTCTATGTTCATTCTTATTTCATCCTTTGGTTTATTATTTAACCTTGTTTTGTTAAATAAATATTAATGCTTCCGCACCTTTTTAGGAAAGTATTTGATGTTAAAATGTTAAATAAAAATCACTTCTGCATTGTGATTTCAGTGTGGAGCTCTCCTTGGGGAACATTCAGAGCCCACATTAACAAGCCAATGTCTACTTTTTCCTTTTATCAGCCTCCCGTCAGTGTCTTGCAGGACAGTTAATGGACTGTGTTTTCCAGGCTTTGAGATTGACTCCCCACTGTTCGTGCAGGAGGAGAGGAGAGCAGAGGAGGACAGCTGCCGCCTCGCTCCAGGACGCTGAACCAGCCTCAGCCAGCATAGTAATAACACAGTGGCCTTGGGTTTAGAAGTTAAGACTCTCTGAGCATTATTTGTAATTCTTTGTGAATCCAAAGCCAGTTCCAAAAACTACACCTAAACATATCTCTTGAAAATATGCTGTTTGGAATTTAATAGAATAATCCTAATGATCTTTTCATGAGCATGCTGTTGCATAAAAGTATTGCAAGCATTGATTATAAGTGAACAGTTGTAAACCACTGGATTTTTTCATTGTTGGAAGTCCTTTGCGAGGCATGAAACATGATACATGTGGAGGATGACAAAGAGACTAACCTCTCTTGACTAGAACCTAAAAGCTTGTAATAACTTTATGAATAGATTCAATGGAATAGTTTGGATGCTGTGGATGGCTCAGGCCACAGAAAATGTATGGAATTCATTTACAGGCTTTCGCCCAACAAGGGCTGAGCCTGCTCTGTCCAGATGTACAGTGAGCTGAACCCCATCCGTGTTCTCAGGGTTTTATTCAAGAAATAGTTGCTCAGTTGTTGGAAATTTTCATCCATGAAGCTATCTGATATTACATACTGACATTGTGTCCTTGAGCAAGACCCTTCACATTGCGAAGATGACGTCAGACCTACGAAGTGTAAGCTTTGAATCAATAAGTGTGTAATATACAGCTTATAAATTGCAAGTGCAAAATCTGAATGCACTGATATACAGTAAGTTTTGTTTTGTTTGAGTCAGTGAATGCCTAAACAAAACAGGCAGTTAGCAAACTCCAATCTGAAGCTCCACTGAAGTCAAGTGGCTGACTGAAAAAGCAAGTGAACAGCTCTAGTTAACAGTGTCTAGAAAAACAAGCAATTGAAAAAGCAAACAATAGATTTAACTCATCCAAACTGCAGCCAGTGAAAACAACTGGAAGTCAACAAGGCCCAAGGGAGGGAGGGTCTGGGGATCTATTTGGATGTGGGCCCGTAGTACCTTTGTTTCTGTTTGGCAGTGAGAAGTTGCCTACGGCGATGAGGCAGAACCACTCTTGCCTGTGTGTGCTGCTGTCTGTTTGTGTGGAGAGCGTTCTGAGGCAGACAGTGGTAATTAAGGCCAGCTTCTCCAGCGGATGAGCCGCCCCATATAACACATGTGTGCTAAGTAACTCCAACTCCTTTCTCCCAGTGCTCTGCTGGTATTCTGACAAGGAAAGTGATTTAGCATTTAGTTTACCGTAAAGGCAAGAAAATAATGTGTGCACTGAAATATGGTTGACTAGTTTGTTTTGTTTCCAGAAATCTTTGTGCTTTGTTTTGTTTTGTCATAAATAAATAAATGCATAAATACATACAGTAAATACTTAAATACATAAATGCATAAAGAAATACTTTAATAAATACTAACTATTTAATGTTTGGGGTGATTTTTCATTGCAGAGCTTTCTCTCACTCACAGTTCTTTGATAAATACTAACCAGTTCTGATATTTTTTTTCTAGGATCCTTCACATTTATTGGGGCTTCTATGCATGTCCAGACATTTGTCCAATGGACATGGCATGATTCTGCACTGTAGACTCTCTTGTGTTTTGGATTCCGCCAGGGCTGCCCATCATCACCTGTTCTGTTCATAACTTCCACAGTGAAAACGTCTCATCATGATATCTCTCAGTGGAGAATGTGTTCATGGAGATAGAAGTGTGGACATCTCTGCTCAGACCCCATGATTTGGCCTGGATAAGTGATAGAAAATTGATGGACATGGCTTCAAGAATAAATTTGGTACAGTATTTATAGTAAATCTGCAGGGTGGTTGTTAGATATGGTGACTAATTTTACTTACTGTTAGTTACGGTAGGACCGAGACAAAAGACTATACTCAAAATACATTATGTCCAACTAACTTCTTAAAATCCCCAGGGCTGATTTAGCAAGAATCAGACACTCTACAACTTGAGCTGAAGTGCGCCAAACCCTGCCATCACTCTCTCCTCCCTGGCATCTTCCCGCTGCTCGTGCTTGTCCGCCCGAGTGGCCAGATTGCCTGGTTGCTTGGCTGCCTGAGGCTTCATTCAATGAGCACTTCCTGTAGTTTAGTGCAGTGATTAGGCAGCCCCTTTATGTTGGCGAGCACCCATGGCTTTTGTCGTCAGTATGCCTCACTTCCCCCTTCAAAACCCCAAAACCCGAGCGGAAGAGACAGCAGACAGGTCCCAGCCTCCTATAGTCAAACACAAGCACAATCATGTTAACCCACCATTGTCCCCCACACCCCTCTATTGCACTTTTAAGGACTAGTACCTCATTGCAGTAAACCAGGACATGTTCAGAGAGCCTGTAGTCCCTTTACTGGGGCCAGAGCACAGCCTCCAATTATGATGCCATTGAGACGCCCATGTCTGTAATTACGCACAAGCCTTCCTCCACATGGCTATCAAAGAGGAGCCACTGTTTTGCATGTCAATTGCCAGGGCAGTGTTGTTAAAGCAAGCCTTTGTTTTGAGATATGGAGCAAACGAGCTGGTTTCCCCTGTAAAATCTTTAAGAGGAATCAACTACTGGTTTAGACACAATCACAGTCGGGCAACAAAAGCTGTAACTGTTTACGTCTATGGTGGTGTTACAGATTTGGAAAGCGGACAATTTATCAGTCTCCTTTTAATCAAGAATATAAGAAAAATATAATACATGAATCAAATCTGTACAGTCTTTTTAGACGGTTTTATAATAACTATAGGGCAATTAGCCTCAATAAAGTAAAGTCCGAATTCATAATTTCTAAGCCTGAATCATTCTTAATAAACTAGTAGTTCATTATGAATCAAGACTTTGTTCATTTTTCATTAAGGCTATTAAAAGTGTATTAAAAGTGTTGCCGAAGTTTACATTTTCTTCAGACAATGAAAATTCTGCAGTGATATCCAGTCAAATGTTAGAAACTTGAAATCTACAGTTCATGTGTAAGATTTCTTCCTCAACCACCGCATTCTGTTTTATTTATTTAGCCAAGATTTCGAATGGTTTCAGACCTGAGTTTGCAGATTATAAATAATTTTGATCTCAGTAGTGTTTTACAGTAGGAGCGTGCCCTGGACTGTAATGCCAAATTTATGATGCAGTGGCTGTTCAGTAACATGAACTGTTCACTTTCTTTCAGCTGTTCTGTAGAAACCCAACGCTGCCACTTTAACACCGCTGTCCTGCTGGGAAAGTCAGGAGACAGGTGGAGGGCTTAGGGCCATTTCTCACATATTGTCTGTTTTTATTCTGCACACACAAATGTACACTGTGTCTCACTGCTACTGCCGACCAAGAGCAATTCAAGATGACTCAAAGCTGTGAATATTTCAACATTCTACCTTTGTTTTCTTTAATATTTAGTTATTTAAAAGTTAATAGGTTGAATTATTTAATAATTTCGACTACAATATATTTGAATATAATCCATATGCAACATTTTTGCTACTTACTTAGATTTTTGCTACTTGGTAACTAATTTTCAGTTTTCATTACAAAAGCAGTGTTACCTCACTGTGAATGAAAATAGATTTAATCTGGATTTTTCAATGGATAACCAAAATAATAATAATAATAATAATAATAATAATAATAATAATAATAATAATAATAATAATAATAATAATAATAATTCAAACATGGGTTTCACTGCATGTACTAACATAAAATATAAATGAGCAGAATATCCACAAGGATGAAAATACTGGGGTCATGATAATGAAGTATAAGGCAGTGATTGCTGCTGTGTGTATTTTTGAGTAGGTTGCAGGGGGAGCCTTCACAGCCTTCTTTGTCTTGGGCTAATTCTGCATTTTGTCCCCTACAAAAGGCTCCCACTCAGGCGTGTTTACAAAGGGCCCTTGAGCGTGACCTGTCATTATGTAGGGCCCCTCCCCTTACAACCAACAGGGGCCCCTGGGGCATCAGGCATAAGCAACAGAATAAAAAACACGTTCACACTCAGCTCATTTGCATTTGATTTGATTATGCTTCATGCTTGATTCAAGACCCTTTAAGCTGTTTTAGGGGGGTGTTTACACAAGGCTCCAGAGTGACACAATGACTAAATGTACACATTTTTGTCCCGAATATCCAAATATGCAATAATAACTGACATAAAACAATAGGAGCAACTTTGGAGGGAACTAAGTGACCAAAATCTCTCCAACTCAGCTTGAGACTGATCAGATTTCATATTTTTAAATTAGACCCTGACCTTTACCAAAAGGTTATCTAGAATAAACTCCAACTTGAACACTGAGAAGTCATTTGTATTCAGTATGCTTTTTGCTCTTTTGAAATGTATTGTGTATCTGTATTTGCAGGGTGCATTACTTAACACCAGGTTCAGAGTTTCACATGCAACAGGGAATAGTTCATAATGATTAATTTATTATATACAGTATTGTTACTTACAACAAACTCTGCAAGCTCTCACCATGTTTTATCTTTAGGCAGTACAACTTTAGAATTTGAATGAACCCATACAGCTGTTTGAAAAATGTTTACTATTGTCAGCAGTATCTAATTTGTCTCTTTTCAACCTCAACTACTTAAGGCCTCAGTGAATTCACTTTGTACTTTTGCTGAGATAAACTTTTTGATCTGCTACTTTGTCGACATCATTTGGGTTGCACAGTTCTGCCGGGAGGTTGCTCATCTGCTCAGTCGCTCTGTTCCTGCAGAGTTCTGTTGTATTTTTCCATGCTGCATGAGTGTGTGTTTTAGTGCGTGCATGTGTGTGTGTGTATCTGCAGGGCAGCTGTGGCCTGAATATGTGCGGACCTGACCCAGCTGTCACTAACCCTGCTGTGGGAGGTCGACCTAATGCTCCCAAGTAAAAATGTACACTTTACCCCTGGAAAGAACTGGCAACAAATCTGCAGGAGGTTACATAAATGAATCAAAGGTACAACCTACAAAACGTACACACAGCAAAAACACTACTATTGCTATTACTACTCTTAATACTATTACTACTACTACTAATGCTGTTTCTGCTCCTACAATATTTCTATTGCTAGTGTTCATGCGCAAAGTTGCCCTAGCAATCAACAACTGAAAGCAAAATATTATACCCTTTGAATGCTGGCTCGCTAGCACCTTGAGCAGTTGAACCAACAACCTTCTGGTCTGAAGAAGAACTCATCGCCACTGGCATCAACGTTACAATAAAACTTTGGCCAATAGTATTTCTACATGAGGAGCCAATACAGGTGGAATTTCTACTCAAGACATGAACAGATGTCATTTTTTAATACAATTTTACACTTTTATTTTTAGCCTGGAACAAAACTGTCAATAAAGGAAATTAATGTATCAAAAAAATAAGGGACATTTTTAATGTTACATCATGTCATATTTTTCATACTGATGGGATTGCCAGCTTAACGTTCCACTTCATATAAGTCCAAGTATACAGTTAGAAATAAGTCAACCTCCATAGTCCATGATGTCCCCGCACTAATCAGAACTCCCGGAACATTGCAGACCCTTATGTACATGCGATTGCCCACAGTGCTCACAGTGAGGTTAAACATAATGTGCACGAGGCCTTTAAAGAAAATGCAATGTGAAAGGCTGGCAAAGGCGCGGGAACGCAGCTGTCGGCAAAGCACGTCTTTTTCAAGGGCTGCCCCTAATGATTAGAGACAGTTGGCAATTACGTAAGCATTCACTTTTAGGCCACTGGGCTGAACACTGTGCCGAGCCCCCCGGACCCCTGGCACACACGCATGGAGAACATGGAGGAGGAGGGGGGGTAAACCAACAGGGGTGCAGCGAATCACATGCCAGTGAAGAGAGAGCAACGCTTATGCATATGGACAGGGAAAAGACAGAGGGATGAAGGGAGCAGGATGAAAGGGAAGAACAAAGGGGCAGTAATGAGACATGGGGAGATGTGAAATTACAGGGACCTCAGCTCTGGTTCATACAGCAGTGTGATAAAACCTTTCATATCCTCAAATTCTGTTTCAGCCGGGGTAAAGAGTTCAATATAAGGCTGGATAACGCCATTGTCAACTGTGGATAATGTGCATGTATGAAACTAAGTCATTTCAGTGCTTAAAAATAATCTTATACACTACACAGGATGCTATAGGGACACTCTGTTAGCAGCTATAGGAAGACTCGGGGTCCCTTTGGAGACAGTGCCTAGAGAGAGGGAAGCATCGAAGCATCTCTTGTTATTCTGGGATTGCATACCTTAGATTTATAGATATATTTTTGACATAAATATAGATTTTTGACACATATATTCACGCCTGTCTTGAAATAATACAATTTATGTGTCCTTTTTTCAAAAATAAATCACAAATAACTGACCAGGTGTTCCTATAAAAGATTATTATTAAAGGGCATATTACACTGTTTTGCCGATCTATGTTATAATGCTGTTTACTCATCACATTGACCGAAAAGACAAGATCGCGGATACAAGTGGCCGAAATGAGTTTCCTCCGCAGAGTGGCCGGGTGCTCCCTTAGAGATAGGGTGAGGAGCTCGGAGTAGAGTCGCTGCTCCTCCACGTCGAGAGGAGCCAGCTGAGGTGGCTCTGGCATCTGGTTTGGATGTCTCCTGGACGCCTCCCTCGGGAGGTGTTCTGGGCATGTCCCACCGGTAGGAGGCCCCGGGGAAGACCCAGGACATGCTGGAGGGACTATGTCTCTCGGCTGGCCTGGGAACGCCTTGGGGTCCATCTGGAGGAGCTGGTGGAAGTGGCTGGGGAGCAGGAAGCTTGGGAGCCCCTGCTTAGGCTGCTGCCCCCGCGATCCGGCCCCGGATAAGCGGAAGAAGATGGATGGATTACGATATATATTTTGTTTCATTCACACATCTAAATCCTGACTAAATCTAAATTTAGTCTGAGTTCTTCTCTCAAACAGAAAACACTCTGTTCTTCCTTGTGATGACATGTGCTCCACTGTGTTTTTAAACTCCATACCCCTTCACTAGAATAATTTAGAAGATTTCAGCCCTGAAATTGTCAATCTTTTCTGAAGGACAATAGCTGTACCTTTAAAACAACTAGTACATGACATCACAAGGCAGTACAGAGCATTTTCATCTTAGTAAAGACTAATAATACAGGATTACTCAAATATGTGTGAAAGAAATAAAACACAACTCCAAATATGTTTTTGAGGAGGTAACAACATTCTAACATGGCTTAAATTACGAGGGCCAATTTTGTATAATACAGTACCTTTGGACTGACTGCATTTGATTTCAAGTCTCTTGACTTGGTGCCAATATTTATTAGATTAACTTTGCATAACTATTCTAAATATTCAGCATTTTCTTTTTTCAGTTATGGAGTATGACGTGTTCATGGTTATCAGAGTACCAGCCTCTGGCCTGTGTGACTCCTCGCCACTGCCCCGAGTGGTATCCAGCTGAGCACATTCATTTGTTGTCAAATATTTATAAATGTCACCGTCTACATCTCTTCATCTCTAAACCCACACAGAATATTCACAAACTACTCCATACATAATGAGCTGGTAGAAGAATAAAGTACTTTCACCCAATCATTGTCATTCTTGTGGAGTCTGTTTTTCAAATTGTTTAATGTATTTCCAATGCACTGAACTGTGTCATTATTTAGATCTACTTATTCTAATACAGTCGTGGTTTGCAGTTGGGTGCCACTGGAGACTGGTGTTCTCTGGTTGATGCGTTCAGACAGTGTCCCACTGAGTGTGCCTGCACAAAGATACACTGTTCATTCACTGAGACAAGGCCTGCTCCCTGTTTGTTGGAGCTGCACCATTATCAGCACAGATTAAGTCCTGGAGGAGACAGGCAGCCCCATAATAAGAGAATTCAATTTGAGCTTGGTGCTGAATTAGTCTTTGTGTATTACATCAATAGACAGTTTGTATATTCTTTTTGACACGCAGTTTAAGACAAGTTTCTGTTGTTAATTATACTTAGAAGAATGAAAAGTTTATATTCATCATTTGGTGATGTTATTTATTCATTTATTCATATATTCAATGATGTAAGAAGGTTAGGTTAGGTTAGGTTGCTTTACACATACCCGTAGGTAAATTTGTTTTGCAGACTTGAGAGGCTGGTCCCACAGCCCAGTTGAGAAGTACTCAGTTGTGTTGCTTAAGTAAAAATACAAATACCAGAGCAAAAAAAATACTCAAATAAAAGAATCACATTAAAACTACTTAAAAAAACTTACTTCTACTAAAAGTACCCATTTAAAAATGTACTTAAAGAGTAAAAAGTAAAAGTATTTCGTGCAAATTTTGAGATGTAATAAAGCTTCAAATATAGTGATTTTGACAAAGATTTGTGCAGATGTTTTTTCCTAGTTGTTGTTTCTTTGTATATTTTGTTTGCTCAGATTATGAACAGTTAAAAATAACCCCCTTAGCCTTTTCAGTAAGTCTCAAACTATCACAAAATATACTTTGGCTTTTCAGTCCTGTTCAAAAATGTAGTGGAATAGAAAGTACAGATACCTGCGCTCAAATAGTAAATTAAAAGTAAAAAGTATCCACTTTAAAATGTACTGAAGTAGGTAAGTAAGGTACTTAAGTACAGTACTTAACAGCTTTTACTTTGTTGCCTTCCACCATTGAATATATTATATCTCCAAAATGTTAATGTTAAAGAGATTAAAGAGGCACATTTACCGTTCAAAAGAGAGTTGTATTAGAACTAATAACTAATAGAAGAATCATTTGTAAATACATACACGGTATGTTATAAAATCTGATATTGTTAGACATTGTACCAGCCAAATCTGTAACAACTGATGCTTAACTAAACATATCTTTTGCAATAACAGACAATTAAAAACATAATACATTTCCTGTGATATGACATGTCCTTTTATCACCAAATTAGCCCTTTTGTTCATTTGATTGAGAGCCCCCTGTTGTCTGAACCGACATCCTACGCTACGATGTTTTGACCAAATTTACACGCACGCTTCTGCACAATGAGCACCTCTTTACATTAGAAAGCCCCCCTGCTGCCTCCACAATGAAAGTTCTGGTGTAATCATAAATCATAATATTTGTCCTTCTAATAGGTACCTGCAAGAATGCCCCATATCCATCAGCGGGCAAACAAAGACAGCTGCTTTAAATCCCTACCCCTTCATTAGCATATTTCACTTCTACACAGCTCTATGACACCATCTCATCATTTCAAACGGATTACCTCCTCCCATCCTCTGCCCTGTAAGTAGCTCCAATATTCTAAAAATAAATAAATAAATAAAAAATCATAAGTTGTGGGGTGTCTTGTCAAACTGCGATTTCTAATCTATGGAGCGGATTTGACTAAATCCTAGCTTTTCCTCAATCTCTCTCTCATCCCTCGCGCAGAAGGAGGGCCCCGCTTACAGAGCCCATTGCGCAGTAAGTGAGATTAATTTCAGAGTCATAAATAACCCAAGTCGCACACTACAGGGAGCTATGGCGCTATATGCCATGCTACAGAGACAAAAGTTGCTGTGAGGGAAGCAGGCTGTTTTTGTACATGCTGCTAATCCCCATTGTGTTTGGAACAGAGAGCTAACTGGGATGGATGGTTATGACAAGCTGCATTGTCTCCAGTGAGCTTATCTTATGGGCTGCAACAAGGAGCTGACAGTGCTCAATGAATGAATATGTCAAATAGAACCTGCCATGTTATCTGTTATGGGGTGTAAAACCTCAGGCGAAAGACACGTACAATGCATTTTAGAAAAGTAATGTCAAAACCATTTGCTTGCCTTCAGTTCTGATCATTTCTTAAACTTGTACTTATGGGGTTTCTATCAAAGCAGCAGCAGGCCTGGAACAGAGTAATCTTGGACAATAGTTGCAGGTTTAATACCACAGTACAATAATATACAGAGGTACAATTGATTATTGCCTGTTAGAAAACAAGGCACACAAAATCAGCCTGACTCTTAGTTGCATAAAGCTAACATATAAATGAGCCAAGTCCTACAGTATAGTTATAGTTAATCTTCCTACTCAACTGTGTCTGTAAAGGACTTATACAGACACAGTTGAGTAGGAAGATTTACTAGAATTGAATGTGCAAATGAGTTAAGGTTTTCCACGCTCTTGAGTCCAAAGCACACAGTACACACATGCTGTGGATGGCACTGACAGCTGTAATGTTGTCTGGTGAGCCAGACCTCTTACTTCTGTCTGAATTCGGGAGGGTTACATCAGATCACATCTAAGTTTGGAATGATCCAATCACAACTGCTTATTTGTAATGCAGAACATTCAAACGTGGAAGACTTCACCTCTTGAATATTCTCATATCGTTCATAAGTTTCTTTTACATGTAAACTTCCATGTTTCTTTTGACACCAATGGACCATGATTGGCTAATCCACCTGTCAGTCACACGCATCACAATTCAACAAGACAGGATACAGTTCCAGACCATAGATCTTCTTAAAGTATTGTGAATATGCTAATAAGATGTTGTCATCTCTTAATGTTGCGATTTTCTCCAGTGTTACTGTGGCTGTTACTGTATTGAAACTATGAAAAAAACTACACATGACATCATTGTGCATTTGTTTGACCTTTTTATGGATTGAAGTAAGGGTCTATCTTGGACAGTTCTATCACATTTTATATCTGTACAATGGCTGAACACACTGAACCACAATAAACACAGTCACATTCATTACGTCATAATTCAGAATACATGAATACATGATTTTGCTCTCAGAAATCCTTTGCAAACAAAACACAAAATTCAGCCTTCAACCAAATGTAATCTAAACAGGATTGACCTTAACTCAAATAGCTCTCTAGTTCGCCACGGCAGCAGATTTTTGCGTGTCTTTGGTCTCCATTTATTCGATGTTGTCAGAGCCTGTTCCGCCTTGTTTACTGTTAAGAGGATGAAAATGAACAGCCAAATAGTGTTCCATTTATAAGCCTGTTTATACATGCTAATACCGGAGGCACAGGCACCCACAGCAGCACTGTTGGATGGGACTTAATCCACAGTCGTACCCTCGCACACATCTTTGAAATGGAGAGGGAGCTTTTCAAGGCATAGCTAATGCTAGAAGAGGTGCTGATGGGTGTGGTGGTTGAGATGTCAATAGTGAATTTAGGTAAATATGTCAGACGATTACGCTGAGTACACGAACTGTGAATTGTGGTTCTGGACACATACTGCCTTGGTCAAATATGCACCACAGTACACTGTAGTTGGCGTCTTTTAGAACCTTTCCCGTTGACATTACAATTATACATGTCATGCTATTACAGTCATTGCCTTGTTATGTGCAGGCCTGTCACAAATTTTGAAGGGAAATATATTGCTGTAAGTAAATATAGAAATAGGGTGATCATCTTTTCAAAATAAAATCTGGGACACCCTCCGTTTGTGATAGTTGGTAATAAGAAAATTGAGAAACGAGTGCATAATTAAGGGGAAGTGTTCCGCACTCGGCCCATTCATGACTAACATTTGAGTGAGATTAGTCATATTTTCTTTGTGTGTTGTCATTTTTAAGAAGTTTTTCTGTATTTAATCGAAACAAATGACAATTTATGCCTCTCTTTACTGTCGGCAGGGATCAAATTGATTAAAAATAGGGACACTTTCTTGAATAAATCTGGGACAAATCACTGGGTTTGAATAAATCCTTCAGGACAGGGGGCACAGGGCTCAAAACTAGGACTGTGCCGGGTAAATAGGAATGTCTGGTCACCCTATACAGACGATAAATGATCATATTGCAACCAAACCATAAAGCAGAATTATCCCCCCAAAATGATTCTAAATGTGCATTAAAAATATGAGCTGCAATATATAAATAACCGAATTGCAATAATTCAACCTTCTACAACTCATCTACAATTTATGATAGTACAGAATATAATATTTTTTCTCAATAGTACAAAGATAGTATCCACCATAAATACTGACCCCCCAAAATTATCTTTCCATTATCTTTCCAACTTGATGTAGTATTTATCATGACAGCCCTAGTTATATGTATTGCATCAAAAATACAAAAAGGATACCTCTCCTGTTGACAAGACAAATACAGACAGAGCTGTTGGTGGGTGATGTGTGACAATCCTCCTAACTCGATCCATCTCCACCTCTTCTCTTCCTCACAGGGACACAGAGAACAACGCTCAACACCTTCTGACAGCAGGCACAGGAGCTAGCACGCTAACAGGCCTAGCACGCTAACATAGCACGACTGCACCTGTGCTGAAGAGCCTGCAGCACCTCTGCACGAACACAACACCATGAACACAAGTGACACATACATGAGACTTTAGGTAAGGTGGTTGATAGACCCTTCAAACAGAACAGTAACATGCTCAACAATGGACTTGTAGAGCTGCAAAAAAGAAAAAAGAGGGAATAATCTCCTTTCTTTTTTTTTTTCTTTTTTTCTTTTCTTTTTTTAATCTATGTTAAATCTATGTTATAATGTAGTTTCTTCACCAAAAGGGGGTCAGCCCTGAGATCTTAGACTCTTTCTAAGATTTTTTCTCAAAATTTATCTCTAAGTCAAGTCATTTTTATTTTTATACTGCATTTAAAGAGATGATTCAGAGTAATTTCAACCTAGAGTCCTTTGCACCATTACCTCAAGCTATGCTGAGGGAACATAGGGCTGAGGGAACACAGAGCTGAAGGAACACAGAGCTGAGGGAACACAGAGCTGAGGGAACACAGAGCTGAGGGAACACAGGGCTGAGGGAACACAGAGCTGAAGGAACACAGAGCTGAGGGAACACAGAGCTGAAGGAACACAGAGCTGAGGGAACACAGAGCTGAGGGAACACAGGGCTGAGGGAACATAGAGCTGTGGGAACATAGGGTTGAGGGAACATTGGGCTGAGGGAACATCGAGCTGAGGGAACATAGGGCTGTAGGAACATAGAGCTGAGGGAACATAGGGCTGTAGGAACATAGGGCTGAGGGAACATAGAGCTGAGGGAACATAGGGCTGTAGGAACATAGGGCTGAGGGAACATAGAGCTGTGGGAACATAGGGCTGAGGGAGCATAGAGCTGAGGGAACATAGGGCTGAGGGAACATAGAGCTGTGGGAACATAGAGCTGAGGGAACATAGAGCTGTGGGAACATAGGGCTGAGGGAACATAGGGCTGAGGGAACATAGAGCTGAGGGAACATAGGGCTGTAGGAACATAGGGCTGAGGGAACATAGAGCTGTGGTAACATAGGGCTGAGGGAGCATAGAGCTGAGGGAACATAGGGCTGAGGGAACATAGGGCTGTAGGAACATAGGGCTGAGGGAACATAGAGCTGAGGGAACATAGGGCTGTAGGAACATAGGGCTGAGGGAACATAGAGCTGTGGGAACATAGGGCTGAGGGAACATAGAGCTGAGGGAACATAGGGCTGAGGGAACATAGAGCTGTGGGAACATAGAGCTGAGGGAACATAGAGCTGTGGGAACATAGGGCTGAGGGAACATAGGGCTGAGGGAACATAGAGCTGAGGGAACATAGGGCTGTAGGAACATAGAGCTGAGGGAACATAGGGCTGTAGGAACATAGAGCTGAGGGAACATAGAGCTGAGGGAACATAGAGCTGAGGGAACATAGGGCTGTAGGAACATAGCGCTGAGGGAACATAGAGCTGAGGGAACATAGGGCTGAGGGAACATAGAGCTGAGGGAACATAGAGCTGTGGGAACATAGACACAACACATAAACTCACACACTGGTTTTATCCATACACTGTAATAATTTGAATAATTTCAGACCTGGAATTGCTAATCTCTACTGAACTAAAAAAAAGGTAAAAGGTAGATGTTCACTTGAAAACTACCCTTTCATGACATCACTAGGTGAACTGGACCTTTATGAGCTTTGGAGATGCAGACAGATTAATAATAAAGGGTTACTCAGATATGTGTGAATGAAACAAAACAGAACTCCAGGTATGTTTTGATAAGGTAACAACATTACAACGTGTCTTAAAGCTCACAAGAATCCATTTTGCATAATATAAGGCTTTAAACCTAATAACAAATGTTCCTTGACGCCCATTACTGTTGTGCTTATATTACAAGTTACCACTGATGTGATGAGGTGAGATTGCTCTGCCTTTCTGCCAAAACACAAGAGCCTAACTTTGTACATAAAAAACATTACTCGTTCACATGGATGAACTCTGTCTTGTAGGCTTTCACACACTTGTAAGCAGCACAATGCTCCCAACCAAATGGCCTGTCTAAAACGGTGGTAATCTAGAATATACCTTCATTTTGTATCATTCCTTTTGTCAATTTGTGTGCATCTGTCATGTGGAGAGGCCTTTGGGGAGAGATAAACTGACAGAGGCTAAGGTGAGAAGCAGACTCCCTCAGACAGGTGTATTATTTGTACCACAGCTGTGTTTACCCTGAAGCATGCTGGGAGGTTTGGTAGTACAGTTTGACATGGCAGAACTGGTCACAAATGAAAGCGCCTAGCTAGATTCTCTTTGTTATTTATAGTTCATGCAAATATCTTTCTACAATTGCAGTTTAACTATAAAAGTAATTTCGGCCTCGTAGTGCAGGTTTGTTTGGATTGACCCTAATGTTTAAATAAGGCTAATATGTCCAAATATAAAATACTGTTCCAGAGAGGCACCTTTACAGTTTCTTACATGGTGCTTTTAGTTACACAATCTGTCAACTCAAAGTGAGAAGCTCCATTTGCTTTCTGATTGGAAATAACCAAATGATAAAATGAACAGCGCAAACAAATTTTACATCTAACAAAGTGTATTCTTCAACTGCCAATAAATAACAGTTATTACAACAATACAGTTATAGTACATACATATATATTTGATTTGAACATTTTTGCTTAATGCTGGGATAGATAATAGATGTTTATGAATTATTAAAGAAAAAACAGTACTTTTAAGTTGCCTATTTACTGTGGACAATTTAGATTCTCCAAACCAAATAACTTGCCTGAAGCACAGAGAGAGTGAGTCATTTCAATGTTAAAAAAGTTACATTGTAGGAAATAATGTTCTGCCATAGTCAAAATAAGGACACATACAATGTTATGTTAAGACAGGCACCTTGTTGAAACTGTTCTTTTGTGAAATAGCAGAAAGAGCGCCTGAGAAAACCTGTAAAATGTTTCTTTTTTGGAAGTAATGTGAATGTTTTGGCCGCTGTCCAAAAGGTACTGTATATAATTTATTTGAGTGTGTGCAGGGCGTTAAACTGAACACCTGTGATGTCCAATCCCTCAGCGCCACTGCCCTGAATAGAGACCAGGCTCCAGATGATAAAATACAGCCAAGGGTCCCAGCATGCTTCACACCAGTCACATTTTTTAAGCTTTCTCACAATTTAAGGTTATGACAGTTTGGCCAATTAGATTTGCTCATGGTGAAGTCATCAGGAGCAGCGTCAGTGTAGCGTAACTGTGGGAAGAAATCCAGGCCTTCTCAGCGTGGAAACATGGACCGGGCTGGGAGTCTCCTGCTGGTAGTGGAAAGGCTGTCTTTGTCCGCTCCATATGTTCTATACGTCCACACTGTAACACATAGGAAATGGAAGCCATACTGCACCAACCACAGTAATCAGAGGGGCTGTGGGAGTGCAGGCCCTGAATAGACTTGAGGTTCACTTGATTTAAGATGAGGATGGTGGTAAATAGGCTGTTTCTTCTTATGTGGATTTAGGTCAATGAAAACAGTAGTTACTCAGACAAAATTCAAGTCTATGGATTTCTGTATTTGAGCTGAACCTGATTTTCACTGTCTAAAAATATGTGAAACAGAACTAGTTCATTTAAAACAGTTTGCAGTGCTCCAAAGTTATTCCTCACTTTCCTTAAGCATTCCGAGCACATACTTATACACCGCAATGACTTTATAAGCATTTTTCACAACTTTCAGAACCTAGTTTTGCTAACACAGTAAAGATAACAACAACTAACAAGCATTTCCTGATACTTTACAATAAAATATGGACAATAAAACACTTAAAAATTAAATGCAGACAGTCCACTGCAGACTTATTTTGATTTAAAGAGCTGCTTATACAATATGTCTGTACTGGGAAAGGACAAATTTTGCTCAAATACATGGAAAAACTTGGCCTTCAACTGTGAGCCTTTAATACATTTCTCATTTATATATTGAATAGACATAACATTATTTGTACTCTTAGATTCTTGTGTGCCTTTTTTCTGAGACTTGAAGTGTGGTGAGAAGAGAACAAATTTACTTCATGTGGAGACTGGAAGAACAGTTATCAGGCAAAGACAGAGCATACAACTGGCATTACCAAAATAACACATTTATAACAGTAACAGCCAATAACATCAACAAAGTAAATTATCTTTAAAGTATAATTACTTCCATCTTGGACACCACTATACTGACATAAACTTTATGTCAAATTCTGAACTCCAGCCAAACATACTGTATATCTAGAAATACAGTTTATTCTCACAGTTGCTGGATGGTACAGAATTGGCAATTATTATTATCTTGCTTCATAATGTCTCAAAGAATTATCTAAACATACAATTAAAAGCACATTTAAACAAATACAGCAATGGGCCCTATTGTTCTAATGATGCATATTATACAAACCCATTTCGTAATTCAATTCTGTGCACTCGCTCGATATAATAATCTGGGCTGTGAGCAAATTGCCTGAAACTAGCAAATGCCTTGTCAGAACATTTTCTCATTAAACTCTACGGAATATTCATTAATTACTGCAGTATCGGATCAAGCCAGCCAGCGGAAGACGATGGAGAGGCCAGGTGCAACAACTCTATAGCCTTATACTTAGCTGAACTAAATTTGGCTTATTGTAATTGCGCAATTTATAGATTTGAATGTGTCACTTAAAGTTCACTTGAGCTGGAGTGGTGCTTGATAATTGCCATACGCCGCAGATGTTGGCGATCTCGTTCAGTCTCATATGTTGTGTTTACAGATGGATGCTTGTTGCCAGTGTAAATTATGTGACAGTTCATTTATTAGGGCATGACAAGAACATATGGGGCACTTTTACATGCTAATAAGGTCATGTAGGAATTAAGATACGCATATTAAACCACATTAGTGAGTTTGTTATGGCAAATTAGTGAGTCATTATAACAAAACACTACCTATTTATTTTGTATTTTGTTTTTATTACGGTATTATCTGTAAACTGGAATTAGAAGCATGGACTGGATGAGAGCAGATAGATGTCGTTTGATGTAGGCCATGGGTGAGAGAGTAGGTACGCATGCATGCACACACATATGGAATGCCCATTCAGCTGATGCATGAATGCTCTGGCATGCACAAACAGAGCCAATTTGAGCTCAAATTAAAACTAGGTTGGACTGGAGTGCAAAAATAATCCTGATTTAGAGTTAGACAAACTTTATTGATCCACAAGGGAAATTATTTGGACACAGTAGCTCACACATCACAATATATTATAATAACAAAGAGCAACAATATAAATGGTATAATAACACACTCAAACTAAGGAGCAAAAATAGCAAGAGACAGGTGTCAAATAAGACATAATTATACAAATGTATATGTACAAGTAAAAAATAAAACAATATCTCAGCTATCTACAAGATGCCATAAGGAGAAACAGTGCAAAGATGAAACCGTGACTGACATGACATAGGCTTATTTATTGCATAGGGGTGAGTTGTTGTACAGTTGTATAGAGTATGGCATGAATGTAGTCCTGTATCTCTCACTGTTGGAGCAGAGCTGTAGGAATCTGTCCCTTTATAGTCCAGTGCAGTGGGTGAGCAGGAGTGTCCATGATGGAGAGCCGTTTGTCCAGTGTCCTCCTGTCTCTCACTGCGACAAATGTCTCCAGCTCACAGTTGATCACATGGCCAGCTTTATGGATCAGTTTGTTAATCCATATCAGAATGTAAAAAAATAATAATGATTATAACTTGCACACCACATTCATACACGGAAGGTGAAGTGTCTTGCCTAAGGACTCAATAACAATATGCACAGTCTGTATAAGTGGTTCCCAGTATGCGCACACAAAGGGGTATGTATTGTAGAGTGACCTAGAGGGTAGACGAGGAGTTTGGAGAAAATAAAAAGGCCATGTATTCTTTATTTGATAAAATTTTAGATTATTTGGCTCGCCTAGATTTAGTTTATTAGTTTAGTTTATTAGTTTTTTTGACAGGGACAATGCACATACATTGACCTACACAAAAGAGGCAATATGTTTGTGCCAGGTTATAGCAAATATGCTAATTTCCACCAGCAGTCCCTGGACAGGTTGATATAAAATGGCATATATGCCAATAAAATACCATAAAAAACAGCTTACAAAATGGTAACTCAGTCATGGAGCTAAGATCAGTCACATTCATCCATCACAACCATACGCACTACATACATATATACGTTTCATATTTCTGTATTCACACAGTTGATTAATGTGTGCATGTTTGATTGGATAAAAGCCATCGCTTGGTCAGACGTGCAAACATTGCATAACTTGTGCATGAAACTATTTCAGATGACAGCGTGTTCCAGAGGCTTATGGCTTTGTACGAAAAAGAGGACTGACCAAAAGAGGTTCTAAACTTTGGAACAGTGCACTGTCCTCGGGCTGTGGAACCTGTGGCTCGGGAGCTCCTCTCTGACGTGAGCACCACAAACTTTTTCAGAGGGGGAGCAGCAGTGTCATGAATGATTTTGAAAGTTATAATTTGATTAAATTTAAGCAAGTTTTAAGCAAGGCTAGTCTAAATGTGATTAGATATTGTACTGTATTATGTGTTCAGCATTCAAACACATTTTCTTCAAATGCAGTGGAGTAGGGTAGAAGTAGAGTAAAAAAGTAACCAAGCCAAACCTGCTTAGCTTTTAAGGTCAGAACACCAGTTTCCCACCAGAGTAAGAATGCATTACTTAATATCATTCCATATTTAGTTAATGCATGTGTTGAAATTCCCTGAGAATATCAGGTTGTATTAATACTGTTTCTACTCAACATTTCCTTATGAGAAAACCTTGTACATTACATTTTTAATATGTTTTCTTCCAGAGACAAAACTGCCTTATCCAGGTCCCATAATGAAACTCAGTGACATTTGCTTGTTGACAAAGATCGTCTATCTACCAGGGTTAAATAAAGGTTAAATTAAAACCCATCCGAATGCATTGTTCACTAACTTGCTATAGCACATGTGTCAGCCATCGACATCATCTTCTGAAATCAGGAATCAAATCAGGAATGGACTCAAAATGCAAAGGGGCCAGAATATCTTTATCTTGTTTTTATTTTTTTGTCTTTCTTTGCGAGTCGAGAGAAGCAGTGGCCTTGGAGAAGCACCCGTCCATTCTAATATCCTGTCTGTGGTGGTGCTGCTGTCGTCCGCATGTCTATCTTCAGATCAGGTGGAGGAGGAAAGCGGCGCAGTCCTATCTGATGTTCTCTTGTTCTCTTTGGACATTCATCAGGCTGAGACATGCCGGGAATGATGAGAGGCTCCACTTCTGCGTGAGCTCTATGTAAACTAATGGCACAGAAGCTAGTGTACAGAAAATTAAAATGCAATGTAATCGCTGAGTGCACACTATGTCATTACTGTATAAGTGTTGAAACAAAAAAAAAAGTCTTTTTTTTTTTTTTTTTTTACAATTTTTGTCCCATTTAAAATGATAAGGTTCTATATGTTTTGGGCAGTTCTGGGATATTGAGGTTTAAAGGTGCACTGTGTCACTTTTTGGTTAGAGTTCCATCACCCTCTTGTTTCTCTTGTTTGTTCCACCTTACATTTATTCAAGCACACTTGGTTTTACTGCTCAAAAATTCTGACTGTGAGCGCTGTCATTTCTCTCCACAGATCTGACCTATAGCTTGGCCTGCTTTGGTGTCCATGATGATAGAAAGGCTTAATGCCATTCTGTGAAATATTCCAGACAAAGCAATAACTTGTCCATGTTAGCCGTCTGGCTAATTCTGGCATATTTACATGTAAATGTTGATTAATGTGCACTGTCCCATAAATAAATAAATAAATAAATAAAAATGGAGAAAAACATTTGATGGACCCTCCACCAGAAAACTTACAGAATGCACCTTTAAAGTTCTAACCACTCATAGAGCACAACAGAATAAGGAAAATCTTGATAAATGTGTAACAAGGTATCTAGGATTTAGGATCAAGGTATCTAGGCAGGAAAAACGTCATGATGAATCCTGTTTTACAAAGTTGTACAAAGGCCTGAACTGTGAGAAAGTGAAAACAGTCTTATCAGCAGTGACATCTGGAGCCTCAGCCCCTATAGTATAGTATATAAGTACATAGTGTATAAATGCTGAACATCTTAAAATCATTTGTTTTGCCACAATGACTTGAACCACAGCAATCCTTAATATGCTGAGTTTTGTTCTCAAATGAGATAGAACATTTGTTATATTTGTAATTATGTTGTGAGGTTTTACTCCAATATGTCTCAGTTTTGGCACTTGACAACTGCTTCTAATTTGTAAATAAAGTAAAACTTATTAAAACACTTATTAAAGCTTGGTATTTGTTCACTCATGCACATGGATCTTGAAACTAATATTAAATATACAGCATAATATCTGACAATTTAATGTTGGGAACAGTGGCGGCTGGTGGTATAATTTTTTGGGGGGGCGCATATGTCAAAATTATAAATATATATTATAAATATATGTATTATGTATAGGCTATATAAAATTATAACAAATGCCAGAAACAGACAGTCATTTTAGTCACTATTTGCAGAACTTTATCAGGAGCACAACGCACAGCCAAGCGCAAAGTTTACGCAGCAGCACAAACTGATGCACCTGCTCACACCCAACCCAAACAACACAAAGTAACACACTGCTCACAAACAGCCCCCACAACCAGCCCCCATAACATCATGAAAATGCAGCAAAAATGATGTTCCGGTCACGGCATCAGCACCGCTCCTACAGCACACAGCAGAACACTGGAGCGGTTCCATCGCTCATTCATTTACGCATTTACCTATTAACACTATAACACTGTTTAACTGTGAGGCTCCGTCCTCAGATTTGCCCCAAACTAACAAAAACAAGTCTTTTACCTTCTCCAAGGGACCAATGCAGAGTGTGTCCTCTACCCGCTGTCCTGTTGGTTCTGTCTCCAATATGTCCCGGTCCAGTCAGGTCCATGGGACAAGGTCCTGGAGCCGGGTGCACGAGCTGGTTCTAAAACTCGTCTTAATCCCACTTCCCACTTCAGTCTAAAAGTTACTCCAGTCCATGTTAGCACCAGGGCACCGGGTGGACTTAAGCCTTCTGCACTACGCTTTTACCCCAGTGCCCCGCCGGCGGCAGCGAGCGACTTCCCCAGCTCCGGCAGCGAGTGCCCCGCTGGCGGCAGCGAGTTTCCCGGTCCCGGCAGTGACGACCATCCCTGTGGCAGCAGATGCCGTGGTCCTGGCGGTGAGTGCCCCGGGACCTGGTCTGTGTCAGTGTGTCCCGTGCTTTAGGTCTCTCCTCCCGCTCTCCTGTTTCGGTTTAGGCGAAACTAGCTAGTGGCCATTCATTCATTAGCTTGTAGCAATAGCCGCCAGTACAGAGTTGGGCTGAGGCGAAACAGAGCAGCTGAATCTTCATAGGTCAGAATTGTGATAATGTTTCTAAAGAACAATCACTTGATTTGAGTGCGCCCCACTCTAGAACGTTTTTCAGGGGCTGCATTACAAACTAATGGGCAAAAGCAACATAATGACGTCAAATTTTCTGAATGTTTCAGCCATAGAACTATAATAAAATCTCTCTTATTAGCTCTTATTATACATCCATGGTTTCAGGCTGCTCCATAGACCTGCATAGGGGCGCACCGACTGTGCGCACTCAAATGCACCACGTGACTCAAATACAGTGATATGAGCACATTTAACATGATAAAAATATGTCTATGCAGTTACACGTTCAGTTTTAAACAAAATATTAAACATATAACCTAATACAAAATAACTTTATTTATTTATTTATTTATTTTAAATCAAGGTTAAGTTAGGGAGTGCCACTGGTTGGGAATACAAACAGTGAAAACAACTTGTACCCACTGAAATATAAATAAAATGTGGTTTAAAAGGCCCCAGTCTAACTCAGCGGTTTGTGTTTGACACTTTTCATAATTAACGACGGAAAACTCATGTTTGTTTACTAACTTCTGCCATCGTTTTCAGGCAAAACTCTGGTTTAAATATTGACCCAGAACATTGAACCCCATGACTTTTAATAATGAAGAGCATATATATAAGTATTGCCATTTCAGCCTAAGTCGACAGTACAATATGCAGGAAGTCCCACACATGAGTGGCACATGTGTTAGAATCAGCTTCATGGCAGTTCTCCACGTCTCCTCACATGACCCTCGCAGCACACCCTCTGAGGTTAGCACAAGTAAAAATAGGCTGCTAAATTCTACACTTTGCTACATTATTCTGACATTCTGCAGTTGTCTTAACCGAAATTCTGCTAACACTGCCACATGTACCTCTGCAGTTTGTGTGCTCTGCAAACAAACATATGAATCAACTGAAAGGTGAACAAGCAGCCTTTCATTATGTGGCTACATTAGTGTTAATATTGTGGGTCAATGGGGTGGATTTGGATGGGATTTGTACTTTTTATATATTTTCTTTCAATGAACAAATATTGAAATAATGTATGGACGTGTTCAGATTTCAGTGCCAATTTGAAGCTAAGTTAGATTTAGTTGGTTATAACAAAAATAAACATTGGAAACGGTTCCTGTTGTTGAATGAAAAACATAACTCCTTTTGTTCTCAAGACTGTTGTTTGTGTTCACAGAAACGTGTGGGAATATGTTTATATTATTGCTATAAAATAGGGCATTGTTTACATTTGGGACAAACTCCCAACACAGCGTATGCAAATTAACAGATAAATCCAATAAAAGTTGTACCATCTACTGCACCTGTAACGGCTGCTGCAGTTCTTACTTCACAATGTTTGTGACATGGCCTCTTAATACAGTCACACATTTAGTCCTCTAATAATATTAATAGTTCACTGAATACATTTTATGAGCAGGTATTTCTCTGGTGAACATATAAATCACCACACACCACATGCAGTGCAGTAGTCTTTATGTTACAATGAAGTGGTTTGCTGAAGATGCAGCTAAGTGTCATTCTGTAAACTTGTTTTGACTTTTCTTAATAATTTATTTAATGTATGTAGCAGTAAACTTGTCTTGTATTTTAACTACAGAGTCCAAGAACTTTGACCTCAACACCTGACCTGCAGCCTTCAGTCCTATTGTGCATATTTCTGCACGGGCCCCTTTAGAACAAAAGCCAAGACAATACAACTGCCCCAATCAACAGCATGGTGCAAAGTCCAGCTGCCCGATAATGAGATTTTAACATGGGCCATAATACTCCCTTGAACGGCTCCTATGGAGAATTATATGCTTCATGTGTTGATTTATTCTTTGGGGGAGGGGTCAGTGTGACAACAAAGCCCCCAGCTACTGTCAAGAATCTGTACCATCTTAGGAATGAACCTCAGTACGCAATGTTAAATCATAAATACATCAAACAACAAAACCATAAAGACAGTACATAAAGTCCCTGTTCCATCGCACATATAGGCCAGTGGAATTAGTCTGTGTGATTTCATCTGGAAACCACTATTTAATAATTTAAAAAAGTGAGACCCACTTATATAAAGCAGCATTCTTTGTGTCTTCATGCTTATACATTGATCCTGGCAAATGCATTAATTTCCGGTGGCAAATGTGAGTAAATGAAGCAAGAAAATCAAAACGACAAAAATGAATGAATGTGTTAGTTAGAAAACAACAGAGAAAGTGTTCCGTGCACAGATACAGAATGCATTGTCAGTATTTTGTATTTTATGTTTGCATAGGCTTATACTGCAGATTTGATCCAGCCCACCCTTGCCCCTGACAGAAGCCGGCGTGTTTGGGTGTGTGTACAGCAGAGATAAGATCCACTTGCTCTCATTCACAGAGCCCCCAGCTGTGTGCCCGGGCTCCTCTCTGCATGTGCACAAACGTGTCTTCTTCTACTCCTGTGTCCTCTTGCACAATGTCGTCTAATGTGGGACAAGACGCGACTGTGAACGGCCACTGAAACCGCACTTTGTCAATGCGATCCGTGCCACTGAAACGGACAGTTAGCGGCCTGTCTGTCTGAAACCAGCTTTTGTATGAGCGATGTATGCTCTTTGTGGAAGGGGCAAAATTGAAAAAACATTAGCATGATAAAGGCCCGGGCTAGCGCTGCCTGCCCGGCCGACCGAGTGACGAGCTACAGAAAAAGCCATAGATAAAAAATGACAGCTAACTCATTCACACTCATCTAAGAATCCAGCGGGTGTGCCAATAATATCTGGGAAAGGCACTGTATTCAGCAAAGAGCCTGCATCAGTTTTTAATTAAAATTGCACTGTACTGCGCCCTTTGATCTCCCCCGTATGTATTTAATGTGTGCGTAAAGTGCGTATGGATATGTGGCGTGCGTGTGCGTAAAGAGGGGGGTAAGCGTGTAGACATCTGTGGGCCTCACTAATTAGAGGCTGGGCCAACGCGCTTGTTTTTAAGATCCCATTTCAAAGTGGGAAACGTATATGAAGCTTATTTGCGGCCAGGGACGTGCTGATCTACTCCAGAGCCAATATATCAATACTCAAAATGATATAAGGAGCTCAAATATCCCGTCTTTAATTCCAACAGATTATAGGCCTAGGTGTGAGACTGGTAAAGTTACTGAGGTAAGCCTAAGAAAGAGACTGGGTTAGAGATTCATTCAATATCGCCCCCGTGTGGACACTGGAGACACTGCGTGATCGTTTTGCAGAGGATTTAAAAAATGAGGTCACACAGAAGCGTTTTGCACATCCCATAAACTGTCGCAATGGGGTGTGGGTAATCAGATAGGCCTGTTTCTGAAATGCATTTGGGTAAAGAAATACGCGTATCACGTGGTTTATTGCAACGCGAGTCATATCACTGTTATCAAAGCCTACGTGATCGAAAAATTACAGTATTGTTTCGTGTAATGCCAGGTAGCGGATATGTTTGATGGGAAATGTACAAAAAGAAAACAAAGAAAGAAAAACTCCTGGCCTATCTTTATTGCACGAACATTAATGCAATAATCACGAATGCATTTTAAAAGAAGGCTACTCAGCAAATGGTTTTAAAAGATTATTTGAAGAATTACTGTAAATGAACATAAACCATCCAAAAGGGCGTTTCCTTTGCCCTGCACATTGACGTGAAAATGCTAAGATGCTGTCCTCTAGTGACAAATACGAGACTTGCAGCTTCACGGTATTTGGAAATAAAGGACTAGTTAATTTCATGTTTAACTGTGAATTGCGTTGCTCACACTGAATTATGTATTTATTGTAGTGGCAATTAATCACTGTTGGAGGACTTTTTTTCTGTCTGACACAATTCTTTTAATTATAGCCTATTTTATCGAATAAAAAGATTAACCACACCTTATGGTTTTACAAGTTTACAGTTATTAGTGCATAGTTTAGAGCAGGCATGTCCAAACTATGGCCCGGGGGCCAAATGTGGCCCTCAGACCAGTTGTTTTTGGCCCTAGGGCTTCCAGGTGAATTGGCCCAGACTACCACAAGTAGTACTTTTTACTGCATGTTTTTGAAATCTACCTTGATCAAGCAAATGCAGTTTGTCCTTTTGAGGGTCTAAGCATGAACAAAGGACTGGAGGGTCATTTAAACCTGTTATAAATGCACAGTTTTTAATTATTCCCTGTTTTGACCTCCAGTCTATGACCCTCGATCGGCCCTCACGCTGCTCTGTGTTTTAATATATGGCCCTAGATGAAAAAAGTTTGGGCACCCCTGGTTTAGAGTGATTAAAGGGCTATTTTCTGATCTATGTTGTAATGTTCCATCTTCCATGTCAAAAACAGACCTGGAGCTGTGTTGTATTTCATTCACACATGCTTAACACTCAAACCTTGCACATTTAGGCTTCTTGTCTCAAACTGAAAACACTCTGTTCCTTGTGATGTCATGTGGTTATACAGGATGTGCTCCATTGTATTTTTAAACTCGATAATCATTTGGACAGTTTTAGTCCTGGAATTGCTGCTCTCTACTGAACTAAAAGCAAAAGGAGCTGTTAACTTGAAAATGATCGCTTCGTGACATCACAAGGTGGAAAAGAGCAGTTTGAGCTTTGGGGATGTAGGTCGACTAATATAAAAGATTAAACAAACGTGTGAATGAAACAAAACACAGCTCCTCTTATGTTTTTGATAAGATAATAACATTTTAACAGTTTAAAGCTTACAAGTCAATTTGCGTAATATAGGACTTTTACTAATTTATTTTACTGCACTTCTCAAGACACAAAGGTGCTTCACAAAATGGGGCACATTTTGAACATTTTTAAAAAAAATTTTTTTATTCCTCACAGTGACTTTTTTCTGCGATCTGCCCTGTCTGCTGCCACAGCTGCCATGGGGCCAACTGATGGAAACCTAGCAGTCTGTTTTTAAAGTCCCACCCTTCTATCACTAACACACTGATAAGATGGTAAACACGAGTAGCATGGTTCAAACTATCAAACGTTGTGTTACTGACCAATCACCCAAGATCAATCAAAAGAGATTGCTGGGCAATTACTGGACAGCAAGGATGAGATGATATATATTGTCACACTGCACTGGTCTGCTTTAGTCGTCTTCTCCCCTCTCCTTCAGCCTGACAGCTCAAAATTACAGTAAATGATAGGGGCACTGGGCAGTCACACCATTTGACCCCCCTGTGGAGTCTGTGTGAGAACTCCCCATCCTCCTCACTTCTCACCTGCTAATGTACTCCCAAAGGTGGCCCCGATCCCATGGGACCTGCTTTTAGAGATGAATGGCCTCTCATGGAGCAGTCATGGAGCTTATGGATTTAAAGACTGGGAAATAGTGTCTAGGAAGCCTGGCAAGAAGAACAAAATCTAAAAAAGGAAAACAAAACAAAAAATACATTAACAAGATGTAAAATGTACTTATATTAATTTACTGTGTGTTTAGCTTTAAATAATTATCTTTGTAGCTTGTTTATTTCACAGTGTAAATATGTCACTTGTAATGATGACTGTGATGACTTTAATGTTTAATTTTTGCACATTTGCATGTTTTAATTTTTACACATTTTTCTAATAATAAACAAACCTAACCTGACCTAATTCAGTGCAGCAGGTTTTTACCGTTTACCCTTTTTTCACCCATAACCACTTTTTATGACATAGGCAGATTCATTTTAACACCAACACACAGGCACCTGTTTACAGCTGCATTTGCAAAGTCAAGTCAATCAAGTCAAGCCTACATATTGTGTAAGTTTTTAATATTTTATTTCCATAGGAGCCACCTCTTGAAATTGTCTAGAAAAAAATGGCATATTCCCCATATAGTTTAAAGTAATCTATAGAGAATAATGGATATACTGTTCCCATTTTATTTGACCTTGTTGTTTTTAGTGAGGATTCTGTCTGAACTGTCACAAATGAACCATGGAATAAAAAGTGCACAGGGATATAATGGATAAGGATGTGGCTGAGTGGGTAAATGAGCTGACCTGCCTATGACCCAAAACATAAGGTCAGAATATATAAGTATCTCATTTGTTAGTGTTACTGTCTCTCTCTTTTTGGTCCAGTGTAACAATATTATTAGTTTGCACTAACAATAACAAGTGGCTAATAATCAATAGTAGCTTCAAACAATGCATGCATGTCTTTTGTTTCTACAATATGAAGATTTTTTTGTTTGTTTGTTTTGTTTTTCCTGTTTACTCCCAAACTCATTACACCGCTGCTATTTTTTCTAATTCTCGTTTGGCATGGAGAGGGTATAACATTTTTTTCCCAAAATATTTGAACAGTCCGATTAAAAGGCACCATAATCGTCCATTTTTGCTTTCACTCTCAAATTTTAAATCTATGTAAATTTCTTCTTAATATTCTGTCTGGGGTTAAATAGAAAGGAATGAAGATGATTTTGAGAGAACTCTTTATGCAGCAGTGCACTTTTGTTCCAACAGATGGCACTAATGTTATGCACGTTGACAAGGACGGCCAGCTTTAGTCCGCGCTTTTCCTATTATAGGCCACTGTTTAATGAGAATTTCCCGGAACTCTTCACAGAAATACTAAATGGAAATAATAATAAAAATAACAACGTGGGATTTTAATATAAATTCTGGCTGTACATAGATCTATATACGCTTTCTCCTGAACAATAATTGGCTTAGTTAGAACAGTTAAAAAAGATTCCAACTGAGGTTTTAATTATTCAATTTGTTCCATTTTTTATTTAAAATACGTGTGCACAGTATAATATTTATTAAAAAATCATTAAAGGCCATGTAGATCATATGCATCTATGAGAGAAAGATACAGGCCTATGATGAACAACAGCCAGACTGATTCAGAATATAATCTGATAAAAAATGTACACTAAAATACATATGTCTATAGTGTTACATAGAGTGATGGTGACTGGGCGATTAGACCTGATGAAATCTTGATGTCGGTGTCAGGCTACACCCTGTTCCTGTCAATGTTTCATGTTGTGTGGATACTGTTGTACTGTGGAATCAATCAGAGAGCTCCAAAATTGTGTTCAAGGCCAGACTCAATCTGATAAATCTTACATGACCACAGTAAATTTTTGATGAACATTTTGTCTTTTATTAGTATTGAAATGTAGAATAATAAAATGCAATCAGAACAGTGTATCAAAAATCTGAAAGTACGCAGTCAAAATGTGATCTAAAAAAAAAAAAAAAGATTACTTAAAAATACATCTCTTGAGTATCATGAAGTACTTGCTTGAACTCCAAATTACAAAACTCAAACTCAAAATATTTGTGCAATTCTGAATTTAAAAAAAAAAAAAGTCCATGTTGTGAGTAATGATTCAAAGTTGGATTGGATTTGTATAAATGACAGGTTTTCACTTTGGTTTTGGAAATACTTGTTGAAATAGGAAATTGAATGTGCAAATTTAAAGCATGTGTATGTACTAATAAGAAGCAATGTCAATAAAAGTAATAATTAGAGCAATCCCATGTATGCTGTGTGGTGAAATGTGATACCAGCTGCATGTGGGTTGGACTTAGATCATGTCAGTGAAGTGTGTGTGAATATGGACATCTGTGCACGGGTCAGCAATAGGCCATGTAACTGTGTGTTGGAGTGTGGCAGTGTCAAAATGACTAGGGATGCACTGATCCAATACTGGTATCTGATATTGGCGGTGATACTGAAACATTTTCTGTATCGGATATCAGCTTACAAATACCGATTCAGCTGATATCCTGCTTTGGCATTAAAGTTCATGATAATAATGAGACTATTACTGGTTGTAATTGGTCCAGAAAGTCTCAGAATGTTTGAACTTTTATTTATACAAAGTTGTTCTGTAGTGACTTGAGAGATAAATAATGGTTACATAACACATTTGGATCAGTTTGGTCTTTTTTTTTTTTTTTTTGTACAAAGAGAATCCAAAAATTACATAATATTACTATTACTTAGTATTGTTAAAGAAGTAAAAAAAATGATACAGCTAATGTTTCATACCTTTTGCTTAATTTTTATAGTACAATTAAGCATGTATTGAAATATATGATATGATTATTGGGGAAAAAACAACAGTTGAGTGGGGGAAATAATGCCATAGTAGGTTAAAGCATTCACCCATCAACTTGAAGGTCAGTGGTTCCAACTCTGCTTGAGCACATATCCAATTTGTCTATTAAGCTTACGCCATTAACAGTATATAAAAGTATCTATTTATAAAGGTTACGCTATAAATGAAATCATGTTTGCACCTCTGATCTGCCCAGTCTCTTGAAGTATTAAATGCTTGTATGTAGAGCAGCCGTAAGTGCGCCGAGTCTAAACAAAGACCATAGTGTAATAAGTGGTCTATTTAAAGACTTCATACCAGGGAGGACTCTGGATCTGAAGCACCGTTTGTCAGTGCTCAGATCTCTGCCGTGACACTGACAGCACCAATCAGATTTACACACATTCTTTATTTATATCAATTAACACCATATTTAACTAAGTCTGCCCTTTATGATTTATCCCCAGCTCTTTACATCAAATAAAGGTCCACTGTGGAACTTTTCTGGCGGAGGATACACCACCTGCTTGTCTTTATATAGCGATGCATTGTCTGGAATGTTCCACAGCATGGCATAATTTTTTTTTTTTTTATCTCTATATCAAAGTATGACGACACTAGGCTAAGTTACAGGTCAGATCTGTGGAAAGGCGACTCCACTCACAGTGAGTCACATGTTTTGTTCCAGGGATTTTTCAGCAATAAATCACCTAATAAATGGGCCGTATAGTTTAATGCTATACCGTGAAACATTCCAGGCACATCACCAAGGGGACAATTAAATGAGGCCCTACCAGAAAAGTTACACAGTTCATCTTTAACAAAAACATACGTAATTTTTAAAAAATCATAACATTCTTCTTCTTCTTCTTCTTCTTCTTCTTCTTCTTCTTCTTCTTCTTCTTCTTCTTCTTCTTCTTCTTCTTCTTCTTCTTCTATTCTAAAATAACAATTTCACATAACAACTATTATTCAACATCACTTAATTAGGAAATTGCTCTAATAATACATTTCTTTGTATATATATTTTAGTATATAATAATATGACGTTAATTTTCTTTTGGGAAGTTCTGTGCAAGTGCAAACCTTATATCTGAGCCATACATTTGTAACCAGCCCTTGCAGTTCCTCCTCCCGGCCTCCTGTCTCTCCTCCTGTCTGCCATAATGAGACGTCGGATATGCACACTACATACTCACATTGAAAGCGTCGGTCACCGGTGGCTGCTGTGCTGATCCATCAAGGATAGCACCTTTTTACCCTGAATTCTGCCAACTCAGGAGGGCAATTAACACCTCCACCAGCTCTGGCCAGAAACAAGCCTGAGAAGTCTCCTCTGCGAGTCTCCAAGCCCCAGATCCCCATGCTATACTTCCTATGTGTGTGTGTGCATATGCTGACAGAATAGAGCGGTGTGCAGGTAAAATAATTATGCACAACCTCTTGAGACTCCACACCAGGGCATTGTGGGTATTTTTGTTTGTTTTGGCCATTTCCTCTTTCCACAGCATGAATGAAATATCAAATGTACCTCCGTGGCCAGGTGCCTGCTTTACAAAGAGCATTCATCTGCATATTAGGATTGATGCTTAGGGGAGATGCAATCAGAATCCACGAGCACACTTCTTAAATTAATATGCGATATCCGATCACCCAAAAGAAAAGCTCTTTCATGAATATTCATTAGGCTTAATGTGGATGTCTGCAGCCGATTCCAGCGTCGATAGGAATAAAACATCCTTAATATTCTTAATTGGGCCCGGTCCCAGGACTGCTCCGGTTTCATCTCATAAACATTTGACGTGACCGACTCAGATCCAGTGGCCTAAACTCAGAATATTAAAATGGGTGACCTCTGATCAAGGCAATTAACCCACTCTATCAATTATCAAATGGAGCACAGACAGCACGTTCACATTCACTTACTGAATAAAGATTCCAGCTTGACCAATTCGGCCCAAATTCCCTCTCTAGGGCCAGAGGACACAAGAAAACATACAAACTAGAGTTAAAACTGTGTATCAGCCAAAAACAATGCTCAGATTGAATTGCAAGGCTTGAATCGTTATATAGTTTTAATTAAAGGTGCACTGTGTAACCTGCTTTCTTCCATGGAGATGTTATAAAGTTGCTTGGAATCCTAGTGTCTTAGACCAGAACAATCAAACTGAAAATGTCTTCTGGATGCGAATTAAAATGTCTTAATTTCAAAAATGTGTGCAGATGACTACTATTGTAACACTTTTTACTTTGGATCACACATGGGAGAATGAAAGATTACAGGTTCAGATTTCAGATTTCATCTCCTCGCACCAATTGCCTGGAATGTTCCACAATATAGCATTAAACATCTATCTAGGATTCGACTCGGAAAGTTACATATTTTACCAAGTATTATACTGAATTAGCAATACTGACAACCGTAAAAACAGTAGAACAAACATTTATTTTAATCCACAACAGTAGTTTTAATTGTTCTTATTTGGAGATAGAAGTAAACCTAAGATCCCCCAAAATAACTTAAGCAAAAACATTCAATCTATGCAGAAAAAAAGGCTATTGTGTGTGTTGTGCTATTTCCAAGCTTGGAGAAATTTGTCTTAACACTGACTAATGTTCAATAACTTCACATTTCTACGCATTATATACATGATGATGTACGTTACACTTAGAAGCATGCAATTTTAGGATTTGGTGATGAATTTGTGTTGTTTTAGAATATATATTTTGCAAGTACAAATTCTTAATTAAAAATGTGTTTGGAATTTGGTGTGTGAGGCATTGCATGAAGTCTGTGCTTTCCACCTCTGATTTCAACCATGAAAAATCAGCCCAGGATTGTGTCAGTAAAACCATTTGATTCAGCCGGTCCATTTATGAGCAGATTTAGACTTGATCCAAATGCTCTGAAAGCAGCCTTGTTTGTCCAGGCCTTTGAAGGGGAATGCACGGCTGCTGCACTTGCCATCCGTCACCGTTCTTTTGCGGCGCAGGGGCAAGTGGACGAGTGTGAAACCCGAGCTTGCCCTTACACAAACACATGCGACTTCAAAAATAACAAAGCAACTCCTGTGACAACCACTGGGACAGACTCACAGCAGGCAGCACGGATAGCATTACACAGGGCCTTATAGGCGCTACCATAAAACCCAATACATCTGATTACTAAACACAGCACATGTACATACTTGTATTTATTTCATCATATCTCTTTCACATTGCATTACTTCATACAGCCTTTGGAGATAAAGAGAGCTTTCATATGAATTAAGTGTTCTGCATTTGGATTTCATTTTCACAGTTCTTGGATTAGATGCTCTATTCTTGTAATATGGGATTAGGCGAAATTGAAAAGGAGAAAAGCAGTGAAGTGAATCTGCAAAAGTATGTTGACAGACTCATGGTTCATACAGAAGGCAAACAAAAAGAAGTCCAAGTACTGTAACAAATCTAGTAAAGGTGAACAGACATAAGGAACACCTCTTAGTTGTCATTGCTTTTCAGTTTACAGGATTACTTAAAAATGTATGAATGAAACTATATACTTTTCCAGGTAGGTTTTTTTTTTTTAATGAGGGATAAAGAGGTAGTATTGGTTTGTCAAAATTGTCTACTTTTGTATAAAATGTCATCTTAAAGTTAAAGGGCTCATATTGTGCTATAGATACTCTATGTTATAATGTTATTTCCTCATCAAAAACATACCTGGAGTTGTATTTCGTTTCATTCACCCATGTTTGACACACATATCCTGCATATTTTGGATGTGTTCTTCTCTCAAAATGATATAATGTAGTAATACATGTGGCCATACCGGCTTGTCAAAGCCTGATCCCGTCAGATCTCAGAAGCAAAGCAGGGCTGGGCCTGGGTAGTACTTGGATGGGAGACCGCTGGGAATTCCAGGTGCCACAGTGGGGCGCCAGTGGCAAAAACTGTTGTTGTGTCCTAAGGCATGACACTTCACCCACATTGCCTAGTATGAAAGTGGTGTGTGCATGGCAGGACTCCCTTGAAAAAGAGATTAGTAATCTCAATGGGACTTTCCTGGGCAAATAAAGGTAAAAAAAAAAACATGAAGTGATCCAATGTGTTTTAAACTCCATACACCTTCATTAGAATCATTTGACTAATTTCAGACCTGGAATTTCCAATCTCTTTTGAACTAAAGGTAAAAAAGTAGCTGTAAACTTGAAAACTATCACTACATCACAAGCTTTGGAGACATAAAAGTTTACTCAAACATGTGTGAATGAAACAAAACTGTTATGTATGTTTTTGATGGGATAACAACATTCTAACATGGCTCAAAGCTTAAATTTTAGATAAGGACCTTTAAACATGTCCCTACAACTGGTCCTGTAGCTGTGAGGATTGCTTCTGTGTGGCAGCAGAGTGTCCCATTGTCCTGAGGTGCATCTTCAGAGTGCAACTTAATGCCATGGCCGTATTTAGAAGACAATTCCAGGATTAAATTTAGCAGCCGAACGCACGCTGCCAGCTACTGTCAGACAACTGCAGAGGTAGTATCCCTTTCACAGAGCGGCCTCCGTGCCCACTCCTATAATCCGGACAATGGAGAACTGGCAGCCTCAACTGTTCTGTGAGCCAGTGCATCTGCAAACATTACTATAGGAGTCACTGTGGTTTAATGCAAATCTGTGTGTTTTAACTTTTGGTGAACCCAGACATTTATGCACAAGCTCTGAGTCCAATAGCAATGGAAACTCTGTCAACCCTATATATTTTTGTTTGTGACAAGATACAAGAATGGTCCCCATGCCATAGTATCAATGCAAATGATTTTATGCAGTAATTTCGTGAATGAATAAAACTAGACTTTAATTTAACCAAAATAGTCCCACTGAGATTTGAAGTCTCTTTTCAGGGGAGCCTATTGTACATGTATTAAGTGGTTCTAAGGCTCAAAAATATTGTTCATTCATTTAACCATGATAAAACATATTGTATGTAGAATTGATATTTGGTAACAGAAGATTTTTTTCCCCAATGCATTCAATGTGAACATAATTTGGAGAAGTTTAGACTTTTATCTGTGACGCAACATTCTGTGAAAATGCAAACTGATGATTTTTGAGTGCTCAGAGAAGACAATTTTGGATTAACTGATTCAGGAAACTACCATGAATGAAGCAAAATACAACTCCAGGTACATTTTTGTTCATGACTGAACATTATATCTCCATGGAGACAAACAGGCGTTGTCATCAGGCTGGGTTAAAGGTCAGATCTGTGGAGAGGAGACCACGCTCACAGGAAGAATGATCTTTTTTTAAGTACTATTTCAACAAAACTAATGCCTTTGAATAAATCCAAGTAAGATGTTTAATGTCTATACTGTGGAACATTCCAAAAGAGCCAAAAAACAAGAAATACAAGCCAACACTCTAGCAGAAAGTTACATAGGGCACCTTTAATCAAAAGTGACCAAATCCCAAGCCCTTTTCCAACTGTAACAAGGGGATATTTTGTCAGAGGAAGTGTTCTTTCAGTGTGGAGCAGGTATCTGTCAGCAGCCTGTATCCTTTTAGGTTACAAGAGGAGGAAGCAGCCTTGACCAGAGCCTCAACACCCCCACGCTACCACCCAGCTGCCCCAGTGCACTGTGCAGGGCTGTGGCAATAAATCCACCCCCCCACCCTGCCCCACCTCCCATTCACACGCACACACACACGCACACGCACACAGCTGGATGGGCACAAACTAGATCTGCACCTGCGTTCACACAAATGTCCAGCAAGCTGCTGAGTGATAATTTTTTTGCATATGGTCCAACAGTATTTCCTGTCAAATGAAATACTAATAATGGCATCGTATTTTAAATTCCTGTACCAGAAAAGATAGCATTTATAGTTAGAGGCCTAAAGAGTGACACTTACAGAGGTTGTTACTTCTATTCCCATAGTCCTTCCAGCTGCTCAGATTTACAGGTGCCACTGACCCTTTCACCAGAGGAAATCTCTATGGCAGTCTGGCCCCCTCTGTGACTCTCCAAAATGACTTTTTCTCATTCCATTGCCTTAAATATGAAGACACTAAAAATACAATAGAAAACAGTATCAGTACAACTTTTGTTAGGGCAAGTATAGTTTAAAATGTAAAAGGAAAAGGGTTCCACAAAATTGTTTGGGCCATTCAGCTTTCTGATTTCTGATTCTGAATTGCTCAGGTGCACAATGTACATATTCTGGTGGGCTGTGAGTCACCTGATAGTCTTCAAGCTGTAAAATTATGCCTTATATTAGAATGTGTGAGGTATGGTGTCCAAATAATGTCCCTTGTGGATCAATAAAGTTTGTTTAAGTCTATGTCTATCTGTTATCACTTTGCTTGGAATGTTCCACAGTGTGGCATTAAAAAGTGTTTATTGCAAAAAAGCAGGTCATGGACCCATATTACACACCAGAAAGATGATTACACATCCAGTTTTGTAAAAATAGACTCATGAACCTGGCTTTATCAGAAAAGGCCAAGAGCCTAGAATCAATATAGAGGCAGAGAGGTGCACAGTTGGAAAAGCTCCCACAAACTGGAATTTATTTAGATGTCAATGGCTTCCCTCTCCCCCACCAATGATATTCATCTCATTTGCCAAGTGTGACCCTTCCGGATGTGTAATAGGAGCACTTGAATGAGACAAATCCTGCTGGTTAAGATGGATATTTACACATTTGTATAGCAGCTTGGCACCCTAATGACAAAATAATTAATCTATGTTACAGGTCCTATCTTAAAACTGTGCATAATAAAGCCATTAACTGCACAGAATCGAACCCCAGGGAATCAGTGCACTACCATTGAGAGCAGCAGCTAAATGGAACAGGACTAGGCCTTCTGTCCAAATGGGATCAAAGCCCATTGACCCCCTTGTACACCATTAGGGAGAATTAATTTGCTGCATATCAAAACACTATTAAAGGACAGAGGTCAGAGTCAAGTGGGAGCCAAAAAGCTATTGATTGAAAAGATCACGCTCACACTGAGGAATGCACAAGAGTGAGTTTCCTGGACATTATTATATTAGCGCTCTGCACCAATTCATTAAAGGGGAGTAGACGGATGTAATGTAAGAGGGTCAACACCTTATAACAACTTGGAGATGTTATTGCTTTGCCTGGAATGTTCCACATTTGCCAACAAACTATTATCTATTAATGCAAAGTATAAAGCAGATGACACCACCAGGCCAAGTTACAGCTCAGATCTGTGGAGAGGCAAACTGCACATAGTAAAAGTGGAAGTTTGTTAAGGTCATTCTTGACAATAAAAACACCTGTAATTGTAATGACCAAAAGAAAATGTATCAGCATTTGTCAAATGTCTTTCAATATACAGAAACATTAAGGTGATCAAGAAGAATCAAACCAGGTTGTTGTATGAAATTGTCAACATTCACACATGACCCACAATGGAAAGCTGTATGTTAATCTAAGGATAACATTCAATTGTGTTTTATTAGTTAAACTACTGGCCTCTAGATCATCTATTGACACAATAAAAGATCAGTCACACCACACACCAGTGTTTTTCCAGTATTTGACCTTTTGAACACATTATTATATCATCAGAAATACGGCAATAATTTCCTCATTGTTGTGTAACTGTCTATTATTTATAAGAAGCTTAGAAGCATCATCTTGACTTTAGCACCTCACATTATCATTCTCACGGGGAAACCTGCTTCAATAGTCACTCGTTTACAAGCTCCACATCCTTCCAGCTTGGAGCATGTTCCAACAACATATTGTCATGAGTTGTCCTGGCTGTAAACCAACTTCTAAGAACCTTGCTGACGTCTTCTCACACGCAAACAACCTCCCTGAACCTCTTATTTTGGTGCTTTTCTGCCTCATATTCTACACTGGCTCCAGTATTTTAAAAAGATAGGAAAGGCTTGTTTAACTGGATGGCCTCTTGCCTCGCCCAGCCCTCTCTGATCTAAAACTATTCCGTTTCCTGATAAACACTGGCGGTACCTGACATTTTTTCCCAACATGGGGATAGTGGCACGGGATTCTCAGGATGGGACCTAACCGTTCTGGGCACTTCCTCCTCGCATCACTCCCCTGAACCCCCTCCCCACCACCTCTGAAGTGCACCTCTTGCGTGTTTATTGCCCGTCCAGCCCCAGTATGAAAACAAATGCAGAGCCGACCAGCTAGCTTTGATGTGCCGTTTCCTGGTGGGTTATTTACGTGTGTTTCTCACGATTTGGGTTTTCTTTTCTCTTTCATTTGATTACTATGCATTTCCTAACACATTTGCAGTCTGACCCCAGTGGACAATGTGGGGACTTTAATGGCTTCTGCTCAGAGGAAGCTATAAAGCCCCTTTGAGGTGCATATATTTTTTTCCGGTTAAAGTGTGATGGACAAGGCAAATTATGAGAATCACAATTTTAAGAAAAAACAAAAAACGAACTACTGTAGAAACCAAAAATATAGATGATTTTTTCCTGTAAAATAAGAAAAATAACTGCAGTAGATTATCATTATTTGGCCTGTATTTCTTTGACTCATGATATCTCATGAATGGGAGTTCTTGTTATTTTTACACAAATGTACTGTGCAATGGAAAAGTAATTTACTGACTTAATATTTTGACAATTTTAATGGTAAAATTCTTGAGGTCTCACCTGCCACTTCATACTTCGTATTGTTATATGATTTCTCTTTTATAGGACTTAAGTTTATCCAACCACAGAATGAAAACCTTAAATTCAAATCCCAAAGTCTGATAAGGTATCCCACAAGGGCAGGCATATTATACCCCGTGAAGGTTAGAGATCAGTGAAATTGATAGAAGTTATCTTTTAGTCAATGGCCTTACACAGAAATTCACTGATAGACAACAAGGCCAACAAAAAGGTGGAATTAGACACTCAATTTTTCTTAAAACGTGTATTTAAGAAACATGTTGAGATTGTGTTTCAGCCAAAAGGAGAATATAACCCACAGCCTCAATAGCTGTTATAAAAGTTAGTGTCAAAAAACATTCATATCATTCATTTTCATGCACGCTTTCCTGATTTCATAAAACCTAAAGAAAAATTATGCCTTGGAATACGCATCGTCCAAGTTTGTGGCTTAAAGTTGAAACCATTTGAGGACCACCTCTGAGTTAGACCCCATAAAAACATTTCAGTAAAATGACCTAAAATACAGAAGTGAAGTCAGCTGTAATTAACCGGACTTCCCTTTAGGTCTGAGCAGTGAGCTGACCAGCAGATCTGCCTGCCTTGACCCACACACTCCTTTACTTCAGCAGATAGATCAAAAAAGGCATATCGTCAGTGAAAACGCCACCCTGTTTGAGCCAAGATGGGGGATACCATTAGAGACCCTGCCACAGAGGGTCAGAGCTGAGCCTGGGTAAGTGTCCCAGGCTCACTTTGATGTATGGTCCACTGCTGTATGGTCCAGGAGTTTAGGGAAATGCACTTTGTAACTAGACCCCAAAGTGCTTCAGGTTTTTTGGGTAATTTTTATGGGGTTCTATACAAAATTATAAGCTGTGATTTGATATACTTCCTTCCATGCAGTAATTTGGAGATTAATTTGGAGTGATTTTACAGTTTTATGTTGGTCAATCATCTTCACATAGGTTAAGGATGGTCACATACAAGCATTTCTTTGCTTGCTGGATTTGTCTAGACCCAATTAAGAAGGGATTTACAGCATTTTATGAATGATGCCCTACCAGATGAAATCTTCACCATTTATCCATGATACGCACTAAATGAATCTGACTGTACATGGGGAATACTCGTGTCTGAAATATCTCCAATAACAGGTCAAGAAAGAAAATCATTTGCAACCACATTGAAGCGTTGGAGCATTTTGAGTTTTCCACATACATGAGTCCAATATTTACCTCCTTTATATTACTATATAACGTTTGTAGTGTGTGCTCAACCACCTGCTTGTTTTTATACATTATTGCTTTAGAATGTTCCATAGTACAGCATTAAACTTATCTATCTATCTTATTTATTCAGTTACATTAGATGACTGGTGCTTTTATTGCTGACAAATACATGAATCCTTGTTGTCACAGATCTGATTGGTAACTTTGTCTGATAACATCACCTGCTTGTCTTCATGGAGATACATTAGTTTTATCCCATACAGTGGTGCATATTCTAGGCAAAGCAAAAAACATCTCCATGGAAATTAGCAGGTAGCATAGTGAAATCTCCACCAGAAAAGTTAGATAATTCACCTTTAGGTTTGTGGACAACCATCACATCAGACCTAATGCAATATGGTATCTCTATTGAAGTACATTATCAAGACTAGTCCCAATTAACCACTCATCTGTCACTGGGTCTCCCACTGTATCCGCCGTGAGTTTAAGTCACTGCAACTGCCAGATCCTGCCCATGACAACCAGTGTACTGCAGCTTAAATAACTGCAGTGTTTGGTGGATAGACATAACTATGATGGGCAAGGGTGAGGGAGGGGGGCACATAAAAGGCCTGGCAGTGGGCAGATTTGGAGAGTGCGACTGTGTTAACCAGTCTGGCATGTTTTCGCGTCGCAGTTGGGACCCTGATGACAGAGGGGTCTTTGGGAATTTAAGAGCAATGGCTTCTTGAGTGGGCGTTTTCCTCCAGAGAGCACTGGTCAGGAAGCACGGTTTTCCTTTCAAAGCGTGCGGACCTTTATTTATATTACATATTTTCATCGCCAGGACTCTTTCAAAGGCCTGTTTACCCATTTTGCCCCACTCTTTTTCCCCTTCAGCTCCACACAGTGACAATGAATCTTTTTCCAAAGCGCAGTTTGCCCAGTGGTGTGCCAGTGTTTGCATGTGACAGGAACAGTCAAAGTGTTATTGTTGAATGTGGATAGAGTGATGAGAATGTAGCATGGTTGTTTGGCATCACCTGTTTTCCAGAGAATAAGCAACAGCGAGAAAAAAAAGAGAGAAAAAAGTAGTGAAAGCCTTGAAATAACTGGATGCATGCCACAGACGTCAAGACATTTGGGTAAAAATGCCTTTGTGTCAGTCTGCATGTTTTCTCTGATAATTATTGTTTACCAAAATTAAAATAAGCAAGGCCAAATGGAGAAATAACTCAAATTTGTTTACACTTTGTAGCATAGTATTAGGTTGGTAACTGTGTAATGAGGGCTGAATGCAGCTTTCCACTTTCATTAGTACCATAGAAATACTAATCATATTTCCTGATAATTTACTTAATATGGGTCTTCTTTTGGATTAAATTGATGAAAAACTGTATAATAATGTTTGTAATGTGCAATTTCTATGCATTTACCACAATTACACTCTTAGTTACAATCTTGTTACCATGGTATTGTTCTTGTACTCATGGTTTCTGTTAAGCAAAATGACAAAAGATCACAATTTAACACTGGTAAAGGATCTTCAAATACCAATTACTTTATATTTGGGTAAGGTTCAGTTTTATTTACTTTTGTACTTTACATGTTAATGGTTGTTATTAAATGTGCACTTTTCTGGTCTGAATGGAGCTGTTTTTTCCATTCAAGTGTGATTCAAACTTGTACATGCTAAATTAAAGGGTCCCTATTGCACTATTTTCTGATCTTTGTTAAGTTGTTTCCTCATCAGAAACATACCTGGAATTGTACTGTGTTTCATTCACACACATTTAAAACACATCTCTTGCATATTTAGGGTGAGTTCTTCTCTCTAATGGAAAACACTCCTTATGACTGGGTGATTTCAGTTCGAGAGAAGAACTCAGCCTAAATATGCAGGGTTTGTGTGTTAAACATGTGAATGAAACCAAACACAACTCCATGCATGTTTGTGATGAGGAAATATTATAACAGAGATCAGAAAATAATATATTATGTACATTACCCGATGTGCTGTACCCTGCATAATAGTTGCTGTAACCACTCCTGACCCCAAACTGGAAATGTATTTGGACAATGTCAGCGTCCTTTCCCATAAACAGTGATAATCATGTCAAACACTGAGTGTCACATCCCCTTTGACAAACCACGGTGGCATCATTAACCATGGTTAGGTCTAGACAGCTGATAAATGAGTCATCCATCAAAGGGTGCCATATCAGGGAGTCCTGATCATTACAACCGCAAACACTGAGGTCATGTGACACACAGCTGCTCCAGCCATTGGTCCAGCCCCTCAGCTAATCAGCACATACTCAGGGGAATTGGAAACAAAGAAATATGAAGTTTCAACAAATAGGTACAAGGAGGTTATTTGGATTTGAATAAATAATTAACATTTGCACATGATGAGTAATAAGTGTTACATTTGAGACGTGAACTGACCCCAAGAAGAGTATCAGATGTGGTATACAGTATGCTGACGCAGTAAGCAAAAGATTGTTAGAGAATTTTGATGCTTCCGAAATAAATTTGGTTTTTTGCCTTTTTTTTTTTTTTACAAAAAGGAAAATTGGTAGGCTGAGCAAGCCCTCTTGTGGTGTTTAGTGTTATCTGGTAACTGGTGCCACATTGTCTGTCTTTCTTTTTTACCCATTTGTTGCATCTCTGGTGGAATTTGGAAGGTCTGAAAGAAATTAAGAAAAAATTGAGGTTGACATCTTTTGTGTTTGTTTTGATTTTTCAAAATTTAATAACTACTTTCAGAGACTGAATATCTTTAAACATAAAACTCTCACCACCAAGCCCTGGCAAAGTAAAATCTCAAATGTAAAAATTGATCCAAGTTTCCAGTTAAAACTTTGAGTCTTTCCTTTCCAGCTGCCTAACTTGAAAGTGCCTTGTGGAACAGGTGAGTCCAGGTGAGAGCCTATAGCACCTCTGCGATGCCCCAGTTCAACTGCACACTTCTTAATTAATTAAGCAGAGGTGGTGATGCAGCAGCCCCCGGGACCCATGGGTAATCATACAGGGCAAATTACAGCATGTTGAGCCTGGAGGGGAGCTATAGACACCGATGTCACTGTTGATTAATTTCTCTGTATAGATGGTGACAGCAGTGTGCATGTGTAAGCTGTCAGGGAGCACCCCAGAGTCTATTCATCACAGGGCGGGGGGAGGGAGGGGGAGGCTGTGCCCAGAATCAGTAACTGTGTCTGTTTGTGCACAGATGGGACTCCTGGTGCGGGTGTTCATTATGATACAGCTACTAGGGGGGTTAATTCACCTTAAAAGCACACTTTAATTACTATAAAACTGAACAAAATGTATGTATTGTGTCATCTGTTTTTTTTTCTTTTGTATTCACACACTTGACTAAAATTTGAATTAAACGTTAAATGAAATATAGAAATGTTCCTTTCTCATCCTCCTCAGATTCTCCAAATAGACTGCAATCCATTACTTCTGAATCAGAAAAATCTTTATTGCCATTGCAGTGACCAAAATTTACTGAATAGAAAATAGGTGATATGGTGATATATGGCAATTTAAAACAATATCAAAACATCCATCCATCTTCTCCCGCTTAATCCGGCTGGGTCGTGGGTGCAGCTTGCTGCCCAATCCTCATAGCACCTGACTTCCCCTATGAACCCCTCTGCAGGTGGGGAGCCCACAGGAGGGTGGACGTCATGGTCCTTGATGTTAGTTCATAGGGTGCTGCATGTTTTGGGTTGATGGGGGAAACCGGAGTACCCGGAGGAAACCCATCCAGACACGGGGAGAACATGCAAACTCCACACAGAAAGGCCTGGACGACCCGGGGATCAAACCCGCAACCTTCTTGCTGTGAGGCCTGAGTGTTGCCACTCAGCCACCGTCAAAACATATTAGGACATGCAACATGGTATCTTAAACTTTCCACTTGGGGGTTGGGATGAATAGTATGAATAAAATTGTGAAAAGAGTGCGTAACGTTTTCCATTCGTGACTCACTTATGGGTCAGTATATAATGTGAAGAACTGCATTGTTATGCCCTACGGTCACTTTCAAACACATTTTTCTGTATTTTAGCTAAACAAAGGTCAGTTTATGGCACTCTTTAGTTTTGGCAGATATAAAAAATGGTCAACAATAGAGACAACTGGGATATTTCTTGTATAAAACACAGAACAAATCACTGGTTTTGTATAAATCTGATAGTACACAGAACACGGGCTACAGGGAGTAAAAGAGGCACTTATTGACATTGTTTGCACTTTTGGAAGCTGAAACAATAAACACACTTTCTCTGACATTCTATTTAGGAAACAATCCCACTAACAAACCACTAACAGTGAGGTCCAAACTAGGAAACACACCTGCTGTGCATATTAGCATGCCGGTGTGTTAGCATGTTCCGCTCATTCTGTTGCATGTGCCTGAGCGTACAACATGTAAACAAGATGGTGACACTTGATAAGGCATTCCAGATGATAAACTGCCATTGGTGGAACGTAACAAAGAAAAAAAACAAAAAAAACAACAGAAGGATTATTTTGAGTATATTTGTAGTTTGAGTAAACAAATATAATGAATAAACAAATAAACAACAAGAATAAAAAGTTTGATTGAACAAAATGATGCACAAATCTGCATCAAATCTGCGCAAAATACTTTTACTTTTTACTCTTTAAGGGTACACACCATGTAACATTTTTGGGGTGGGTCGGTCATCTGCTTGTTTCTATGGATATGTCATTGCTCTGCCTGGAATGTTCCACCGTATGACATTAAATAGCTTTACATTTATTCAATTACAGGTGGTTTCATAGTTCAAAAATACCTAGAAAAAACACATTCTCACATTCTGACAGACAGGGATTCCTCTCCACAGATCTGACATGTAAGTTGGTCTGGCTTGGTTTCCCTTAAGATAGAAAGGTTTAATACCATACTGTGAAACATTCCAGACAAAGCAGTCTCCACAGAGAAAATAATTTGACAGGCCCTGCACCAGAAAAGTTACATAAAAACCCATTAAGTAACAAAACCGAGTACTTCTTCCACCATTTCAAACATGTTCCAGGAGGGGAGGGGTGGGTGATGGTGGCCTGGATGGTGGCTCACAAAGGAAATGTATTGATTAACCTTATTACCAAAAGCATCCGTCTTGGGACAGTACAGACAGGGCTGAGTGGGAGTGGGGGGTTCCTCCTCTGCTGACGGACTGATTACTGTGTGGGCCCTGAGGAGAACAAATGGCCCTCGCCTGTCCACACACACACAATCCAACATTTCCACACTCATTTACAAACGCTCTGTACCACACGACATGGCAAAAGTCATTAGAAGGTGTAATGGTATTTTACTTAGCCTTACATATTGTGAGCATGTAAAATTGTATGATATGATATCACATTGCTAATAATAAAAGTCAAATGGTTATGCACTGGTCTTTGGTCAAGCTTAAAGTGCCTATTACACTATTTTTGAGCTAGGGTATAATGCTGTTTCCACAAAACAAACATACCTGGAGTTGTATTTTGTTTCATTAACTCATGTTTAACACACAAACCCTGCATATTTTCTCTCAAACAGACAACACTGTTCCACCTTGTGAAATCATGTTGTAATACAGGAAGTGCTCCACTGTGTCTTTAAACTCCATACACCTTCACTACAATCATTTGGATAATTTCTGCCCTGGAACTGCTAACCTCTACTGAACAAAAAGGAAAATTTGGCTGTAAAAACTACATTTTCATGACAATAGAGGATTTTGAGCTTTGGTGATATAGAAAGACTAATAAACTACAATTACATGTGTAAATGAAACACACCACTCCAGGTATGTTTTTGAGGAGGCAACAACAGTCTAACATGGCTTAAATCTCACAAGAGTCAATTCTGTATAATGTAGCACCTTGTCTATGTCTAATGTGATCCACTGTCCAAACGCTACCCCTACCTAGCATAGGTAGGCAGGGGTAACATGCAATCCTCCTGTTTGCATGCTGTAGTTGTGTCCTTGGGCAAGACATGTCACCAATTTGGCAAAATAAATGTGACATGTGAGTGATTGTGGCTGGAAATCAAAAAGGCCGGTGGTGCAGATTGTTTTCTATCAGTCTACTCCGGGGCATCTGTGACTAAAAAGGAGCTTACTACCTCCAAATGTGAAGTGAATGAACATTTACTACTGTGTGGGACTGTCAAGCTTCTAAAATGCAACAATGTGAGTTTTTTTTTTCTTATTCAAATAATGAATTTCCATAAAGTTAACCGAGAACTGATATCCACATAGGCAAAAGTAACAGCAAACTTGAACACTAAAGTCTATATTTTGCATCATGGAAAACCAAGGAAGCAGTCTCTCATCATTTTGCAATCAGAAATAACATGCCCTAAGCGCCTTATGAAAACTATGTGCCTGTATATAGCACCCTGCAATTTGTCTTAATCACATTTCACTTTAATGCTCCTCTTCCCCGACTTTATCGATGAAACAACGCAATTACTTAGTTCAATATTTCCCACATTAGTGCGTGTTGGAAGTGCTTCTCACATCCATTTATCTGTATGGTGTTTTAAGCAGCAAAAACCAACTCCAGACTTCATTCATATTTGATTCTATTGAAAATGAAGCTGCCAGTAACTCATGACCCTAAGTAGGTGCATAAAGAAAGAAAGTAGAAACTCAGAACATTCATCTATTACTAATACTACTAATACAACTATCAAGAACATATGAATTATTGCCATTTTCTTAGACTTTTTGAGCTATTTCCTGGTTTGAACATTATCACTTCTTATTGTTGTTGGACAAAGGAAATTACTTTTGCAATGTGCTGAGTTCTGGGATGCTCAGGTCTGTTTGGGTCACGATGTGTGTTGCCATCTTGGATGCTACAAAAATGAGGTCATCTTTTTCTGCTGTTTCACCAAATTTCTTCAGAGGCCCAGGAGATATTGTTTCATACAGCTACAGTCTTTTGTGGTAACCTTATTTACTGTATAGCACCCTGGTTTAGCGCATTGATATTGGTTAAGAAGAAAGTGGAAAGAGGGAGAGAGCATGTTGTGTTACTGAGATCAATCAATAGTCATCTTCCTCTTCCCTTACTGTAAATGTGCTAAAGTATTTATGAATTAATTGATTTCTCTCATTCAAATAACAAGAAAGCATAACATGGAGTGTAAAATGTGGTGTGGAGGTCATAGGATAATGTCTGAACATAAATAAATATCAATAAATAGAAACACTCATGTTAATGAGTGCGAAAGTGATAGACAAAACAGAAGCATGCAAATAAATAAATAATGTCATATAAACTGGTAAAGTGGCCATACCGGCTTGTCAAAGCCTGATCCCATAAGGGAGATGAGATCTCAGAAGCTAAGCAGGTGAGCAGTGAGGGGTCAGTGGCAAAAGCTGTTGTTGTGTCCTTAGGCAAGACACTTCACCCACATTGCCTAGTATGAAAGTGATGTGTGCATGGCAGGACTCCCTTGAAGAAGAGATTAGTAATCTCAATGGGACTTTCCTGGTTAAATAAAGGTTAAAAAAAAGTATTAAACTACATTTATTCACAATGAAAACACATCCTGTCAGAGTGTATTAAAAAGAAATACTACAACTTATATTTTAAAACCATCCATCCATCCATCCATCATCTCCCGCTTAATCCAGCTGGGTCGCGGGGGCAGCGTGCTGCCCAATACTCATAGCACCTGACCCCCCCTATGAACCCCTCTGCAGGTGGTGAGCCCACAGGAGGGTGGACAACATGGTCCTTGATGTTAGTTCATAGGGGTATATATTTTTAAACCATATTATTTTATTCAGAAAAAAAGAATATGTTTCTTATCAAGTAACTAGAGCTTTTTTTTTTAAGCTGGATGCCTTTCCTGTCATCACAAGGCAAAGAAACAGTTGTGTGTTGTGATTGAGCAAGGTTTGATAGAGAATTACTCTGGTCGATGGGCAAGTACTCCGCAACATCCGTGGAACAAAACCATCGCCTACTTCATATATTAAACTGAAAATTTGTATTAAAAATTTGAAATACACTTCTCACTATTTATGTATAAGCCCCTGTTCTTCAGAAGTCCTTTGTGGTGCGTAGAAGGTGAGTGTGGTCTGGTGAGGCCGAGGATGGATTGGTGCGTGTTTGTCAAAGCGATGCATTGAGTTTTGGTGAAGGTCAGTCCCATTGTGGCCTGGACTGTAATAACACAGTGACAGATTGGACACAGGAGGAGGCATTGCTAATGTCTGTATCCACATAATACAGCATTACTGAGCTGTGCGCAGTAATCAAGGTGAGGTACAGGTGAGGATTTTAAAGAGTACTCCAAACAGTAATAGTGTACATCAGTATTTTTTGGTTTATAATTTGGGACGTCTTTATATTTGATATCTTTATGTGGAACGCGCTCATGTGGTGTATGGTTACATCTTTATACTAATTTCTCTACCTCCAAAATCAGCAACATCTAGGATCTCCTGTAAATGAGATTAAAGTAAAGGTTTAGATTAGATTAAAGGTTAAATTCATGTTAAAGAAGACCTATTGCCATATTGCCGATCAACACCGTCACCACCATACTCCCACTGCTCTGTACTTACTTCATTCTCCATTTTTATTTTCTTAATCATTGATACACCTAGGGTACGGCAGCATCGCATAGTCATTTTGGTACAAATGAAAAACATCTGCTACTCGCAAGTGTGGTCTACAGCTATCCATAGGAGGTGCTGACAACTTCACTTCACTTTGCTGTGAAGACTTTTACGGCAACATCAGCTCCCATTGGGCATCACGGTTTTCTAACATGGATGTCCGCGCACCTTAGATTTTAATATTTAAAATGCACAAACTGTAACATGATGATCCACGAGTGTCAGAGGTCAAGGAATTAGTGGGAGGCAGCCTTCTTGACATAGTTCGGATGTAAAGGAAGAGGAACTTTTAATTTAAACCCACCCATTCTTAGAAAAAGAAGCCACCTACAGCTGCAATTTAAATGTGTTCTGTTTTCACGGAACAAAATAGCACTTCTGTGGTTGGTAGTTCTAATGCGCTCCAGATTATGGACCACCACAGTCTGAGGTATAGAACTGTATGTCTGCCCTGTCTGTGTTTGCAGCAGTCTAAATCATGTGATGTCACTGGACCTCTCCTCCCAGGCTTATAAAAGGCACTGCTGCACTTGGGTGGTATTGAATGGAGACTTGCAGTAGACAGTTTATTAAAAAATGGGGAAACATGTTGAACAAGCTCCTTCCCCTGGCTCTGTCTAACAACCATGTGAGGAGAATGGTGTAACCAACCACTCTGAGCAAACATTGTGGTCTGACCGCCACTTATGATGCTGGATGGGATCTGAAGGTAGGCTGGCCAGGAGGATTCTATGAGGACAAACCGAGTGTATTTTGCAAGGAAACAAGCTCCATAATGTATACAGTTTCCTATTGTAGCACTTTCAAATTAAAACTTATCAGCATATATAACAGAAGTTTGGAAATCTCTTACTGGGCATTATCAGGGCATACATCACTGGCCTAACCGCCCTCCAGCTGTGATACTATCTACGTTGTTGAAGCAGAGACCACACGTGAAACCTTCTGGACATGCAAAACCAAGTGTATTTTTAGCGGAAACCTCCTCCAGTTTGACTTTTCTGCTGGAGATTTATGGCCTTCTCTCTCTCGGCAAATAAAAATGAGCACATGAATGAACTAAGAATACGAACCACCTATGGAAAACACTGAAGATAGTGTGGTTTTCATTTCCTTTTCTTACATGGAGGTTTTAAGCAAGTTCTTTAAAACACACAAAAAAAACACACATTAAAATATGTGACAGTGTATTCACATGTGTTTTCAAGCGTGTGTACGTTGACAGCACTATCTACATCCTCTCTGGGTTCGGTCCCATTTCCGTCGGGTAGTTCCAAAATAACTGGTCCTCTCTCACTCTTGTTGTTACTTCCTCTCAACACAGGAGCACATTGATCACGCAAGCTTCGGATTTACTATCTCTTCCTGAGATAGCCGCGAGGAAGAGGGCCATCAACACGTGAACACATCGGATTTTGTTTTAAACTTAAATATCCACGAGTATTAAAGGTCAAAAATTGCACGCAAAATTGACTCTTGTGAACTTTATAATGTTGTTACCTCAAAAAAATACCTGGAGTTGTGTGTTGTTTGCTGATCCGTTTATTATTAGTCTGTCTACATTTCCAAACGTCAAAATGCTCTGTTCCACCTTGTGATGTCATGGGGTTGTTGTTTTAAAATGAATAGCTCTTTTTTACCTTTTGTTCAGAAGTGGGCTGGAATTATCCAAATGATTCTAGTGAAGGTGTATGGAGTCAAAACACAATGGAGCATTTCCTGCATTACCACATGGTATCACAAGGTGGAACAGAGTGTTTCTGTTTTAAGAAGAACGCAGCCTAAATGTGCAGGATTGGTGTGGTAAAAGTGTGAATGAAGCACAACTTCGGCTATTTTTGAGGAAATAACATTATAGCATAGATCAGAACACAGAGCAAAGTGGCCCCTCTAAAAGTAGTTGGTTTGAATATATTTTTCTGTGATTATCTTGACGAGAAATTTATTAGAAATGTGCCTCACTCTGTCATGGTAAAGGATCAAGTTTTGCACAAAAAGTAAATTATTTGTCAGAAATATCCTTTTGTTTCTGTTCTTTTTATTTTCATCACCTCTTTTTTCGTCCCATTAGATTAGTTTTATTGTAAATGATAAACATAATATTACAATTTTGCATATCTTCAATCGATATATCGTCCAACTCTAATGGACAGTGGTTTTATCAATCTCAGTGTATCTTCAGCCATATAGGTTAACAATAGGTCTGTATATACAAAACAAAATAAATAATGACCATAAAAGGTGGGAATTAATGAACCTTAGATTTGTTTCCTTAGATGTGGCATTTCCTATCATTGTTTTGAATGTGCTTCACTTGGTTGTAGTTTCGCCAGCCATGTGGAATGCATGGGAAAATCAGTGTTGATTAGTTCAGGTGAAAGAGCCGTGTCTACTGGATATTTTATGTGCTAAAAATAAGATGGCCGACTGATTAGTGAAAGCTTGTTTTGAAGTTGGACTGAAGAGCTATTGTTGACGTCATGTGCCTCAAAATGAAGTGCTGCTCAGTCCAATCAGCGAGCTGCCAGCAGGACTATGCTGGTGTATTAACTGTATTTACACTTCAACATTCAGCACCCCAAAACAGGAATCTAAACCAGGATTAAAACCAAAACTAAGCCTGAACTAGACCAGGACTAAACAAGGTCTAGAACAGGATCTACATCAGGGCTAATATGGCCTAAATGTAAAACCAAATAATACACCACAAGTTTACAATGTTTGCTAGTATTATGCTGCTTAGTCCCCTTATGAGACAACTGCCTGTGATCAGAAAATATAGTGCAGACATCTGTTTTTGTTTTATCCATTTCTGAATCTAATCTCCATATGACCTCTATTTTGTCTGCATGTGTGATTTCAATATGAGGATGTCTGTGATTCAGCCTGGCTACAGTAATGATGTTTGAAATTTAGAAATCAAGGTGTAATCTCCCTCCTAATCCATCTGCTATCAACAAACAGACTCATGGAATTGAAGACAGAAGAAAAGAAGAAAATAAACATACAAATTAGTGAAGAAATGTTCCTTCTTTCAGAGAGGGTTACAAATAGTTATTTTCATCACCATGCAGCTCAAGATTTTTTCAGTATCTCTCCCTACTTTTGTCCCCTTCACCTGCACATCTCCACAGTGTAAGTCCAAACCGTCACAGTCCAAATTAATCCTTTTTAAAGGTCCTATATGATGCAGAATTAACTCTTGTGAGCTTTTAGCCATCTTAGAATGTTGTCACCTCCTCAAACACATACCTGGTATTGTGTTTTGTTTTATTCACACATGTTTGAGTAATCCTGATTTATTCATCTTCCTACATTTCCAAAGATCAGCTGTGATGTCATGTAGTGGTAGTTTTCAAGTTAACAGCTACCTTTAACCTTTAACCTTTTGTTCAGTAGAGATGGGCAATTCCAGATCTGAAATTATCCAAATGATCTATAATCTAGTGAACATGTATGGAGTTTAAAAACACAGTGGAGCACTTCCTGCACTAGGTTAAACTGAGTATTTTTTTATTTGAGAGAAGCTTTCAGCCTCAGCAGAGTTTGTGTGTTAAACATGTGTGAATGAAACAAAACACAACTCTGAAACAACATTATAACATAGATCAGAAAACAGCATAATATGGGTCCTTAAAGATAGAAAATGGTATTAAGCATTCTGTACTCAGTTAAATTATTGGTCATTTGAAAATACGTCTCTTGGCTCTGGCGCGCTCTGGTCTTTACCCCAGGATAAGAGGTTGTTCCCGGGTAGAGCTCTCTCTGTAGTCCTGATCTCAGTGGTGGAGTCGGAGCAGATATTTCCTGAGCAAACATCTCACCTCCAGCAGCAGTGGTCTGAGACTGTGCTGAGGCAGCAGCAGCCCCGGCCACAATCCACCACTAAACCTCTCGCTCTCCCTCCTCTGTTCTCTGCACACAAATTATTCTCCACCTTTCCCCTTCACGTTTCACATTTTTATGGCTTTTTCGTAGAATTTCTGGCCATTTTTCTCTCATCATTCCCTCACTCTTTCTTCCTTTTTGGAAATACAATTTGTTCTAATAAAAGCTTGTTTAAGATCATTTACTATTATGTAGCACTTTTTAAATACATTTAATAATAATAATAAAACATTTTATTTATTAGGCACCTTTCTGGACACATAAGGTCACCTTACAACAACATAAACAAATTAAGTACGATTTAAAACATACAGATAAAAGCCTACAGTTAAATTGAGACAGTATTTAATTGACTGATTGAATTTAGTATTGTATTTAGTGTTGTAATTTTATTAGTATTTAGTATTTATTAATGTATTAGACAGTATTTGAATTGATTGATTGTATTTAATTTAAAGGCCCTATATTACACAAGATGTTATAATGTTGTTATCATACCTAGAGTTTTGTTTTGTTTCATTCACACATGTTTGAGTAATCCTTTATTACTGTCTGCGTCTACAAAGCTCAAAATGGTCTGTTCCACCTTGTGATGTCATGAAGATTTCAAGTTAAATCCTACCTTTTACATTTTGTTTAGTAGATATGGGCAATTCCAGGGCTGAAATTATGCAAATGATTCTAGTGAAGGTGTATGGAGCTTAAAAACAGAGTGGAGCACTTCCTGTATTAGCACATGACATCAGAAGGTGAAAAAGACTGTTTTCTGTTTGAGAGAAAAACTATGCAATGTTTGTGTGTTTTTGATGAGGGAACAAAATTATAACAGAGCAAAGCATATTTGATCAAAGTGTGAACTAAGGATGTGTGAAAATTATCATCGTATTGCACATTAAAAGTAGTTAATTCCTATTTAATGGCAATTTTTAAACATTTTGTATACATTTTACTGACTCAGAGTACACATTTTTAGCTATTGCATGAATATAAGTGTGTTGAACAAGCCCTGCCCATTCTACCACCGTGTAGTCCACATCTGTTGCACTGACACATTGAAACCTTTCTGACTCATAGTGTATTTTCTCCATTCAAACAGCTGTACAAAATACCACCTCCATACAATGACCTACTGTGTTTGTTGTCTTTCCTTCTTTTCCCTCAAATAGGACTCTCCATGAACTTCACTCAGGCAAACTCACATGGCATCCCAATCGTGGTCTTCCAACATTTCCAACATCTTTGCAAGCGACAGAGGAAGAGTCTGCTGACATACTTTATGCAGGGACAGAGGGTGGGAACTCAGCCATGCAATTGTAAAAACTGAGACATGTTGTGCGTATTGGTATTACTTCATGTGCATCTCTCAGTTTGCCTTGGTGCTTCTTGCTTCTCACACAAATCAAAAGCAACATGACGTCTTATTATTTATTATTTTCAAATTTATTTTGTTGGAAAGCCTTGCTGAAGGTTTAGGGAGTATTGACCATATAGCTTATAAATGAATAGGTACATATGTTTCATTGTAATTTTTTTCTGTGTGATTTGTGCTCCTGGATTGCTTTTTGTCAGTTTCCCTAAGAAATACTTCTATCACAGAAATTCTTGCACTTTGATGGAGTAATCCTAAAATTACACAGAGGACTAATAGTGGCAATATATAATAATGTCCATCCAGAGTTTTTTCTTTTTTTGTATTTTCTTAACCCTACGTTGGGACTATTTATCTCCATGTTTTCTTCTTCTTTTTTTTTCAAATGATGTTATGAGCCTTTGTTTGGACAACACTGTGCGTTTTGTCACTTTCCTCATGCTAACACTGCATTTAGCTATTAATAAGATTTCCACTTCATACATAGTTGTGAGAGAAATTACACTGTTGTGCTGTACCAAGGGCACTGACTGCCTTCTCGAAAGGAATAACACAATCACAATGTCTTAAGGGTTTGTGTCTTTAGGTCTTGGGTCTCGTGTTGATACTACGGCATTAGAACTTCAGTGTCATGCCTCTTCTCTACTTATTATTACTACTTATACTTCAGTTTATTCTACAAAAATGCACCTCCACTTGGTGTAATCTTTGTATAGATGAAGTAGAGTGTTCTGAAAATCTGTGAAGCTAATGCAAATGATTCACCATGACAACTGCAGACAGAAACAGCCAAAAGCACTCCGAACTAGCATAGTGTATCTTCCATTGTAAGTGAATGCTGGCACTTTAAGATTGAAACCACTGTTTACCGGTTGCAGCATGAATCATTTTGTAATTCCCAAATGGCACCTATTTTACTTTGAGTCCAAACTATATTCAGCGGCGGTTTGACCTGGGTCTACATTTCGGCTCACACTGTCGCCAAAGGGCCAAAGCAAGTCAAGGCAAAGAGGTCCATTACACCCCAGGGCCCATCTCAGCCTGCGTCAGGACAATCCCACTTAGTATGAGGGATGGCTCTATCTGTCCGCTGCCTCATTCCGCCTGTCCAAATGCCCCCGGTCGCTGTGGCAATACCTGGCCATCGGGTGCCGTGATTTGTTGAGATCTGATCCCAGGAATGATAATTGATTTAATTGGAGCTGATGAATGAGGAGCTTTTATGGAAGCATGGATCAGAAGTTGGTGACAATCGAAGGAACAATGGGGAAAGTTTATGGGTCAAAAGGCAAAACAGTCCTCTTGTTCTTCTTCTTTTGATAAGTTGTTTCTTTGTTCAGTTCATGTCAGATTTTTCTTAAGACAAATGTTTTTTGATAGTATAGTTTCTCAAGTTGCTGAAGGATTTGAAAAGTTCCTCTGAAGTTAAGGTTGCAAAAGTCTGAGATTTTTTTGTATTTGTAATGAAAAATGGAAATGCAGTGTGGTTTTCAAAGACTGAAATTTGACTTGTATTCAGTTTTCAGCTTGAGGCCATGGGGCCACAGTGGCGAACAGAAAAATTGTTAAGACAAATCAGCCTTCAAACACAAATGAATGAGGAGTTAGCTATAATTATTATCATTTATTAGTGTCTGTGCAATCTGTCTGTCATCCAGGTAGGTTCCATCACAAAAGACTTTTCCAATTGACAGAATTAAATGTTCTTTTGCATTGATCATTTATTATGGTCATTTTATTGTAGCGCAGAACTGGACTGTGGTTTTCTATATTAGTGATATACTCCATCTGTGACTCATGTACAAATGAGGTGCAAAACAGGATGACGAAAGTACATTTTTCACAGCCTAAATACCTAAATGTCAAATGTCCTGTTTCACCTCCATGGTAACCAGGAGAGGGTGGGGCAGGAAATTTAAAAGGGGTCTCATTTTGATGGATATGTTCCTATGATGAGGCTCCAACAATAGTTAGCTGTCAATAATGCTATGAATCAGGATAGTAAAAAATAACAAAAGAAGACGGTTAATTCTCCATTCATTTCTGTATTTAAGGAAATATTTTGCCAGGTTGGTGTTTGGAAATTTTTTGCTTAATACTACATCAAGATCGATCAAATGAATAAAGTAATAAAATATGATGTCTGGGTTAGCTCTACTTCCTGTCTGATGGCACAGGAAAAGGAAAACATTTTTTAGACAGACAAAACATAAGAGAAGGGAGGGAATGAACTGAATGTTGAGTAAGTGAAACCTGGCAAATCATAAAATAAATCTGAAATTAAAGAGGAAGAATGCACAAAAATCAAAAGAGAACAAAACGTTTATACAGGGTGTGTTCTGCTGAGATCCCATTTCCACATTCTTCCAATCCTTCACCTAAGTCCTTAATTGTGCACCCACAGACAAAGTAGGCTGGGACCACAATGCTTTTCACTGTAGCATTTAGTTGCCATTAAAAAAAAAACTTGCTGTTTAAGTTGGTCGCCGATCCGAGTCTGCAGGCAATTGGGGTATGCAAAATGGTCAGGGAATACAGAGACATAAAACCAAAAAAAACAAATGAGACAAAATCCTTTTCGGAATCGGAGCTTGCTGAGTAACAACTGGTAAAATAAATATGAAAAATTCTGCAAATCAAATGTCCAACCACACATCAGCGCATTGAAATTTAATGGAGGGTGAGTGGCGCCATGTCCAAGCAAAGGTGTTTAACTTGAACCCCGATTGGTAATTCCTGAAAGCATGTTCTATTCATTTAGCTTGGATTGCTTATTGATGCACTGTTTATATCAAATTCAAAGCCCATAAAATTTACTTGTAATACCGCTAAAGTTTTATAAATGTCAGTGGGATCTTCTCTTGTTACCTTTTAACTGGAATGCCAACTCCCATCAATCAATCTCTATGTTATCCTGGTTTATTTTAAATCCAGCTTATTTAAGATCGAAGTGAAGCACAGACTTCCTATAGTTAAGAATCCGGTGTCCAACAAGTTGCTGGAATTAAAAAAGCAGTAATTTTCGGTAGACTAAGCTCCGTAACGGTCTAAATCCCAGTAATTATTCCACCGAGGTTGATTGTACTCATGGCCATTCTTTCCAAATGACCACCAGAAAAATAACAAAAGCCAGCGCAAAAATATCTAGATGTAACCTCACCTTTAAGGAAAACAAACACTTGAGAGGAGCTCTGCCTTCTGTCTGTGGCCTGAGGTTCAGCACAGCATATGCAGCCTTTTCAAAGCTATTCAAAGTTTATGAAGAAACTAAAAGGCCTGGCAAGCCATTCCTCTTACTTTCTTTTCAAACACAGGAGAGTCTGGACCATCCATTTGGGATGTTCAGATCCAGCCTCTAACTTGTTGTCTCTCAAACGTGGGAGACATTTCTTCTCAAATAACATTCAGAAGAAAATATATAACTTTTCTGAACATACATACATATTTTTCACTCCAAAATCTGTGCAGTTTCTCCAACGGATAATGTGTTTTTCTGATTCGTTAATTCGCCTGTCAATCATGTCCATCGGAAATCGTGGAGACAGGATACGGCTCCAGACCTTTTACATTTTAAAAGCTTCAGTCAATGTTTAGAGTCGCAGTCATCAGTGCAGAATTTCAATGTCATTTTCAGATTTTTTAAATGTTTTAAAATGACCAAACTTTAAAAATGTTTATTTCTGAAATCTGACATAAACCCAGTTGTTCAAAAAAAAAAAAACTATCCAGGAGGTATGAGGCCAGTGTGCGTCTCTGTCTCAGACCTCTCTGTCCGGCACGCTGCTCCTGATCAATAAACCTCTATTTTCCCCCACACACAAGGTTTCCCATTCAATACAGCTGCCACCGCCTTTAAAAACATAGAAGCATGATCCATTTATTATTGGCTGTTACTATGATCTATTTGCTCAGCCCATTCGTCCCAGCAGCCAGCCTCTTTATGTGGATGCCTATTGGGGAAAGGGGGTCTCTTTATTCTCCTCCCTGTGCTGTGCGGCTTATCGAAAAGCCATCACTGCTCCACATCAGTCATAACACAATGCATGTGAATGTGCACATATACAGCCACATTACATAGGTGCTATTCAGGTGCTTTGCTTATGGGTTATGCAATGCTTAAGAAATGTTTGAGATGTGAAATAATTGATTAACATTTACATTAGCTATCTATGATATGTTAATGTTTGTTTTTTACATTATTTTTCCACATTAATTTGGCTTTCTGCATCATTTTGTCTAATAAGATTCAACTAATTAAACAAAAAGAAGTGAATCGTTTGAGGAATTTAAAGCTTCAAGTAATTAAAGCTACACTACTTTTATGGTAGAGGCTCTGATACCTGCTCCGTCTCTGTGGAGACATTATTGCTTTGTCTGGAATGTTTTAAAGTATTTCATTAAATTATTACATATTTTCAAATCAATATTTTCAAAAACTTGACCTGGTGGTGTCACCTGCTTGTCCCCAAGGAGATATATATATAAGTTTAATGTACTACTGTAAAACATTTACAAACAAACAACAAAGCAATTACATTTTCACAAATACAAGTGGGTTGGACTCTAATCCAAAAAAGTTACATATAGTTCACGTTTGAGTAACCTAATAAATGCTTTTTGCACTACTTTTGTGTTTGTGTTTTCTTGTCTTTTAAATGATGATGAAATAAATAATGGGTAACAAATATTAAACATGTGCTCACGTGCTAAAATGTGGTGTTCCAAAACAATGCACTTACATCTGAAAGCTTTATTTTCTGTGTCTGTCAAACTGCTAAAACAGACCAAATTGTGACTGATTGTGTCTTTATGTGTATATGTAACTACATCCATTGTTGCGTTCTAACTGTGAATGTTTATTTTTTGTCCCACATAGCTTTGGTATACTGGGAGACATAGGCCAGTATGGTACAAGCACGCTGACATGCACACAGAGCCGTGCCAAACCCCAGCTGGCTCACCAAGTTCTCCAGAGGACCAGGCTGTCAGCTCCTGCCCACCGCAAGCCTGGCTCTACCTGACCGCTCCAACTGGAGGTCCTCATTTATGTGGTCCGGAGCATGCCAACCTGTAACGGCTGCACATAAGTGGACAATGTGAGAGTGGGCTTGGTGCAGTCAGCGGATTAAAAATATAACGATTAAGAAACACCAGGAGAGCCATCTGGACCACATTCTAAAAATACCACACATAACTTAGAGGGAGGCCCAATAGTTATTTAATGATATTTGAGACAATGCAAGAACTGAACATGGAGGAATAGAACTTCATAAATTTCAGTTGTTCTGAATATGGGCTATACAAATGTCTTCTGGTGGTCAGACATACTGGTATGCATTGCACATTTCCATTACATAACACTTAATTTTGACATTTACCACTGTCTTGTTTAGATCCGGCTTCATTCCAGAAATTTGCCTCTGCATTTGACCCTTTAAATAATTTGACCTGTCAAGAGCAGCACTGGAGGGACTTTTATCTGATGTTGGACATGATTTTTCCAAGGTATTCACCTATGAGGTGCAAGATTTTTTATTTTTTATTTTTTTGGTTGACAGGGGAAACCAAAGATTCTTAAGGAAAGTCCTCTAAACACAGAGAAAATATGAGACAGAAATCAAACCCAGAATGTCTCGGCCTGGGATTGATTTAGTTTAGTCTGGATTGTGGGGTGAACTATGCAAGTTTTCTGGTGAAACTGTCTATCACCTGCTCAGTCTCATGAAAATGTTATTGTTTTGCATGCTACTGTACATTTCTATCTTTCTTTTATTCAATTACAAATGTAAAAAAAAAAAAAAAAAAAGAATAGTTTGGTGGAGTCAGCTGTTTGTTTCTATAGAGATCACAAAGTTTTACGCAATTGTGTGGAAAATCCCAAGCAAAACATCTCCATGGATATAATAATGCTTCTGGCCCTCCAGCTAAAAACTTATATAGTGCACCTTTAAATACTGAAATTCCTCACCAAGCTATTTGATGAGATTTTAAGTAAAAGTATCTGGCAACCATAACAGAACCCTATGAAACACTTGCATGACATCTTCAAACTTGCTTACCGCAGAATGTTTCGGCTGGTCAGCACAAAATGACAAGGGCCACCATTTTGTCCGAATGATAAATGGTTTGGGCTGACAGGCCACTTCTCTCCTCTCTACCTCCTCTCTTTCCTCCCTCCTCTTCTCGTGCCCTTTCCTCTTCATCCTCCCTGTCCCCCCTTCTGCATTAAACCCAAGCCACAATTTGTTTCTTCTGACTGGAGACGGATTCCACCTGGTGACAGATTTATCGACAAGCACAAGCGGTACAACACCTCAAACGCCCCACGACACCCAAAGACCTATCCGACAAGACAAGATTGAAGCAGCATTTAAATCTACCGGGGTCTTAGCAAAGGGCAAATCCAATATTTCTCCTCACTGTATATCCATCTGGAAATTCATGCACTTCTCAAAACAGAACTTTTTATTTCTTTTAGCACAAATATAAGCCATATGTGTTGGATTTTCACAGCGGGCCTAGAAAAAGTTGGGTTAAGCTGGGAGTCATTTTCACCCTGGCGAGTGTACACCGCCCCATGTCAGAGCGCTGGCTTGAGGTTTGCAGTGACGGCGTTCACAGGTGTATCAACCTCACCTCCAGCTAACCACCAAAACCGCCACATACAACATCATCATGAATCCAGCGGTCACCCAGAGGTGCTCTACGCCTATGGGTGGTCCTCAACAGTGTTTACATATTTATGGGTTTCAGAGTGATAAAAAAAATTACCACTGTTGCCATAGTAATTAACAATTTGAAACAAAATATTATGAGAAACAGTCCTCAAAATGTTGCATATAACAGGAAACTGAAACCTATGAATACGTTCACGGTATAAGTATAAGGTATAAGTCTTAAATGCATGGTAGTAAAATTATTTTAAACAAACAGCTGTCTTTATGTAATAACCAATACATTGAAAGTATAAGTTTCTAATAAATACCATCCAAAGGAGAAGCTGAATAACAAAAGCTTGACTAGCCACTAATTAGCATGTGATAAATGTTTTGCTAACTAGCTGGTTAGCTTTGTAATGAGAGCTGGCGCGCTCCAGCCAACTTCTACTGTTGCTAATCAGTAAACGTTTAGCCTTACCCACTGACCCAGACACTGTACTCACATACACAGAAAAATCCAAGTGGGTAAAACAAATCACAGCTGATCTAAAATGTGTTAGATCTGACATGTGTTTGGATGAGTAAACGCCCAAAGACATCTAATGTTTTCCTGATTGTTTCTCACCCCGTGCCATGAAGGCTTGTCTGCGCCCAGTGTAAACCGGACTGTGTGGTTACATGCAGCAGATATCCAACTAAGTATAGTGAGCATCATTGGGATCCTTAAGATTCGATTAACAATGTCTCAGCCATAGATCCCAGGTTTACATGAATTGAATGGACTAGGCCAGTTTTCGTAGCATGCATGGAAACATAGTGAGTGGCAGCTCTGTTTGTTGGACCTGCCCAACATTTCATTACTTCATTTGTAGTTATGTTAACCTGGGTTGGATTTCTGGACAGTACTTTGGTCATCTGGAGTATTGCTATATATGTATATTTAAACTGAATATTAACTGGTAATCAGCCTGTAGGAATGGAGCATTAAATGACTGACGAATCAAATAGTTGAAACGGGCAGCTGGCAGAGTGTAATATTTAGTCCAGGCTGGGTCCAGATAAAACAAACTCACGTTCGCCTGGATGTCCAAAGTTCTGTCAGAAATGTGTTGGCCTCCCTTCATTCTTCATTCCCACTGCCAACTACAAAATGATTGTGATGTTTTCAATGAGTAGAGTTTGCACATTTGCTTGTGGATGAATGAGGAAGGGGCTCATTGTACAACAGAGGTGTGAGAAATGACATTTACTCATGTAATTTCCAATAGTTAACATGAACCAAATTGTACTTTTATGGCATTACTACAGTATCTACTATTTCGCATTATACTCACTTTTATTTTGACATCAAAGAAGAAGAACAAAAGGAGAATTTCTGACTTTGACTCTCCACTGGCACAGGAAACCTCGAGTTAGTGGGAAACCAAACTCCCTACAGAAATTCTTCATGAATCAAACATTGGACTTTCTTGCTGTGAAGGTAGAGTTCTAACCACTTTGTCACCCTTCAGTAGATTTCTTTTAATTTGAAAGTATAATTTTACGAAATAAGCCATAATAAAAATGCTGAACATCATCTCATTACAGTCACTTGCTGTACAGATTATTTGTCGCTACTGAATTTGAACATAACTGGATATCAGTGAAACAGAGGTTTATTACAAAATTCCAAAAGTACATTTCACAAGATTTCCCACACGACATTCCTTGAGTCCAGGAGAGGAACTGCCTGTAGATAATGTTTCCTGGTGTCTCCACTTCCAAACATTATGGTAAAGTTAATGGTTAGGATGTGTATTTGCTCTCCATTAGGTCTCTGTGCACACAAGTGCCACACAGACCATAATAAACACGTGACCTGCACATCAACCACTTCTGTAGCTGGCCCTCTCAGGTAGGCAAACACACAAGCCCCCACTGCACCAAAAGTTATACCCCAGTAGAGAGGTAAGTAAACACAGGAACACTTCCACAGACATGCTTTATCATCAAAGAACAATACCCCCATCGCCCCGGCTATTTTCAGAGCCATAAAGCAGATCACTCAGCCTCATCTGCAGCTTTCTTTTATGGATCGTCAGGTTTCAGTGAGGTCTTATTAGGCAAATGGATAATGTAACACATTTACTTAGGGTCCTGTCAATATGAAAGATACATGCTGAGGTCAAATTATCATCAGGGATCAAGGCAAGAGATCTTGGAGTCACTTTTTCTGGGTAATAGCGTTCTGGTTGTCACATTAGAAAATACTGAACATTTCTAGAAAACTACAGAGATCATACAGATAATTTTATCACTGTAAAAATTCATATGTTACACGGGATGATGTTCACTGATAAAAAATATATATATAGTGGGTAATTATAGGGAAAATCAAAACAGCACAAGTAACCAAAGTGACATAACCAGACAGCTGGGCCTGCTAGGGCATCCTGTGTAATTTTTTGACCTTTCAACTTCCCTTCAGAGGCAAAAGTAAAAAGCACTGACACTTGGACCCTGTTCCTGTGCCAAAAACCTGAATAGTTTTGTCAAATAATCAAAGGCTGACATTAACAGGCCAAACAACAACGGTATATGTATTTAGATTAGATTAGATAACAAATTGGTGACATCTTCATGCTTTCTAAGTAGCAGTGGAGGTGCACAGGTCTGACTGCCTGATGTTTTGTGTCATTAGCGCAGTGAATGGAGTGGCACGTTTGGAGAAAGGGACAGGGCCTGAGTAAAGGCACAACGCTCTAGTGCTTAGCGGACAGTGTGTGTGTGTGTGTGTGTGTGTGTGTGTGTGTGTGTGTGTGTGTGTGTGAGAGAGTGTTCAGGGGTCAGCCAGAGGGGATACGATGTGTCTGTCACAACTGACCGCTCTGCGACACACTGGTCCACCAGTGCACCATAGTATTTGCAATGCAATAAGGCTAAAGAGCTGTCCATTTTCTCACAGGTTTCTCCACTAAACAGACTGTTACGGCCAACCGCACACTGACCCCAGGTCGCCTGGTGTAGATGCAGTGTTAAGCAGCCAGTACCAGACACATTCAGGATTCACATAGGCGAAAAGCACAATCAACCAAGGAGCAATTTGACTGTGGGATCCTCATAGTGGTAAAATATATATTCTTTCCTTTTCTTGTTTAAAGGTACACTATGTAACTTTTCTTGTGGAGTGTCCAACACCTGCTTGATTCCATGGATAGATTATGGCTTTGCCTGGAATGTTGCAACGTTACCAGGTGATGCCACCAGGCCAAGTTACACTTCAGGTCTGTAAATACCTTCATATTATTTCCATAGAATTACATCTTGCAATCAGGTATGTGAATATATAATATACAGCAAATACAAAAAAGTTATCCATAAACAGTAGAATTCAGACTTCTGTAGTTTGTTTAGCTTTCTCTCGACCTGAGCACCTGAACACCATTGTTAGCCATGTTGGCTCTTGAAAACAGAAGCTTATAGGAAGCAATGAACAATGACTGGTACATGACCCACTAATGGATCTAACAGTCAGACTTTGGCGGAGCGTACACATGCAAGTGTTAAGATAGCAACGGAGTGAGAAAGAACAACAAGAGTTTATGTCTTGGATCACCATTACAAAAACATGTGCTCCTATGAGAAAAGTCCCTTTGGAGACAACCTGAAATGGACTGCAATGTCTGGTATGTATATTGAGGATTACAAAATGCTTTTAAGTTGGGATATTTAAATCATGATGTCTTGGATCTTGGATGACCATTCAGAAGCATGGGAAAAAAGGGAAGCAGAGGAAGTCCAATCCCAAAGCTGCAACCCGCTGACAGTAGATATAACAATTATATGTCTGCTGCTAAAGAAGGGTTTGGAAGAGCACCAAGACTCCGGCAGATTAATTATCATGCTGGCCAGGCCGGAGTGTGTTGCTGTGCGGACAGAGCAGTGGTTAGCCTGGATGAGTCAGACGCCACAGCGTATATTCCTGGACATTCTGCGAGGCAAAGTGTTTGTACAAGAAATGTGTGTGCGTGTTTGTGAGGGGCGGACTTCCTCGCATTTCATCTCACTGAGATCCCACACTTAACATCTCCTGTACCCCCTGTGACTGTACAGTAAACTTAATGCTTTCACCTGTGTCCATCCAGAACTATAATTTGAGAGTCCTGTGAGCATATTTTGTACACTATACATTTATTTCCAGATAATGTATATTTAAGATTTATTGTAACATTCATGTTGTTGTTTATCCAATAATTTTTTTAGCAAAATTAGGCAAAGGTAAAAGCATTTATTTTACTATTAGTGTTTTTATTACTCAAACATTTGCAAAACAGACATACTTACGAGTGTGCATGTCTCTCCACAGACTTGACTACATGACCTGGTAGCAAAAAACACATGATAAGTAAATATTTTTAAAAATAAATATTTGAACCCATTTATTTGGTAAAATGATACACACTGACGCTTTAATTGCTTCCTTGTCCTTTGCATTTGACCAATCCTTCTGTGTGACTGGTGCAATTGGGGGCAGTAGGCAACAACAGTGCAGTCTTTCTGCAGATGATGAGCTATATGCGCATTCATGTGTTATGGGTTGATGGGAAACACTGTAAAACAGATACCCCACAAAGAGAGCCCCATAAGGTAAAGGAATCCAACCTGGGCCATTTTGGAACCAGAGTACTGCTATGAGAGTTTGATGAATATACACTCTTTGATATTTAGGGGGTCAAACATAAACAACATATTCGGACATGCTGCTGTTCACAAAGTTCTCAGAATACACAGTAACAGTGGATATTAAGTTCCATAGCTAAAACTCAAACCATCAACAATTAAATTTTATGCTCTTTTGCACATTAAAATGCTGCAATGCAAGTACTGACAATATTTTCCACTGACTTATAATTAACTGGCTGGGACAACTGGGTACTGACTGGAAAGAATTTCATGCTTGAACATTTTCTTGTTGATTATTAAATTTCTTTTTCATAACAGAACAGGTTGTAAGTAGCAAATGTCTAACAGTACACGCACAAATACACAAACCTGTGTTTTCACTCAAAAGGTTGATTCCTGTTTGATCCTGAGGGCTTTATCTACAGACCATGAATGTCAACAGTTGCTGTTGACAGACAGGGTTTCCTCCACTCATCTGAATGACAAGAGCCCAGGAAACAAGCAGGAGGCAGGAGGTGACTCAGGTCTTAGTAGAAAGTCAAAGAGAAGCCTCATGATAACATGTATGTAGTCAGTGCATCTTACTGCAAGGTGAAATAGAGGCTATTTGTCTGTAGAGACAAATCAGTGGTACAAAGCGAATCAACCATGTGTACTGTGATAAACACAGTGTGTCATATACCACAGAGAGTATGAGCAGTGAACTGTCTGTGCTGATCACAAGCTCAAATACATAGAGAGGCTTGCTGTAGGAAGGGCATCCAGCATACAATGAAAATGAAACGCAAGGGTCATGTGGAGGTAGTCTAGATTTTTTTAAAGCAAAACTAAATGAAATAACAACATACAATCATTTTAATGTTATTAAAATGATATGTGTTAGCTATATGAGCCATGTTGAATCCATGAGTCACCCTGAGAAGAACAGTGGGCATACGGATGTGCTACCACTCAAACATTCTTCAGATCTCGGTGCATGGAGTTTGGCGAATGCTTCTCACTTTACTATGCTTCTGTAATTAAAATCCATTAACCTAGCAAAATTGTGTTGACTTATTTTGTTCCCCATGTCCAGTTGTATGTGTACATTTGTTGGTGAGTAAACAGCCTCAGAGCTGATACTGCTCAGAAGCAGTGCCCTCCTAGTTACCCTGACCTGACTTTGCTCTCAGGTCTCATGTCTCCTTGCCCCCAGTGCCTCCAAGGGCACTCTTCATGTCGTCTGTGGGACTGTGCATACAGGTTAATGATTCCAGCAGTTCTATCGGACCAGAGGAGCTCTTATCAGCCTGTGTCATTTTATAACTGCTCCCTCCTCATGAGTGACACACACACACACATATGTTGGGTGTTTCTTGGGAACATTACTTAGACTTACACTAATTTACTAGAGACTAACCCTAACCTTAACCATAATTACTTGCCAAATCTTAACCTGAACCCTAACCCTATTTTATCCAACTTGTTGACCTAATAATTAAGATTCATTCTGTGGGGATCTTAATTTTCCCCATTAAGGCAGGCATTGGAAACATAGGCTACCTAATCATGTTTGCAAAATGATTCGCCTTTGATATAGAATAAATTGTGTGGTGTGTAATTCAAGTCATACAGATTTTGTTTTGAGTAGCGCGTGAGTGAATTGTTAGTTTTTTCTGGTTTAGGCCTATTTAAAGGGGTCTAAAGGCCAGAATCTGACACCAGCCATTAATTGATCCCTACACTGCCCATTATGGGATAACTCCTCAGGAGATGGTGCATAATGTAGGCTATAGCGGATTTGTAGTCAAATCAGCCCGAGGCCGCATCGCTGTCACTGCTCCATGGGCCTCGAGCAGCAGGCTTGCTTTATGTAAAGTTCTTCCATATTTGTAAGCACACATGCGCTGTAGATTATGGCATGTATAGTTTTTCCATTTTCTTTTTGTAATAGTCTCGTCCTGTAAGTCAGGCGATAGACGAAGGGCATGAAATGTTAGGCCTTCTAGGTTGAGACATGCACCAGGTAAAATATCGCTAATCTGAGTTCTCTCTCACGCGTGCCGTGCCAGGGTCTCTGCGTCTCCGCTTCTTCTCGCGGCGCGTTAAACTTGGTCATTAACGACATTTAACAGCTGAGCTTTTTCCTTTTAGTAAGACAGAAGTGGATTGAGGCGATGTATTCCAGTGTTCTCTTCTTATTGGGTGACATGCAGTGATGTCACAGGATCGCATAGGGTAAATTCAGGTAAAGTGGGACACTTTTTAATAAAATGCTGATTACACTACCATAATCCATAACAATGATTCAAATGAGTGTATATCTTCTTCAAATAGGTTGTAATGAAGATATCTATTGGTAAATTAATTTAGTTAATAATTGTTTAAGAATCTGACACATCTTTAAACACAAGCAGCCAACCCTTCAGCGAATCTGAATTATTCAGGTTGAGTGGGACACTTTGTTAGGTTAAGTGGGACAGTAGGCCTACTGTATGTGATGACTACATATCAAGGAGACATGCATTTCTTCATGTTTAAATCACAAGAACATTTATTAACAAGAAACTGTGGTCAAACAAACATTTAACAAACAAACAGCAAATTTATATTGAGGGCTCTGAAATAAGAACGTAAACGGAGTGTAAACCAGAACAATTGAAAAAACAACAAACATTAACACAAATGCTGCAAACATAAAACAAGGAACCCCCCCCCCCCCCCACTACACACACACACACACACACACACACACAATTCATTGAGGGATGTAAACCAGAACAAATGGTTAACAATATGAAAAAAAGAACAAACATTAACACAAATACTGCGAACATAAAACAATGAAAATAATATTAACCCCCCCCCCCCCACACCCCCCGCACGCACGCACGCACACACACACACACACACACACACACACACACACACACACACACACACAAAGTCAAACACTCACACACATTCACGGCACAAAAATTCATCATCATCAAGCACTCCATCCATTTCAGCGCATGATTCATGAAACCACCTCACACATTTACAGCAGGCCACCCATTCCTCCATTGCTTTCTGGTCCCCTGCATCTCCATACACCCCCTTGCAGACAGTACAGGAGCCACTTTCCTGTACTCTCTGCAAAAGAGGGGTGCGACCTTTTTTCTGACGCACATTTTGGGGCTTTTTTTTTTGGGACATTCCATGCCCTTGCTAGGAACCTCAGCATTGGTTCTTTTCCCTCAGCCACCTGCCTGTTGTACTCATCAATTGCCCCTGCCATCCTGTCTTCTTTCCATTGATTTAACTTCCTTCCCTTCCTAGAATGCTTTTTCCCTCTCTTCTTTCTCTTCTCCTCTCCTCTCTCTGACAGCCTGTCTCTTCTCTTAACCATTTTGATTGATGTCCCTTACTGTAAATTCTGTAAATTTCACATTTAGGCCCATTATTCTTTACTCACCACAATAAAGACTCACAAAAAATGTTGTTATATTTATTAATAAATGTCATAGTTTTCATATTTTGGGGGAAATTTGCTCTTTGTACATACTAACATGAAGAGTAGCACTGTCCCACTCAACCTGAAACACCCTGTCCCACTCTATCTAACCCTGTCAGGTTGAGTGGGACAGTGCTAAAATTGTAATTTTCATAAATATTACATTCAGTTTCACTCAAATTCATAGTAATTTGTAAGCACACTGACACTATGGTGCATCAAAAGCCAAAACATGTATTGTTACATCATAAAGGACAGAGCTATCAACCTTAGTAGTTTGAAACACATATAGAAATGTACAGTGTCTTACCATGAGGTTTCAGGGATCTCACATTTCAAATGATAACAAAAGGACCGCCCCTTTAATGTCAGACCAATCAAAATGCTTGTTTCATGTCCACTGGACATTAAGCTATAACCCAGTAACAACAGCTGTGATTGTGCAAAAAAAATTAACCCTTTAAATGACTGATAATCTTAAGTGTCCCACTCAACCTGATGTCCCACTCAACCTGAATTTACCCTACGTCTCCTATTGGAGAAAGCGGCGTAAACAAAGCAGCGAGGCGGAGGAGCAGGGCAGCTCTCCACATCTCCAAACGGTCCGGGCAATTCAGATAAGCCGACTTTATGTTCAGAGGAACGCGGCACCGGCGAGTAGGTAGTTTGTTTCTCACGGCTTTTAGACCGACATTTCCGCTCTGATGCGAGACGTAGAACTCCAAGCGGGGACCTCAGTTAAAGTTAGAAGTCTGCGCTTCACGCGCTTCTCGTCGTAGAGAAGGGAAAAGACTGATCCTATTGGCTGAGTCGCATGTCCGTCTCACAAAAGTACACAAGTATCTAAAAGTTTATGTTGACACTGAGCGGACTTTGCTGGGTTGGTTATAAGCAGAGCGCGTTCACTGCTCGTCCAAGCGCCGAGCTGCGCGGAGTCTCCAGCTCAGGCCGGCAGCGCTGACATGCTGCCCAAAGTCGAAACTGAATCTCTGGGACTCTCTCGATCGTATGGAGAACACGGGCGTATGCCCAGGAATATGCAAGGTAAGACAAAATGGCCAGACTTCTTTTTATGATAGATTGTATAGGCATAACTTCTGTGATTGGATAGATTTCTAAAATTTATTGCCGGGAATGTTCATTATTGTGTAACCGTAGATCTAACACCAGTCACTGACTTAAGACTTTATTGTTTTACAATTTTACAAGTTTCTCTTTGGCAATAGACTAAAATCATTATACTTGATTTATTACTGTTTTAAATTGTGGCCTTTTTAATGCTCTTGACATTTATAGCCACGTATAAAATGCCTTAAAAGGGACAGACCGAGTGGATCAAAAATTTTAAATCTTTGTCAAAATATTTTTAACGAGTAAGCTGAAGAGTTCTCTGAAAGTGTATATGAACCTGACATTACAGCCTACTTTTTGCAGAGGACATTTAATTCATTGGAATATTTCCAAAGACCATATTTTTCTTATGTTTTTATTCTTTGGGCCTAGACTACAGCCAGGATCATGATTCAAATGCCATGACCTCGAGCGTAAAAACCTTTTTGGAGAACGAATCCTAAAATTACGAATTTGTATTTTAAAAATGAAAAGGCCTTACACTGTGACAAGTGTGCCTTTTCAAAGAATGCAAATAAAAAACAACTCTCATTCATTCTCGTTTTTTAATCGATCATTTTGAAGTTTATTTTATTGTTGTTTTATGTTGTTATTGGCCTATGATTACACTAAAAGTTTTTTTTTAAAATAAACAATTACTTTTTTTAGTGTGAAAAGAGATTTATCTCTGGTAGTGCTGAAAGGTTTATTTCTGAATCTTTTTCACCTTCTCATGAAGCCCACATGACGCTGTAATTCCACTGGTTGTAGTTCATGTCAATACTCCGGGCTGATCAATTAGCCCGCTGCGCTTTATGGCGCTGATAACACACTCAAACAAGAGCGGGACGCACCGTTATCTGGCTCTAAAACAAGGTAGCTCTCCATGCGACACTTTCGGGCACGCAGCGAACAGGTGACAGCATTTCTTTCCCGGACAATTTATTTAAATATAGACTGTTCCGTGTGTGGGTGCCAAAATATAAACGTAAAGAAAAATAACAATATTGTACAACACAACATATCCTAAACACATGTTAGTGGTGGTCCAAAAACATTTGCATCTGTCAGTTAAAACTGAAAACTTGATTATTTGTTGACGTACAATTTATTTTCACAAATTGCTTCCTGTGCGCACCGAGCCGCTGGGCGCATCAAAGCAGCGGAAAGTTCGGAAATAAAGTTTGCTTTGCGGAAAAAAGAGTGTGGAGGGAGAGCACGGCAGAGACGCAGGGGGACTTGTTGCTCCAGCTGCATCGGGAGAGCCACTATAATAAACCAGGAATCACCTCCAATTAAAATCTCACACTAAGACTCAGAGCGTGTGGAACTGATGCGTAAAAGTGTCTACAAGGCCTTGGATTAACGTGTCTGAAATATGTCCGCGAGATGCTTGATCTTGGCTTCTTTTTATACCATTACAGCCATAAACACTTTGACACTAAATGTGGATCTAGTTGTTTTCTCTGCGCTGTTACTGCTTCAAAAATGCAATAATATTTAAGAGGGCGCAACATGTATGAAGCCTTTTCCTACAACACAATATTTTTAAGATTCGAAGAGTTGGGCAAAACTATCTAATTGAAGGAGTATTTTCTCCACACCCCCTGATTTAGTTTTTTTTTTTTACTCGCCAGCAGAGATAAGAGTTTGTCGGTCTTCATTTGTCTGTGGGCGGTAACATTCTCCCCTCCAATCCGTAACTTTAATATCTCCCCGTTTGTGTTTGCTATTTCACAACTTAAAGGTACGCATATTCATTCGAATTTTTATCTTCATTTATTTTATTTTTATTATTTATTTTTTGCGACTAACATAGAGGTCTATTGAGAAAAAACGCTCTCTTCTCAAACGTCCAAAATCAGCATTTAGCCTAATTGTAAAAGTGATATTCTAACCTATACTTTCATGTTGAACTTTTTGATGTATGAAATGCGCTTGGGGGCAAACGATTCCAAACAGACTCTATTTCTTCTCTGTGTTATTTTCAGCGCCCCAATTAAAAATGATGGACTACACGTATGACGAAGATTTGGACGAGATGTGTCCCGTGTGCGGAGACAAGGTTTCGGGCTACCACTACGGACTTCTAACCTGCGAGAGCTGCAAGGTGAGTGCGCGCTGTGCTGGTGCAGCGCTGTGTCCGCGGGTGACTGTGCGCTGTCTGCTGTCGAGAGAAAAGAATGAGAGTCTAAAACAGGCCACGGGATAGTTACTTGCGTGAAGGGCACTGTATAAAACGCCTTAACGTCTTTTTAAATCATTAGCAAGCATCAAGAGTGATTTAAAATTTTGCAAGGGGTTTTAATTAACAGTTTAATTAATATTTTAATAATAGAGCATTTACAGTAGTAAAACACTCCTTTAAAATGTGTCACTGTCAGTTTTGGATAACAGTTTTACTTAGTAATATCATATCAGGAGAATGCATTTGAATTATTTATTCAGCCTATATGTAGAAATGTCAATTTGTTGTCAATGTCTGTATTTTTTAAAGCAACAAAACTTTTACTCCTTTACTTTAGAGATCTCAGTAGTTAAACATGTTCTGAGGAGTCTGTCAATAGTAGAACCGTTTTTTCCATAGGACATACTTTGTCCTTTGCAGCAGAGGTTATTGCTGCTCAGTGTTTGCTCAGTCTGCTCCACTGTGATCCACTCATCACCAGTTCATTATGAACTGACTGAGGTGCTGTGCTCTTCATAATGACACGACACAAAGCCCAACTATTAATCTGCACTCCATCAACAACTTATTTATGCCACACCTCTCTGCCCCAGCCCCCTCAGCGCTGGGCTAATAGCTGTTTTCTTAGTTCCGTAAAGCTGTCAGCAGAAAATTAAGCTAAGACAAATGTCTGTGTGTTAACACTATTGAGAGTCAAAATTGCAGCTCCTCGTATTGATGCGGTGCTGCACATTTCTTGCCTATGTGGTCATTATTCAAAGCAGATGTTATAGATTTGATCCCATATTATGACCTTGAGATGCTAAGCGCTGCTTGCAGGCAGACGTCAGTGGCATCTCCGCTGCCTCTGAGCCTTGTTAGTGCGGTACACATTTCCCTGTGCAGTTAGAGCCCTCACACAGAGCGCCCGATGAAGAGGTCTCCTATCAAGTACTGCATATGCCTATTAAAGAATTAATACTATTGATAATTACCTGAAGCTCTTCATCGATTGCCTCTAAAATGCACACAGCCTTTTGAATGAGTGGGAGATATTGATTGTTGACGTGGGCACATAAGCATTAAATATCTGCAATCAGCAAGGCAGTGCAATAGATCTGTAGGTGAGGAAGTCCCTGGCCACTAAAACTTCACCAACCAAAGCAAAAACCCTATTCCGTTTTCATGTTTTAAAACAACATTATGCACACCGCTAACTGTGAAATACTTTGAGTAAAAGACATCACAGGTATCCTGTTTTAATCTAAATGACACGCTGGCACTCAGAAAGAACCATAGGCTTTTATTTCTACACATGCATAGGGCACTGTAGTCTGCCGAAGCAACAAGGGAGCTCTCAGTTCTGAACAGTGGAAACTCTTTAGCTTGCAAAACCCTTTTTTATCATTTAGTTTTGACCTACACTGGACCTATTTCGAAAGTTATAATAAGCTTATTTCAATAAGCAGTCATTTTTGGGTTAGGCAAAAGAAATGTGTATTATTCATACATTTTTAATCTATTGTCCAACTGTTGAAAAGTTCTTTGATGGAATCTGAGGTCAGGGATGTCCTCAGATTCCAGGGATTCTAATATTATCTTAAAAGATTAAGTTGGACAATGCTGCTTTGTGATTTGAACTGATTCAATACGTGTTTTGCACACTTTTTAATATAGAAATGAATAGGCAAGGCAAAAAACACCCATCCTGGCAAAAATGTGCATTTATTTAGTTTTATTACCAGGCAAACTCTTTGGATTTGTAAGGCAGCTCAGATCGCATATTGCTTCAGATATTTATAGTGAATACTGCGTCATAAATAGGAGCATGAATTGAAAGTTCTCTCTGAGGCAAACCAGAGTCCAAAACTGTTCTTTTCCCTCTTTTTGGACGGATCAGGCAATGCAGATTGTCAATTAAATTAGTGTTTGGTGCGATATTGACAGCCCTCCCTTAATATTTTTATTTTTAAAAGACAGGTTTAGGAATTCTCCTCCCAGGTTATGGATCGAGCATACGTTAATACTATCTTCCCTTCGTTTGATTTTCACCGCATCTGCCAATAATGAATTCCATGTTGCAAGCATGAATCTGTGTAATCCCGGAACTGTGAATTATGGATAGAAATTATTGGATTTTGTGGACTGTGGTGCTCATATTTTTAAATAATTAAGCAGTGAGTAAAACAGAGTCTTTCCTGTTAAATTTCCATCCCAATACATGAATGCACAACATACTTCATCAATGTGCATCTTGAATCTGATCAAGTCAACTTTTGGTTGTTTATACTTGTTGCTAGCGAGTGGGCAAAATGCAATGTGACAGGTTGTAAAAATATCTTGTAGTATTGCTACTGGAAGAACAGTTGCCATGATGCTCTTTTTTAACAGTTTTTACAGTGGAAGTTGGTATAATGTTATGGACAAAAGAATCATGGTTGTAGTCCAAATCTGACCTTCAGTTTTTATTAATAAGCTTTCTAATTATAATAAATAAAAAACCACACAACTATGTGCTTTAAAATATACAGTAGCCTATATATTTTGAGCACTTCCTATAATGTCGTAAAGTATGCAAAAACAGATGTACTTTAACATGGGAAATCTGTATGCTGATTCCACACCTTCATCATGATCTTGAACCCTTAATTTTCAAGAATAATGGATAGTAGTAGTGAGTAGTTCAAAACAGACAAAAAAACATTCGTATTCTCAAATATTGCATGTTTTTCCTCCCAAAATCATGAAGCCCTACCATGTAACCTAACCATCAAACCTTGTGCTTGTATCTATAAGTGTCTGTGTGTGTGAGTGAATAGAGCCATTAGCTAGCTGAGCGTGGGGGTCAGAGCAGGTCTTGACATCTTAATTGGCCTCTCTCCACAGGGTTTCTTCAAGCGCACCGTCCAGAACAACAAGCGCTACACATGCATCGAAAACCAGAGCTGCCAGATCGACAAGACCCAACGCAAACGCTGCCCCTACTGCCGCTTCCAGAAGTGCCTCACCGTCGGCATGAAGCTAGAAGGTAGGGCATCTGGTTCTGTTTTTACTTCTTGTGGATTTACGTGCGTACATGTAAATCTTGTGTATCTGTGACAATTTGGAGATTTCACTATGTTAGCTTATTGAATTATGGCTCTTGTGAGACGGACTATTCATGTTTATCAAGTTTGACACAGTGTATGAAATTACAGAAATGTTATTCACTTTAATTCACACTGACTGAAAGACCAACTTTTTTTGTTTTTTGGTTTTTTGGTTTACAATATTATGTTGGTATGGGTTTTGAAATCTGACCTTGGTTTGACAATTTACCACTATGTTTTTGTACTTTTTACCTTTTGTTGGCATTATTTGGAGTATTATATTTATGCAATCAAACTACCAGGAAAACATTTCCATTGTAGATGCATAAATCTTTGGCTAAATTATGATTCGTCTATAAAAAATGCACTTCTGTGATTTACAGTGGCTGTTCCAAAATAGCTCCATGCAGCGCCATGTTTAAAAGTGTAACAGCGGCAATAACATTGTTCAAAATTAATACGTGGAATGCAGAGTTTAAATAATAGAAAGAAATTGACAACTCCAAACAATATGAAAACACTGGGGATTGCAAAAAGTAGCATGTGGTTGTTGTTAACGTGTGACACTATAGCTGTAATAGATATAGTCCAGACTCATATTTGCAGATGCATATTTTCTTTATGGGACACACGCAAGCAAAATTCTACTAGGTCTTGTTGTAAATGTGACATGAATGTATCAATAACTCCAATTTTGTTCCTATTGGGCAAAAATACATCATCCCAACTAGACCAAAAAATTATGTACGAATTTTATATGTATAGAAGTATTACATTACAGCAGAGTACACGATTATTACTATTAATGTAATGTGTTTGCTTAAGAATATGCCATAACATCTAAAAATACTAGAAAAGTAAAAATATTTCTGCAGACATAAATCCACATTTTATTCACATATTTTATCATACATGACATTTGTAACTTTCTTTTTGGACTTCATGCAGATCAGTAATGTGCTCATTTAAACTGAATGAATGGACCCTTTGTTGGGAATTGATTTCTTAAAACTTGCCATGAAGAATGTCAAATACTTGATTGCCTTACAAAAGTCTGGATTACTATTTGAAGGTGCAAATCACAGTAATGTCATAATACTAAGATGTACAGGGTCAGTTATAGACAGTAGACTTGGTAGTCCAGATGGAGTAATAGATAAAATATTCACACTGGCGTTGAGTTGAGAATGGTAATGATGATACTTTTGGCGTACTGTCTCGGGATTTTCTTTGTTTTATTTGAATCTGAATCAGGAGCTTGTTTAAACAGAGCCAATGCCGAAGTGACAGGGCAGCCCACTCCCAGTGTACAAAGATAATATTTAAAATCAACTTGGGCTGACAAGGTGATTATGACAAATCTTAGGGCGTTTTGTTGAATTTGAAATCTTACAGGCTTTTAGTTAAGCATTCATCAGTGATTTTTATTGTTGCAGGTGGAATTTTGAACTTTTTCAAAATTGTATTAATCATAAAATGTAGATTATGATTCCTTACAATTGCGACAGGAATATTGCAACTATACATGAAGTGCTTTTACCCCTGAACTAAGAAATGTGAGTTCAGGCCTGTATCTATTTTAAATTAATAGTTTTTATTTACGATATTTTACATCTTCCAGTTTGGAGTTGTTTCTTATTTTTATACATTTATATTTCATTTCAGCTTTATCTGCAGTGTATACCCAACATGTCACTTGGGCACTAGCAATGAACTCACTCAAATCTCTCTCTCTCCCTCTCGCTTTTCATATCTTCCTAGTGCGTCGTATAATTAATTGCTGTTAATTGTGAATGGCCGGCGGGCACCATGTCTCAGCCTGTCACCCCCCCTCCTCTCACACGCGCAGGTAGATGAGATGAGAGTGGGCAGGAGCAGGGGAGAACTATGTGTACGCGCTGTTTGAGATGTTTTGGCTCCACTGGTGGGTAGCTCCGGGGCACGACAAGCCCTGCAGCGGCTCTCCATCCTGGGCCACTGGGCGACTGCTGCCACCTCCACTCTACCAGACCTCCAGCGCGGAAAAGATGACACTTCCAACCCCACACACACACACACACATACAGATGCTCACACACATATACGCATGGTTCTCCCTGGGTAAACACATGTATATATGCATGAGAAAACTTAAAAGGTGCGCAGAAGGCCATGGGCAAGAGGCACTGCACTGTCATTTGATCTAGAAATGTATGTGTGAAGAAAAAGGAGGCCTAGGTTGAGCGTTTTGTTATTGCAAGACGTCCATGCGGGGGCCAAAGAGTGCATAAAGCTAAACTGGTGAGGGTTTCTTGTTCAATAGAGGTGTGCAGTGGGGATTTTAGGTTTAAAAAAACTAATATCTGATCTAAACATGTGCATATAGGTAATAAATTTTAGCATTTCTTTACTGTGGTTTTATAGAGTTGGTCATAAAACATGATATCAAAAGTTACCAAAACAAGCACAGGAAATGCATAAAGATCTTGTTAAAATGTACAGTTCATCTCTTGAATGTATGTACCGGTACTTATGTACTTAAACTACTTATGTACTTATAATACTAAAAATAAGATACTTGGAGTGCTCACCTGGACCACAGATAAGTATGCGACTGTGTGTGGCATATATAAAGCAAAGTGCTCCCTGCTTTTTTGTCTAGGACTTATACTACTTATTATTTAAACCTTGGGTCACTTGCAGGTTTTTTCTTCCGCACTTCCATTTGAGTGGCTATAGCTGTGTTGGCTTTGGATTCGAAACGTTTATTTTTATCTTTATATTGCAGGCAGAGAATTGCTAACAAATGATTTACATTATTTATAGCTATTAACATAGTTGAACAGCACCTCTAAAAGTACGGATTCGGTTTCGGTGTTTAAGAGATTGTGACAACTAAATGTTTGTTACTTTCACACTAATGTTAATGTTAAAATATGACACGGTGCTATACCCAGTGTGCACAGCTCTGTTGGCAGTGGCTGTGGTGCAGTGAACTCGTGTTTATCTGTTTGTGTTGTTTCATCATTGGCAGACAGGCCCCAGTCATACGAGGTGAAGTGGCAGACGCTCCACTGGCATCTTGCACATGTAGCAGACAATAGTAAAAGGCTATAAATATACTGATCACTTTGAACAAAGGAACTGTCAATCAAAATATGCAGGCGGTCAAAGTCAGACAGGCAGGCTCAAAGTGCGATCTTTTGTTAATTACTGATCTCTAATAATAGATAATACATAATAAACTTGAGTTCAGGTTTTAATTTATTTTGTCTAATTGTGGAGAAATTTGACTGATAGCGGGGGTCAGTTGCATTAACATAAAATACAAACATGACATGACATAGAAACACAAAGAAAAACATGTATAACTGGACAGCACCGTCAGTCGGTGTTAATACATTTTATGGACTGGGGCACAACTGGGGTACAAAAATATATGCAGTTATTGAAAAACTGACTCATTTACTAGTAAGATTACAACTACATTTGTCACTCCTTCAAACTTTCAGTATTTATTCTTCCACTGCTACCCACAAGCTTGCAGTACAAAATGATTTGGCTAGCGAGCTCGTCCTCCTACTTTCTGTTTGAATGCAAGATGGTTTGGGACCAGAGGGAAAGTCAAATGTGGAAGACAGCTCTCAAATATCCTGGTATAATGCAAAACAATCTATTTCAGAGTTTAGTGCTTTGCCCATTAATTCGACAGAAGTTCATGCTGTGTTTTGGTTGACATTAACAGATATGGGCTTCTGTGGTTGTCCTTTTAAAGCACAGGATAAGCATGTACCCTTGGTTGGCCAGGCAACCAAATAACATGTACTTTTACCCTAAAACGCACTCTGATATTTTGAGTCTTAAAGTTTATATTCAGTGTTTGCTGTCTAACACACGCATTATATAGCTACTGCAGTGTAAGATTATGCTTCATTCAATGTGAACTGAGATAGAATAATATAAACCCCAGTGTGGTGTGGACTATTAGCAGGTCATTCACAGAAGCTGATGAAGCGTGCCATATCAGAAGTGCTCCCTCTGGTCTCACTCTCTTTTTATGCTCGCTACAAGTTGCCCCGCATCAAATGGTTCACTGAGCTGCTTAATATCTCTCTCACTTGTGGATACAGGAAGAATAACCAGCTGTATGAATTGTACAGGCAGTTGTTTCTGTGTGTTTTCTTTTGACAAAATTATAAATTATCTGGAATTTTAATGTATTACAGAGCTCCAATTCAAGTTGAAAAATTTAAGATTCCATAGAAATTGCAGGACAAATTTCAGGTTATTTGTGATTCTAATGCCACACAGTAACTCCACTTTTCCTCCACCTCTATTATCAAAATTTCTTGCTACTAAAATGAATAAAAATGTTTAATTATATGTTTTCAAGTTGTATTTTCTTTTCATTTAACTGCCAAATAACTTAAAAATCTTCTTGTACTAGGCAGAAGGCACCATCACTAACAGAACCCCACCTACGCTATAATTCACTCAAACCTGTTTTTTACCTCAATACAAATGCATTTGACTTCCCCTTTAATAACACATGACATCTGAAATCACAACATATCATTGATCTACATGTAAAATCACACTGTTTATATTTATTATTTTTCTCCTACATCTCCCACACTCCACCGCTGTACTCTTTTATTTCCATGACTGTCTCCATCCCTCTTTCTCTGATCCGTCTTCCATCAGCTTCCTCGCAGTAGCCTGGAAGAGCGGGCGCGGGCCTGTCCCATTACTTATGCATAGGTATCATAGGTATTCATGTGTGTGCATTGGATAGGGGCGCATCCGGAGCAAAGGCCCTAGCCACGACATGACAAACAGGGTGTCAGCAAGCCTTCGCCGAGCCCATTAATATGCCCCTAGCTAGACAGGGATGCTCACCTACTCGCACTTAATATTCCTGTATATTAAACAACCATAAATCAGAGAGTAAGAGGGGAGCTTGGAGGGCTTGTGTGTGGCAGGGGTAGGGGGCAGTGTGGGGGGTATTTTTTTTAGGAGGGAAGGGTTTGGTCCGGGTCAGTTTTGTAAATTTATGGATGGTTGTGCAGCGCAGAGGAGCAGGGTTAGCCAGGGGGAATTCAGAATGGGAGACTCCGACAGCCTTTTAGCCTTTCAGCCCTTTTCAATATGGCAGAAGCCCCTTAGCCGCAGCGCTAACCCCAAAGATCCCATTTTCACTGCAGCTAGCGAAGAGGAAGTGTTGTTTTTGTTATGATTTTTTCTGTTTTTTTTTTTGTTTTTTTTGTGGTTCAACTTATATAGGATTTTTATTTTTTAAAGAAAATTGTCAGTTTTAGGTTTTATAACAGTCTGTATAACTGAAGTTTAGTTGAGTTTTAGGGCCTTTTCACAGCTCCTTATGACTCTTTTGTAGACTCTTATTGTGTTTTTACTATGTTAATCAGTTTTTTTTTTTCCAATCGTCAACTAAAGGGGTTTTCACTTGTAAAATCCCTTTATTAGACCCCTTTATAATACACTCAAGAGCCACAACTGCTTTCCTTGCAGATAAGAGACACAAAAGCTAACCACTCTGCCACCATCAAACTGGATGTATGAGTAGCATATAGGTTTAGATGCTTGACTTCTGCACTGTTACTTATCAACCAATGTGTTCTATGCTCTAATCTTTACAAGTTACACAGTTCGACCTAATACATATTTCATTTTATCTAAAAGTGTTGCATCCCTCCATTATTCTCTACCTCTCTTCCGCCCTCAGCCCCTCCCCTCTCCAGACCCCCCTCGTGTTCATTTGTGTTACATGCAAATCACCTTGTTTAATTAGAGACAAAGACCCTCTTGGCCCCTCCCTCCCCCAGTTCTGCTGTTTATGATGTGTTGGTCCCTGGGTCCGATGCAGTGGAGTAGAGTCAGCCCCTAATTTTGTCCTCCCAGTTGGATTGACTATTAGATTCTCCGCTCATTAATTACCCTGTTATGCATAAATAATTAATACTGAAATTATATTCTGTTATATTGTTTTATAAATAGATTTGATCTTCAGCCATCAGAAATACATTGTGACTCTTTAGAATATACACACATATGCAGTTGCAGATATAGTTTTATACACTACACAGTCTGCAATGTTCAAATCTCTGCTCATTTTGCCTACATCAGTGACAGACTCTTTTGCAATGATGGTCATTAAAATTGCTCCCAAGGCGTCACTGAGCCCCCTTTTTGTATGCCATCCTCAGATTCTCCTCTTATGTCCTGCCTGTCAGTGCAACATGAGGTGGAATGACTTGAAGCTAACACTAACATGGTTCCCACCCCATCTGTATGGCAAAATCTGAGATGTTCATTTAATTTGAAATGAACTATAAAATATACATTACCAACATGGTTACTGGACTTAATTCACAATGACCAATTTTTTTTTTATTAGTATCTTATTAATAATAAGTCAGACCTAGTAACTTAGCTTAGTTACTAAACCTGAACCTTTCTTGATAAACTATGAATGACCTATGAATGAACTATTTTTTGTGTGCTTTATTTAGGCCAATTAGTTGCAATAAGTGTTATAAAATATCTATATCTAATCTAATCTAATCTAATCTTGACATTCTAAAAGCACAATTAAACAATTAAACTGTAATAAACCTGTAATAAAATTGATAGTAATATAGAGAAATACTATTTCTGTCCTGTACTTAGGGCTCTCAGTGCCAGCTCCCTGTTCTCTGTGTTATGTTAACCTGCATCATCAGAAGTATAATACTCCCTACAGAGGAAGCATAGCCAGACTGGACTGTACTAGACTGGTCAATTAACTTCTCCTGCGTTAGCCTCCACCCTGTCTTCAACTCTAGAGCGGCTACAGTTTATTCTGCAACAGTAACCAGTAGTAACTTAATAGTGATTAGGTCCACTGTTTTTTTTTACATTATTGAATTAACAAAATAACCAATAGTAACATTGACCATCACTGTATGACACAATTCTACAAATAGAATAATTCTGCCTGTATTCACAAATGATAATGAATCTATTCTTGTTGCGTCGCTCCCAGACGTCTGCTCTCTGTTGAACGCTCTGGCTTTGGCTGGCCTCATCAGTGTAAGAGGTAATTAAGTATGAATAATTAACACGATGGCCCCCCGACAGGGAGAGAGAGCAGAGCGGCTTCCCCCGTGGCATTAGTCGGCCACATCACACACCCCCTCCTTCCCCCTTCCTCATGTGCTGGTGTGTGCCCCCTCTTCATTAGAAATACCCACTACAAGCACGTGCTGATCCAGAAGGGGGCCATGGGGACTCCTGTGGTGTGGGGCCTATGTTTGATATGTTTTATTATGTTCTCATATTGTCAGCTTTTTTTAGACTTCCCAGGTTAAGAGTTACAAAGAGTTGTGTGTCCAAGCTCTGGCATAATCACATATAAAATAAACAACATGTAATTTGAAGCTATAGGTTTTCATGATAAACTCTGTGGATCTTGGGATTAGAAGAGTAAAATGAATGTATTGGGTGAATGAGTAACTGGGCTATCTGTAGAGTAGCACAGTGAAGGAGTGAAACCTTTGCTCTCAATACATTTATTACCCATAGTGCTCACTTCCATATGACCAACTGTTTGGCTATACATAAAAAATCAAATTGCACTGTGAACAAATTGTAGTTTTAGGGTGTTAAATAATAACACAATTTTGCTATGTGTGGGTTTATTTTTTTGTTATATGTAATATTGAGAACCTTCCCATTCAAAATACTGTAATATATTGTGAATTGTTTATCACTGAGGCAACTTTTCATCATTCTGAAACCCACAGATTGATGTAGAGCCCCATAATTTAGATATACAGTCTTAAGAAAAACATTTGACATATTTGAAAGTTATAATACTTTGCTTCAATAAGTGCTATGGAGCATTATTTGTTTTTTCCATGTGCAACAACTAGTAGTTTTGGTAAAATAAGCCAGATGTAAGTCAATTCTTGATTTGTAACTTGGTATTCTCTGTGTCTTGTATCTTAGCTGTGCGGGCAGATCGCATGCGTGGAGGCCGGAACAAGTTTGGCCCCATGTACAAGCGCGATCGGGCCCTCAAGCAGCAGAAGAAGGCCCTGATCCGTGCCAACGGCCTGAAGATCGAAGCCATGAGCCAGGTGATGCAGGCCGTGCCCACCGACCTCACCATCTCCTCCGCCATCCAGAACATCCACTCTGCTGCCTCCAAGGGCCTGCCCCTCACCCACCACGGAGGCCACCACACGGGCCACCACCACCATCATCACCACCACCATCACCACGCCACCGCCCTGCCCCCCACAGACTACGACCGCTCCCCCTTCGTCACCTCACCTGTCAGTATGGCCATGCCCCCCCACGCTGGTAGCCTCCAGGGTTACCAAGCGGCATATGGACACTTCCAAAGCACGCGCATCAAATCTGAATACCCCGACCCGTACACCAGCTCACCGGAGTCCATCATGGGGTATGCCTATGTAGACGCATACCAGTCCGGCTCGCCCCCCAGCTTCCCCCACCTCATCGTGGAGTTGCTCAAGTGTGAACCGGATGAGCCCCAAGTGCAGGCGAAGATCCTGGCCTATCTGCAGCAGGAGCAGGCCAGCCGCGGCAAGCATGAGAAGCTCAACACCTTTGGTCTCATGTGCAAGATGGCTGACCAGACGCTCTTCTCCATCGTCGAGTGGGCAAGGAGCAGCATCTTCTTCAGAGAACTCAAGGTAGGCTTGCATTTTTTAATCATGGTTATAATATAGTGCAGCTCTGTAAAAAAAATAGGTAACGATAGATTCAGATAGAGTCACTTACTATGTAACTTTTTTGGTGGGTAAAGTTGTCTCCATGCTTTGCTGTGCCTAGCATGTTCCACAGACAAAAATACCTTGAAAAACTGGTGCGGTCGTCTGCTTGTCTCTAAGGAAGATCAACAATTAATGCCATGCTGTGGAACATTTTGGGCAAAGGAATAACATCTCCATGGAGACACCTAGAGTACACCTTATTATTATCTTATTCATTCAAACCACAGCTGCCCTGGGACAGACTTACTGAGATGTGTCTGCCTGTTTGGAGACCCATGCACCAGAATGACAGCAGCAGCTACAAAAGAAAGTTTGATCATTTGATTCAGCTCTTACTGTTTGCAGAGTTGGTTAAATTTGGGGTTTCATTCGTACTGCAAAAAATTCCACTTTTGTTTGAATTTTGCTCTGTGTTGTCATTCATAATTGACAGCACTTTGGACACTTTGTTACCGTCATCAATTCAGTCCTTTTTCACCAGCTCCCCTTTAATCTTCCCTTTTATGCTCTGGCTCAACATTAATTCAGAGAGCGGCGGCTGTTGTGGGCTGGAGGGCCTGGCCTGACACATCTGTCTGTCCCAGTGCCTGATCAAAATGCAAAGACCAGGCATTTGTTTCAGTGGCTGACGCGTTCCGGCGATTGGTTGTGAAAACTTTGACTAGAAGCTTGAGGCTCAGCTACCTCGTCTGATGGCTTTTATGTGAACTGAATAGAATGTAATATTCCCAAAAAGTAAACTAGCATCTAGAATTGGCCCATGGAGATGTTATTGCTTTGCCTAGATAAGAATATTACACAGTATGGCATTAATCCTGTGTATCACCATGGAAACAAGCAAGTGACGAGCAAGCCAAAGTGTCTCGAGCAGAAAACTCACTCAACATATTTTTTATTATAAAAATTACTACAATACAAATGACAGACAAATCATCGGTAGAAATAAGCATTTATCATCACATGTGGGTTAAGTTCTTTCAGTATGTTTGCTCACTTGCACCTCTAATTGCTGAGTGCGCGTGTTCATCATTGTGCCACATGAAACCATTTGATTAGACAGAGTTGCACCATGTTTTATTCTATTTTGCCTCTATCTTTTGTCTGGGCCCTCACTAGCCCAGTTATGAATGCACATCTCTCCAGCTTTCAAAAGGGGTGAATGTAATAATACATTTGGCGCATTTACAAAACATAAGAGCACTTGAAGCACACATGTTGACATTTAGCAAGCACTGTTCCCAGATAATGACATTTTTGTGTTGTTGAATAGTGGATCATTGTATAGGTGTGGTCATAGCTCATAATTGCATGCATTTTGCCTGTTAACTCTGAATGATCATTTCCACTCTCCTCTCTCCCACAGTCTCATTTTAATTCAATTACCTCGGCCACTTGTGTTGTGTCAGTGGCTGATTTTCTGCTAAATGAAATGTCATTATGTGTTCCTAATGATTACCCATATTACCGTAAGCCTGATAGTAATTGAGCTGGATGTGTGTTACAAAGGTAGAAAATGACCCAGGCTTAATTCAGTAGCTCCGCCCTCATCTCGCGCTGACAATCAAACTAAATGTACTCATGTGTACTCCCTGCACTGTTTTCATTGGTTTTAAAGAGAGGGGCATAATAATTGCACTTAAACTGTTTGTGAAAAGAGCAATATGTGGTAATAATAAATGTAATAAATTGTCCAGGGGCAGAGTAACAGGGATGTGGCAGCCCAAACGTGCCAATGTTTTTTTCTATGACCAACAAAGCTAGGCCTGCCACGATAAGAAATTTTGAAGTGCGATATAATATAAAATAAGAATAGACGATAAAGGATAATACTGAAACTAATTTATGCCAGTGACAATAACTCAGGAGCAGATTTAAAACACAAAAAATTATTCTAAATCTACAATATTGTTAAAAACATCATCTGCAATAAATGAAACACATTAGTACTTAGTTTGTATCTGTAATGAGTTATAGAAGTGATTAAATTTATATACTTACTGTCTAGCCAAAAAACAACCAGAAATTTCCAGTAGAGCAAAGGAAATGTACACACAGTAAATATTGACCCCCCCCCCCAAAAAATATTTTTCCATGTTTTCATATATTGAACGATAAGTCTATGTAGTAATTATCGTAACAGGCCTAACCAAAGCACAGTCAAACTAGCATAATGGATCAGTCATTGCTAATAAAACTGCACATTTTAAATGTAGCGGTCTATAGCCAGTCTTCTTGTCTTAAAAGCATGTGGTTTGGAGTTGAAATCGAACTTCCAAGAAAGAAATCTGAATATTTTTGTGTGTTAAATTCCAAGTATGTAAACCTGTACATACCCTTTTGGTAAGACATCAAAACATATAATATAAAATAGTAATTTATTAAATACAAGGAAGGAAAAAAATATTTTTCATGTTGCCAAGCTACTTTGGCAATGTTTGTTTCTTGGCACAAAGCAGAACAACCTTTGAAGCGAACTTCTGGTAATAGTGGGCAATAATTAGCTTTGTTCCTATAAACACCACACACAATATCTTCTAAACATTGCATTCCAAAAAGGTGCGTCTTAATTTATTTTCGAGCCGGACCAAACCACTCACCACCACACTTCCTGCATGCCCTGAAGTGACCAATAAATGGGCATCTGAGCTGGACACCAGAAACACAGGAAGCCCCCGCCAAAATAAAACTTTGTCACAGGAGTGTAGGAAACTATAAATGTCCTTTCATCTCGTGCACATTACCACATTAAGAAACAGACAGCCACTCAAACATAACACAAGCCTTATGCTATTATTAGTCCGCTAAGAACAAAAGACTTTCTCTGCTATAAGTGAGCCAAGATCGCGGGATTGTGCCCAAATGCTTAAAGATTTAGTTTCCATAAGTTGGCCTCAGTCAATGTACTCATAAATATTATAATACTACCTTATGCAGTGCCATTCTTTAGCAGTGACACACAATGTTTCGCTTTTTCTGGGAATGAGGCATGACCATAAGTTCTAGCACCTTGGATTTCAGAAAGAGAAACTCAGAGATCAGACCCGTTTTTGATTAAGAAAAGTTGTGTCAGCTGTTTTTAAAATCATGGCACAGCGAAGGAAAAATTTGGCAACATTTAAGTCACTATTGCATATGGCAATGTTATAAAATGAGTTGAAGACAGGTGCAATTGCCAGATGGTATTTGAAACTTATACGTAGTCTTTCTTGTGTGAAAAATGATTTAATAAATGCTAAAAATTAATTTTGTTTTTATATGTGTGTTATGAAATTTTTAAGGAAGGTTTGTAATAGGCCAAGGACACAGTGATTACTTTTGGACAGGGACCAAAAACAGTTTCAGTAAGAGTAGACTTCAGTAAGAGTAGACTTTTTGATATGAACTGAATTCACTTCACTCACTAAAACAGCAAATGTATTGTAAGTTTATACATTTTGGTAATTTTTACACATATCTCGAAAAACTATTCACCTGCAGTGTCTCGTCTTAAAACATTGTTCAAATATATATTGTCAGTAGGAGGATAAATAGACAATGTGCTAATTGAATGGTTGGTCCTGCTGACATTTATAAGTACTTACACCACTCCCAAGTACTTATGCCCCCAACTCTGAATGTGCCCCGTCCTGCTGTGACCTCCTCTCCCAGTCACAGTCCAATGAGCCAGCGCGGATAGTGATAATTTGTTTATAATACTTAATACGAGACACATGCTGTATGAACTGTCAAACACTGCATGGCTTTGAAGCTACTCATGTCTGTAGTATCTGTGTGGTGGTCGCAGTATTTTTTGTCACATGTGTCTAAGCTACATAGTCCTCTATTGTTTTAACTGCATGGCGCTTGGCCCTGCTCCCACTACCAACACAATAGCAGGGAGAGCTCAGCCAGGCGATCGGGACTATTGATGGTTCATTTGTTTATATCCCTCTTTCCGAAGCCCCCTTCCTTTCTGCACCTTTTCACAACAACCATGTCTGGTGTTTGGACATAGCCTCAAGCATAGTGCCAATGCTGAGAAAAAACAGAGGAAGCTCTCATCATAATTTTACTAATTTGAGTAAATGTATTTGTGTGGTCTTCCTGATACACCCTTATCTAAAGATGCACTGTGTAACCTTTTGGTGAAGAGTGCGTTACTTGCTTGTTTCTGTGGTTTCAGCTTTACCTGGTATATTCAACAGTATGGCATTAGACTTACAAGGCCAAGTTATGAGTCAAAACTGTGGAGAAGCAACCATGCTCATAATAAAGAGGCAGGTTTTTCAAGGTATTTTTAGGCACCAGCAATTAAGCAAATATTATATTGTACTATTTTTTATTATATTATATTATTTTATACTTATATTGGCTATATGAAGCAGTACTGATTTTTGCAATTACATTTGAGGTCAATAAAGGGAATACTTCTTGCAATACCTTTACCACAACATTTGGATAGCCTTTTTTTTACTAAGTTGACATGTCCATTTGAGGAGATTGCCCTGTTTAGACCGTCACCTAAAATATGATGTAACTCTATACATCTATTTAGTGCGTCTACCTGATAAAAGTACAACTCAGAAGAAACTGCTCCTGACATTTTGAAATGTGGCTTTGCTGTTTATTTTAGTCACCCAGGGACACTTTGGGGAGGGATCCACTCAGGTTTTTGTGCTTGGCTGTCTCTGTTCTTTGGTCTGTCTCTTTTTTCATCCCGGTTTTGTCTCGCCGCATGTTGCAGGAATGGCAAAAGCAGAACGTTGGGCCATTAAGTTGAGGAGGAACTGTATTAGAAGTGGCGTTCTGTGGGAAAGCTCCCAGCTGAGAGGGGACAGCCATATTGGATAAACAGATGGTGTGGGAGAAGGAAGAGAAGGAGTGAGGAGGTGAAACAAAGACAGAAGAGATGAGAGGAATGTGCCGAGAGGGGAGACGGAGAGAGGATGGTACAACGATGATTAAGAGATCAGAGTAGCACTGAGAAGAGAAAAATGAAAGTTACGGACAGACAAGTGCAAGGGCAGAAGGGCAGGAAGTGAGTGAGGTTATGTTTGGTAAGTTGAAAACAATAAGAAGTTTGACTGTAGAAAATGTTTTGGAACAACAAACAAGAATTTCATGCAAAAATGTTTATCTTTCTATTATGATACTTATGGGGTATAATATAAAATTCTGGGCCCTGACTACAAATCATCTTGGTGGCCCCTTATTACATGTTCTCTATATGAAAAATGCATATTACAGATTTTGTGATGCTTGTCTCCCTGCTTCAGTGCAAAAAATACTTCCAGTCTACGACATAATAGAACACAACACAGACATTTCTATCCACCAGTGCAGCAAAATACAACAGAATAAAAGATAATGTACATGGATTTAAGTGTAGTTTATTAAATAGTATTAAACAAAATGCAGCTACTATAACTATTAAATATTAGGAATGGAAACACACCATTTCTACAAGCGAAAGATGAGATACAAAAGTGGGTCCAGAATGAAACAAGATTTTAACATAATTCCTATATACAGTGTGCAATTTCCAATTTTGGCTCCACAATTTTATATTTTTGTTGTCATTTTAGTACTGCTTTTGGAGATTTAACTCAACAATATGTAACCTTTTTTTGCCCAATGCAGATTTTTAAAAATAAATTAATAGTTTTATCCGTCAAATATGTATTTGTTTTACTGTTTACACTATCCTGTTCTTTCCCCTTCACATTTCTCCACCTTTCCTGCATGACCCCTGTAGGACCAGTTTAATTTCCGAGGTGCACCCATGTGTAGGAGTACAGGGGGAGGGAGAGGTGGGGTTTAGCAGAGCACCCGTGGCCTGTAGTGACTGCGGAGTGCACCTTTGCTTCACACCCCATAACAAAGGGGAAATTAATAAGGGTTTTAGGCATGAACTGTGAACTCCAGGAAGCGCTTTATATCTACACCTCCTGCACCCGCAATGTCTTGTCTTGTCACAGAGGTCACCCCCCCTCCTGTCTCCACCCGCCTCCTCCGACCCAATCTGACAAGCCCCACCACGATAAACAGTGAGTATATGATGGGGTCTGTGGTTGGATGCAGTTGGCAGAGATTTGTACCGACGTCCTTGGTCCATCTATGCATTTGAATTATTCTAGCATTTATTTTATCACTTCTGTAACTCTCTTTGGCAGTCATGATTCAACAACCAATCACTGTATTATTTAGTGTTTTAAATTCCTCAATATTAATATTTATGGAATACTTAAGGAATCCTGGGAAGTTACTTTTATTTGTCCCTTAGTTGGGGAAGTAGCAGAATTGTAACGGTGTAAAAAAAAACTACAATAGAGTTTGAGATTAGTAGAAAAATAAGAACACCAAAAAAGATCATCCTAATTTATATAAAGGTTATGAGTCAGCTTGCTTGACTGCATGGAGATGTGATGGGTTTGGCTGGAATGGGACACAATAATATGGGATTAAACGCATCTATGCATTAATTTAATTCTTTTATTATATTAAACTTTTAGTATAGTTTTTACTGCTCAGAAATACGTAAAAAAGAGAGAAAGAAATTGATAGATTGCTCGACTACTACTACAAACAAACACACACACACACACACACACAATCACATCCATAGACGTATGAATGAATAAAGGACAGGAAATGAGGGACAGTAGATGGGGGTGAGGCGGAGGTGAAGAGCTGGGGCTGGTGGGGAGGGTCAGGAAGACAAACCATAGGGTGCAAGACACAGTGACCAAGGGCAAGAGGAGGGGGCAGAAGAACACGGTACAGGACAACAAGGACAACAAGGGGGTTAAGGAGAAGGTGTTGTTGGGGTGAAGAGTGGAGGTGGATGGGGGGCAGCGAGGGAGCAGGGGGGAACAGGTGGAAGGTTAATGGGCCTGGAGCGGATCCACCAGGCACTGCCGGGGGTTGATATATAGGCCTGGAGACCGGCGCGGGCGTAGGCTTTCAAAGATATATTATTTCATTTGAGGAGCAGCGCTATACTGGACGACAAAAAACTCACCCCTCCCTCCACTGCAACCTACCCCACTGTCCCGGACCAACTGCCCCCCCCACAGCTGAGCATTTGTCCTGTGATAGATGACACATATACTGCCCCCCCACCCCTACAATCCCCCACCACCACCAGACCCCCTTTCACGGTATCGCCGGCTCACTTTAAGGCTTAAAGGGGTTGTATAATGCAGTTTGGATGTCCAGTGTTTGACTTCTTGTTCCTACTGTTCACTATCGGTTTCTATGGAGACAGGGCAGGCTAGTGGTGGGGGCGGGTTCTGGTGACGGTGGGGTGGTCGAGGGGGTCTTACACTGGACGCCTGTGATGTGTTTTAAGTTGCTATTTTAGTGGTAACAATATCTCTTTGATCGGCAGGACTGGGCTGGAGCAGGGTTTGGGGTGTTGAGATTTCAGAGCGGGTGGCAGCGGCGCTTTACAAAGACCTTTTTTCATTCATAAATTATTGACAGTTGCACAAGGCGTACAACTCTCCAGTCATAAATACTGAAAAAGCAAGCCCCTTGACGTGGATTTTTTTTGGTCAAGATTCCGAATGGGAATTGTCAGTGGTTCGCCTGGAAAGTTAAAGAGACCAATTAAAGGTTAGAATTAAGTGAGTTGTGCATTTACAGTAAGGGCTTTGTTGCTCATTGAAACTATTTTGGTCAAATATCAAAGATTGTTTTCAACATTTTTAACACATCCCGAAGAATTAAACCAAACACTAATTGCTTAACTACCTCCTGAGTACAATACAAGCAAATTTTATATGAGATTGTTGATATTTTGATCTTGACAGGACATTATGCTTAAAGGTGCGCTGTGTAACATTTCTAGTGGAGGGTCCGCTAGCTGCTTGTCTCCATGGAAATATTACTTTGTCTAGAATGTTCCAAAGCAAAGACTAAACCATCTATCAGGATATACAGGCAGATTACAGCACTATGCTACATTACAAGTCAGATCTGTGGCAAGTCGCCCCTATTCACAGAAGAGTTATTGTATTTTTGAGCAATAGAAACACTCTTAAGGAATAAATGTTTAATGTCACACCATGAAACATTCCAGGCAAAGCAATAGCATCTCCATAGAGACAAGTAGGTAAAAGAAAAAGCTGCGCAGTGCACCTTTAAATAACTTTCAGTCCTATAAAATGACCCAGCATTGAGATTTAAGATTTTGCAACTAGAAAAATGCTGAAAAAACACTTTTTGCCACCACTACCTGCCATTTGTACAGTTGTAGATGCCGACAGGTTTCTCAAGCTTTGGACCGTCCTTTGGTCCATTCCCCCGTGAGAGAGGCAGGTCTTAAAAGGAGGACTTGTTAAAAGAGAAGATTTAGGGTCACCCATCCCACTGGGGCGAATGCAGTAAGGAGACAAGAGGGGTTAGGCTCGGAGTCTGCTGCTCCACTTGTGGCTTTGATGAGGGATGAAAGGCTGTCATGAAGACCAGGTTTACAGAGCTTCAGACAGTGATAGACTCCACCGTCCTCAACAACACTTCCTCTCTGTGCCACTTTCCCATGGAGCTGGTTCTACGCAGAATTCAAAATGTTAGGACAATGTTTAAATGCAAAGAGAAAACAGAATACAAATGACTACCTTTTAAAAATGCATGTTTCGTATTAATGCAGAACTATATTTTGTTGTCCCCATGGCAATAAATAGAGATTAAACTGAGAATATGTACCTTTCTGGAGGCTGAAAGTGGAAATAGAAAATAAAAAACATACTTTGAAACATTCTCGATCGAAATAGAAAAGTTTTATGCCTTGAAGTATAATCCTATAGCCAAAGAAAAATGTTCAATGGAAACAAGCAGAGAGAGGCTCACTACAGCTAAATAAGAGTCAGGTTTGTGGAGATGCGAGCCCACTCACAGTAAGGACACGTGTTTCTATGTTTTACAGTGCAATGAAAAAAGTAATGCATTTACTTTTAGTCTATCTTTTGGAGAAAAAAAAAGTTACAAAACTAAAATAATACTTGGAGTTATTGTTTGCAGATCAGTGCATTCTCTGTTCTACATTTTAGACAACATGTTCTGGATTAAGGCTGTTGTGTCTAGACAGAGTCAACAATAGAAATAAATAGTGGTTTGATTGTGTGTTACTTTCCTCCATTTGGGCCCAGAGCACTGCTGATGAAGTATAGCAAAGGGGTACAAATGCCTGCACTTCTGTAGTTTTTCATTTTCAAGCAACTTAACACAGCCTGATTCACATTTATGAGCACTTTGGGTGTTTGGTGCTAGGAAGAGCTCTAGTGTTTAAGTCTTGTTTGAGGACGATCAGGGTAAAAGCCTTTTTTATTGGCAGGTCATGCTGCTTGTTAATGTGGAGATGCAGGTGCCTGAGCGCTGTGGTAGCCTCAAATCAGCTGTAGCTCTGAAAAGTCTCAAATCAAACAGAAAACGAAGAACAGAAGGGATTAAGCCTAACAAGAACAGAGCAAGAATGAAAGAAAGTTTGCAAATACATTTATTGGGAACCATTTTACTGTACGGCAAACAGATTATTTTTGCCTTTATTCCAAAAATATTTTTTCTTAGTAAATACAGATGTTTCCATTTACAAAAATGTATAAAAAAGATTAAAGAATAAAAGTGAAAACAGCAGAATCAACTTCTGCCAAGGCAACAGTCCCAATGTGCAGAGTGCCCAAGCCTGAACAAAAATAACCCTTTTTCACTAGTAGCTACTCAAGTCTACTTGGTGCTATAAACTATTCACTACATGTTTCTTCTAATTTCTCTGAAACATTCTCAGCATAAGGGTTTTGAAATGCATTTCTTTTTTCCTTCATCCTTTTTGAAAAGCAACCATTTGTTCTTTCCATCAAAGGTGTACATTCACTTTAAAAATCTAAATTAGGTATATAATATTCTAGGCCAACTGAAACACTTTTGGTTAAAAAGTGTTTTGACATTTTCCACCTCTCATAGTGGTGTATCTCATGTAATATATTTCACAATTGCCACTTATCTGGAGCTTTGCAACCATGAAATTGTCCACAGCAAGAAACAGCAACCACTTAAAGGCATTGTTATCTATGGCCAGGCTGGAGGCTGAGGGAGCAGTCCGAAAAGCAATAAATATACGGGGAGAGAAGTGCCAACGTTTTGCTTTTAAATAGCTCAGTGCTCTAGGGTTTCTCAGGGGTCAGAGGGGCTGAGGTGTGGCTCCTACCGACTTACGCCGACCCACCACCCCTAAACTAAACTCAACACACTCAACTATGCAAACCTGTCATCTCATTTATCTTCTACCTTTATGCCTGCACAGACTGCCTCAGTCGGGCTATGTTTAGAGAGCTCCTCCACTGTGCTGTAAGGCCATACCGTCAAACTGGATGTTTATTCTGTTCTATTCTGAAAGGAAAAAAACATAAAAATCTATTTACTAAGAAGTATTTTAAAAAATCTAATAAAAAAAGCTATTTTCAAGAAAGGTATTTTTAACCATAAAATACAACCAAAAAAATAAACATTACATCTAAAACAAAATTCATGCAACAATATTTTAACTGTAAAAAGAAATAAAAAGCACTAATTCAGTCAATATCACAACGTAGCATTCTATTTCCAAGAGTGACTAGTAAGAAAGTATTGTTTGATTTAAATGATAATTTAAATGAATTTCATCAATTAAAATATTGCTGCTTATTTGTTACACCATAAAACAGACAACCAAAAAACAATTGCTTTAAACAAACTAAAATGAAATTACAAGAAGGAAAAGGGGGGGACCTGTGAATCATAGTCATTACCACAACTAACCTTACTGATTTAATGGGCACCTAAGACAATCGCGTGCCTAAAATACATTGTCCGGCAGTAGTCTTTTTAAGTAAGCCCCTTCCTTCTAATGTTCCAGTATTGCGTGGCCTCAATTATGTGCATATAATCCACGCATGCCTCGAGGTTGGCCCGGTGTCTGCCTCTTTCGTCACCGGCCTGTCAGCAGTTGTCTTTCTATGTCTATTTTTGATGCTTATTTATGGGCTGTCCTGTTCTATCCCGGGCCGATGGGGAAGGGCCTCTACAGCAGAAGACAATAGACAAGAGTTGGCCCTCCTTTGCACTGTTAAAGGGTGATTGAATTTGCCATGCGATGACTGATGTTGGCTGCGCGCACCGTAATACTAGACACTGTGGTTGTGTTGTGACGACGGGCGAGAAATTTCAAATGGGCAACGGGCAAGTGGAGCGCAAAAAGGCCTCTAGGAAAAGTAGGACAAAGACACCTGTTCTGCATTCTCCTCTGCGTTCTTAATATTAAGAAGCCATAATATTCAACGTTTTTTACATTTTATTAATCTCATGCTGTTACCTCTCTATTACCTTATGCTCGATCAATGTTTTTTTCACCAGACCGGCAATCCTGGCACGAGTCGCAGCTAAACGATTCCATCCATGCGAAATAACGGCATGGCACTAATAATAGCTATTACAGTCTTGCAGTTCTTTAAGGCTTTGGGTGCACCCTCCGAGGGATAAAAAGCAGCTTTCCGAGCAAAGCTGAAAGAATAACGAGCAATAAAATAAAACTGGGACTTGCTAAGAAATACGTTGACAAGACTGTAAAATCACCACGACTGAACTATTGAAGAAGGTCCAAGGCGACAGGTTTTCAGGTGGCATGCCGTGATTTCACCTTCCTTAAGGCCAGATGTTTTATGGTCCACATGTTGCGGCGCACTCGTCTTCATCATAGGAGCACCAGCCGGGCCCAGCACTGCCACAGCTGGCCTATAGAAAGATGTCTCTATTCTAATACAAATGCATGTCAGCTGAGCCCTCATTCATTGCCTACACCAGAGGGAAAAATGGGCCTGCTCCATCTGTTCTGCCCTCTGCCTCATCTTCCTCTCACTACAGCGGTTTACATATCACAGGAGCTCTGCAAATGCTCAATTAGTTCATTCAGATATTTAATTTGAGCATGAAGAGCGGTGATCACACCCATGTTTTTGGACCGGTGCCATGGGTTTCGTGTGTGTTTGTCCACCCGCAGAGTAGAACCCCCCCCTTGAAGAGAAAATGTGATCTCATAGCATCAAACGCTAATGGCGGTGTGTCTCCAGCCTCTCAGACAGAAGGAATTACCCAGTCAGTCTGTGCATTTTAAAGCAGTTGACTCTCTAGTATTCACAAAGGCTAAAAGAACATACTGTATAATCCATATACGTTTAGCCATATCCACAGTTACCACTACAAACCATCTGCCAACATGCAGTTAAAGGTGCATTACTTTCGGGAATGTTTGACAGTATGGCATTAAACCTTTCTATATCATGGACATTAATTACTGTTTTTGTAGGTATTTTTTGAGCAATAAAACCACCTGCAATGTAAGGTAGATCTGTTTAATGTCATGCTGTGGAGCATTTGAAGTAGAGCAATGACATTCCCATAGAAACAAGAAGGTGATGGACCGCCTATCGAAAAATGACATTGTGTATCTTAATATATATTGGGCTTTTACATCAGTGGGGATTCTCTGTGTTCTCCAGTTATCTCCATCAACTAAAAGCATGTGCAATAGGCAGAACTCTCCAGCTAGAGAGTTTGTTTACACAAGAGACAGGGATGCAGTGTTGATAGTGGTTAATGAATGGTACTGAGTCTGCTATTGGAGTTTTTTTGTTATTAAATGAAATCGTAGACAATGATTTATCTTAAAACTAATCAGATTAAGCATGAATGACCTTTACTCTTTACTTGGCATGGGTGTGATTTTAAAGTATTGTATACAGATATAGATCGGGTAACTTCACCTGAACTCTGCAATATCTGGATATCAGGTTTACTTTTCACCTTCTTATATCATCAAAAAGAGTCCCTGGTGATGCTTAAGATCTGAAGCTGGATCTAACCCTGGGTGCTGCTACTGCTGACAGGTTCAGCAAGACATTGAAGGATGGGTCAAATGCAAAAGACCCATCCTTCAATCCATTGTTTGGGACTTTTGACCTCTAATTACTGTATGTTTCCTGTTGAAATGGCAACTTTGCTATTCTTTAAAAACATCCGCCCCTCATTGTGCCTTGATTGAGGTATCAACTCACCATATTTTGACTCAGATGCCCGTTCAGATCAAACTCTCCAAAGTAATCCATCTTCACAAATGAACAAAAACTCAACTCATGACTTTTGATGAATTTCTAAGCTCTCAAGCTCAGCCTTCAAAATGCACAGTGCGTCGCCTTGAACTCCAACCACCTGCCCCCTAGTACATAACCTCTGTATACATGTATTAAGAACTGTACTATATCAGTATATTTTTACATGATCTGAAATAAAGATTTTAAATCCAATTGGAAAGTAATTTAATTCTTTGTATTGCTTGGTTGGTTAAAGGTGCATTGTTTAACTTTGCTGGTGGAGGGTCTGTCAAATCCTTTTCTCCATGGAAATGTTACTGGTTTGTTAGGCACATTTCACAGTATGGTATTAAATCTTTTAATCATCATGGAGCCCAAACCAGACCAAGTTACAGGTCAGATCTGTGATGAGGCAACCCCACTCACAGTCAGAATGCCTGTTTTTTTATGGAATTTCCTCCTCCTGTAATTTAATAAATGCTAGGTAGAACTGTTTAATGTCATACTGTGGAGCATTCCAGACAGAGCAATGACATCTCCATAGAAACAAGCAGGTGATGGGTGCTCCACCAGAAAAGTTACACAATGTACTTTTAAGCTTGGGTTGTGTATTAGTAGATTGATAATAAGATCAGTATCTTTCCTGCAACAGTAGTAGATAAAAAGAAAAGGAAACTCATTTTCCATGTAAGACGCGCATTTGTTTTGATGTGGGGGAGGTGGCGCCGTGGATATTCAGGTATACGGATGTTGCCTTCAAGCTTTGTGTGCCGATGAAGAGGAGCTACTTTTGGGACATGCTCCTCCCTGGGCTGCATGTGTATTAGTGGTCTAATGTTCATGTGAATAATTGATTAGGGCCTTTCTGTGTTTTTGATAATTAGTTGATAGCTTCAGAGCTCTAAGCCCTGAGATTTCAACTCTGTGTGCATGTGTGTGTGTGCAGGGGTAGTCTACAGAAAACAAAAGCATTCTGAAAAAAAAAAAAAAAAATCTTGTTAGCGTGCAGTGGTTAACTAATGGATTAACTTCATCTAAAAACAGGTAGCAATTTGTAAGTAGTCTGGAGTGGAATTGTAAGCTGCAAAAATAAAATGTTAAAAAGCACTGCAAGTCATTTGACCTCTACCTTCTTAATTGCAATGATATATATTCAACATATTCTGCACCAAACAATATTATTTATCCAGGCTTGGGACCAAAACAAGCCATAAATGGTTTCCTTGTGGATATAGCCAGTTTTGAAATTTCCATGTTTTGCCATATTGCTTTTCATCCATCCATCCATCCATCTTCTCCCGCTTAATCCGGCTGGGTCGCGGGGGCAGCTTGCTGCCCAATACTCATAGCACCTGACCCTCCCTATGAACCCCTCTGCGGGTGGTGAGCCCACAGGAGGGTGGACATTATGGTCCTTGATGTTAGTTCATACTCCACACAGAAAGGCCCAGGCGACCCGGGGATCGAACCCACAACCTTCTTGCTGTGAGGCCTGAGTGTTGCCACTCAGCCACCGTGCCGCCATATTGCTTTTTTTTTTTGTTACTATTTAATTATTCTCCCCATGAATAATCCACAGCTGTAGTGTCACCTGAAGTAAACAAAATGCAAGTGCAGAAAAATCCAATGGAATTCTTTATGTGTACGAGTCTCTCCGCGCATTGATTTTTCTATCTTTCATATGCATCATGTAAAAACAGAAGAGGGTGGTTGCGGCGTACCTGCTTAATGCTGCAGTCCCAGTGCCCCAATCAAACAAAGAAGATGGTTTGTTGCCACTATCAGCGACCTTGAGTAAACAAATCCTGCTTCTCTTGCTTGTGCGGTGAAAACAACTGAGAATCTCTTTCATTCCGTTGCCCCACCTTCCTGTTTGATTTGAAGTTGTGTTTTACATCTGGCAAGAAAAACATTTTTAAAACAGTTGGAACATTTTTTTTTTTGTATATGATTGTAGCATCTCAGTTTCAACAGGCCAACAAAAGAGTGGTATAGCTCTAGTCTCATGCTAGTCATCTTGTACTGTAGATGTAATTTACAGTTTAGCCTAGAATGTTTCACAGTAAAGCATAGTTATCTGTCTCCATGGAGATAAGCAGGTCAAGGTCCAGATCAGTTTGGTGGAGAGGCGGGCCCATTCACACAAAAATGCATGTATCAAAGATGTTTCTGAACTATAAAATCACCTTTAATGAAACAAAGGTTTAATAGACAAAGCAAAGCAATAACATCCCCCTAAAGGAAAAAATGTGGTATACTCTGAATTGCACCTTTAAGGATACTGTTGAGCAAAAAACATGAAATTCAATAACAGGATATTAAGTTTTCCCAACCTTTGCACCAACTTGATTCTGAAGATGGCTTACACAATTAAACTATTCCCATCAAAAATATCTCAAAGGCTTTCAAAGATGGAAGATTTTAGTTCAAAAATATATTTCCTGTGTCTGTCTGCAGGAAGACCTTATTAGGCACACGTCTTGTTTCCTCTTGTCTCAACAACTCTATGGTCAAAAGCTGCTGTGTAAGATGAAAGGGCCACTGCCACAGAGAGGAAGGAAAGGGGGGCACATCCAAAACCTACTCCCACTTTTTCAGTTTTTCCCCATTGTACCAACACGAGTGCGGGACAAGTCAAAGAATGTCCGGAAAAGCGGATGGGTTCGAAGATGCATTGGGAGATAGAGCGAGAGAGGGAGCACGGGCCAATCGAAAAGCCAAGTGTTCCCAGGGTCAAAGGTCAGCCTCCCGAGTCTGTTAATGCAGTCACCGTGGGAACCGATCAATCTTGGGCTTGGGCGATCGATCGGTGCGGGCACATGTGGACACACTTAGACACACAGCGCTCTCCCAGGCACACACACAATGCAACATTCATTCAGGAGCAGTGGTAACGCCTCAGGCCACTGATAATTCACAGGCTGACTAAGAAATACCTGACGCAAACACATTTTTATTGATGGTTGTCGAGATTTACACATCTTAAATAAAGTGTTTCAAGACCAGATGGATGGAAGGATGGGGGTGTACGTAATTAGAGGTAACCTGTAAGTAGGCTATCTCAGCTACCTGGCCGGGACAGTAAGCTATAGCGAAAAAAAAAATCTAGCCATATCTTTTGAAAATGCAGATTGCAAATTAACAAAACATTTCTCAAATAAAAAAAAAAATCGTTAAAAAGCGCTATGGGGTATTGGCAGAATTTACAGTAAAGATTAGTGGAAAAAAGAAAGCACAACCTGTTTGTAGTTAGCTACTCCCTTCAGACAGATATTTAAGGCTGGGTCTTACAGAATCTTATCAGAATTGAAGAAACTACTTGGATGAGTGTTTACATTCACTCTTTAAAAATTTAATAATTTGGATAAATCCCTGGAATTGCCAATTTCAGGGCTAGGGATATGTGTGAATGAAACAAAACACAACCCCTGGTATACTTTTGAGAAGATAACATTATAACATGGCTTAAAGCTAGAAAGAAGAGTCAGTTTTGTATAATATAGGACCTTTAAGAATTTTTATTTATTTTTGCAATCCATTGGTATTTCATTAATAAAATAAATAAACCACTTTCTTTTTTTCTCCTACACTTGCTCCTTCAGATCCAAGTCCAGTTTTAGAGAACAGTGCTATTTATTTAACTCAAGGGGCTGGAGGCATCTCGATGACTGTTTAGGGACATAATAAGAGTGTTGGGTTTCTGTGTGCTCAGTCCCATATAAATCCACTGGCATTCTCCACTACCTGATACTGTGGATTATGCACACACGCAACGGACAAACAGGTGCCCGGACATGAAATACTATAGGTTACACATATAGTGACACATACACAAATGCGTGGTCCACATTGACAGCTCATCATAGTTCATTATCCTCGTGATGAAAGCTATGGGAGTTTATTATTCTTCAAGATGTCTCCAAATACTCATTGCTATTTAAGGGCGGTGGATGTTGCATGTAGTTGGCATATGCAGTGGCTTAAGATAACAAGTAAAATATTTATATAGACACTGTATACACATTATATTGGCTACAGCAAGGTTATATGAAGCATTGATGCTACAAAGTGCCTCTTATTGCCTATAGCAGCCACATTAATTTGAGTTTGTTGATGCAACCTGCAGAACAACCTCATAAAAGTATTTCTTCTAAACTATTTATTACAACAGCTCAGTGGTTACCAACTAACAAGTAAGAGGTTTGAAAGCCTCTTGGACCCCAGACTATAATGTTGTTGTCTCCTTGGGCAAGACACTTCACTTATCTTTGGCTCTGTATGAATGTGGCGTATGCTAGAGTGAGTGGTGGTTTCTGTCAGTCTATCCCAGGGCAGGTGTGGCTATACAGAAGTAGCTTATCACAAGTAAGAATGAAGAGAATGAATAACGCAATGTAAAGCGCTTTGAGAATTTTGAAAGGTACTATATAAAGTTGCTCTTTAATGGTTTAAAACAAAGTGGTAAACCAGGATTTTGATTGCAGGTCAAATTAAGATTTAAGACAGTTGATAATGCTGCTGTTATCACTTCAGAAAGTAAATGTGTGTAATACATGTTTGCTGTTACTTTCTAACTTCTAATTCCTGGTTGTACTTTATGTATCATTATGACCTGGACTATTGTTTCAAACCGACTGTGAAAATCCCTTATCTGACAGTTGGTTGACAAATCATCTTTCTCAAATGTGCAGCTCAGTAAATTACTGGCAGTATTATCATTCCTCTTTGCAGCATTCAGCCCTCTCTCTGCCCATCTAGCACATCATGGCACCTGCTCATTTTCCCAGGATCCTTATCACCACACTAGCCACAGCACCTACGCTCCAACCCAGCAAAGTAATCTTTGGGCTGGAAACTAGTTGGGACAGTGTCGTAATGGTTTTATTCTCATCCTCTGGGGATCCACACCAGGACAAAGTCTAACAAAAATGCAGGCCTATCCAAATGCCATGGCTGTATCCAAGCGGGTCACATTCCCAGAACATCTCGGGGATTCTGGCACTCACAGGGCTATTTTTCCTGATGGATATGTCTCTATTTGTGGGTGACAAGTGGAATGACCTGAAACAAGACGCACTAGTTCATGTGATGATCTATCATTTAAATCAGTAGGATTCAGTTACAAATCATGTAATATGTAATATAGGTGCTCTTAATAACAAACAATAAATAGGGATGGTCAGTACATGAGCTATTATTGGATGATCTTAAATAAATAATTGCATGAGCCAATTGTGGCTTAGCGGGTTAAGTGTCTGCCAACCAACTAGCGTCAGAGCACATACCGTTATTGTGTTTCTGGAGCAGACATGTATTACATTGCACACCTTTCATTTTCATAAGTATATTCAGATAACAGCAAAGAATTAGTCTGTTTGAATAATTGAATAATAATATAATTGAATAAATGTACTTTGCCTTAATTTTACCTGATATTTTTACTCAAATGGAATGCTGTTAAATTAAAATATTTTTTCCGGATTTAGTAGATAGTCCAAATGTTCCCTATAATTTGAAATTAGCTTGCCAGTACACACAGGGTAACCATGATGGTTGCCAGAGGCCAATACCATCTAACAAAAAAAAAAAATCCCATAATAGTGATTATGGCACTGTAGAATCCAGATTGCTTGTTACAAAAATTCACAAAATCAGAGATATAAATTTTACATTGTGTATCTTATTTTCCTCCATACCCTGATCTATTTTCATGCACCTATAAACTGCATGTAAACAAGACCGCTTTGCAGGTCAGCAAAACAATAAGCGTTCCAATGTTCCCACCAATTAGCCAAAGTGGGTGCCTGCTAAAACCCTCCCTCCCTGCGCCCTCGTACCAGCCTAAACTGAAAATGAGCAACATCCAACGGGCCAAATAATGAAGTGTTTGGACGCCGCTCCTCGCCTTGCTAGGTGAATTAATGCTACGTTCCCAGGTGGATACAAGGCCCTTTTTGGCTCAAGGCGAACAGATGCCGAGACAGGACTGCAACAAAAGATGAGCGCACACTCCACAATCCCTCTGCATTGATGTGGGCTTCAAACCTCACCTGTAGTACGCCATTGATTCTGCTCCAGCAAGCTATTATTATTGTTTATGAGCAAGACATTGTGCACTAAATAAACCGGTTGTATTGTAGTGTGTGTGTGTGTGTGTGTGTTTGGATAGCCCCATCCCTCTGGTCTCCATTCATTAAGACTCCGCAGAAGGAGATGCTCTTAATCTGATCATTAGGCCACTTCAAAAATGCAAGTACTTATTAAAATCCAATTCCAGCTGTGTTACTCTCTATGTATTAACAATGCTCGTGGCGCAAGACCAAAAACTGGGCACAAAACATTGAGGAGGGGGGTAGGTTGAAGGTTTTGGCCTATTTTGACTCAACGCATCATGATAATTGCTCCACTCTTAGCAGGGGGGCTATGAATAAACATCACTTCTATCATCCAACACTCAATTTCCAATTAATTTACACGAAATATGGACAATCTCTAGGCTTAATCACTATGTTTTATTTTAGCAATTTCCCCCAAGTCTTTTCTCATTTGGCCCTTTCATTCAGCCTGATTTCTCTCTCTCCTCTCTCGCTGCTCAGAAAATCCTGTTAATCTCCGCCTGCAGTTTTGAACAAAAGCTATGAGCCTAAACAACTGATCCAGGCATCGATCCCACCAGCTTGAACGATCATAAAGGTGTTAAATTGGTTTCTTGGAGGATATGTATTTTTCATTATAGGCTGCATGCAAGTTGGAATTCACATGTTGAATTTTTTTTAGGTTTGCGATATTTTTAAAAACTAACTTGAAATATGAAATATGAAATATTTACAACATCACATTTTGGAAAATAGAAGTCTTAAATGTAGAGTTTGAAGTGATTTCTGGGGAGTGCATTTTCAGGATTGGGGAGAATCTTGGAAGCTAAATCCTGGTAATAAGTTTTGTGCTGTACAAGGACGGTGTCTGAAAGCGTTTGTCCATGTCAGAATCCAATTCACGTTTTTGCAATTGTATGATTCAGTATTGCGGGCTTAGAATGGCTTAACACTTCTTTTTGTTACACCTAAAAACCTTATCCGATGACAAAAATTCACTAACCAATGTCTGACAATGTGCCAGTCCCAAGCGTGGACAAACAGAGTATTGTGTAAGGGCATCTGGTTTAAATCCCATGTGATAGCAGTCTAAAGGCATTCAGTGGCATATATTAACAAATAATAAAGACATTATTTTGATACCTAGATTGTTTTATTGCTCCCTATTCAAAAACACACGTTTTTTGCTTCACCTGGAATTAGTTGAGCAGTCAGTCACCTTATCTCAATTTTCCGTGCCCATGACCAGATAAGGACAAAGCAGAATAAGCGGCTTCTTTTATAGCTACGGTGAAGTTCAACAAACTTCATGTCTGAACTTTGTCATCTCATATTTGAAAACAAAACAAATGTTAATAGATAATGATCAACTACTGGCACTTGGCCAATATTTTGCTCACTTCAGTGGCACAGAAGCTCTCAGTACTCAGCTGCCAGATGAAGTTGGTCATCGGGTTCAACTAGCTTTGGGAACAGAAGATACAACTGTAAAATGACTTGTTTTATTTCACAATTTTCACAGAAATCAATATTTGTTGGAATAGCCGTAAAGTCTACCTGCTCATAATTTCATGCACACAATTACAACTGTCCAATATTCATTTGCTTCAAAATCCATAAGACTTTTATGCTGTAGTCGCCCTGGGGCAGACTTACAGAGACTTGGCTATCATAGCAACTACAGCCTCTCTGACAACTAAAAAAACATACTGGGAACGAGATGGGTGAAATGCATTGCTCAAAGGTACAGTGGCACAGTAACTTTCAAGATGCATAAACCTTTCCCACTTGCTAAGCTTAGATAATGAAATGTGATTCTTGTTAGATTCTGAGAGAGATTAAAAAAGATGAAAAGAAGAAAAAAAAAAGGAAAGATCATGTGGCAGAGTAAAGGAAAATCTTGTCAGAGAAACAGTCACCCGTGGTTATAAGGTCACTATAGTCCCAGCCCTGGTCTGGCCCTATATACCGCCTGTCTGTCACCCTCGCCCCCCACCCTCTACTCAAAAGCCTCTTCCACGCTGGGTGTCCTATACTCTCCATGGAGATGCTAACTCTCCCTTCTTTGATGACCTGGGACGCTTGTCAAAGAAGAGCTTCCAGGCAGGCACAGTAAGGACAGCCCTTTGATGAGGACCCCGACACTTGAAGTCACGGTGGATTGGGGAGGGGGCTGTTTTACACATTCGCTGCCTGCCTTCTGATGATTTTAATGAACGAATTTGAATTTGCTTAAGATGCACGACAGAAAACAGATGTACATACGCAAGAGAAAGTGTGGACATGACAGAAGTGTCCTTGTTACTGTCAGAAAACCCAAACTCACCCACTTTGTTGTGGTTTGTCATTTGTCCTGTTTGATTAAAGAGTTGTGTAACACTAGAAGATGTCACTGGGTGCAAATCATATCAGGGATTTCTTTGTGTAAATTTGACTTCAAGCGACCAATATTGAAATTTCTGATCTTGCTTGATCTTCACAAGACTTTAGATTCTATACTTTGCCAGCATTAAGTATTAATGTAATGTGTGTATGTGTGTGTGTATATATATATATATATATATATATATATATATATATATATATATATATATACTATATATGTACTATTTTTTATTTACTATTATCACCATTATATTATTTCTTATATGAATTTATTTTAGTCTTTTTTTTCAGAGCCAGGATGTTTCTGTACAATTTTCAGTAACTGAAAATGCAGAGCATATGCCCTTAGCTATTTAATATCACTGTAATTTTTGTATCATGACATAATTTATGCATATAGATTGCATTTTTTAAAATTATATTTGTACATTCTGTATTTTGTATGTCTCAGGGACTGCAGATGGAAATGAGCTCTGAGAACTATAATCTGGTACAAACACCGATTTTCTTTAATTAATTATATTACAGTCTTGTGAGCTTTAAGCCATGTTATAATGTTGTTACCTCAACAAAAACATACATGGAGTTGTGTTTTGTTTCATTCAGACTTCTTTGAGTAACTCTTCATTATTAGTCTGTCCACAAATCCAAAGCTCAAAATGCTCTGTTCCACCTGGTGATGTCACGTAGTGCTATTTTCAAGTTAACAGCTCAATTTTTACCTTTTGCTCAATAAAGACTGAAAATTCCACGGGTGAAATTATCCAAATGATTCTAGCGAAGGTGTATGCAGTTTAAAAACACAGTGGAGCACTTCCAGCATTACTACATGACATTCCAAGGTGGAACAGAGTGTTTTCTGTTTGAGAGAAGAACTCAGCCTAAATATGCAGGGTCTGTGTGTTAGAATGAAACAAAACACAACTGTTTTTGATAAGGAAACAACATTCTAACATAGATCAGAAAATAGCGTAATATGGGCTCTTTAATGGTCCCTGTAAAATAAACAAAATTAACTAAACTAGGTCTTAGCATTGCAAGATAAGACCAGTGCCAGCTCAAATGTACACTATTATGTTTTCATTCTGTTTATATTTGTTCATTTGTTTATATTTTTCAACACTGATACACATTTCTTTCTCTACACCGTTCACTCTATTATGTCTGCCTTGAAAAGACTCTTGACTGCTTGGTTCTTGTCGCAGTCATAACAGTTATAATCACCCTGAGATAGACACTGCTACACTAAATAAACAATATAGCGCTTTTAGTATTAGCACAATTCTCTTTTTATCAACTTTTTTCTTTACAAATGTCTTTCTGTTCAGCCTCATAGACCTCATTCTGGTCCGGTTCGTGCTGCACCTGCCTCTGTCACAGCCGTATTGATCTGCATTCTTGCCCTGTTGTTGACTTTGGTGTTGAACATGGGTTCTCACACAGTCAGAGCAACAGAGTCATGCACAACACCCACACAGTCTCCCAGGAATCACTTCATTCCCAGCAACATCACACAAGAGCACTGACTGGGACATCTCACACATTTTCCTCATTCTTTCTATCTCAATGTGGGCTCTTTGTCTTGGCTAATGATTTACAAAGCCGGGCATGGGAAGAGAGTGTTAGTTACAATAGAGCAGGTTGTTTTGCTGTGTCTGACCTGGATCTTCCCATGCACACCTGTGAGCCAAAGTTTAGTTTTCAAATCTGTGAAAATACTGTGCGACTTAATCACCGGGCTAATCTAAAGCGGTGGTGCTGATGGGCAAAAAGATACAAAGGTGTCACTGTTAAATCGGGCAGGTGTAGTCAGGTGTTAAACTGTAGAAAACTGTTCACGTGAGAAGGGCTGAAAGGACAGTGGACTTGTACAGGCACTTTGTGTGAGCTGTAAAAACAATGCCCATGGTGCAGTGCTGATCAATAGCTATTGACCTGTCAGAGAGCTTATAGTAGTAACTGCTTCTACTTAAATCACATGGTTCAATAACCCTTTTAAAAGAAGCATTTCCAAAATTTAAACTTCAAAACAACATGAAAAATAACTTTTTTCATGTAAATGTATCAGCTGTAGTTAAAGGTGGTGGAGGGTCCACTTGATCTCTATTGTATTAAATTAGATCAGATTTGTATTGTCATTGTACAAAATACAATGAAACTTCAGGCCTTTTACCAGTGCCTTTGCTCCTGGAGCACGTCCACTGGTCGTGGGTAGAAGCTGCTGTGCAGCCTGTTTTGTGCCTGTGAGGGGAGTTTGAAGCCCTCCTGAGGGGAAAGTGACATTAAAGTTATCATGGGGACGAGGTGTCGCTGGCAGGCCAGGTTACAAGTCAGATCTGTGGACAGGCAAGCCAGTCATCCATGCAAGGAAAAAACACTCCCCAAGTAGGTGACAGACCTTGTTTACTCTTTCAATCATTTGTTCTAATTCAAGCAGTAAACACATTGTAAATGTTTGGACATTATTAAAGACATTTAAAAACTTGCTCCAAGCTCCTATTGCATCCCCCAGCAAAAAAACTTCACCAATATACACATCTGCTAAATCATTTTCACTGTGGTACCTACAAACAAAGCATTTAAATGGTAAATAAATGCAATTATTTTTTGCTGTAATATAAATGCTCCAAATGTTGCCATATTACCAAACTAACTATTCTGACCAAATTTCGCCTTGCTAATGAACTTTAGAGTCTTCCCTGTAATCCTAAACCCTCACGCATTTTTCTGTACTATTTCAGGTTGACGACCAGATGAAGCTGCTGCAGAACTGCTGGAGTGAGCTGCTCATCTTGGACCACGTGTTCCGGCAGGTCGTACATGCCAAGGAGGGCTCCATCCTGCTGGTTACTGGGCAACAGGTAGGCCACTAAAACCCATATTTACCCACACCCGCTCTCCTGTGGCTCTTAGCAGCTCGCAATCAATCCTAAACTCTTTCCTTTAAGCATTATTGATGACACCAGCCACACACGAGGTCCCCTAATTCATTAAAAATAGATCACGCTTATAGAAACTTGCGTGGGTAAGACAAAGCAACGTGTTGTTTAAGAAAGTTTTCAATTGATTGTGTGAAATAAAGTAAAAAGGCAATTCGCGTTTAAGCTTACAGGTAGGAATCAACAACACAAAGATATTGCAAAAATGCCTTTCACCAGTGGCGTGGCTGTCAGTCAGATGAGGAGTCATAAATTATTGATCGGATGTTGCACCAAAACATGCCCGCCAAAGTGTTATACAACAACAGATATTGGCATAAATATTGTACAAGACATGCAGTTGGAATATCAGAATTAGAGCAAGGTCAAAGATAGATTGTGGTAATATTGTGGATTAAGTCAGAAAAGTAAGAGAATATACTAGGAAGGATAGATTTGGTGAGGTGTGGTGGGTTTAAGGACTAGGAGGGAATGAGGGAGGGAGGGAGGAGTCAGGGGAGGTGGTTTTGTTTGCATACTTTGTCTAATGAACAGCTGGTGCAGTGTGCAAATGTGTGCGTGTGTGTGTGTGTGTGTGTGTGTGTGTGTGTGTGTGTGTGAGGGAGCCCACGAAACAGTTCATTATCTCCCATGATTTTCTGCCTGGCCAGGGGTGACAGGTAACGATAACACTGGAGATTTTATGAACAAGGTATTCTGTATCACCCCAAGCAAGATAAAATATTCTTCAGTGAGAGCCTTTAAAATACATATCGCACATGTTTGAGTAACTGATAGTTGACTGAAGCAGCTTTTAAACACATTTTAATGGAAATGTGTGTGTAAAAAGTCACTCAAATTTGGGGGGAAATATGATAGTAACCTGGCAAAAGTAGAAACACAATCATATCTCTATCCAACTAATAGAATGTAGATTTAGTTTAGGATCCACATATTAGTCACAGACTAAGTGGTAAGTGGTAGGTCAGGCTCAGGTTTTAATTTATTTTGTCTCCTCGTGGAGCAGAGATCAGAAGCATTAACGTAACTTATAGACATGACATAACAAAAGACAAAAGAAACACATATAAAACACTAATACACAATATGCAATCACTCAGGCTCAGCAGCACAGTCAATCCGTGTTGTTAACCCATTTTATAGACTGGGCTTTTTATACCTGTTATTTTTGCATAGAGCAGGCATGTCCAAACTATGGCCCGGGAGCCAAATGTGGCCCTCAGACCAATTGTTTTTGGCCCTCAAGCTTCCAGGTGAATTGACCCATATTACCACAAGTAGTACTTTTTACTGCATGTTTTTGAAAACTACCTTGATCAAATGTAGTGTGTCCTTCTGAGGGTCTAAGCCTGAACAAAGGTCTGGAGGGTCATTCAAACCTGTTATAAATGCACAGATTTGAATTACTCACTGTTTTGATCATCAGTCTATGACCCCCAATCGGCCCTCACGGTGCTCTGTGTTTTAATATGTGGCCCTAGATGAAAAAAGTTTGGGCATCCCTGGCATAGAGGAACCCTGTATCTATTTATAAAACACGTGCTCATTACAGCTTATCACCGTTATAGTGTGGTTAAAGGCATCTATTGCTAACAATACTAAAGAGCAGTTTTAATGGGACAAAAATTGTTAACAACTGCTGGTAAAACATGGCCATGAAACAGAAAATCTTAAATAAATGAATAAATATTAATTAACACGTGTTACCAAGAATTATTTATTCATTTATTTATTTTTGAATTCATAGGTAATTAACTGTTATATTTATTTCTCAAATTGCAAAAAAGCTGAATACATTTGCAACTGGTGTTAATTTTCTCTTCAGCCAAGTACATTTGTTTACTTTGTTATCGTACCCACTTTCATTCTTGCTTCACATTGCTCTCTGCGCATCACTATGCAAATCCCACATATAGAGATGGCCATGAGGGCTTGGACAATAACTCAAACTTTAAACTGTCACATGATCAAACATTAACCGCCCATCATCCCTTACATACAAAATAGAAAAAATGACAAAAAAGCGTCTGGAAAGTGTTGAATGATTAAGCAAGGTCTCTGATGTTTTTGTGGCTAGAAATCTTGATATTTTGACGCCACTCAAAGAAAAACATGAAATTCAAATCGTGACGAAATGCAAAAATATTTCAGTCAATGCCCTCCCTCGCACAAAGCCGCCTTCACTTCAGATCGGGTCCACCACATCAGTCACTGTATTCATAATCACGTATTTACTCTCTATGCCTCTCCGGGATGTATTATAAACCAGTATTGATTGATTGATACACAGGTCACTGAGGTTAGTGCTAAGTCTGCTAGTAAAGTCACATTACAGCTCTTTTTTCCAGCCTCTTTTTACTTAAGGCTTGGAAGCAATAACCTACAGCATCACCATCAAGAGTCCAATCCTTCAATGAAGTTATTTCATGCACAGTTGATTTTATGTAAATTGATTGACACCTGAGAAGAAAGGGTGAGTGTGGGGGGTGCTGGTGTCTGCGTCTCATTGTGCCATAACTCTAGTGCTGTCTGCAAAGTGAGAATGGGGAGGGGTCAAAACAGGGGTTTGTTAGAGTAGAGAGGGGAGCCATCAGTAATACAAGGAATATATGCTAAAGTCTCAAGATCAATGTACAACAAAGGAAAGCAATCAGAATTAGGTCTGGATGCACAGCCAAAACCAACCAAGCAACTGTGAACAAAAATAAATACTGAAAAGTTAAATTGGTTTAAATTTTGCTGTGCAAATAGTTTTACATTTCAAGTGAAAAACTATTACTTTTTCATATTTTAAGTGGAATAATCTTGTTCTGCTGGCACTCTACAGCTTAATAAATTATGTTTTCCACCAATTCTAACCGATATAACTGTTTTACACAGACTTCAGTTTTTTCATAATGTCATCAAAACCTACTTTGCACTTTTCAATCACCTTGCTTGACTTAGTACTTATAAAGCCTACATATCCTTAAAAACATTGCCCTCTACACAATAATCAAATTCTAAATCCACACGTATTTTTAATTGCAAATTTGAGCACGCCGGGGCTGCCTCTCTCCCCAAGCTTTAGCAGCCACACGCGCCCCACTTCCACCTTCCACTGAAACCCCAACCACAGTCAATTATGGTAATGAATTGTCAATAAATATAAAAATTTAATATTGTCCTGCTTACTGTGAGTGGCAGGTAAGGACTTGCCTCCCAGACAAATGTGCTGCTGCAGCAGTTAAGAGGATCACCTGGAGTGTATGGTGTGTGTGTGTGTGTGTGTGCGTGTGTGTGTGTGTGTGTGTGTGTGTGTGTGTGTGCGTGTGCGTGTGTGTGTGCGTGTGCGTGCGCGTGTGTGCATGTGTGTGTGAGAAAGAGTCTGTCTGTCTATAGCTGTCAGTCAGTCCATTGGAAGGTAAAATAGGCTTAGTTTGCATTACATTTTACATTTAGTTTTTCTTTGCCAGTTCTTTCATCTGGGGTCTTTAATTACTGGTATATGCTCTGTACATGCTGTGTGTGATATAAAACAGCTTCCCTACCTGACACCTGTGTATTCATGTTTGGAACTGGCAAAAAATGTACTGAAAACAATTTTTGGTCCAATGAGGTTCATTTGGTCTTCTAATAATTTATGTTATTAGGTTCTTTTTTCAGACCAAGGGTTTGTTTTCATACCAGACCGCTAGTGAGCAGTCAAAACTGTCAGGGATGAAAACAAACCCTTGGTCTGAAAAAAGAACCTGATAAAATAAATGAAAACAGTTCTTGATAGCACTATATTTCATAGCACATTCATAGCACTGTAACAGCATTAACTCCAAGTATAATTGTGGTAATTTCATGATAATTACAATAATATGAAAGCTATAAACACAGTTAGTACTGTCTTGATAAGAGTGTTGAAACAGACCTTCAAAGTATCCCTTGTTACCATGCTATAACCTAAACCCTGATAATATAAGAGGATCACTATGTGCATAAAACATCCAGGCCAGAGTTTAGAAATAGTAATAATGAGGGGTAAAATCACTCCAAGTAACTCACATTTGAATAGTGTGTTTTTGACACTGGCTGGTCACTCACTAGTCACTATATTTATTCCAGGTGGACTATGCAGTGATCGCGTCCCAAGCAGGAGCAACCCTCAACAACCTGCTAAGCCACGCCCAGGAGCTGGTCAGTAAACTGCGCTCGCTACAGCTCGACCAGCGGGAGTTCGTCTGCCTCAAGTTCCTTGTCCTCTTCAGTCTGGGTCAGTGATTTCAATACTCTCTCTCTCACATTAGTCATAGAATCCACCACAACAGGAAGAACACACGGGGAAAATATCTGACCACTTTTACATGACGTAACATTACACAACTACATTATGCCATGAGCTTTTGGCACAGTAGGGATTATTTAAAAAGTATTCACTTACAATGCATAAAGGTCAGTTTTGGTTGAAACACAACTTCTTTATAATTAATCAAGGGACAGTGTTGAAGTGTTAATAAATACAGAGAAACTGCTGAAATTAAGGCCAAATCCTCAGTAGCTCCTAAATTGTCTGCATTGTGATTATAAACGCTGCTTTGTCTCCACCCAGATGTTTAACCCATAAAACACAGTCCAGGCTATAGATTTCTGAAAAATCTCTCAAGTACTACATAAAGATCTCCTAATATAAAGTAGATCCTAATATAAAATAGATCAACTGTATGTATTATGTATTTTCCTCTTAAGGCATATTGGCAACTTTTTATTTGCAGATGTTCACTTAGACAGAACTTCATTGTGAATTGAAAAGGTTCATGACAAATGAGTTGAGAAAAATAGTACATAATAGTGATAATGTAAAACTAACCATTATGTTGCTTAATTGTCACCTACCTATTCTCTTTATACGGCATAGACAAATTACACCAGCCTCCTCAGAATCATCTTCCTTGTGTTGTCAGTGTTTGATGCCTCAAACTAAGCCTAGTGCACGAAACCATGTGGATATACAGTAAGTTATTCAAAGATGTTTTTTTCACTCTCCCTCTCAAGCCTCAGAGGCCTGGAACGGAGGGAGCTAGAGGAGGGAGGGAGGGAGGGAGGAAGGAAGAGGAGGCAGATGAGGAGATGGGAAAAGGAAGGAGTGGATGAGGGTGGGAACTGGCTATGTAGGCTGCAGTGGGGCGCATTGGGCCTGACAGGGAAGAGGGGGGTCAGATTTAGGAGGAAGGGTCCAAATGAAGGGACGAAGGCTCTTTTGCTCTCTCTAAGCCAAGGTCAGACCCTACCAAGAGACTCCCGCCCATGTCTCGCTCCTAACTAGTGTGCGGCAAGGGCCCTCCGAGGGTTAGCTTAGCATTTGAAGGGATGCTCGCTTGACATAGTCTGGTGTGTCAGCTACAACCCTGGCATACATTTCACATCACTTCCTCTCACCTGTTAATCCACTAGGGCTTGACTCTCCCTCCCCTAAACATACAGCTAATGATCTGAACATAAAGATCAGGCAGAATTATTATAAAAGTGAAACAGCTTGCATACATATGTTTGTTTATGAGGAGCGGGCCTTACATAGTGGGGTGTAGACTTGGGTGCAGGGTCTAAATAATTTGACAGAAACATCATCCATAATGAAACGCTCACCTGAGGGATGTGTATCGCCCCCGGCAGTGCCTGTTCTCCACCTCAACCCGGCACTCCCACCAAAGCAGCCCCCACAAGCAGACGTCAGTGAGCAGGCTGTAAGGGATCAGAGGGGGATAAGGCGGCTGTGATTAGACATGATTAATATGAGTGCAATAGAGATATGAGCGTGTTCTTGCGGTGAGATGTGTTACCTGTATTTATTTAATGGATTCAGTGATGTGCATGTGAGGCCATGACTGAACCTTCTGTCCCATTGGACTGGTGTATGGGGCCTAGCATATAAAATAGTTAGACATATGTTTTCTGAGCTAATTGAAAACCCATGCAAGCTTATTTAAAAGTTTTCTTCATAAATTTACTGTAAAACTTTTTCTTTTATGGTAATGATTGATCTCCATGGAGATGTTATTGCTTTGCCTGGAATGTTCCTCAGTACAACATTAACTATCATTTGGTTCAATGATACACTCCTGAGCGACAGTAGCTCAGCTGGTAAGAGCGGCATTTGTCCACTGATCCGAAGGTTGGCAGTTCGAATCCCGCTCTCGACATAAACATCATTGGTTGAGCGGTTAGATCCATTGACCCACAGGTTGGCTGGTGTGATTCCACACCACTCACACTTCCACACTTAACCCACCTCGCCCCCAGTGTCTGCATACACTCGTGTATGAATGTGTGTATGAATGGGTGAGTGGTTCCTTGTTGTAAAGCGCTTTGAGTGTCTTGAATTGTAGAAAAGTGCTATAAAAATGTGACCATTTACCATTCCTGTGAGCTTGGTCACCTCTCCATAGATCTCAACACCTGCTTGTCTCCATGGAGGTGAATAAGATTAATGTCATACTATGGAACATTCCAATCAACCGCTGCATGAACACAAACAATATGTTATTGCTTATTACATCCCAATAACTACTTTGTAAACATAGCAATTGTCTATTACCTCTGACCTCTTTTGTAGTTAACTACCACAAGCCGATATGCAAAATCTAGATTTATATAATTAGAAAACACTAATAGGTAAATGAGCACAGTGGTTTTAAAGACCTGACTCTTGCACCGTTTTCAATCCAATGTCCATCCTTTAGAGTATGTTGATTTTTCACTATATTTCACCCTTCACCTGGACCCCCCTCTCGCCATCCTTTATTCTCTCTCTGTCTGTAAATGGACAATCAGTCACCCGGCCCTGTTGTGCTGGCCTCTTAGATAAGGCAGCTGCCGATAACACAGGGATAGACATGTCACTCCAGTTGAGGGGCTGCACCTTGTTCATCTAGCTTGTTCTTACCATCAAATACCTTTTTACATTTTTTCTCAGTGATTTTCTTGCGTTTTTCTTCCACCTTTCATTGATTTTTCTCACTGCATTCTTGTAGATTTTTCTTTTCAAATTGTGAGTGTGCAATAGTATAATGGAATACAATGGCATCTCTTGGAAAGACGGAAGGCAGCGTGGGTCAGAGTTCAGCTAAAGATGGGTGGTAGTTGTTTTCAGTTGTCAGGAGCTGTTAATGGGGCTTTGATTTCCTTTAAAAGGCTTAGAGACCTGAGAGAGCCACGACAGGCGGCCATATTTATAGTCAGGTGACAGGGCAGTGCAGAGGTAAGGACGGGGTCACAAGTTCAAATGCACAATATAGGAAGGAGTGCATAAGCTGAGAAAGCATTTATTTACCAAGAGAAAACTAAACACAGTATAGCAATGGCTAACTGTAATATAATACATGTACATTGGGAAAATGTAGTACAAATTAATAAATGAAGATATTTGGCTTATATAGTGTGTTTTTGAAGTAATTTAATTTCCCATAACCACACTATGGAAGTTACAGCTTCCCTGGGGCTGAATGACCAATCTGTATAATGCCTTCTCTGACTACTATAAATCCACTCATACACCACCCATACTCAACTATGTGGATAGAGTGTCTTTTTTTAATGTACTGATCAGTACATACAGAAAACAATTTAATGTATTTTACAGCAACTTTAACTATGTTTCAAAACGATCTAACTTTGTTATGGCAAGATGCTATATTGAGGTTGACATTGTGGTACTTCTAGCCTCCACAGTTGTCATGGGAGACAGAGCAGACATAGCGGTATGGTCCATGTGGTGACAGGAGGTCAGGGAGTGGTTTAGCCTCACTCCGCCGCTCTCATACGCTCACACGTAATTGGCAGAGACAGGCGCTGCCAGTCCTCGTCAGCTCAGAGCACAACCAGAGAGGCAGCCAGGCCAGCCAGGGTGGTAAATGCTCCCAGCGGACACAACACTTTTTGGGGGAGAACTGTAGTAATGCCTCCAATTTGAAGACTTTTTACCTGCTAAAGCAACAGAGAGCAGTTTAGTCATTCAATCCTACTTCAGTTAAAACAGTGCACTAAATTATCCAGATCTTCATCTTCCCACCATTTTGTACTCAACCCTTGTCCCTATTACCACTTAAACTTCATTTATAGGTAGACAATTGATACATTGCAACTTATGTCATCAACATTCCTTCGAGATGTTATGCTAACTTGAGGCTCTTCTCTGTTAGACTTTAAACTGAGGTTTATTTAATGCGAAAATGTGTTGTTTAAATCAAATCCATTTAGTATTTTTTCTTGAGTTTTCACACTATCTTAAAATTACTATGACAGTGTTTTCTAATGTGTGCATCGTCTCTCAATGGCCATTTCTGAAGATTCCACCATAGGGATACATGTAGAAGACCCCCAGAGTGATGTTACTACAGAGTATCAAGACATCATGTATAATTATAGACCCTGGTTATTGCTTCTTTTTGAGAATAATTTTACTTTTTGAACTGAACTGAATAATTATTTATGGGCGGAGCACATTTTGTAACACCTTTATTAAGGCTTTTTAAAAACTTGACACTCAATTCTAAAATAAACAGGACTACTTCAAATTCACAATGATTCACAGATGCATTTGCTCCACCATTCATTTTCTTGTCCTGATAAACCCTCCAGAATAGCATTATTTCATGCACGACCGAGCTTCCCCAGGCCCACTAACACCAGCACACGTGACCAACCTTGATAATCAAAGACTCTTTTTTCTCTTCCTTACTTCATTTTTTCATGTAACTTCCATCATAAATTCCGGTGCACAATGTGAGAGAGGCACGTATTCCCAGACAGGTACGTTCTAATTAAGCGCTGGCTAAAGCTGCTCAGATCAATGCCCTGATCCCTGGCCGGTGAGCTAATTCATGCACGGTGCTTCCGCACTTCCACCCATAAAGCCAGGGAAATATTAATTTCCTCAAATGAAGCGCATCATTTGGAATCTGAATGGGGATTGATTAAACAGAGGAGGCAGCGACGGGTCGATATTTAGCACCCAGAGAGACCTGTGTGCAGGCGGGATCACAAAGCATATAACTAGCACAAAGTCAATACAGCATTATTAACAGCAACAAAAGAAAGTTGATCTTAATTATGTTGTATGCATTCCAAACACCACACAGACCAATACAAAAGACAAGATGAATATAATAAATAAATAAATGTATCTTAGTACATCATCTTATTAGAAACTCTTACTTACTACAATATCATTGTTATATTACTGATTGAAACTGGACATTCCATACATACTACTTAGCTTGTCTAAATAGTTATTAATATTGAATAATGTTGTTTATCTATGTTTGACATTGTGTACATATATTGGATTGATTACCAATGGCAATATGCAGAATCCTGTGGGCTCACCCTCCTAGGGGCTCACCACCTGCAGAGGGGTTCATAGGGGTTCATAGGGGTTCATAGGGGTCAGGTGCGCAGAGGACTGGGCGGCAAACTGCTGCCCCCGCGACCCAGTCGGATAAAGCAGAAGAAAATGGATGGATATATGCAAAATGAAATGCTGTCTGACTTAGGATTCCATTTTTCCAAAGCAGTAATTGTTGAAAGAAATAAAAAGTAGACATTAGAAATATTAGAATCCTGTTCCAATTTCTGTGTGTATTTTTATTTTTTTTATTTTTTTCATTATAGTCCATTCCTGAACTTGTAAGTAAATCTTAAGTGCAGTCGGACCCCCTCTGGTAGCCTATTTCATCAGTGCTTTAAGTCAGGGGAAGTGCTCTGCAAACATGCACTGATTGAAAAGTATTGGAATCTAGGTAGCCATTTATATATAGTCGCCATCTTTGTTTTTAAAATAAATAAGTGCAGTGTTTCAGTCTTTGCTTTTAAGTGTCTCCGCTCTCATATAGAAGGCACAGAAAAGAGTACCATAGTACTTCTATTTATTTTTTTCTATTTTTACCCTTAGAAATCCTAAAACCTTCTAATGCTGATCTATGAATGTATGTAATGAGACTACCTGGAAAGCTTTCAGACTATCAAACAAATAAAAGCACAGAATCTCCAGTCCATAGAAATTCAACTCACTGTTGTCATTAGCAACGGAAAGACTTGAAATATTATGGCTTTTTGTTCACCCATGACCCTATGATATATCCTTAGGTATCACCTCAGATTCCCTATAATTTCCTGATGGATTACAACATACACCTAGGTTATCTCTAAAGCACCCCTCCAATTGACTACAAGGGTTATAGTAGGTCTTATCACGTTCACACATGGATTTATATGGCTATTATGTTGACAGTGTTCTCTGTCTTGTTTAAAGCACGGCCAGTTATCACACAGTAAAGGAGAATCTTAAGTTTGCTTAGCAGGGTTTGTATTTAACTTGACACTGATAAATTGACATCTTTTACGCCGTTTGTTGTTTTATTTACCTAATCCTTACTAGCCCCAATTAAAACAACACTTTTTGAATGACAACTTCAGCGATCCTACCCAAACTTCAGTATCTTCTTTTTTCATATTTTAAGATACCCATTAGTCAGAAAAGAAATTATCGGCTATCCTTTTTGCATATTGATTTAGGCATAGGTTTTATATCAGATGCCCTTTCAAGTTTGTGACACAATATATTTTTATAGCCCAGTTAAAGATATAATGGTGAAATTACTAAAACACATGTGACTTAATTGGACATGCTATACGGTCATTTGCATTTGTATTATGACATATAGCCTTTCTCCATTCATCTATGCTAGGGACAGGCTTATGGAAGCGACTAATCAAAAAGGTCCCTTTAAATTATTTCTTCACACACACACATACACAAAAATCCAACATACAGTGCACCATGCCCTTACCCTATGTTTCTACTCTGTCCCGTGTGGGGTGATTTAAGATGTGAAAGCTATAGATGCAGGGGAAAACTGCAGCCCTCCTCTCCCCCTGTCTTTCTCTCCCCCTCTCATTCTGGCTTTCCCCGGCCTTATTACAGCCTGTCAGTTTATTATAAAACATTAGGAAAGCAGAGGGACACTTGCAGTTACTGTCGTATCGATCGGCCGGGATAGATTCTGTGATTTAGAACAAGCCTCTGCCCGTGCCATCTCCTGTATGTTTCTGGTCTCCTATTAAAGCACTGGCCTTTTGCTTCTGCTATTGATGTCTCAACATTAACAGTTACAATGTGCTACAGAAAATCAATTCTCAACTTTTATTACCAACTGCATAACATAAGAGCTGGTACTTAGCAGCATAAAGAAGCATGGATGGTACTTTTTGCACATCAGGTGTTTACTTACACCTGCAATTGATTCAGTCGAGTCTATGGGGACTTAAATGGGCAAGTTGAGCCTAGTCAACTGCTGTATATCTTTCTACTAAATCTCGTCTCAAAAGTTGATGCCTTCTTTTGTATGGGAGCTGGCTTAAGGCCTCATGAAACAGTTTTATGTTGAAAACCTATCAAATACACAGTCTGGCAAGAGTAGCTAAAAATGTGTATTCAATTAAAAGTACAATTACATGGCTAGAATGTACTCAATTACAATACTGCTGCAAAATGTGTACTAGTAAAAAGTGCAGATGGAAAATACTACCCAGAGTACTAGTTCCTTGTTGCTTTTTAAACAAATTTTAAAAGCGTTAAAAGCATTTTTCAAGCCAGACCACGTTCTCTGTGATCTGGCCAATCAGAGCGGGTGATGTGGTGCTGTTATGTGTGTTTGTAGGTAGAGAAAGAATTTCACTCAATTACAAGGACACGTTTTCCCCAAAATCTACACTCTACTACATTAACCTGAGTATTTGTAATTAGTTACTTTCCAGCTCAGCAAATACATGGACTAGGTAAATGTTATCCAGCTAACATAACAATCGATCAGCCCAGCTACCAGCGCTGACCGTCCATCACCTGCATCAGTTTGGATGTGTGCGCGGGGTGAGAGACAGTCTAAACCCTGGTTGCATGGATCTGAGGTGCTGAGGCCTCTCAAACATTTATGAGGGGCTACCGAGCAGTGCTACGGCAGCCCTTCTGGGACAAACAGCCCCCGGTTCTGCAGTCTTCGTCCCGATCAATGGAGCTCAAGTTCATTACACACTTTTCAACCCGACGACGGAGCTGACCCCCCCTCCCCTTTCACGGGCCAGCCTCAGCAGCCCAGTGCTCGTACTTGTTTACTGTACGTGACTGCGTGGACCAGAAGGGGAAAGGAGGGGGTCGGAGGAGTGGGGCTGCTGCATTAGTCTGCGTGTGTGTGTGTGGGTGTGTGTGTGGGTTTGGGTGTGTGCGCCAGGCCTGCTCCCAATGGCCAAAGCTTGAGGTTATCATTATGTACAGATTGGTCCACTGCAATGCTAATGCTAATACATTCTCAGTGGCCACAGCTCAGGTCCCAGCGCTGTGTTAGCAAGGTAGCTACTCCTCTCCAATTAGCGGCTCAGGGATGTGTGTTTGGGGTAGGGAGGACAGGCTTGGGCTGTTCGGGACCCTGCGGAGAACAGGCTCACATTAGTCGAGGAAAACAGACTCGGAGTATAAATTGTGCATATATTGGGATTCTGCCGGTGAAAACTCCACTTGATTTGAATGAATTGCCAACAAGCTAGACTATCATCAGGTCACTGTATGTTTTGTACAACTCTATAACTACTACACATGGCATGGGAACTTTACACTAAGTTACACCACAACTTGCAAACTTCACTTTCTCAATATATACCCGAAGAGGGATACTAACTTTTTGGAATTGCATGGATATTCTCGATCTCGGGCAACAATCATAAGTACCTTGGATGACCCTTGGCTTCCTGCTTCCATTGCAGTAAACAGGCTAGAAAACACGAAGAGATAAGATTCCATGGAGAAAATTTGAGGTCCAGAATCAAGCTTGAGCCACTGATTGTTGTAGTAGTTGTTCGGTGTGATGTGTTGACATGAGTAAAACAAAACATTTATGCTCTAAATAACTCGTGCAATGCAGGTTACAAAAACAGTGACACATGCAGAATACAGGTCAAAAGTCAGTACTGAGCATTGCAGGTCAAATGTTCAAAAATACAAATGCAATCAGATGAACCCCCAGCAACACACCAGTCCTGTCAATCATTGGTGGAGTTGTAAAGTGTGAATGACGAGCTTTTCAGTCCATTTAACCACGTGTCAGTGAGGATCATTACAAAAGGTACATCTTTATTTTGATGGCCCATTTATGGCAGGTGCATATCACTAGTATTTCAAATTGGATAATTATTTACATATCTCTGTGAAATGTAATTAACTTGTGAAAGTTTTAAATGTATTGTTATCAGAGGTGGACAAAGTACTAAAAACTGTAATTAAGTAAAAGTGTCTTTACTTTGCTTGATTCCTACTCAGTAAAAAAAAGTAAAAGTAACCATCTAAAAATCCATTTGAAAAAGTAAAAAAAAACAAAGTACTTAATTTAAAATGTAATTTGAGTAAAAGTTACTTAGTTACCTTCAATTATTTGATGTAAAAAAGGATGAGTCATAAATCTAAGCACAAGTTGTTATAATGAACTTTTAGGTGACCCACTGCAAACTTTGTTCAGTGCAAACTTTGTACATTTTAAAGACAACTGAGCTACGAACACTTCCTAACGCTGAGCTCCTTTTTTATAGAACTTTATAGAACTTAGAACTTTAACTCCATAATAGATTAAACAAATTAAACAAATTAGCAATTTAACAAATTCTGAATTATGTGGTCCACCTCACAACACTACAATAAAAAAAGAAAGAAAATTAAACCAAAATCAAAGTATGCAAAATGAAAATGTTGCACACATTGCACGTAACGTACATGACAACCTCTATCTCATTTTTTTTCTCTATCAATCTGATTTTACTCAGTAACAAGGGTGGGTTCCAATGTAATGAAGTAAAATACTTCTACTAGGTCAAAATATACTTGAGCAAAAGTAAAATTACCTATTTCAAAAACTACTTTAAAAAATTACAAATTACTCATAAAAACTACTCAATTACAGTAATGTGAGTAAACACATTTCATTACTTTCCACTCTTGATTGTTATTTAGTATTATTATTATTTAATAACTTACACACTTTTACATTTTAAAGGTGCTATTAAAGGCACTAGTTTTATAGTGGAGGGTCTACTTCTCTCCATGGTGATGTTCTTGTTTTTCATGGGATGTCTGTCAGTAGGGCATTAAACATAACTGATCTATCTTGATAATCAAGTGTCACCACCAGGGTAAGTTAAAAGTCAGATCCATTGGGAGGCAAGCCAGCTCACTGTAAGAATGCATGTTAAAAAGCCTGCAATTGCCCACATGAAAGAGAGATTAGTTTAATGCCATGCAGTGGAAAATTCCATTAAGCTATAAAATTTCCATGCAGACAAGCAGGTGGTGAACCCTTAACCTGAAAAATACATAGTGCACCTTTAAAACAAATTTCAAATATTAAGGAATTACAATAAGATCAAGTACATAGTAAAATGGTGGTTGCTGTGAATTGCAATATAATTTAATGACTTCACCACACAATAGAGTTTTATTAATAGCTGTTTCTCTTGACTGGATCCCGTGTTATCCTATAGCTGCACTAATGCTGCTTGTGGCTTGTCGGCCCTTGTCTTGGCGCATTAAAGCATATGTTTAAAGTATGGGGGTGGTAATCTATATGGTCAGATGGCAGCTCTGCTATGACATTACACTGTACAGTCTCTTTTAACTATTGTGTATGTTTGTGTGAGCGTGGAGGGTGGGTATTTATGCCACTGTGGGGCCTAAACTTTGTATACACACTCGCATCATGGGGACCTGCCTCTATTTGCCTTATTTTCATTCTATCATAGTTTATATTATTATACTTTGTTCAATGTTGCACCATAACACCAAAGCAAGTTCCTAGTTTGTGAATTTTGTTCACTCAAAATGGCAATAAAGCTTATTCTGATAGTGATTCTGTTTATCAGTATATAAAATACTTACAATTTTCATTCTCATTGTTTATTTTGTACGATCATAAATGATAAACTTTTGTGCTTTCTTTATCATTATTATTAGTTTGTATGACCACAAACAAAAATATATTTGTGCATGTATATATGTGTTAATGCATAGGAACTGTGTGTGTGTATGTATGTATGTATGTATGTATGAATGAATGTATGAATGTATGCATAGGTTTATATGTGTGTATATATGTGTATGTACATACATATGTATGTATATATGTGTCAATCACATGTTAAGGTAAAACAACTGGGGTAGGACACGACACGTTTGGATAGGGGTTGAAATCGTTTAGAAGTAACTATGGTTAAGGCTAGGATCAACAGACTGCACTGCAATCTATCTGTCTATATGTCTGTCTATCTTTTAGGATCAGTGTCCGGTAAATGAACATAAGTCAATGCAATGCCCCCCAAAGTATGGAAGCCCAGCATGTGTGTATGTGTGTGCGTGTGTGTGCATGTGTGTGTGCGTGTGTGTATGGACAATGTGGCTACAAGACACCAGGGAGCAGAACAGTGGGGGCTTTAGTCTGACGTGTGCCTGTAATTTAACACTCTGATTAAACATTTTAAAGCACAGATGAACCAACAGGTGCACCAAGTCTCTGTCTTTCTTTATCCCAATGAACCCCATCCCATGACCCCTACACACACACACACATACACACACACGTTCCCAAATTACACCTCCTCTCCAGTCTCCTGTCCTGTGGGATATTTAAAGCAACGCTCCATCTTTGTCAACCTCCCTGGATGATTGTGTACATGAAAATCTTCCATGCTAGTTGAATTGGGAAATGTTCAAAAGATCAAAGCCTGTACATTGCAATAAGCTACTGCACACAAACCATAAAATGTAATCAGGAAAAGTAGCTCTAAAGGCATTCAAAAGAAATGCCTTAATAGTTAGTCACACAAACTTTATGATTGGTAATACATGTCACATTCAGGCTTTACTGCAATCTGTGGCTAAATATTAACACAGCTTGATAGTGATGTATTTGTTTAAGGTTGTGTAAATGTACAGATGTTATGGAGAGTGTTGTAAAAAAGTAATTAGTCTCATTGGAAGCTTGTGAAAATGATCTCTGCATAGATCATTGTTACATGCATCAAAGAGACTGTGCAGTTTTATTTCATCGACCTTAATAATGTGTGTTTAGTTTTTCCTTGTTATCAAGCCTGATCATCCATGACAATTATCTGCTAGAGAGACAAACTTACTTAAACTTTATCTGGACACAGTAGCTCACTATCAAGTTTTACTTATATGCATACATAGTTAATAATTCAGAAAAAGATTCTGAGATCCCTTGGCGAGCTACTTGGCGAGGAAGGGGGCAGAGAGCTACTGGTAGTTCCTGAGCTACAGGTTGGAGACCCGTGTGCTAGATTGTGTGTAGTCAGTGATTTTTCCTTTTTTATGTCAAATGCCTTTTATATCACTGGCTTGACACACTTTGGAAGCTTTATTGCAGTAACCACAATTCACAAATGTGGACTACAGCCACATAAACTTTATACATAACCACAAACAAATCAAAAACAAATCATGTGCAAATGATGAGGAGATACTCTACCAGTCAAAAGTTTGGACACATTCTTATTCAGTCTTTTTTTTTTTTTTTTTTTTTTAATAAAATGTAGAAAGTAGTAAAAATACAGAAAAACAATGCATGAGGTGGTGTATTCAAACTTTTGTCTGGTAGTGTATGTTTAATGCCACTGCTGTGTATTCCAGGCAAAGCAATAACATCTCACGGAAACAAGCAACTACATTAGCATTATTTTAAATGTCATGTAGATCAAGCATGTAATTACCGATGAAGCTTTTAAAATACCTTGTATGACATAAAATAATAAACTGCCTGTTTGTTTTGAGAAAATGCCATAAGACGGCCTCATTTTTACAGTTTACAGTTTTTACCTAATATTGTTACAGAGGTGGGATCACACAAAGACATTAAATAAGCTGCAAACACGGCCTGCGCTCTTTCTTTAGTCAGCACTCTACCTGCATCTTCAAATGAGAGGAGATTGAGAGGGCGGAGGGGGGAAAGGGGGTGGCGCTATGGATTAACTGTCCTTCATGCTCAAAATATACATCCCCAGGCGCTTGGCACTGAATTATTAATACAAATTTGTCAGAGAAAGAATGAGAGAAATCTATTGACGGGGGGAACGGGTCCTTTAATGGTCTCATTAAAGGGGAGGCTTCTTTCCACACACGCAGGCTGGGCACCCTCTGTACGGGCAGCTGGAGGTTCGGGGTGGACTGGGGGAACCGCAAAGTGCTGAAGGGGGATACTTGACCCCCCAATGATTTTCTGTCACTTTATCATAAACAAGAAGCTCTGACATGCGCCCCAGACCCCCCTCCGTTTACACGCAGACCCTGTGTGTAATTAGCCAAGGGGCGCAAAAGTGCAGTGCATGTAAACTAGGCTCGCACAAATTAAACCAGTGAACACCAGACAGGTGGAGTGCTGGGGAAAAGTTTTAGTGAGTCTTAAAGATGTTGTCAACAAATAATGTTTTTAGAAAAAGGATCAATTTTTGTTTCTATGAAAAAGTAAACGTGTGCATATTTGAATAAATCAAGGAAGTTTCAGTCCTTGGTGTGTGTATCTTTGCAATTATGAAATAGGACCATTGCTTTGTTTGATGCTAATTTTTGCACTTTTGCATATTATCACCTACTTTGGGATTACTGTACAGCTCAGCAGAATAGGCATCTGCAGTTTTGTCCAAGTAATTTCTGTTGTGGATTTTTCTATAAATATCTAAAAAGTCATTGCATATAAGTCATTTTATGATTTTGAAATATTTGCAATTTATGTTTTTTCAAATTAGGATTCAGTTCACAGTGCAGAGTTTTAACACATCAAGTTTGAGTCATGTTTGAAATATGAACTGCTAGACTAATATAAAAATCCCTAATATGTTTGTAGAGCTCTAAACATACTTTGTACTAAACATACAACATATTTCTTCATGTAATCTTATTGTTTGCTCATGAATCTAGTATTATTTCCATGAATCCCACAGCTTACAGACTAGTGGTGAGCTGGTGTGGTCGGGGGTGTGGGCAGAAGGGGCCCTGGTGGTATTACTAGGGTGAGACCAGAGGGTGGATGTAGCTTTATGGGGGCAGAAGAGGGTCCATGGAGCAAGGGCTAAGCATCAGACTCATTGTTGATTCAAGCCTCCCCCTTTGGCAAATGGATTTTCATAATGCTGAGACAATGGGATTTTTCTGCAGTGCAGATCATGATTGGGATCCCGGGGAGTCTCCTGCAGCTTGTCAGAAATAAAGAGAAACAAACTGGGCTCACTAAAATGATCTAAAAAAACAACACCACCACAATAGACTAATATTAGACATATTATACAAAGCAATTGTGTTTTTCAATCCAAAAATATGCATCAAGACACACCTCAATTAGTATAACAATAATAATTAATAATATGTATCCTTTATGTATATATTTATTAACATAGTGAACTACTGAAACCAGTAAAATTGTATTAAGTGATATTTGAAATCACTTTAAAAAATCACTTAAATCATGTAATTGTGAGGAGTGTTAGTGATAAATACTGAAGAGTTGGCAGTCTGAGTCTGATCAAGTACATACTGTTGGTGTGCTTTTGTGCAAGACACTTCCTCCAAAATGAAATTCCCCACTCTGGTTACGTTTGTGTATGAATCACCTAAAAATGAAAGCAACAGGGACTCAAATCAGCTATCAGCTTTTCCAAACACACAGTTACCAGTACTCTTGTCAGAAGTAGATGTGAACCTCCTGTAATACCTATTCCCATTGATATTAACCTCTGCAGCTCTTGAAGTGTTCCAGACAGGATCAACTTGTACAGGATGTAAATTTGTTTTCCCCCTCACCTGCGGACAAATCCCCAGCACCTTCCATCCGGCATCGGCAATGAGCTCCGGCTCCTGTCTGCTTCTCCGAGCCCCTCTTCTCTTGTTTATTTTATCAGACCTAAGGCACTTTCTCTCTTTTTCCTCTCAACATTTCCCCACTTCTCTCCATCGCCCCTGCACACTCGTCCTTGGGCGACACAGCACCAGCACTTTCTACCTGTTTGGCTTTAACAACAATAGCCACAGTGTCAGGCCAGGTTTGGGTTGGGTTTAATATATTCCTGGTTTAATTCCCGCTCTCATAGCCGCACAGTGTTTTAGGGCCCTGGGTGATGAAACTAGCAGCAAATAGAGCCTTCATGGGTTATTTGTGACATACTGACAAAAGCTGTGCGGTGGTTGTGTGTGAGACAGTGAGGTCTGAGGAGATAGTGCCCATGGACATGCTGTTTGCTGTAGGGCATTTGTCTGCAGGAGGTTTAGCCCATGAAAAGTCACTCTTTGAGGTAAGGGGTTAGTTTAGAGTTTTTTCTCCTTCAGCTTTGAAAGAGAAGAATACATTATGTTTTTTAATAGAAAAAAATCGGTGATTACAACAAAAATTAAATCAAATTTAGGAATTAATTTGTGCTACAATTTAAGATACTGAACTTATTGCCAGTTTTCTTTTTATATGTATAGACCTATTTTCCACAGACATGCCCAAACATTTGCCTTTTATAGCAATAGACTGTAATCTTATTTAAATTTAGCCATTTGTTGATATAAAATTTGAGTGTTTCAATTGCTCACAATTTAACACATATTCACAATTAGCCACCTTTATGAAATCAAAGTGAATAAAAGTAATATTGATGCATGTGACATCATTTAGACTTGAAACATTTAGACTTAATTTTGCCTCTAAAATGGTCCTTTTTTTTTTAGTTCTTAGATTTTTTAACCTGAAGAATACCAATAACTGATTAAGCAAATAATCTTGGTCCCTAAATGTGTTCAGATCACAATTAAACTACTCTCTAATGTACAACTATCACTTCTAAAACAAAACAAAATTATCCCAATGAATCCTTTTTAACATCTTCATCAAATAGCATCACTATTTAAATACATGTGATGTGAACTTGCAGATTATCTTCACAACACACTACTTACCATGCTTAACACTATGTCAAAAGCCTTCCTGTCTTCATGCTTACTATCAACTGCACATTTTTACCATCTTGTTGTTTTTCCTGCTTCACACAAAGGGAATTCCCCAGATGGGAGGAAAACACGAATTTCTGTTCATCTCTAGAGACCAGAGCAACCTGTTACCAAACGCTTTCAAAAGTATGGAACCTTCTGTAGAAAAAAGTACACTTATTACTACATGCGTCATCGAGGGAGCTCTGAAAAACTTAACTAAGTAGTGCCATAAAGGAGAATAGAGTTGTAGTTAGATAAAGTCTACTTATGAAAGTGTTTGTTCGGTCATTGCTCTTTGGCCTATAGCTTCTATTTGCATTGCCTGCCCCCACTGCCTTGTTTTCTAACAACACACACGCACAGACTTGAGTTTTGCATTGCTTTTCCAGGAATGTTCCACAGTATAGCATTAAGCGTATCTATTTTATCTCCGTATATACAATCGCATGTGTTTTTATTGCTCAAATATTCCTTGAGAAAACGTACAATTTTACTGAGTGGGTAAACCTCTCCACTGATCTGACCTGCGTAGTATCGTCACCTGTTTAATGTCAAACTATGGAACATTTAAGACAAAGCAATAGCACCTCCATGGAGAAAAGCAGGTGTCTGACTCTCCACCTGAAAAGTTACATAGTGCTTCTTTAACCTAAATTAACCTATATTGTAACTTTGAACCATAATTTTGACCTAATTTGTAAGGATTTATCTCATGGGTCCCCACAAAGCACAAGATAGCAATGAAGTGATTATATGCTGATTTCAGTCTCCCGTATTATGATTAATACCTGCCCATTACAACTGTGAGTTCAGGTAAGTCCTCACAGGGAGTCAAAGGTTATTGGGTTCGCCTGCTACCGCCCCCTCTCTGTGATTGGAGAGCACGGCCACGCTATTAATGAGGCAATACGCTCGTAAAATAGACCTGGTAAGAGTCCAGTAGGCCGCAGTAGTGCCTCTTCAAAGCACCGCATCTCCTTAAAACAGCACATAAACTCCAACATGAGGCCTAGGGAGTGATACAATGCTATACTGAGAATGAATGTATGCTATGTCTGTATATAGATGTTAATACTAAAGAGAGATTTGTTTTTATAGGTCATAGTTATTTATGTTGATTGTACAGGCTGCCTTCGGTATGATGAACATAAAGACATAAAGGCAGCACTTTATAAGAGAAGGAAAGTCAGGTTGTAATGCAAAAGTGCAAAAAGTGAAGATAATGAGAGGATTAAAGGGCTCATATCACAGTATTTTCTGATCTATGTTATAATGCTGTTTCCTCATAAAAAAACATACCCAGAGTTGTGTTTTGTTTCATTCACACATGTTTAACACACAAATCCTGCATTTAGTTCTTCTCTCAAACGTAAAACACTCTGTTACACCATGTGATGTCATGTGGTAATACAGGAAATGCTCCACTGTGTTTTTAAACTCCATACACCTTCACTAGGATCATTTGTATGATTGCATCCCAGGAACTGCCCATTTCTGCTGAAAGGGTTCAACTTGAAAACTACCACTTCACGACATTACAAGTTGGAACAGAGCATTTTGAGTTTTGGGGATGTACCGCCATTCAAACATGTATGAATGAAATAAAACTCCGAGTATGTTTTTGATGAGATAACAACCTTATAACATGATTTAAAGCGTACAAAAGTCATTTCTGTTTAATATAGGACCTTTAAAAAGCAACAATAGATGGCGAAACAGCATTCGACAACACAGTTCCAATGTTATGAAGGGTTAAAATATTTTGTCAGTTGAGATATCAAGTTGGGCAAAAACACCTAAAGAGGCACTGACATCATTTAGCAGCCGCATTGACAGCAGTAAGAATGTACAGCTGTGTATTTAACTTTTTACAGTACTGTGAACTTTGACCCGCCTGTTACATGCGATCTCTTCCTGGATCTGTGCCAAATCATGAAGCAAATGTATGCCACTGGTATTGTGCGTAGGCGGCTATTCCATACCTTGTGGGGACTGAAATCTGAATACACAGCACTTCACAAGGGCCTTTTCATTGTGGGGACCATGAGATAAATGCTTCAGTATTAGGTCATCGCCATGGTTTAAAAGTAAGACATAGTACTAGAGTGAACTTAGGTTGAGGTTAGGGTTCAGGTTAAGCTGAGGCAAGTACAAAATTAATGTAATGTCCGCACGAAGCCTGTAAATCTAAGGCGTGTATGTGGGTGTGATTGTCCCTAGAGCAGTTCACAGTGAGCAGCGAACACACACAGAGACGCAGCACATCCAGACTAATTAAAACGCAGCAGTGAAATCAGGCTGTACTCAAAAACGCTCTAAACGTGCACTTGTGTGTGTGTGTGTGTGTATTAGGTCGCAGGCTGCAGTGTGATCGGCCGTCAAATGAAACAATATATTCTGAGGACCTCGGGGTTTCCATTTGAGTATTCGGACACTGCGCTGCCACGAACTGTGTCTGTTTTATGTGAAAAAAGTTGATAATTAGTCCCACAGTGACTGAACAATGAGCGAGGAGAGAAAGCGGCGGTGAGAGGCGGGGGCTGGTGGGCTCGCAGAGGAGAGAGAGCTCATGTACTTATGTCCGATCTGACACTGGCTCTGTTTGTTTGTATGTGACATTTGCATATTCATTTAGCATCCCCTCCTTATCTCTCATACAAGATTGTAGTCCAACCAATCTAAATTATTTCTAGTCAGCTTGGTATTAACCCGCTGCTTTACGCAAATACTAGAAATAGATATTGTAATTTGTGGGTTTTAGTGTTTCTCATATTTGGACCTCTTATTCATTCATTATTTTTCAAAAGGGGCTCTGGTAATAATTAGCAATTAAAATGCTGTCTTTTTGCCTCACTTTCCCCTAATTAGCCTGACAGAGGGGGAGAGGGGGGAGTAAGGGGGAGTCTCTGCGGTGCCCCTCATCCCCCTGCCCAATATCTACGCACCGGAATTTTACATGTGCTTTTACATGTCTTCTGCAGATGTAGAAACCAGACAAGTGGGGCCTCTGCAGATTGCTTTTTTTAATAAAATGCCAGTTAATTTGAGAGGGAAGATAATTTAAAAAAAAAAAAGTTATCACGGTAAGATTTAAAATTCAGAAAGGACAAGTTCTTTAAAATACATTTCTCAATCACTGCCCCGAACTAATGTGAAGCAATATTAACTCTACAGGCCAACAAAATGAATAGGGAAGTTAAAATCAATATATTAAAAACTATGACGATGAGAAGTATTTAGACAAAATTCTGATAAAATTAACACCATAATGGTCCTATTTTACTATATATTTTATATTGCACAGTGAACATTGTGGAATGGTGGGGTCAGGCAGCTGAGTGGCAGCAGGAAAAAGCACATGTCATGTTTGTTTGGAGGTCTTTTTGTCACCGGGCCACACCCCCCTCTCCCCCTTTAACCTCCCATCCCCTCACTCCCCATAACCCCCCAACCTCCCCCCCATTACCCCTGCCCTTCTCTTGGCCTTATTTAGCCCCCGTGGTGTCAGCGCGGGGTCAGGGTGAACGCAGACGGCAGCCTACACATTGTAATAGCATGCTAGAGTGCATCGTGGATGGAAGTGCCTCCAAGGAACTGCTTCTCATTCTGCAGACCTCGTTAGCTCCTGATTTATCTCCCCCGCTCTCTCTGTAAAGTGTGTGCGCGCCAAATAAAAAAGTGGATTAGAATCACTATATTTTACCGTGTGTCTTTAGGGTCGGCGAGCTTGTCAGGGAGACACAGGGACCCCGTCATAAGGCATTAGCTGCTGTGAGCGCTCCAAACCTGGGGTCAAATGGATTAATAAAAGATCAGAGTTGTGCGCACAGAGACGCGGAGGCAGGGGGGCACTGTGGCTTATTTAAATATTGGGCTGCCTCGTGTGCTTCATAATCATGACAAATATACACACTGCACTCTGTCCACCATTATCCATTTAGCACATTTTTGTCTTGTCTTGCAATAATCTCAAGCCCAAACCCCAAGTGAGCTTATTATGGTCAAGGAAAAAGTGCTTATGGCTGTGCAGCACAGAGAGGAGGGGTAATTAAACAGACGCACAAGGTATGGTGGAATTAAAATAGAAGAAACGTGCTTCTGTTAAGAGTCCATGTGCCTGTTTGAAGGGTTGGAGTGGTTACTATGTTTTTCCACATGACACAAGGTGCAGGTATAGTCTGGGGCAAAAATAATGGTATTCGTGTCCTACTTCACTGACTCTGGGGAGATCAGACTCTCTGGGGCTTTATTTTGTACCTGTTTGCTGCATTCTCCAGAGGAAATCCAATTGAAATAAGAAGGGATGTGTAATCTTGATAATACTTTGATACTCCTGATATTTAAAAAAAAAATTTAATTCAATATTATGAACTACAAAATGTTTTGTTTTCAATGGAACATGACAAAAGTTACAAACAATGTGCAGTGGTCTACAGCAGGGTGCTTGATTCTGGAGATTATAAATCATAACTGTATGCAAAAACACACCACAAGAAAACTAATTTACATTCAATCTTTCACCAAAAATCTACCAGTTGCTGTTGAATAGTAAGGAAACAAGTTCCAGTTTTAACACTTTCTCTGTTTGATCCTCAGATGTGAAGAATTTGGAGAACTTCCATCTGGTGGAGAGTGTACAGGAGCAGGTGAACGCAGCATTGTTGGACTACGTCATGTGTAACTATCCTCAACAAACGGACAAGTTCGGCCAGCTGCTGCTGCGGCTGCCCGAGATCCGCGCCATCAGTCTGCAGGCTGAAGAATACCTGTACTACAAACACCTGAATGGAGACGTGCCCTGCAACAACCTGCTCATTGAGATGCTGCACGCCAAGAGAGCTTAAGGACACTACAACACCCACAATGCACCTCTGTGCACTGCTTCAGCTGCTAGCCAAAAACGACATGCTTTTACCAAACCTGATCACCAGCCCACTTAAGGTGTGGCGTGAAGAGAAAGCTCGCACATGGACTGAAATGTGCACAAACACTAGATTTGTTTATTTAAAATAAGTGGTTTCTCATTAAGGACAACAAAAACACTTGAAAAACATTGAAGAATAAGCATGGACTACTGAGACTGAAAGCCTGCAAACTTCATACTTTTGACAAGTGGCAGCAGTGTGGCTAACTGCCAGTAAAGAGAAGCAACTGAACACCAAAAACTCATTGGTACTGTAAATACATGTGTGGCCTACAGGGCCAGAGACTCTAGGATACTGTCTGTCTTTCTTATGTCCTCTCACCCACACGACTTTACCTTGAACAGAACTAACGCAAAAATAAAAAATGAACAAAGAGCCAGTAAGGAAAATGCTTTTTTCATCATGCTTACCATGTTATTGTTATCTAATATAATTTAAACTATGTACCTCAAAAATGAGTACATTTATTTAATAACCAAAACCCATGCTAAATTCATTGGCCTCCTTTATAATTTCAAACTCAAAGTGTAGTTGTGCAGATGTAGAATGAACTTGCCTCCTTTGTGCAGAAGACCAAAGCCTGCAGAACACCAACCAGAATCAGTATTGGTTAATGAAGAAAATGATTTGTGATGTCACACTTCTGTGAGTTTTGCCTTATTTCATCACCATGCTAGCTAACCGTGCAGATGTGAATGAAAATATGTACAAATATATATATTAAAGTATTAATGTTGTAAGATAATTTTAAAAAGAATAATTCAACAGGTGTTTACATTCATGTGGTCATATGGAGAGAACTGTGATGGCATTACAATTTCAATGATTTCCAAAAAAGAAAATGAAAAAAAAAAAAGACATCAAAGAAGAACCCCTCTGATTTGCGTTCTTGGTTGCGTGTACAGTGTTTCGTTTTTCAGCAGTACTTAAATGATGTCGTGAGACACTAAAATCAAAGAGGAATCACACTTATTTCTTTGTGTCTGCTGGCATTCAAACATTTGTTCCTTAAGCATTACTGTATAATGGTCCATGTTAGGTTTCAGCCTGTTTTTGTAGATTTTTTTTACAGTGTATTTTACCTTTTGATGTACAGTATGTCACTGGTTACGCTTAATAATGAAGATAATTTATTGCGTCTCTTGGTTCCCATCTTTGTGTTACATGACGTGATGTGTCCACGCCAGAATAAATTTGTTTACTGTAGAATTGTCTTATTGTTTTCTAGATCTCACAGACCAAAGTCCAGAAATGACTATATACATTATTAGAGACATATTCTTTATGTGGTGTCTGTGGTTGAGGGAGAGTTGTATTTCATTTCATTTGTGTGAAGTCTACCAATCACAGCATCATTTTATAAAAGGTGTTGTTGCAAAAACTCCTATAATAACATTCGTACAGTAGAGATAACGGTTCTATTGCAGTTGTAAGCATTTTAAATATGGGCAGGCATTTGAAAATAATTTGATAAAACTGTTGCCAAATCAGAACTGCAACATTATAAACGGTAAGTGAACTAAGAGTGAATCACTAAGCAACGTGGTGTGCACATTTTCAACAAAGCTCCAGTGATATTTATTCCATTTAGTTGGGTATGCAGACATTCACATACTAATACACATAATAATAATAATAATAATAATAATAATAATAATAATAATAATAATAATAATAATAATAATAATAATAATAAAAAAGATGATTGTTTGTCATTGTAGTCCATGAACCAACATTTTATAATACAGAGCACATGTCAGAATTAAACACACCATATAACAATTAAAAAAACATGAAGTTGTTACAAGTTAACACTACAAAATGTAGTACACCAGTAAAGCTGGTGTCAGTGGTCGATGTGGACGAGATGGTGGCTTGTCCGAGGACCCAGAGGGAAACAGGAAGCAGAGAACTCCAGATCCATGGGAACGTGAAGACTGCAACCCACCGGTACAGTGTTCAGCTGAGGGGCAAAAGCCGCCTGTGAGCAGCAGGGCAGGAGGGGGAGGGAGGGGCAATGTGGGTAAGAGAGAGGGTCATGTGGGGAGGAAGGAGGGGAAGGAGGAAAAAAAAAATAATTGGTAAGGCCATGATTATGTATTTTCATTTCATTGGTTGAGTCATGAAAATATTTACTTTTAAAATAAAGAAATAAAAGAAATACTGGCACACATGCCTGTCAAATAAAAAGATGCAAAGCCATTTCTAAGTTTAATTCTTTCTGAAAAGCATTAACAAAAGTAGATAAGGTTGTAGTTGGGGGTTCAAGTTTAGAGCAGCTAATTACTGTCACTTAAATAATATAAATGTATAAATAAATGTATAACCAGGGGTTAAAAGCGTCTTATTTTTGTTAAAAGAAAAATTTGTGCCAATAAAACAAAACAATCATAGCTCCACTCCATTCTTTTGTTAAGACCTCCTTTGTGAGCAGGTAGCATGTCTCACTACAAAACCCCAAAATATTCAACAATTAGACAACAAGTTAATGATCTGATTATTGGAGCCAGATGAGTCTGATATCACAGCATTAAGATGCAGCTCACAGTCTCAGAGTGCAGCGAGCTCGCTTGCATTGCCGGGCCTCCTGTCTGTAAATGTGTTAAACCAGCTTTCACTTGCCCTGAATTTGTATAAATAATGTATATACATTTATCCACAGACTCTAACAAGTGCAGCCTCAGGTGAAAATACTCAGAAATGCATGCTATGCGCATCCCTGAAGGTGGACATCAGCTTCAAACCTCGGCTCAAAAAAGAACCACACCGAGCAAGAAAAGAGAGAAAAAACACAAATGAATAAGTTGCCAAAAGCAGTCTAAATGTGCGCGCACACAGCTCCGCTCACACACACAGCAGCGGCTAATGCACACAAATACAGGGCTGTCAGTTCCTAAACAACTTTTCCTTTTCCGTCACACAAACAGCCCCAAGTTGCTTCTGCCAGTGTGATGAGAAAGCTTTTAAACTCTGGAACAACATCACTCGTGTTTACCAAGATACGCTCATACGTTTCACTGTATTGTCAAAGAGAAAAGGACTGGGGGCACAAGGAAAAAACAAAAGCTTTTGGAAGTATTCCAGCAGTGTGAGAAAGGTAGAGCCGAGCGCTGGAACAAGACAGTTTGGTGCTTCTGCCGGACTCAGGCAGAGCCGTAGTCTCTGGAGGACCGAAGAGCACAGAGCTGCCCCAGTCATCCACAAAACACTGCACCACATGAAAGTGTACATGTAAATCACAACTAAACAGTCTTACAACTAAACAGTACATTGCCTGCATGTTTTATTTCAAATCATGTTTGTTTTGATGACAGACTGTCAAAATCAGACCAGGGCTAATAACTACTTTATTGAATTTTAATGATTATGATTCATCTCGTGGTGAAATAAATGGGGCTTAAAAGAAGCAGCGCAAACCTTCAGAGAGGTAATTAGCCAACTTTCCAATGGCTTCCACCAAATAACAACTCAGGGAGCTATTGTTTGGTGGTCTGATGGACAAACTTTAAAAATGTAAAGATCAAATTAATAGGGTAGCATTGTTAATAAGAACACTCAGCATTGTTATGCAAAAGCCTCACTGTGGCATGCAAAACAAATAGGTTTGGAGACGGAGCGCTCCGAAGGCCGCTGCCGTTTCATTTCAAAGCATGCATTATACATCATTGTGCATAAAGAGGAAGCCTACAGCATTATGATGTTTTTTCCACGATGATTATCCTTTATTAGTCATTAAAAAGAGAACGAGAGAGAAAAAATACAACTTTTAAGCACCTGAACCTCGCTGCCAGCATTCCATTAATTGCCAGCACAATGGGGAGAGCCTTTAGAGATTTTTCAATTTCAAAAAATGAAGAGCATGTATTCAGCCGGGCTCATGTTATACCGGCACTTAAATCCTACAGAGCTCACATAAAAAAGGACTCAAGGTTGCATCCGATTGAAAGCCTCCAACTACAGCCACTTCAGAAATCCATTTAGCGAGCGGGGGGTTAGAACATCTAATTCAAACAGAGTCGCCCTGTTAAAACGCTTGCACCAATGTCTTTAAAAAAATGCACACACAAACATACACACACACCCTGCCATTGTGCGAGACATGGAACTGGCACACACCGCAACAAAAAATTAATCTTGCCAGACCCCGGCCAAGTGGTGAAGGTGAATGCTTGACTGCACTTGTGCAGATCTTGACCTTTGCTTTGCCAGCGTTGGGCTCCGAGTACCACAGAGGGGACAAAGAAGGGCATCTATGAAAGGGCCGACCTGAATGTCACGACTCTGCACAGAAAAGAGAGAATGCTTATGTTGTATGTGTGACCTCTAAACTGTTTGGATACAATTTAAACCCAGAGAGAATCAAATAATTAAGAGGGGAGAAATAGAGTTCAGATTTAAGAATAAAGCAAATCGCTCTATTAATTAAGTAGTGGTAATTCTTCAGATATGGTTAGCATGTTTTGTGGATTCAATTATCAAATGAGCTATTTTGTCAACTATTTATTTTAAACGCTTGTACATACCTTGTTAAGTACGATCTTGCAGTGTAACAACTTGTAATGACATGTAATCTGAACTCTAAGTGCAATTTCATTTCATTTTTTTCTTTTAAATGCTGAACTGCTGCATTGCATTTAACATGGTGGGTGCAAATGTTTAGAGTAGTGTAAAAAGGATCATATGTGACCAATATTTCGGATAAACTTGCTTTATTCTATTTTTTTCCTTTGTTTGTCAATAGTGACCTTTTTGCCCCATCAGACAGCATTTGTAAGTCTGATTAACTGTTGATACTTTATAGACTTAAAGTGCTATATGGATGCAGCAAAACAAACAAAATCTGCATCACAAATTGAATACTGTTTTCCCTTGAGTGTACTGTACTCTGCTCCTATCAACCCCAATTTAGACTCATTCTGCTTTTGCCCAAATGGAAATATTTTGAAGTAGATTTTTTTTTTATTAAAATATATATCCAAAGCGTTCCTAGCAACAGCAACTTTGTGTTCTTCCTCTCCTTCAGCGCTTCATTTCTTTCTTGTAGTGGTGCAGACGACTGCTGGCAGGCCATCAAAAGCCAGCAGCTGCTCTCACATTGTGGCTGTGATGAGAAAGTGATTATTTAGTCTGCCGCGCGTCTCTCGGGACTGTGGCGGTGTGACTGAGGACTCTTAAGAGAAGGCTGGTGGTTGCTGGAGGCAGAGGGGAGCACACTGGTCACAGGACATCACAGACCCGACCACAGCCGGAAACTGGAGCAGACCCCAGGGAGGGGCTCAGGAAAAGGCCTCCTCAGCATCTGTCTGAGCTGAATGTGCGACCCAAACCTGCTGACAACCATCACGCGAATTTTATAGCATATTTAAGTTGAAAATATGCAAATATAAAAATGCAAAAATAATAAAATAAATAATGATGTTAAATCAGGATGAATTCTGTGATAAAGGTATATTACCATGTTCTATTGTACAATCAATATTTAAGTTCAATTACATTAAAACTGTAAAACCTTTTCTTACACATGTCAAATTTCAACCCAATGGTACCAATGATTAAACAAGGCAAATTTACAACAAAATTTAGAACATTGGGATTAAAATAATAATGAAACAATTTGAATATTTCTGAAAGACAATTTTATGGAAAATATTAGCATTCCTACAATATGTTTCCTCTGATATGTATAAATCATTTTTTCCCAAACATAGTTCTGCCAAGACCTGTTGCAAAGCCCTAACTTAACCAAAATAACAGGTCTTACATGTTAAAGTGGCATAACTGTGTTGGGACTAAACTTGTGCGACATGGATATCTTACGTTGCAATTGATATTTGAACTGATATTACTGCTAAGCTCCACAAAGCCTTAACAAGTTGCTTTTTTACAAATATATTTTTTATCGAGGCTTAAGGTAATATTTTTGTCAATACAATTACTGCCACGTTGACAAAAGGTATGAAGTGTCTTTGTATTAGCAACAATAGGCAGACAGGCTACTGTATCACTGACATGTCTTCTGTGAATGAACTTGCTCAAAGACGCTGTCTGCACAAACAGCACAGATACAAAACAAGAAAAATAACTACTGTTACAATGGAGTAATTAAACAACAGCTAATAGTATTAAAAGTCAATGCTGCTCAATTTATATTTTTTTCAAACAAATATGCAACGATACATTCATTGTTCTCATGTGATCAGGGATTCACTAGTTATAATAAATGCTATTCATGCTAAAAGGTTAGTAATGTAATTATACAGAGTCACACCAACCCATGCATGTGAGGTCTATCGAAGTTTGATCAGACACATTTTGTGCACTGTGAGCAAGTGAAAATACAGAAATATTATCAGTAATTATTTAATCATCCATTTCTAATTACACAAAATGTTACAAACGAGGCAGAAGACAGAAGAATATGTGACAAATACTCACTCCTCCTCACCTAGTAAGTAACAAGCAGCCACAGAAACTGATCTGAATCTAAAAACACCTAGTGCAAAAAGAGCAACTGTCACATATATTGCATACTACAATATAAAAGACTATATTACACACGACTATAGTCTACACACATTCAAGATCCAAATAAGGTTATCTTTTTCTCAGCCTGTTAAGTCTAAAAATGTGAGAGTGATAAAAACAGTGGTGAACATGGGCACTGCTGAGTGACCTCCAGTTTGACGCGTGATTGACAGCGAGAGGGTCGTGTTGTTCGGCTCATGTTAAGCGGCGTTTGACAAGCCCTCCGCGCGCTCACAGTCTGCCTCTAATGTGAGCGGAGTGATATAAGGTGAGGCCTCGGGGCAGATCCACAGCACCCATAGGAGCAGAGGCTGGAGCCGCGGTCGATCAAGAATCACATAAAGCAAAGGTGGGGGTGGTCAGGTCAGGAGAGGCAGTTATACAGAAAAAACTGTACCTTCACTTGTCTTAATGAAGAATAAAGACAGACTTAAATTATAATGTGAAAATAGTTTATGTTAGGAAGAGTTAACGAGTAACTACTTATTTAAGAGGTGCGGGTTAGGGTTGTTATTAAGTTATTATTATTAAGTTATTATTAAGTTATTAATTACCACTTAGTTTAGTTTATTTGTTTATTAATCTGGGACCTGCACAGAGGTAATATGTTTGTGTCAGGTTATAGGAAGATTGCTCATTTCCACCTTTAGTCCCTGGATAGGTTGACGTCTAAATGGTGTACATGCCCCGTCAGTCCGCTTCCGTCAGTCTGCCTCAGGGCAGCTGTGGCGACAATAGTAGTTTACCACCACCGGGTCTGGAGTGAATGAATAATGCTCTGTAAAGCGTCTTTGAGTGTCCTGAAAAGCGCTAAATAAAACTGATGCATTATTATTATTATTATTATTACATGCCAATAAAATACAAAGTAAAAACTTTAATAAGAGACTGGGAGTTAGGATATTAATTAAGTAGTTACCAAGCGTGAATCATTCTTAATAAACACTTTTTTCATTATGAGTTAAGTCTTTCTTCATGCTTTATTAAAGAAATATAAAGTGATATCAAAAGAATGTTTAAAATTAAGCTATACATTTTCCGATTCCAAGACACTGCTTTAGGCCGCCTACTGAAAAAATACCATATGCAAATAATTCGCATCTTTCCAGGACACTATCGTAGGCTATAGTTAAATCTAAAATCTCAATCCCAGATTTTAAATGATAAAAATGTCAGATGGAATTTGTAAAAAAAAAAAAAAAGCAAATGGTCCTGATGCTGGATGTGGACTGTTCAGGACCATTCAGCACACCCACAGCCTCACATATCGCCAACAACCAGCAGTGGAGGAATCTTAACTCCTTAAATTTTAGATGAACAGTGTTTTATAAGTACATAGCCCAAGAGAAATATATGTACACAATATAAACACTATGTCTTCCTTCTTTAAGACATCTATGGACTACTTAATGGATGAGCAAGTACAATTAAAATGCATAATGTTGGGCAACGAAATACATCTGAGAGGAAGACACAAATTTACACAAAAAAGAACTACTAAATTGCTGATTTTTATTTTGAAATTTAGCAGAAATTTACCAGGTTCATATTTTTAAGTCAGTGTGTTTATCACTAATCCTCATCATTCCTATAACTACTAAGACAGGTTTATGAAAATCTAAAATATGTTAATGCTGTAAACTTTTGGAGGTACATAGCATACACAAAAAACATTTAAAATCTCAAAATAATCTTCTTTTGCCAAGTTTATTACCAAGGAATTTAAGTCGAACATATTGGTGCTCATTTTTAACCATGATTGGGGGATGGGGGAGTCACATGTGGGCAATGACAAGTGACGCTGAGCCTGTGTTCACTGTCCTGACCTGCATTCAGACATAAACAGGAAGCGGCCTACAGGAAGGAAGTCATATTTTTTTTTACAGCTGTGCCCTGGACAACGACATGGCCACATTCACCTCATATCAACACTCAAGTCGTCTGGTGTCTGCCCTGAGCTTAAAATCAGACCTCTCAAAGCATACCAAGAATTGCTAACAGTTAGAGCTAGCCGTGTTTAGTTTCGCTACTGCTTTTGACACAATTCCCTATTATTAACCCGCCTTTTCCTGCCCCAAATAAACCATTTTGCGTCATTGTTTTCGATCTTGGAAGACGATCAAAGCAGCGAGTCCCAGCTAGGGCTTGTGATCTGTCATGGTGCAAGGATTTATAGGCTACTTGCATCCTACGCTACTCATCACATCTGCAATTCATGGACATAAATCAGGGCAGCAAACGCCACACTGGTACATACTGAACATAACCAGGAAAGGTTATAGGTAGTTTGAATTGGTGATGGGGGTCTGGAGCCTTTTGCCCTTTATTATTAATGAGTTACTGTATGTCTATACCTCGGAGACATACCCATAGAGACAAGCACACTTTAAAGAAGCCCTGATCAATTCTTCTGTCTGTCTAAAAGGTGTTTAAACGGGATTAGCATTAGCAGGGAGCAGGCCGAAAAAACGAAGAGGAAGTGATTTAATGTCCAAAAAGACAGGGGGTTGTTTTTTTGCTAAGTTTCTTTCCTGTTGTGTTCAGATAAGGACTTCCTCTCCACGCTGGGGCTGGATATGGATGTTATCCGTCTGTCCATCCACCCATCACACCCAAAGACCGCCGCACCTTCGGAAATATCTGATGGAAATGTCTGATCTTGTGCCATTTCAAAAAATCATTAATAAGAACGCCATCAGTACTGAAAATGAAATGTACTGAACCTATAGATACTTTATTAAAGAAACTTAATTTTACAAGCTGCTGCAAATGATCCTCCATATTTGCACATTACACAACATTACCAAAATCTACCCAAACACATTTTTCATTGCGTTTTTAATTAGAAAAATAGATTGTGTACATTCAAACTGATCCACCAAAGAAGTATTTATTTAGTTGTTTTTAGTTTAAAAACTCATCAGAAGCAATTTAGTACACAAACTCACCTTATTGGGGTGCAACAATAGTTTTTTCTCACTATTCAATAAATATCTCAGTATATTCAATATATATTACCAATAATCAAAACTTTTTATTCAACTACTCCTGTTTTCTGTGCTCTAATATACTGCAGAATTAGGCCTTTATGGAGCTGTTTTCTTCCCGTATCTACAACACTTAACCTGTGTGAGGGTCGTATCGGATGATCTGATATTATACTGACATTATATATACTGTTGTATCCTTACAATTTATATGGTTTTAACTATACTCTGCCACAACATGAAGCAGTCACCTATAAACGACCCCTCTTGCCTGAACCTCGACCCCAGCTACAACACCAGGATGATCTCTTCCTGTCTGCCTCAGTATCTCTGTACCTCCCTTCCTATCCGCTAAAAAACACAAATGCACTAGCATCATAACATAATACACACATTTACACTAACTGACCATCATAAACTGCTATTAAATGAAAAGCCAATATCTCTATGTGTTCCCTTCAACATACTGGGGCTGGTTTTAGAGTGGCTGAGCTAGATCCACTGAGCTTTCTGGTGCTCTTGTCTTCTAAAAGCTTCTATAGAGTCCTTTTTGTTAAAGAGTCCTTGAGAGTTAAATGTTCCATGATTGTCAGTGGTCTGTTGGTACCAGGGATAAACAGACCATTCATGAACTTCCACCTTTTAACAAGCTTGGAAAAGAATAGCTCTTCCATATATAGTTCAAAACTGTATACTGGAAGTATATAATATGCTTGGGAACTCACATGTACTATGTCTTGTAAAACAGGGTGGGCTATTTTCACAAAAAAATTGTGATATTTTGGGGATTGGAGATTTTTTGTAATATAACAGAAATGTGAATTTGGCTATAAATGTCTTGTTGGAGGTTTAAGTGTCGAAATGCAGAAATAATACCTTTCTGAAGGATTACACTGCGACTTTCTTAAAATTTTTAGGATATACATTATATTTTATTTAGCATATTTTCCAATAATTTGATATTACTGATGTTATTATTAATATGTATTGTTGCGGCCTGCAAAATGAATTTCCTCCAGTATAATAAAGTATTATCTATCTATATACTAGACATAGTAGACATTTGTCACCCACCATTACACAATAGGTCTGTGTATTGCCAAGTACCTCTCAATACATTATATACGTGTGTATTCCTTAAAACTGATGTTAAAAGTTTACAAGATTTATTTTTGGATTATGCAGATAACAAATTGCATTGTAATTTCATGTTCACAATGCCTTTTTTAAGAATCATTTTATGAATATATCATCTTTTCAGCCCCTCAGATTAAGCCTTAAAGGTGCACTGCACAAGCTTTCTGGTGCCGGGTCACTACCTACTTGTCTTGCTTTGCCTGGAATATTCCATGGTATGACATTAACCTTTTCCATCTAGCAATTATTTATTACAGGAGTTTCTATTGCTCAAAAATACAATAATTCCTTCTGTCAATAGGGACGACTCTCCACAAATCTGAATTGTTACGTAATGTAGTGCTGTAACTTGTTTGTTTCCCTTTGGATAGATAGGTTTAATCTATACTGTGGATCATTCTAGATACAGCAATAACATTTATATGGAGATAAGCAGGTGACAGACCCTCCACTATAAATGTTACACAGTGCCCCTTTAATGTAATAGTGCGCAGATAGTTGTTTAAAAGTATCCCGATACACATCTCTGTATCAATAAATGTCTTTTGAGTACAGCCCCAACTTATAATCATACTGTTTCTATCATCAGTCATTTTGCACTGGTACAGAATCCTGAGTGTTTTTAGTGGTACAGACTGATCGTCTCTATATTTTTGTCATGTACCCATAAATAATCCATTAATTCACTTTACAACAAAAACTCATCCCACAATGGCCTATGTTGAGCGATTTAATGGAGCTCCACGTACACACACATACACCTCCAGTCTGCAGATGGAGGAAGCTGGTCCTGCCTGTGTCTGTGAGGATGTGAGCTCCAGTGATGGCACATTGACGATAGGACCCATGACAGCAGTACGCATCAGCTCAAACCAAAAAAACTTTTAATTCAATGCGTATTGTTTAAGTGCAACAATGGCCTGGGTCCCAGTGTGGTTTAGGGAGGGGTGAGAAAGGTGAGCGTGTCCGTGCTTTTGTGTTTTGGGCTGGGGATGATCCCGTGGGTTCTATGGGATCAGAAATATTGTTGTGGTGAGCGGGCTACATCCGCTGTTTTTTCAGGTAATGAACAAAATGTCAGACAATGAGTGGGCAGAAGAGGAAATCGTGCCATAAAAACTAACAAGGGATCCAGAGTAATGAAAGGTATGCTTATACAAAGTAGTAATAATATAAAACTGCATTTATTTTGAAACACTGTTACTCTTAATAATAAATAATATTGTTAATCTTAATGAAGATTCAAAGATTTTGACAGTTAACATTCAACAACCAACAACCAAACAATAAAGATACCAGTGTTCTAGTTGTCTACTAGCCAGATGTCCAATCTTGCAATAGGGAAGAATTTTTATTCATGTTTTAATAGACACCAAATGTATATAATTTAATCAAATATGTCCATAATTTGGTTACAGAAATAGAAATGGTCCAGATCAAAGCTGGAATTCATTCCTCAGGCGTTTTGCATTTTGACATTATCAGACAGATCATGAAATACACTTAAGATAGGCCTACACTACTTAGCATTTCCCTAGCCCGTTTGGCCTATGCTAATGGAGTGTACTCATGCAGAGCAGCAGATCTTAATGAGAAAACCTTTGGCTGGTGATCAGTGCTATTGATCAGGCTGAGCCCCAGGTTTAAACAGGGCTAATTGATCAATCACTGCTGGTTGGTCTGGATTAATGGAAACTGACTGGTGCTTGGCCCCTCCTCGACATGGGGCCACACAACGTGGAAACACAGAGGAAGTAGCATGCCAATACTAATATGGTCAGAATATTAAACATACACAGGAAAAAGTGAAATGTAAGGTAGGAATATTTAGAAACATCTCTCAACTGTGTCCACAGACAATTGTGATTTTACTGGTAATATATGCAATGCTGATTCATTCATAAAAATCTATGTATATATTTTTTGATTTTTAGATTTATATTTTAAGGCAACGAGAAAGCAGAATAAGCTCCTCACTTTTGAGTTCATGATCCAACAACAAAAACCCAATAAACCCCAAAAATATGATATGATGTGTCTCAGTTTATGACAGCTATAAAGGCATCCTCATTTCAATGTTGATTAAAAATTCAAGAGAGTATGTCACAGCTATTACCTTTAAATTAAGTGTGTACATGCTAATATAAAATATCAAATCATGAATTTGCTAACATTTCTTTTTTCCAAACATCTTCAGAGATTACATAGCTATTTCAAACTGAGTAAGAGTAGAATAGCCAGACCAACAGTTGTCATGACACCAGCACTGTCCCTGCCAGGAAACCTCCACCACACCGGCCAAAACAGGAAGTCCTCACAGCACACGCAGCCGTCCCAGTGAGCGCTGTGCTGAGAGCAGACTGGCCCTTCACAGAGCCCTCCTCACTCAGGGGCCTGCATGCATGTATGTGTGTGTCTGCGTGTGTGCACGTGTGTGTCTCTCTGTGTGTGTGTCTGTGTGTGTGTGTGTGTCTGTGGGCTCCCAGCTGCTCTGCCGAGGGACTCCCAATCGCGTGTGAGTGAGACGCAGAGGGAGCTGCAGTAACAGGGCTAAATTAAAACATTCAACAGGAGGAAAAAGGGAGAGATCAGGAGAGCCATGGAGGTGTTTTGGCAGTAGCAAGTGTATTTTTGTATGAGTTATATAATTTTTGACTACAACTTGTAAATTCCTTTATTTGACATGTATATCTGTATCTGTCTATTTTTTTTATTTGAACTGCTGCTATTATTAAACACACCGTTTATAAATAGCCATATACTTCTTTGTCCTTCTACTTTTTCCTCTTTTAATTTCCACTATCTTTTTTTGCAAAATAAAAATGACAATGTCTATAACACTTGCATTTGTAAGTGTATTTTTTGTACTTATTTGGGCATCATTTAGGTGCATAATGTAACGTTCTCCTTGCATTTATTCAATTACAGGCGTGCATGCTTCAAAAAACATGCAATGTTACTGTGAGCAAGGTCTACTAGCCATAGTTCTGACCTGTAATTTGGCCTCAAAAAATACATTTAATGCCATGCTGTGGAACATTTCAGGCAAACTAGTAACACCTTTTTGGAGACAAGCAGGTGACGTACCCTCCACCAGAATGGTTAGTAATAACAAAGTATTACTATATTTTAGATTGACATTATATTTGACAAATAAAAATGACAATGTCTTCAGTGCATATTTTTCATATTCATTTGGGGATTGCTTTTCATTGAGTCAAGAGTTTATTTATAATCTTAAACCAGAAAATGTATCAAGAAGTGAAGTGAATTAGCTAGTGCAAAACTTCCTAACCTGCACACTCCAGAGCCGTCCACAGAGTGAACTTTACCATCTCCCTGTGCCCTGCGCATAAACACTTACAGCCCTCTTTAACAGTGCGATGGCTCTGTGGACTGGGACTTCCACTAACCTCGGGTGTGAACTTAATTGTGTATACTCAGGTATAGGGTTTCCAACCTGTTGAGCTCAAAGAGAAACAAACGCTGTGAACTTGACAATGAGTGAGGGTGAGGGGGAGATAGGGAGAATAAGAGGAGAGGGACCACCCAACAGCTGAGAAGAAAAATAAAGCAGGGTGGAGAGAGGAAAGTCAGATCTGATCATGGCTAACCTGTCACAGAGGTTCAGCGGTAGTAGCGGTGCACTAAGGGCCAAGAATATGAGGTATGGTAAAACTGAATTACATTGGGACTGGGTTTAATAATTTTAGGGGCACAGAGGTTAATGTTTATATTGAGTTTAAGAGCATATTTTTATTGGTAAAACAGTAGAGAAGAACTCAAATCTGTTTTACATTACAGTGTGATTTTAAAAAATAGTATATGAAAAAGTACAACTATAACTATAATATGTATTTCAAGACCTTGCTAAAACTGAAATTAAACTAATAACTAATTCTAACTATTCAAATGTGTTACTGACAGTGACCACTAGAGGGACAGTATGCAGGGTTAGAGCTGTATGCAAACTTGTTAGTTATTACAAAGACAGGTCAATGATAATTAGTGCATTTGAGTGTTTAATTTTGCACACAATATTTGATACTGATAAAGTATAACTTGTTATTTAATTCTTTTTTTGTGTGTGTGTGTGTGTGTGTGTGAACCACTTTGTATGTAATTTACAAATATGCAGTATGGTAATACATAATTATTTTTATTTACGAAAGGTTTGAATTTAAAATGATTGAATTATTTTAGCTGTAAAATGTGTAAACTGAGCAGCTTTTCACCACACAAGTACATAGTGGTCTTTTGTTATTCTCATCAAAGGTAAATGAACAGCGATATTATGAGAGCAGGTCTGAGCTGCTGAGTGCTCCTGTTGACTCTGTTAACCCAACAAAGTAATCTCTCAACCCCTCACCTCGGTCTGTTTTTGTCCTGGGGTCAGAGGTCAAATGCCGCTGTTGACCTGCTTAAACCACCCTGTTACCCAAAGCTCAAAGTCCCAGCGCTGGTTTGACTGACATGAAACACAGTATTTATGGCTCTACATCAGGAGGCACGTACCTTTCTGGGCTTGATTTGAGTGGCGTTGGATGTGTGGCCAGGAGGATTTTCTATTCTCCCCGAAGCAGAGGGCATGGACAGATGAGCTGCAGACAGTCAAGCACACAGACTCAGACTTAGACAAACTTTATTGATCCAAACAGGAAATTATTTGGACACAGTAGCTCACACATCACAATATATTGTTATATATTCTAAATAAGTAGTAGAGATAGCAGGATACCAGTGTAAAAAGGCATAATTATTTAAAAAATATATATGTACAAGTATATATAGAAATATAGTAATAAAATATATCTCAGCTATATACAAGAGGTTGTGAGAAAAACAGTGTAAAAATGGTATGATGATTGACAAAATGAGTAACAAAAGCAGGTTAGAGCTTAGACCTTCTACTAATGATTAGGTTACAATAATGTCACCTTAATTAGATGAAACATTCAGAAAGACTTAATTCATAATGAACAAATGGTTTATTAATAATGTATTATAATTATTCAAAACTGGTAACTGCTTAAGGAGTTGGGTATTAAGCCTAACTAGGTGCAGTGAGATTTTACACACTTTTAACCAAGTAAAGGTTGAAAAATCCTTAAATACTTCTAGATATACTTTCCACAAATGTAGCGTTTTATTGAGAAATATCAGAATTTTGATATAATAATTTTGCTATCTTTGTTATAAAATCTCGAGCATAAAATCTGTTTTAGAGCCTGTATTGTCCAGCTATTGATTACCATTACCAATATATAATTTAATAGTAGACTAGTCACAATTATTCTGATTAATCTTTGGAACCCTTCTAGTGCAATATGTAGTCTACTGAATGCATGCATGATTTTAACTTTTATATGAAAATACGGCATGATTATATTTGATATTTTGGCTGAGCAAAAGGAAAGGAAACAAAACCATCCAAAAGCAACACCACATAGTATTGGATCAGATTTGACACACTGACATTCACAAAGATCTTTAATTTGATGGGAAAAAATGCTAATATCCCATTGCAATAATATTTCCAGTAAAAGGGCAATGCATTTGATTTAGCAATTCAAATACTCTAATTCCGGAAAATGTCTTAAATTACAACCAGAATTTGGACTCCTAATGACAGGCCGTCTATAACTAGATCCAATATTTCTTACAGTAACAGGCACATTTGACCCAATTATGAAAGGAAAGCATGCGGTAAGAGGAGGGATGACCCAGAGGTGGAGGATTATAAATTGCAGCCAATTATGTCCAAGAAGAGAAGCTAAGACAAGCGTGGCTAATGATCCAATATTCATCAACTCCTGACACTCATTTCACATTTGAGGCGTTTAGACCAGGATCCGCTCACACTGGCCCGCTCTGATTGGGCAGAGCTGCAAGGGCTAAGTGTTGTTCAAGGACGCCGGGCAGATTACAGCTGATGGACAACAAGGAGGCGGCAGAGAAACAGCAAACAAGCTTGTAATTCACTATGTTTATATCATATACATGTTATTTATGATATCTCCTATGAGTGATAATTAACTCAGTGTTGATGTACTGAATATTCATAAAGTTTTACACATTAATGAATGATTATGTAAACTTGTCAATCTAAACTCATTAGTGCATGACTTTTGACCTTCTTGTTTCATTCATATTTTACCAAAATGGAACATATGGACCTGATTTATAATGTTTAGAGTTTAATCATTTCAAACTGTTAAAAAATGTACTGGTGTTGTTTTGCTATTACCCATGTGGTAAATTTCTATTCTATTTCTATTCTATTTTGGAAAGAAAATTAATAGCCTATGAAAACTTCAAATGCAGTGTAAAGGTGAGAATATATTTCATACTAAGTATTTATTTTACGGTATCAAGTGAATACCAGACATATCTGTGACTGCAGTACACATGCACAAAAATCGTCATTCATTATATTACATGTCTGTAGCAAAACATAGGCATTCACAGAGTAAGTAATCAGTATGATTAAAAAATAATAATAATAATTCCATAATAAGATATTGTATCCTGTCTGCAAGTACCAAAACTAGATAAACTGGCTGTTTAAGGTAAGGCATCTAGCAAAAAACATCTAATCAATATCGGGGGCTAGATACAAGAGGTTGAGTGTGTTATTTTTGCACACTTGAACCTAAAGTTGCATATGGAGTCCCAGTAACCCATAATAATATATGGACACAATCTGACTAGGCATTTTTATAGGTGATTCGCCCCACCCATGTGTCCATCACTCGCTCTGCCGCAGGCCTCATCTGCCTGGAGTAATCACTGCTGATCTGAAGGTGGGCCGGACACATCCAGCACCAAAATTCATTTCACTGTGACGCTCTGTGACCCCCGCCTGCACAGCAAACAGCCACACAGCCCACTGCATATCTTCATAAGTCTCTGTCTCATCTACATGGGAGGGGGAGGGGCGGGGCTCTGCTCTGAGGGTACAGAGGTCAGCGCTCTAAAGCCATGGATCATTCAAAGGTGTCAGAAGTGCTCTTTGGGACAGCAGATGAGGAGGACTTATGGGGCACGGCAGGGAGACATTAAAGTGTGTCCTGTGTAAGTAGATTCTCATCCAAAGTTTAATTCACAGAGCTGGCTAACATCCACACACCACCACCATGGAGTGCATTTGCATTTGATTACAACCTAATTATAAATGCCACACACTGATACTGTACCAGGCCTGAAGGGTGATTTGGTGGCTGCAGCGCACCAGGGGGTGTACTGTTAGAGCTGGTTAGATGTGCATATTTTTGCCATTCACAAGTAAACACACAGAGGACTGACTGTGTTTGGCATGAAGTAAACAGCTTTTAATAGCATCAAACAGACTGCATTTGGTGTGCAACCATCTGTCCAGTCCATTGTGTCTGCTGTGACTTTTTAGATGCCTTTTAAACAACAGCTGACGTATGGGCTGTGGTCATCGCTGTCTAGATCCCAGTTAAATATCTTCAGTAATTTTCTTGTACTAGCTAAACATTATTTAAATACAAATATTTCACATTTGTTACTCATAGTGTCAACAATTATCCTATATTAGTGACTGCATGATATGGCAAACCCTACTCTCTATTTTCTAGCAAACGTAAATAAAGTGTAGTAAAGGGGTGAAAGAGTGCATTCAAGTGTGGTGTAGAGGGTTGAGGGCCAGGTCCAGGAAGTTTTCACTCCTTCCTTCCCATGGTGCCCCTGGCCTCCCTAACTTCCAGTCACCGGCTGAGAGAAGCCAGACACAACCGGATAATAACCATCTAATAAGACAATATTGAAAGCAGGCTGGCGCTTGTACATTGGAAGTTAGGCAGGCATCTGCACACATGATTAGAAAACCCACTTCGATGTTTTGTAGAAGAAAGTGCCAGGTGTATTCAAAATGCATGAAAAGGTATAACTTAGTTTTCAATTCAAACATGTAGACAAAAATGTCTTTAAAGTTTGGACGCATAAAAATAACAAAATTCCCCTGACGGATCTTCTTACCCTCTTGTGCCACCATCAGAGAAAAACGTTAGCACATGGCAAAAGATACCCATCAGTTCTCAGTGTATCAATTATCAATTTAGAAAGTGGAACTGTATCCCCTTTGGTTTTGTGAGCTCAGTATCTGGTTGGTGACCTTAAGGAAATGAGGCTGAGATAGAGGGAGACTGCAATGAGCAGAGAGACTGAAATAATAAAAAATGCCTTGTGTTTCTTCAAAGTGTAATCTTTTATATCATATACAAATTCAGGTTTTATGTAATGTTTACCTTTAGGGCAATCGGTCCTAGAACATGTAAAACACTGACTAAAACACATCACAGAGGAATATAAAGTCTTTCCACTCCTGTGACCTTTTGTGCATCTATTGGATATCTACATATCTAGTATTTAGTGCAAAACTTCATGAAAACTGCATGACACAAGAGGAGAAAGTGAACCATGGCTTCAAACAGAGACCAACCTCTCCCAGTCAAATGAGAATCTATCTCTGTGCTGGTTTCTTTGGTTTGAGTGAGGATGGGCAGAGCAGCTGCAGCCTGCCGCTACACCTCAGCCAGGGGAAGGCAATAGGTTTAGCAGGCGAGAAGGCGAGGCAGATTTATGGCTCTGGAGGTGACCTCTGGGGCCGTAACACGGTGATGGGTGAGTGGCTCTCAACGGTAAGCTACTGGCACTTGACAAAGTGCCCGAAGCAGAATGAATTTACTTCTCTTTTCCTCAATCATCAAGCAGCCACTGCCCTGACCCCCATCCTGACTGCTATAACAAGATCTCCCATCTCACAAGGGCCTGAAAAATTTACTGTCACATCTACTTTTCAATGAGCTCAAGTGAGCACTTCTTTCACCTTCAGCGGAGCAGGTGCCAGTGCACAGGATGGCTAGCTTGCCCGCTGTGTTCATGTGTGTTTTATGTGGTGTGTGCAATAAGAGACACACAAGTGTGAAAGTACATAGAAATACTGTGTAGTCTCACTCATCAGACGCACAGGGCCGCTGTAAGGGTGCCAGGCAGGGACACAAAGGGCACTTCTATACAAATGTCAATAGACACTTGTGAAGTTTAGATTAGAAGTCAATCTACCTTAGCACATTGCTTAGCCACACACACAGTGCACAGAGACATTACAGAGGCTGCGTGTCCGCTTGCTTTCATCAGCGCAATGGCAGCAGAGTTGAATTTAATGACGCTGATATTTTTTTATATGCACTTCATAAATCTTATGCACATGCACATTCAGATTTCACCTTTCCTGCACTCTGGTTTGTGAAGAGCAAAGACATTGGCCAAGACACAAACTAAACCAGAAGAGCTTATTCAGTCGAACAAAAATGATGAGCATCACTGATAACAAAAGCCCTTTTCACTTAAAAACAGAAGGACATCTACAATTGTTAGAACACTAAATTGCTTAAATAAAAATGATAATGCAAATCAATATGCCGTAACTTTGACTGTGAAAGTTGGTTCAACATTTCTTCTTGTCACATGAACTCTTTAAAAGCCAATAAGTAATTAAGCCTCTTTACTTTTACGGCTCTTTGGTTCAGCCGCACCCCCTGGGATATTATTATTGTGATGAGCCAATAAAAATCAATGATTAAACATATGTAATTTTCCATAAATGGTGTATTAAAATTTATTGAGATTCTCAAGAGGGACATAAAGGCAGACAGTGTGTTGCTTACAGAGGGAAATAAAATCTATTCAATAAGCTACAGCAAAATTGATCAGGCTGTAAAAGTGGCTCAGTACATGCGCTCATGGTTTATCACACTGGGTTTGGACTATTTTATCAACACATACTACGTCTTACAGACAGACGGCTAACTGACAGGAGGTTTTATTACAATTATTTATGAATTCATTTCAGTTAATTCATAAATATGCATTTGAGATCCCTTCTGGGTCATCAGACATTGATTTTAACACAATATTAGAAGAGAAAGACAATATGATGACCAATACGTTTTTCAATAGCTTTTCCAGGTTTAAGTAAAAGAACAGATTATCTACCTTTATAGAAGCTGCCTTAATACAATGCCCCAGCCTCTGTATACATTGTTTATGTTATTAAGGACACTGTGGCACCTGTGCCTTTCTATCAAAGGAAAATGAGAATGTGGTGAGTAGTGACGCTGTTGGGTGAATCAGTGTTAGTGGCTCGGCAAACAGCGTTTTTCTTTTAACTTTCAATTCTCCTAAGCATCCGTGCTTCACAGCCCCTGGGGCTATTGCCTTTCTCAATCTGTCCCTGGAGAGGCACGAGTTATGGTCCCTGTCCATTGAGGAGAAAGGGATGTTATTCCCCTGTCACCTCCTGGTCGCGCCGCCATCCTCCCTGCCCTGATCTACGGCCTGAGAGCCCCCCACCACCTCGCCCCCTCCCTCTGCAGCGCTTTGCTTCATCGTAAGGTGCTGGCTATGTCGTTACCACGGCCCGTGGAGATGAGGGTGACAAAAGTGTGATGGTGGGGGTAGGGGGAGCTTGTATGGTTCAGAGGGGCTGATGGTCTCAGGAATGGGTTCAAATAAAAATGCAGTGAGTGAGGGAACTAGATTAGTTTAGGTTGAGGATCCCCTTTCAGTGCATGAGAATATGGGGAGATATGGTGGAAACTCTTCTGACACTAGGCCCTGAATATGCACAGCAGATGTACCACCGAGCCACCTGCAGCACATGTTGCCCAAGTTTCATTTGTTTTTGCATATTGCACATGGCCAGAAGAAGAGTTCCAACCTCCCAGATCCAGAGACCTTCAAAGCCCGAGCCTATTTCCATAATGACCACCCTACCACTTCTTATAGGCTTCACTACATCTTAGGCAAATGTGTGGCTTGCGAGGGTCTTTCTGGGTGAGGGAATAAATAAATAAGCAGATAAATAGATGAATAACCCAGAGGAACTGGAGCTCCTGTGCTCTGGCCATCCATCATACATCCCATTACCACGCACTCAGCGCCACTTGCCGTATGTATAATGCAGTCAACCTCCATAAGCAGATACAAATTCAACTCTTTTCCTCCTCAATTTGTTATATGTGACAGCCCTGCAGCCCATGCCCTGTTGTTTCTTTGAATTATGAATAGATTCTCTTTACCACACTGCCACTGAGCGCTCTTATGCAGAACAGCTGTGGAAAACAAATTCAAGAAGCTTGGTGCGTGCTGTAGCAAATGGCTGCGTATGCATAAACTGTTGCGCTTAAAGCCACTTAAGAACATGCAAATGGGTTCCATATTTCATCTGGTGAGTTCTCATACTGATAGAGAGAAATACATGTTATAAAACAGTTACAAGTCTTTTTACATGTTTGAAATAATCCAAGATGGGTTTGACATTTGTCATGCTGAGTTCTCTTCTTGAAATGATCTAGTTTTCTTTAAAAAGCCATTAAATCAGATGTCACTATCAGATATCAATAGCACAGTAGAACTTTGGATTAGCAAAATTTGATGGCCTTAGATAAAACTGTCTTAATGTAAAGGAGAAAAAAGGCAAGTGTATTATTACATTTACAACTACAGTAAATCCAATCCCCATATGAAAATAAAACACATAATTTATTATTTGAACCAAATACTTGCCAAATACATACAAATATATGAACTTTTGGCACCATCCTTCTTGTTTCAGTGCCGGACTACAATTAACTCCTCAAAGCTTCAACCACATGACAATTTCCTGGTCTTCATTTTTTAAACAGTGAACAATCCAAACCATCTTCCCACAGAAAGTGAAAGCAATAATTAAAATACTTTGCTTAGAACACATAAGAATATCTTTTTTCCTGTGTACAGAGGTAGAACAGAACTAATGCTGTGTGTGCAGCATAGACGCGTTCCAAATATGACGTGGGCATAGGGGTCCTTCCGTCTCCATTGACTTCTCTGTCTGTCACCCCTATCTCTATAAGCACTGTAAGTGAGCCTTGTCATTTTTGTCTTGAAATGTTTGTATTAATAAGCTCTACATTTTTATTTCACCATTTTGTCCGTAAATAAATTCCTATCTCTAATATGGACCTGGCTCCAAATTCGGTCCTATAACTGCTAGCCTTGTGAGCTTCATTTGACTGGAGCTGAACGCTAGGGGTAGAGCAGGGCTGATGTTGTGTGTGCAGGGGTATAGCAGGGGTGAAGCTGTGAGGAAGTGTGTTTTGGGGATTTGGCTGAACTCTCCGAGCCTGTTTGGGTTGAGCAGATGTAGAATTAGTACACATCACTTTGCATCAGTGAGATGTTGAACATAAGCTGCCACTCTGAGGCCAAATGCCTCGGTGTCACACGCACACCTCACAGCACTGTCTGTGCATCAGCTCCTGTGGTCATTATCAGTGTGACGTCAGCTCCCACGGCAACCAAAATACCCCATACTAACTGTAATCTAAGTGCCTGCATAACTGGTTTGTTTCCATTTTTATTACAATGTGCACATTCAGAAGGAAAGTTTGGACTATCAATGAATATGTAACACATCACAGAAATCTGTCTTGAAGGTTTTAATTTAGACCACACTGGAGTTTCAACTCTCACTGAATGACTTAATTCGGTGTTCTGATGGTGCTAACTTACTTACACTTCCATTCCCAAGTCAAAACTATTTGCATTATTTTTTGTTAGAAATTGGTAGGAACTGTGTCTGTAAAAAGGTTGTCTTTTAAAACATTACATTAGTTACTTTTTACATCACGTCACATCACTTTTATATACTTGGGCACATTTCAAACCTCAAACAATCCTCACTTTTTTACCACACATTCACAAAATTCACCTGAAATAGTGAATGTACACAATGGAGCTTTGCCTGTATAGTTAAACAGACCTGTTGCATGTCAGCAGACCTTGTTAAATGCTCATGACGGGTGATGCTGTAGGGGCAGGAGGGACGAAGAGGGGGGAGGGTGAACCCATAGTGTCAGCTGCAGGATCTGGGTGTAATCTGCCGAAGATGCATGCAATATACCGCCACGCCACTTTATCTGGAAGGCCCCTAATTGCAAGCGATGCTATAAAACACATGTTAGCCAAGCAGGAAGGAGTGTCAGATGTCAACCATGTGCAGGCGTATGGTTCCTACAAGAAGACCTGTGTAAACTGGATATGACACCAAGCCTGTATCTGCAAAAGTCTATTCTTCTCTCCTCTGATTGCTCTATGTATTTCACCCTAACAATGCCACAATCTAGACAAAAAGAGAGAGAAAATGCCTGCAGCTGAATTCAGTGGTATATTTGTAAAGATATAACTAATAAATGTAAAAGTATAAACCCTGAACGAGGCATAAACAAGCAAAACTATAAACCCATCTCTTTTCAGTCGTAGAGTGGATGGTTTTAACAAAGCAAGAAAAGGTGAGGTAACACTAGCGACCTAGCATATTATTCCTACTTTAAGAGCTTGCAACCTTCACCTAAACATTGTGTGGGTCCTTCTTGCCGGGAATCTAACCCATCAACAAACACCCACATAGCCACTCGCTTTCAGTTCAAATCTCTATCCAATCCATACCTATTCTATTGCCGATCACCCATTATGCACTTGTCCTTCTCCAGCGCTCACATAGACTCAAACAGTGCCCAGACTGTACTGTGGACATTTGCGTCAACCAACTTTCGTAAACAGATAGAACAGGCAAAAGGTATCAAAGCTATCAAAAGCAGACCCCCACTTCACCCACCCACTAAGAAAAGAGCTGACCTTGTGCAAGCAAGATACCACTATCATTGGGAGACATGGGGATGTAATTGTACAAGAATGGGACCCATCTGTTTGTACCTTATGGAAAAAGGACATGTTGTAACACATATGGAGCACTGTGTAAAAGACATATTATGGACATAAGATTAAAACAAGGAAAACGGCTATTCTCTAATAAACTGTAATAATTCAGCATGATTCTGGAAACACTGAAACCTTGCTGTATTTATTGGGGGCCATCTTGTTGTAGTGTGGACACTCACAATCTTTAACTTGATTTTCATACTAGGAAACAGGATTGGTACTCAATACTGATTTCAATGCCACAAAAATATATATATTTTTACTAAAATATCTCTAAAGGTGTAATATGTAACATTTTTGCACCTGCATGTCTCCACAGAGATGTTTTGCTTTGCCTGGAGCAGTATGTTTGGCTCTAAATTTCTTGCATTAAATCAGTAATATATGTTTTTATTACTCTCTTTGATACTGATTTTCTATAATATCAGTGTATCAAGCCCATTTCAAAGTAGTATAACAATTATAAAAATACAAATAAAAAATAAATGTAAATGTAAAGGGATTTCTTTATAAACTATTTTATTAAACCCTGCTTTACTTGAATAAATGATTTACTTTTTGCAGTCGAGCTACAACCTGTTCCATTTACATATTACTTGTCTATTCTTCTCTTGAACAGAAAATGTTGCGGCTAATGTACCACATAATAGAAGGTGACATTCAGTTATTACTACAATTGTCTTCTTTTCAAAAAACATGACTTTTGCTGCTGATTTTCATTTTTCTGCCTGCGCTTCGTTCGGCTAAATGTGACACATAGACTGATTTAACTAGTGAGCTCTAACTGTAAGTGAGACAGTGTCGGAGGGCCATGCAAATCGCCTGTAACAGAAACGCAGTAAATCACACTGAAAGTATAACAGGCAGCGCGTGTACAATTCAAATGTGATTGTGCAAGTCATAAACCACATGCTGCCGTCTATTTCCTCAATGAAGACTACTCATTATGGATTATTTGCATTGACAGATATTCACAGCGTAAAAAGGCCATAAAACTCTGCGTGATATATAGGATAGTTGTATCTTGTTTGTCAGTGCTTTCTAAATAAATGTATCTGAGTAAAAAATGTGTGGTTTGTCTGTAAATGCTTCACTCTTTGAGACAAATAATGCACATCGACATAAGGGCATGCTTTAAATTACAGTAAAATCAGCGACTATGGCCTCTTATATAGTCTTTCATTGCTTTTCTTTGAAATTTGTGCTTCCCATCTTTTCCATAACTAAATGACTTCTAACTCGACTGAGAGCAGTGCAGGTCAGGCAGCCAGATTGAATCCAGGCTCTCTGGTTAGTGTTTGGAGGATATTTTTGATTTAACATCACCTCCCTGGAACCCCCTTACCTGCATTCTTATCTTCACTCCACTCCACTACATTGTACGAGACAGACAAAATACAAACAAAATAGTTGTAATCACTTAACTGAATGTCAATAAAGACAGCTTTAGGGGGACTTTTTGCAGTAGCTACAAACCAAAAAAGAAAAAAAAGAAAGAGAAAACTAGAGAAGTCCTTCGGCAAAGCAACCACTTGTGAACACAAACATTTCTAAAGGCAAGGTTACAGGTGCAGCCATGCTCAAAAGAAGTACGTGAACGAAAAAAGGTACACAACAAATATTTGACTTATTCTGAAAGTGTAGATTTGAATTTCATCTTTCCAATTAAAAAATACTGCTCGGGTGCTGACCTTCCTTGTTCTTTTTGACGCAAAGTTCCAATTGGTTGTGCTTTTTGGGAAGCAAGGTCAACAGTATTTGAATCAAATGAAATAAAATTGTGTGATTATGTGTGGCGCTAAAGAGTAACACAAATTCTCTGAAAAGCTAACCTCGTGCCAGCTCACCCAGTTTCTGCCATACAGAAATGTACAAAGCAATTAGCCACAGCCGAAGGAATCATATAGAGTAACATAATGTAGATGTAAAATATGATGAGATTTGTCACTGATCAAAACCAGACAAAATATTCGGCTTCAGTCTAAACAATGTACAAGAATTAATCTATGATGAGATTCCGAATTGACAAGATTGTCTTTCCATGTAAAATTTGTCAAATTTTTTTGACCATATTTGAGGACTTTTTTTTTTTTTGATTCACTGTGAGCTTGGTTGGTTAGGTTTAAGTTTGAACTTTTTTTAGTTTAAAGGGAAAATTGATTTTTTTTCCTGCCATGTTATAAAGTTCCCTCATCAAAAACATTCCTGAAGAGGTTTTAATGTAATTCAGGCAAGTTTCGGTAATTTTGTGATCTCTCCTGGGCCCTATTCGAACCTTCTTCATGGTCATCTATAAGACTCTGTGCAAAGCTCAGCCCAGTTCCCACACAACTCTCTATAAATATACAACAGCATGATGAAAAAAAAACAAAAAACAGTACACATCAACTTGACAAACCTGACTGCGCTGTGCAATAGCTTCATTAACATACTGACTGTGTTGTGATAGCGCTCTGAATGAGCGTGGAGAGCAAAGGCACTCAGAGCATCAAAAACCAAAGTGAAACTTATAAAACATGTGAATACGTTGTTTTCTGTGACTGTAGCGTTTTCAAAACAATAAAAGGTAACATGGTGATCTAAATATGTTATGTGTTCACAGTTAATACCAAATAAGTACAAACTCTGTCTTGAACGTTAGATGTAAAGCACTGAGTGAACCCACAAATTTATATATATTTTTTAATAGAAAATTTTATTAGACATAAATGATCAGTTTTACTTCACTTTTTATTTACCAGGAAAGTCCCACTGGGATACACAATGTTTATTTCAGGGAAGTCCCGGGACCCTACATGTTTTTAATGATGGCCGATACGGGAGCACCCATAGGGAACCAACGTAAACTCCACACAGAAAGGCCAAGGTCACTCTCAGTACAGGATTTGAACCTATCTGTTGTGTGGTAAAACTATGCCTCATACAGAAGTGATTTCAGGCCCTTTAAAATGACTCACCTGTTGTTGGCTCTTCCTCTTGGGCAGGGCCTGGGGCACTGCTGCAGGTGGACATGTTGTTGGCCTCCTCTTCCTGACTCGGGCCGATGCCAAGGGGCAAACTGGTGGGACGAGAACTGGTCATGGAGCTAGATGGTCTGGAGCTGGCACAGTTCTATTAAAAAACAGCAATTATCTCCATTTAACAAAACACTAGAAAAATACAATAAAATGTAAACTTAACATCTTGTCAAAACTTGAATTAATGTCCAAAAAACTAATCCACAGCCAATATATAACTGTATTTCAAAGGTGTCAGGGGCAGCGACATCAACAGCGTGTGGGGGGCTGTTTTTTATTTGGATCTTGCTACTGACAGCTTTATTTCACAAAAGCAATCTGGCAGTGTGTGTACAAGAGAGAGGTCAGGGTGGGTCAAGAGACACTGGGTACGAGCCGACAGCTAGCTCAGGTCCAAATGGCCGTCTGGGCGGATGTCAGAAGACCATCTCATGGGCTGCCTGTGACCTATGCTTATGTTGTGAGCTACTAAAAAGAACAGGTCCAAGGAGGTCAACACAAGTGTGGAATTAAAAAAGGCGTTCACTGGAATTTTTATGAGAGATGGTCAAGGCCGGAATAGCTACCGAGTAAAATATTTTATTTAATAGATTATAATGATCTGCAATTTTCAAGTTTGTAATTAATAAAAGGTGCATTTAAAATAAATCTTTTACTGTGCTTATGTAGATCTTCAACAGTTAATCATAATAATCCTGATTACTAAATTCAAACAATCTGGACTATAGACTCGCATACCAAAATACCATCTATCATAAAGACAAAAACCTAAACGAAAAAAAAAAAATCTGATTTTCAGCAATAATTCTCTTTATTCCTAAATATTCGGTCTAGAGGCCTTCACCATATGTCAGCCTTTATATTGTTAATAAAAGTATCTTTAAAATCTCAATATAAATAATAATTTGACTAGTCAACGACTAAGATAATTAGTACAATTTGGTAAAAAAAAAATCTAAATGTTCAATAAGTTTAAAGAATCTTATTATTCACTATAGCTGAATTTGACATTTTGAACTAAGTGACAAATTAACAAATTTTAGAAAAAGACTCAATATTAAATGTTTTAACACTTCCTGTAGTGAAATGAAACAAGCTCTGACCTTTGTAAATGTACAAAAACACTTCAAATATGTAAAGCAATGAATTATCCCACAGCGCTGCAAATAATATGAGATATAAACTTCCTTGCCCCTGTCGAGAACCATACGTCTCCAAATGGCCCATATGTAGTAACGCCACCCAAGCCTCTTTATCCCAGAGCCCCAATCCTGGGTTTTACAACAAGGGGAGATATAAGGGCATGTGCGGTCATCTAGAGCCAAATGTCTCCTATCTAACCACAGGACAGGTATAGATACAGTATTTCAAGCAGGATTTATGGCAAAAAATAGCATTAGCTAAAAACCGTCAGGCGGTAGCAATGGCTAAAAAACGTATTCTTGTAGCGGAACCTGGCAAGATTGGAAAATTGCGAGAAGGAAAGCAGTAAAAATGATGGTAGATGTTTGAAGGCGGGGGTGTATCGCTGATAACATGGGAGACGATATATCAAAGTGCACCTGGTCACATGGGGCCCCCCTCCCAAATCAAACACTTCAATTTATTTATTTATTTTTATATTTCCCACAACTCCAGACCATAACAGAGGTGGGAGGTCAAAGAGGAAGCATGAGGTTGCTTGAGACGAGAAAAAAATTAATCTATGGTTAGCAATAGCTCGGAGGGGGCGGAGGTAGGGGGTAGACATCGGGAGGCACATACATGGGTCAGGGTGCAGAGGGAGGGGTATAGGACAAAGTGTTGCTGGCCATAAAGCGTGACACAAGATCCTGGCAACGGGACGCCTACTAATGTGATCACTCAAAGGGGACGGCGTTGACTGTGGATGGGCCTACATGGTGTGTGGAATGATGCTAGAGCTGTTTGTCAAGCTGCTGTAGGCTCTATAATTGTCGCTATGTGCATGTGGTTTGTGCGCACTCCTGACTAGTAACTACCTTTAAAGAGCTCGACCATGTTCTTAGGCACACACATAACCCTGGACACGCACACATACTCACAACACCATTTCAACCAAACAAGGTATAAATACTGGTCTGACACTTTAATGTCAGGGGACGGCTTGTCCGGGATTAGAAACTTGTAACCCTCTGCAGGGCTTGACATTGCCAGGATGAAGGTGCAGCGAAGGGCTAGTTGCACAGAAGGAGGGGGGGGGGGCTATTACCGGGAGTCTATGTTTGATGAATAAGGGCATCCAACATGGACTGCCGACCGCTAAGAGGAAGAGACTTATTTTGTGGCCAGCTTTTATTGGCTTTGCTGGGGCTGTGGAGATTCTGTGTAAATGGTGCAAAAGTGCTGTTGTCTGTTTTAAAGACTATAAAGAGATGGGGAAGATTACGTACTGAAAAATTAAGTGCCTTTCTTCTCTCCTTGATCCTGTTGACTGTGCTCCGCACCTGATGACAGCACAGGGAAGAAAAGATGCAGTCAATTGATGTAACAAGATTCTCCAAAACAGTGATGAAACATTTGAGTTTATAATTAATATTCCATCAAAAAGTGTTTCTGTTTTACAAAACAATTTCTTAGGTCAAGTGTTACCATACCACTGCATTTTGGGAGTAAAACTGCCTGTTCATCCTCAAAGTAAGTGAGAAACACCTCTCAAAAGTTAAAGGACACTCTTTTTTCTGGCAACAGTGTCACAGTTAATAATCTAATTGGTGTAAACTATGTTTATATAACATATTGAAGGGAGAAAAAAATCCACGTGACCAGCTAATATACTTTTGAATTTGAATTCTACCTGGATAATTAAAATTCATTTGCAGAAAATTTGGTTTTATTATTACCCATGGTTTCCATCAAGATAAAAATTATGAAAATTGTGAAAATATATTATATTCTAATAGTTTATAGTACTAAATAAAAAGTAAAAATTGCATTTCCATGTTATCATACATTTTATAGAATGTAGAAAAGTAACCCTAACTTTTACTTTTTAACTTTGATTTAAAAATTGTATATAAATATGTAAATTGATTTTGTAGGAGCAATAAAAATGCTTGAGCCAGGCCAAAGTCTGAGCCTCTGTGTTAAAGCAGGTCCCGTGTGCCCTACGCTCAAATGGTACTTGAAAGTGACACATAGAGCAGCCAAACTAAGAAGACGACTTCACGCTATCATCTGTCAACAGGGAGCGCCATGACCAACAAATGGAGCTATTGGAGGAGAGGGGACTGGCCTAGCAGAACACATTACATTTTACACTCTGGATCAAGCCGCGCACGGCAGGCTTCCACTTGCCACAAACTGTATCCAGAGTGCAAAGAGAAACAAGCGGTTATGTTCACACTATAATTGATGTGACATATGTTTTAATTAATAGATTCAACAGTTTAAAAGTGTATATATATTATTTAGAAAGAGAATAAGAATAAAAGATGTTTAGAATAAAACTCATTTACAACAAGGACAGAAACTATAAATAACATACCGGTAATAATTACATTCTTTTTTATTTACATATTGAAATGTTCAGTTATGTTCTGGTACTGCAGATGAAACCTGTTAGCATTATCAGGTGTCATTTCCCATTGTAAATTTGTGTGGGTACAGTCCAGCCCCCCAGGTTAGTGATTGTGCATTATAGTTTATGGCTTCATTAAGTCCCAGTGTGTTATAAATGATGTCAGAGACAAACCCACAGACACAGCACGCACTGTTTTGCATAAGGCCACATAATAAAGAGGGCACCGTTGACAGGACTAAACCCACAGCGTCATGTGACCAGAGCCTATAGTGAGAACTCAGATCCACACTGGCCTCAGACTGCAGAGAGGCTTAATGTTATTTAATGGAGGGAGAATGTCCTGGGGATTTGGCTGATATCAAAAGAAGAGTGTGTGCTGAGGCAATTATATGACACAAGTTAATTAATCATTTGACAATGAGGGGAAGGGCATTGTTTTAGATGATTGTTGTGTGTTTAAGGGGATTTGTGTGTACTCAAGGTTTCAAAATGATGCAATGCATGGCTCCCCATGTAAATGGCGCACAGAGATTACCATATGAAAGCAGAGCACCCGACAACACCTGCCGACATCCTTGGAGCTGATGGAAATAAAAGGTCATCAAAGCGTGGGATTACAAGGTGACCACCAAGGAAAAGCTAATTGCAATGAATAATGGAGAGCTATTGTCAGGTAATTAGCAATTAAAACACTATTTTGAGTTTAATAGCTGTAGAGGCAGTTTGTCTTCCACAGCAGATCTGTAATTATGAAGCTTAGACTCCATAAATGAGCATTGCCTGAATTTGGACAGTGCTTAATGCAACAGCTTTCCTTTGCATATGAAAGAAAAATATGCATACTCTGTTTAATTATACAAGACCCTTTGCTTTATTAGCCTGACTTTTCCTCTCCCCTCTGTGAAAAGTTTGTGCAATAATGGCATAACTAATTCCATCTACATTTTGTATGAAAATGCATCTGCTTAAAATTAAGAGTCTACCCTATGAATGTATATTTTTGTGACGTGATCTGAACGATTTATCACCTTGTATATGTTTTATTAATTAATTTATAAGATGCTACAATTTAATATATTAAAATGTAGCAAATGTACTTAAAGACTATCTTTTTAAATTTGATCAAAAATAATTATTAGGGAGCAACATAAAATCCATTCTGTACATGGTCTTTAGGAAGAATAAAAGCCATATTTGACCAAGAGTGATTTCAATGATTCAAAATCTCATCCATTTAATCTCTCCTCCTCCTCCGCACTGTGACACTCTCCGCCTCCACAAATCTAAATGGTAATGCCGGAGTGATATTCCCTCATAGCATACTGCCGCTTGCATATTGTTTTTCTCTCTTTTTCCCCCTCTCTCTCGCTCTGTATGTCGACCACTGCAGCGCCCGGTGCGGAGGCCTGGCCGGTGGCTTTGTCAGGATGCTAAATGGTGGACCGTGAGTTTAAAAACTTAAAGAGGCAGTGAAATATTAGCCAATGTGGGTGAGGAATGAGTGGCTGAGGAGTGCCGCGTGTCAGTGTTTAATGGTGGGACTCAGATGCATATAAGTTAGTCCAAGCATGAAGGGCAGTGGGACGCAGGAAACGATGGCCCCTCCCCTACACACCATCCCTCCTCTCCGCCACGCACACACTCACGGCACTTAAGCAGGAAGCCCATCAGAAACTTGTCATTTCTCTCATTCACTCCGACAGCCTTGAGACACAATGCAGACTTACCTCTGTGTTGTACACCCCATATATCAGGAAGATGAACAGGCCCTGCAAAGAGAAAGACAGAGAGAGTGGGGAGAAGAAAGGGAAGAGAAAGAGGACAAAGTTGTTACGGTTGTTTTCTCACTTATTTCCAGTGGTCAATTTTACGATGTGCAGACAAGTCACAACATCTGCATGTCCGTTCATTTGCAGAGGGAAAGAGATTTATGAATCTAGCCATATTTTTCTTATTATTAAAAAAAAAAGAAATAATCAACCTAATCCAGTACTAGGATGAAGGATTTTAAATTTCAAACTTGATTTTGATACTAAGGAATAGACTCAATATCCAATACTCAACACCGATACCATGTTAATCAAACAAATGTGATTTTCATCATCAAATAATAGTACTTTATGTTACCATGTGGCCTCATATCGTGTAAGTCCTCAATCGTCCAGGTAGGTTCCATAGTGGGTTGAAGTTTATGATACTACATTCATGTAAAATGTTTATGGATAATTTACTTAGTCTAAAGGATTATCCCATGCTTAGAAGATTGTGGTTTGCCTATGAACTGCATTATATAAATAGTAAACATGTTTCTATGCTAAATTTTAAGACCTTTTACAGAATATAATAGGCAATAAGAAAAGGTTTAATCTGATGAAAATATTTCACATAATTACACTCAGAATAAAGAGATGACAATAATTGTACAATGTATTTGTTTAATTTTCAATATAATGTTCGTCATCACTGCCCTCAAAAAGCTATTGAAGAATTAACCCAAGGTCTCACAGAAATTCACCAATGGGAAAACAAAAGTATGGAGGACATTCTTTAATATGATGCACACAAATAATGAGTTTGAGTGATAATAAAAACACAAAAGGGAAACATATAGATGAAGGTAAGGAGAACAAATAAGAAAAGACGGACATCTCCATGAAGAGAGCAGCCAACGCCAGTGGAGACTATGGAGGGAGTCTATTGAAGGAAGAAAGCAGAAAATATAGAGACAGAGGTAGTGTAATGAAAAGAGACAGATAAAAAAAGATATTTCATGTTTACAAAACTCCACAGCTAGTACCCAGGACCCAAGAATGCCATGCCCTTGGATGCATAAAGGCTGCACTTGTGGTCACAGAAAAGCTATTTTTCATTCCAATCTATTGTGGCATCCGCCGAATGTACAAGCATTGAATGTACAACCATAATGTAATCTTGCTGCTTCAATGGAAATAGTGAGACACAAAGCGCTGATTGAACGCTGCCACAAAAGATGTACTGAGAAAAATAAAAAGGCAGGTAAAATCCTATAAATTTCAAGGCTGAGAGATTCAGGAGATCTTTGATAAGCCAAGCTTACGTCCTTACAGGAGTTTAGAGGGACAAACTTTTCAAAGTACATTGGTCTGCTCTGCCGATTATTTTTTAACAAGAGACACATGAGGACCACACACAAGAGCAAGGGTTCAGCTGGCTATGAACAAGCGTTAGTTCTGTAACATCAGAAAATCTCCTGAAAATGATGATTGAATTATTATTATCATTGAATTATGCCATATGAGATACTTAGTTTAATACTATCCCAAAAATGTCCTCCAACGTCCAACTAATTGCTCAACACATCTGAATAACAAAAGGTATATTATAATAGAAATTTAATTGTGAGAAACTTCTGCATATGCATGTCATCCAGGTGACTTCCACAGTACCAAAAGGTTGCAAAAAGTAATAATATCTGGTCAAAGTCTCTTTTGTTACTATCTATGCATATATGAGTGACCAGATATATAATAGTGCTGTCTGAATATGTAAAATATTTTGCATTTGGTTTACAACTGGTACACAGAAGAATTTATAGATCTTGTTATTTAATTTAATTGGAATGTAGCCTCACTTATTTTTCTTAGATACACTGTACATTAATTCAGTTTAAATTGGGTGTCACGCTGCGTTCAAGATGTTTGCTCCCTGGTATTGTACTGATCTAATCCCATAGATTTTATTAGTTGCCATCGTACACTGACTGGCCTGATCTGGGGAACTGCACACACACTCATGCACCAAGCAGTGGGTGGTTAATGCTCTGCACTATTGTGTTGCATTAGACTTGCAATTTTCAGCTCATTGTTGCAATTTGATTATCATGTTTTTGATCAGTCCCTTGATTTGTAATTAATCTTTTGTTGTCTGCTGAACAAAGTGGAGAGAACACTGTGTGCGCATTAGGAAAAATGAACTATTAGATTATAATTGAGTTAAAAATAAGTGGCAAACATAATGATGGATTGTTTAAAATGTTAATTCATTAATATTCCCAGTAAAAACAAACACAGCATAAAATTGGGCCACATTATTCAAATGTGTGTGCGCTTCTTCTAAACAGGCCTGTTTCTTTTGAACTCGGCTGCAAATGCTACAAATGTATGCAAAAGATGAGCTTTCAAAGTATTGCCTCACCATACATCAAACAATCCATAGATTAATTAGCCACAAACTAATTAGGAAACAATTGTATCTTTAAAAAGTTAAAGCTAACAAACAGCAACCAAAAACAAATATTACCCAAGAGAGATTCTGACCATGTGAGACGGAAAGATGCTTGAGGTGAGCTACAGTGAATAGCGGGACGCTGAAGAGGAGCTCAAAAGCAGGGTTCCATTTTACAAAGAATTTTGGGTAAAATAAAATAGATGGATGTGATCCTGATCTTGTGACAGTTTGCAGCTAACCATCTGCGCTGGTGCAACTCCCTTTTCAAATATTGGCTCTTTGTGAATGTGATGTCCTTGTGCATTGCTCATTGGAAAAGCATTTAGTGAGTGCATTAGAGTGAAAGCATTAATCTCTTTTTGACAGTGTTCTGAGAGCTTGTCTTAATAGCGGAGTAGATGGGTATTTAACATCAATTAAGAAAACTACATTTTACCTCAACTTGAAAAATGAATGGAGAATTTTAAAGTGTATATCTATTAATGACAGCACATTTTCAGTTAACCGTGTTTATTTACAAAACATCAAAATATGTCAAGAGTTTTTACGCTTGTTTACTTAAGTTTCACAAAAGGGCTCATCTTGGGTTTATAAATGCCGTTTTCATAAATATGTATAAAATGCACAACTCAAAACGTCAAATTCAGTACACCAAACAAATGGCTTAGTCTTAAACAATTCAATGATGGGATGAGACAATTTCGACAAGATAGATCACAAGATTTGGTCTACAAAGGGTAAAATGAGAGTATGATATTAGTAGGTCTGTTACAATGATTACTTATCATTCACTATATGAAAGCTGGAACAATATATTTTTGGGCTCAAAATGTATCATGTGTACAACAAGATTTGAGTTGTACAGAGTCTAAAAATTAACCTCTTTATTGCTTCATTCTATTATTTATCAGTTTCAGCTCATGACACGTGATGTCTATTTAAAATGATTTACAAGAATAATCTTGCATTATTGTTATTGTATCAGTGGCCTAAAATAGTTTCAATATTATCGTTTATCGCAGTATATTTCTGTAGCAATATATCGTGTTTCAAAATTTGTGACATGACATGCCCAGATATTAGTTTTAATACATTAATTGTGGAGCTCAGTTTACAATTTTGACTTCATCATTTTTTATTTATTCAATTCAATTGTATTACTGCTTTTTGGAACTGCAGCTTCTCAAGAGGAGTTACTCAACAAATGTAACTTTTTTTTTTGTCCAAGGCAATTGTAAAAATAACAAATATACCAAAGTAACATTAAAGGATCTGAGAGTGAGGAGAGCAATACTGCGATATGCAAATCTAAGAACATGTTTATGATATTGAGCAAAAACAGCACCCAGAGAGTTGTGTGATTGCGCCTTGGGCAAGGTCATTATAAGTAACCGGACAATGGAGAAAGTTGTACTGTATATTTTATACGTCTTTCACTAGTTTATTATCGGAATTCTTTGGAAGAGTATAATATGGACACTGGTCAGTTAGTTGCAACTATTGTGATAAGATATAAGATAACGATTCACTTATTTTAATTTCACAATGGGCTTGTTTTTGGGTACTACCTTAAAATGTACCTTTTTTGTGACTTTTTTGCATATTGTTGTGTAATCTCTGTCTTTTATACATTTATCTGTTTCACAGTCCAATCTATCTCTTGCAATATGGTGAAACATTTAACAGTGAATAATAATAATCAATATAAACTGTGACTATTGCCCATGTATTTATTTCTTTAGCTCTAAATATCGTTTCCAACTGTGACGTTTTACTAAGAAACCTTTAATTTACACCTTTTGACCTACATCCAAATGAATCAGCCTTCTCAAACTGACATTCTACAGTGGGCCTGAGTATTTTGTTTAAGTTGCTGAACTCATGCATCCTTTGTAGAGGCTTTCCAGGCTCTGTGTGTCACCCAACGCCAAAAGTGAGCCAAACGAGCAGAACCAGCCATCAAATCCTTCGCCCAAATTCAAACACACACAGACACTTTTCACAAATAGAGCTATCTGCATCTCCACTTGGCCAAAAATGTGAGGCAAAAATTCTGCCCTGCACCTGGTTGTCATTACTGAAATGAGAGACAGAAGAGGTTAAAACGCTGTGATGGGGGAAAGAGAAGAAATTCACACTTCTACGCTGGGACTTGCTAATGTCTCTGACCCCTCCACGCATAAACAGTTTAATTAACATGTATACATAACTTTCACTTTAACTGCTCGTGGCATGTCAAATCAAAGTGTCTGTCAGACCTGTGAAATGGGGAGTTGATACCTTGCAGGTTAGTGGTTCAATTCTAGCTCTGTAAAACTTCTCCAGCTGGCCATGGAGGCTGGCAGGAGGACATAGGAAGACAAGCAGGTACCAGGCAGCCTGCCATTAAGTTGGTCTGATGAGGTAAAATGAAATCCTAATGTGGTAAGACATATTACCAAATTCAACATCATTTATGTAATCTATAATAATTTGTTCAAGGGACTGTATCCATTTTCTTCATGTACTTAAAGGTGCGTTGCACAACTTTTCTGGAGGAGGATCTGTCACCTGCTTGTCTCCATAGAGATGCTATTGCTTTGCCTGGAATGTTCCATGGTATGACATTAAACACATCTATCTAGCATTTATCCATTATTGTGATTCTATTGCTCAAAAATACAATAATTCTCTCTGTGAATAGGGCTGCCTCTCCGCAGATTTGACCTGTAATGTAGCCTATGGTGATTTTCCTTGAAATAGAAAGGTTTAATCTCTACCGTGGAACATTCTAGACAAAGCAATAACATCTCCATGAAGACAAGCAGGTGACAGACCCACTAGTGAAAACATTGAACAATGCACCTTTAAGTAAAATCAGTTTTGCACCAGTAAAGAATAGATGCATTGTAAAAAGCAGCTCTTAGGGTGAAAATGAGACCACTAATCTAATTATAAATCATGTCATCCTCTGTCAATCAGGAAGAAGCACTGTTAGTATGCTAGTTGTTGATAGCACCATGACACCAAACTTTGCTTTGGTCTCTGAAGGTTGTGAAAAGTGCTTATAAATTCATCAAGGTGAATGTTTAGAATGCTAGCAATTTAATTGGAAAGTGAATAACTGGAGTTTTAAAGTAATTATAAATGACTAATTAAATTAAAATATCTTGGTGGTACATCACCTTTATGTTGGAAAAACCAAGAAACAAAAACTATCATTTTGTCAACATATTTTAATTCCACGTGCTCCTGCATGCCTATCCACTTCAACACAAAGTGACAAAGTGACATGGGCAAGCACATGGGCATAACAAAGTCAGTGTGTGTGTATAAAGTCCACTTTTTTCTGCCCATGACCTCGTTATTATTTAGAAAACTTAATTTTCGGACACTCTTGAACCAGATGCATTCTCCCTTTGTTGCTGTTCACAAGCAACTATCCATTTCCCCTGATAAAACTGCCCCATTCCCTCACTGACATTACATATGCACTCTATGTATCACAATGTAAGGTGAATATAAGGTCCAACTTCCTATCTTGTCCCTATTCTGTTGCACATTAGACCCAAAAGTCCATCATTTATTGTTTGTAAAAAATGCCTGTCCTCTTTTTGCTTCCCCGCAAACTCACACATCGAGTCAGTTGAAGCTGTCACTTTGAGTAGCGGACCCCCAGGCCAGCTGCTCTCCCGCACACACACACAGCCCCCAAACCTGCTCTGAGCAGGGCCGGCCTGCAGCTATACGCCAGCGCAGCGCAATGTGATGGCTCGGGAGAGGAGGGAGAGTTATTAGCTTAGCCCTGAACCACCTACTTAATATAGGGGCCGACGGTGATCGCTAACAGAGCCTGGCAGAGGTGACAGCTTTTGGCCCTGCTTGAGGAAATCCAATTGAAAAGCAGCCAAGAGGAACAACAAGCCCGAAACAGATGTTGCTCACCACTGCTGCACCGCTACTTGGGTGTACACACAACACAAAAGCCACGGGCGACAAACTGTGGTGGGTACTGTGACATGGACACGTGGAGGATTACGGTGCAAGAGGTTCAAAATAATGATCTGCAAACTATTCTGAAAATGCTAAAAATATGAATGATTAGAATAAATACACACTGAATTTTGTGCACTAGTGAAGTTAGGGATATAGGAGATATTTTAGATGATTGCAACTTATTTTGGAACAAGCAGAAAATGTATGTCACTCTATTAGAAACATTACATAAAGTGTTTTATTTTTAGTGATTGTAATTTTCCACAACTTTTTCAGCATTGGGTTTGTATTGATTTGCTAGGTTGAACCCTAAACATAAATAATGAATGTTGTGCACCTGTTTAGCTTGTACAGCAGGGGGCACCCAGGGGAAACCACCACCAAGGCATAGGGAGACCACAAAACTGAGTTAACCAGGAATATCATAAGTCATGTGTAGGGACACTTTACTAACTCTCTGTAAAGTTATATGCTGCGGTTGGTGCCAGGATGACGAAACTTAGTGTTGCTACGATATTGCAATTTTAAACTTGATTTTGATACTAGGGAAAAAGCCTGAAACCACAATGATGTTGAAAACAATATTGATGATTACTTTGAGCTTACCATATGGTCTTATACTAGTTCTGATAACGGTTATATATCTATATCTATATATCTATATATCTATATATCTATATATCTATATATCTATATATATATATATCTATATATATATATATATATATATATATCTATATATATATATATATATATATAGACCTATCTATCTATCTATATAGATATATAGATAGATAGGTCTGTTGTAAATTTAAGAAAATGCTCTGTGACTCCTTTTCAGTACCGATATTTGTTCAAATTAGTGTCTAGTATTAATATTAGTATTGATTAGTGTCTGAATTTTTTTTTTTTACAGAAATTTCCATAGACTTGCCCTTCTTTCATTATGGCTGGGGACTACAGTGTTAAAATTACCACAACATGCACTGCTTTTATGAACCCACAAAACATCCCTTAAATGGAACAAAATGTGCTCTTATAATAACACAAACAATCAACAAAACAAAGACATTTCCACTGAGTTTAAATAAAGACGCAAATAACTAAATACAGCAGCAATTCAAGGTCAGGTAAATACTTTTATATTGAGAAGCGCAACCCGCTAAACCCAAAAGGAAATAAATAGGAAATAAAAACATCTATTTCAAGTAGAGAACTGAACCTTTTACACCAGAGACAACCCACACCTCTATTCATCCATTCATCCATCCATCCATCCGCTCATCTTTTGTTTTTAGACTGAAAACACAACTTCAATTCATTTCACCCCTTACACTAATATTAATTGACTTCGGCACAGCTGGCTATACCTCAGTAAATTTTTAACAATCATTTTTCTTTTTTTCCACAGAGAGAGATAGAGTTAGCATGTGTGTGGGGCAAAAAATCAATTGTGACATATCTTTATTGCCACTCAATGACAAATGACGCCACATTTACCACTGCTCCTGCTCCGCGTCACTGTTGGTATTGATTTTATATCAGACAGACATAATGTTATTGATGAAGTAACAGATGAGCACTCTATTCGACATCTTTTAACGTTTAAATAAAGTTGAAATATGGATGATGAAGGATTTGCGGGCTGTGGGTCATTTGCTAATACTAACAGGATAGCTGGATTTTGGACCAATATTGAGATGGTTTGCTATAGCTTGAAAATGATTGCACATGTGGTAGTATATAAGGCGGGAGAGTGAGAGCACGAGAGAGAAGAGTGAACTGTAAACAAACTGGCTTTTAAACAAGACAATTTGGGGTTGCATGTCTTGAGAGCCAAGCAAAACACGGGCGAGGAAAACTGATACAAACTTTTAACACATGGGTCGGAGAGGAGTCTTTGAACTGGGACGGGAAAACGAGCTGCCAGAGCTGAGAGCTGTTTAATTAAAAAATACTTATGTATCCAAGAGGCCATTCCGAGCATCTCCCTGTCAAACTGTATGTGAGTCTGCTGTCAATCTCCGAGGGAGTTTTGGTTAGATTATTTCCCACTGACAAAGAGAGAAAACCCACAGTATTAGGGTGGAAATAGTATGATAACTAGAATAATGTGTCTCTGTATCACTACTGAATATATATGAACCATGTTTTTATTTGGCATTTACAATTTTCATAATCAGTCGGGGTTAAGCACTTTGTAACTTTTCTGGTAGAGCGTTGTCTCCATAAAGAGGTTTGATGATTAGATGATTGCTTTGTCAAGAATGTTTCACAGTATGGCATTAAACTTATCGCCAAGGAGACAAGTAGAAGTTACAGGTCAGATCTGTGGAGACATGACCCTGCTCACAATAGCAATGCATGTTTTCATGTACTTTTGAGAAATAAAAACAGCTCCAATTGAATGAATGAAAGGTATAAGTGTAATGTGGAATAGCATATGCATGGAAACCGTCTACCAAAAAAATTACATAGTGTACCTTTTAACATTATGAAATCAAACAGATAGATAGATGGGACCTGATATTACCATATGAATGCTATGTTCCTGAACTATTTCCATATTTTTACAATACTGTGCTGTATTGTAAAGTGGTATTGAAAATCAGAAGGAATCTGTGGTTTATAACTTGAATGTTTTAGTAGAAGACATCACGCAAACGATTAACCAAGGTTACTTTTTCTCTCTACAACATTCTGAAGTCAAAAACGTCTACTATGCTCCCATTATGTAAAGCAAAAGTAGCCTGACATAAACAAAATGATACCAGCCAGATCACTGCTTACAATTAAAAATAAATATGCAAGAAATATTTCTTGTTTTAAGTGTGATTAAACAAAGGAAACAATTGTGGAAAAGCAGAATATAAAGAACAATGGGATGCTTGCCCTTGGTTTGCTGTCTATTTTGCATTTATGTGGATACATTGGTAGGCATGGCCCATTTAAGTTATGGGACAGATTTAAATATTTGCTAGCATATACAGGACCATTCAGACTAATCAAAATGAACAGCCCTAACTTCTTTCTGCTGTAATTACATTGACAAATAATGACAAATAAATGCTAAAAAGATTACAAAAATCTTTGGTATTGGAAGAGTAAAAAGTTCCAGACCCATATGGAGATGGTTTTGGTGCCCTTCGTCCCAGCAGAGGTGAGTTGAGCTGGGGACAATGACAAGTGACAAGAACTGGGTGATGTTACTTTTAGGAAATGACAAGGACAGAAGAGAGTGAATGCATTGTAATGGTTTGGGGGTGTGGTAATTTTGACTTTTCACTTAATTGAGGAAGTTTAAATGCTTCTACAAATAGTTAGTTACTTTCATAATAGTAATAGTACAAGCATGCATTTGCAGTCAAGCAAGTGTTGTTACCTCTGTGTCTGGTATGTTCACCAGATACAGGTGAAAATAAAAATAAATAAAATAATAAAAGTGCCGTATCTTATATATTTTTAATTGACTGACCATAATGCCTATTACTATTTCATATCTATCTGTGGTCCGTAGACAGTATAGGTGTATGAGTTTGCCTGCAGCAGGAGCACAGAGGCAAGTGTATCCATCATGATAAACTGGCAGACATGGCGACTGTCACATGCAATCACACTTCACTACGGTCTGCAAGACTTCAAAGTGAAAATGAATGGTAGTTCATTGACATGAAGACTTCATAAATCTTCGTTTTTTTGGCTTTCCGTTCACCTATTTTTTGGAGGAGAGAAGTCTTTCTTTTTATGCTGTGCCTTTGGGTATCTTAACAACTGGGCTTTTATTTTCTGCTTGAGGCTTGTTTATAAGTATATCTATGAAACTGTCAAATAAGTTGCAAAAAGACATAATTAACTTTTGGTCCTTTGTAATTTTCATATACCTAATTGTACAAGAAACACATTTATTTAATTAAAGTGCGGCTACATTTGATATTAAGTGTTAGCATAGGAGATCAGTGATTACAGTACCTAATGTTAAAGTGACCAATATGATTTTTTCTTCTGTTCTGTAGAATTTACATATTTACTTAGTCATACAAGTTTAGCAATTTCCAACTACTGTTCCATATTTTAGTGAGATACCTCATGATTGGAAAACTGTTTAATATGCCATTAGACTATAATTGAACATGGCAAGTGTTAAATGTGATAATCATCAAATTTGTAACCACTAGAAAGTCAAATGAACCATAATAATGCTATCAGTGCAGCTGCAGCAGCCCTCTCGCTCTGCCTTGCCTTTAATCTAGTAATGATTCTGAAATGGCAGCGCTTGAAAAGGGCTGAGGCTACGGGGTCTGTGCACCTCCCTGCAGCTCTCTGGCCCGGTCCTGCTCTCACTCTACAGTCGTTTGATTGGCACATGCTTTCACTTAATGAGGGATAATTACTAAGCAAAACAAGTGGGAGACCACATCTGCTCAGTGTAAGAAAGGCCAGGCCTGGTGCAATCTGTCAGACAGGGCTTTCAGGTCCAGTGTTTTACCTACGGACTCCTGGTCCAACACAAACCATCCTACACACACACACGCACACACACAAATCCACACGTATGCCCATGTACAATAAGAAAGCATGAATAAGTGTGCATCTCTCAACACTACAGCTCAGCTACCTTGGAGACAAATGTAATTGCAATTTGTGTTTTACAATCGCACTGAGAATTGCTATTTGTGTTTTAAATCAGGAGTCAGTTCACAGTGCATATTCTAAACATACTGAGGGACATTAACTGAAATATGAACTGTTATATTTAAACAAAACCTGCATGCATTTCAGGGCACATTTGTAGAGGTGGAGGTCATGGGTAGCAATAATCTTTTCAATGTTTTAAAGTAACTGTTTAAAAAACTTAAAGAGTAAAAAGTAAAAGTATTTCATACAGATTTTGAAATCTAATAAAGCTTGAAATGTAGTGATTTTGATACAGATTTGATTCAACAGAAACAAATGGAATCAATCTTTTTATTGTAGCTGTTTATATTTGTTATATTTTTGTTTGCTGAAATTATGAACATATTATAAACCCCTCAGCCTTGTCAGTAGGTCTCAAACTATAATAAAAAACTTTAATTGAGTCCTCTTCAAAAATTAGTGGAGTAGAAAATACAGATACCTGCTCTCAAATGTAGTAAAGTAAAAGCAAAAAGTATCCTTTTTAAAGATACCTAGCTTTACAGTACTTTACTAATTTTACTTTGTCACGTTCCAGTGCTGTACCTAATTAATTACAGCATTTGACATTTGAAAATTAAGACATTTCAAATATATATTATACTGTTGCAGGCCTAGTTACGTTGCATAAAAAGTGCATATTGTCTCAGTCAGGGAAAAGAAAAGGGGTGAGAGCCAGAACCTCCCTTAACCAGCGTGGACATTGTTAGCCCAATCAGTGCCCCGCTGGTACTAATGTTGTTTCCTGCAGTCTCCCCTGGTCCCTCTTTCTCCAACACAATACCGCAGCAGCAGGCTAACACACATGTAGCTAAAGAGCTCTCCAGACGCCGCCACACTACGCCCATAAATCATCTCCGCCAGGGATTTACATTGTGCTAAATGGCCTCTTAATGAGCGCACCCTGTTTACAAGCAGTAAGTCTCGTGTACAGGCTAACACAAGTAAATCATGTGTCCACACTGTGCACAGAGTAAGCTAAATAATCTGGTTTGAATTGCTGCACAGTTGAATTATTGTGGACTAAAATAGAAAATAAATAATAAAGTTAGATTTATAGAACTTTTTTGCGAAATAGTTTCTCTGCACAATGTAAAATGAGTACAAATGAGGAATAAAAGGACCAATGTAGCTTGACATTGGGGGTCTATTGTGAAAGTTTTTGTGAATACTTGGGTTAGAAATTCAAATTCTCTGAAATTATTTAATTTTAAAACATGGAATTGTACTAGACAGAGCCTGGTGAAGCATAAAAAAGTAAGAACACTTTTAAAGCTTTTTTGCTTTTATATTTGTGCAAGCAGTGTTTTTGAGGACTCAAATTTACACTATAATATGCCAAAGTCATACGGTTAAGATGTTGAAGATATTCTTTTCCATTATAAATTGGTTAATTCATTATTTTACTTATTAAAAAAATATCAAAAATGTTTTTTTTCTCACAAATATCAGCAACTACAACACATATTTTCTTTGTTACCATATTACTAAGCAAATACAATGCCTCCCATGTAAACCAGCACCAACATCTGACAGCCCACCCAAACCCACCCTCCACAAAGCTGCTCTCTTGCCCCACTCTGACCCTCCTCTCCCAAATTACCTGCAAAGTATACGGCACATCAAAGCAGAGCCAATGTAAGGAAAAGTCCCCATCAGCTGACATAAGTGTGAGCAGTGATGTCAAGCACCACAAAAGGCAAGGTTGTGAACTTATAAATAGCAGTGCTCATTGTTTCAACGCTGGGTAATTTTGGCTGTCTTGAGTTTTTCCTGACGGTGGAAGAAAGAGGTCGCAAAAAGTCAGATAATAGAGCCACATCCCTGAAAAGCATTTGAAACTAAAAAAAAAAAGTGATGTCAAAATTTGGGCTTCAAGGTTGACTGGAATTGAATCAAAATCACAGTTTGAATAGCAACAAGCAACTTATAAACACTCCAAATAAATTGTATGGTATTATTGTGTTATTTTTATGTCTTTTGCAAACAGAATATCCAGTTTCAATTTGACTAATTTTGGTATGTTTATTTTAAAAAATGAAAAGCTGGAATTTTGTTAAGCAGTACATAAAAAACTGTTATCTCAAAGGTTCAAAGAATGCTCAAAATATGCACTGTGAACAGTAATTTCACACTGTAATTTCCCCAATGTGGGACAAATAAAGGCTCATCTTAACTGAATTCTAATTTGACAAATTATTTGTTGTTTGCAGTTTCAAAATTTGGACGCCAATTAGCTCTCACCAAATTGACAACTACTCTACCCAAGATCCTATCCACTGCCAAAAAAAACGATTCAGAAATTGTCAGATTAGATCATTCTGAAATTGTTCGTCGCTATACTCTACTCTGCATGATACAGGAGCTGCATTGTATACCGTGCTTCCAGAGTCATTCACACAATAACATTCGATACAAAAGCCAAGCGAGGAGGGAGCAAAAGGACAGCGTTTGCTTTCTTATGACATGGCCTATTACTAAATTGAGATGGCAGGTAATTCTAAAGCAAATAAATGCCAGCGGGTTTAACACAAGGAGAGGTCTTAAGGGTGCCTGTGTGAGCAATGACAGGAATTCTCTCACCTCTTTTGACAGGAAGCCTATTATTCTTACAACTTTATTTACCCAGCCATGCCTCGCGTTTGAACACTGATCTCTCTAGCCTATAATATTTCATCCCAAAATCAGCCATTCCTTCGGTGTCGATCTTGTCCAGTAAATCTTAACATACGCAACCAAGACTGGTATTTTTTAATCAGGTTTATTTCACGTCGACTTGGGTGACCATTTTAATATGAGCGGTTCCATTTCGAAAACCTTGAGTCTAATACCTCAAATGAAGCCACCATCTGTAAGGCATTCTCGGGTTAAATCATGAGCTCTATCGCTAAATGTGGCAATACGGCGAGAGATGAAAAGAGGCAAATAAGTACAAGTTGAGACAAAACACACTATAAATATACTACTTAAAAAGGCGGTGCAGCGTGCTCATTAGAAGTGCCATCTCCGAGCGTAGTGGGAGTCAGTTCTGACCTTGGTATCCTGTTTGAATATTGTTTTAATGTTGCCGCTGGTAATTGAGTTTGCAAAGCGAGTACTGGACTTTTTTTTTTTCAAAGGAGAGCTATTTTTCCCAAGCAACTAGAATGCAAACAATCATGTGGCGCATTTATTTAGTTTGTTTTGTTCGTATCCATCTCGTAATTATCCAAGAAACTCATTAAAGTGTGTTGTTTTCTAAATAAATGTGAATGATCGCACCTATATGTGCACTGACTTAAAAGTAAAAGCTATCCAGACACCTAATTTTGTAGCTGTCCTAATTGAAGCATTTCTTTTGTGGTTTTAATGATACAGTGACCAAATACAAAGCTGTTTATTCAAATATAGTGCAAATGATTCACTCTACTTACTTTCAGTTTAAAATTATGCTTAAAAATAATATGACCATATTCTCCCACATGTTCCAAGAAAGTATGACTAAAACTAAAACTTCTAAGGCACAAATGAATGTAATTATAATGAAAGAAGATAAATAAAAACTTGAATGTGTATATGTGGAAAATCCATGATAATAAGACATTTGTACATTGTGGTAAACTATTTTAGGATTAGTTGCACAAAGGGGAAAAACAGGTTCATTTTAAATATTTTGTATACTTTTTACCCTTCGTCTTTCCTCTAAATTACATCTTGTCTGACCAATTGAGCTGCAAATTGCTTTGGCTTGCATTTTGGGCGCTCTGAGGTACAGGTTCAGTCCTTAATCTGTTGAGGGAACACTTGATGCACCCATGTTTTAGGAATCATCAACAAACAGCCAATCCAGTGTGACTTTTAAAGTGACAGCGTTAGGCAAAATAGAAGTCAATATGGCTGTGCTTATATGTCATTTATTTCTTCCTCTAAATAAACAAGTATGGAAACCGTGGATGGTTGTAAAAGCACGAGTAATGTCTGGCTGACTCAAGGTAAAATTAAGGGCACACTTTTCCTACTTACTGTATATGGGAAAGTTTGCGTACAGCTGTTAGGCCTAGTTATGTCAAAAAAGCATGGGGTGACAATCATTATGTCTCATTAGGCTAAATGTTTTCACTCTACTATTTAGATTTTTTGATTCCTTCCAAAATACTGGTAAAAAAAAATACACAAATAACAACTTTCAGGTTAAGATCAATAGGGAAACACAGACAGACAAATCATACCAGGAACAGTTGTTTTAGCAGCTCTGTAAGAGCAATGCTTACTCACACTAAAGCTCCCCCATAAGGCAAAAATCAATAAGAAGACCAAGACACTATTGATTATATCCATATTGTGGTACAGTCCGATGACATGCTCTGGCAGCCAAGAGAATTGCAAAGACAACTATATTTTTGAACAGTCAAGCGACCTTCCCACAAGAAAAATAAAAGGCACGGAGTCTTTTGATTTTGGTTTAAATTGTTCTCATTTAGTATGTTTTTGTATTTTGTATTTGCTCCAATTTTGGCATTAGGGGTGCCAATACATAAAATAAATAATAAAGCAATACTAAAAACAATGCTCAGCTAATAATTGATAGTAAAACTTAACTCTCCTCTGACTAGGTATTGATACTAAAGATCTATGACAAAGTTGGAGTAGTTTGAGAATTATTGGGATCTGTATCAAAATTAATAAAACAGATAAACATTAGTTGAAAATTACAGTGCATTGTGTGAAAATCCATATTGAGAATCAAGCTATTCAAGTAAAAAAAAAAAGACCTTTTATGTTTGTCATTGCTGTTAATATAGCAAGTTCTATTTCACAATAAAAAATAAAAAAAACTAACAAGAAAATGAAAATATAAAAACTTATCTAAAATCTATTTAATTTGCATTCCTTACTTTTGATTGTATATCGGCATAGTCACAGGTACAGGGTTGCCCCCCACAGGCTGCTCACTGACATGACAAAAATGACACATTAGTCAAAAGAACCACGCAGCCCTATCCTGTTGCCAAATATTTACCCAAGTGACTACCAGAGCATTTTCCTGTCCATAACTTCAGGCCACTTTTCCCTATGCTCCTTTTAATTCCCTCCACTCGCCCACTATGCAGCTCCAAATTATTGATAGTTTAAAGTTATGGCCTAATAATAAGATGGACACTGCATGGCCAGGAGCCTATTATATCCAAGTAATGGATAGAGCCGAGGTTTTGAATGACATTGCCCAGAGATTGGATGACGGAAGGTGGAGCAATTTATGGGTCTCTAGTGCACGTACCCCCCCACCACACACACACACACACACACACACATAGACATATGTACTCATACACACTGCTGTGCTGTTTAGCCTTAGATTGATAAGGAGCCAGATGAGCCATGGCTGTATTTATGGCCACGTTGGACATAAAACTATAGGAAGTTCTCCTCAGGTTTTGTCTCGGTTAAATCTCACTGTAGGGCGGATTGAAGTGGATTAGGATAAACTTGTAAAATAGACATGCAAAAAACTGAAGTAGAAACAGAAAAGTAATCAAAAGTAAGTAACAGAAAATAATTAGAAAATTTGCACCAGTACATACCAGAGTTCTGGATGTGTTGGAATAATTCAATTAAAAATAATCCTAATATCATCCATCCATCCATCTTCTCCCGCTTAATCCGGCTGGGTCGCGGGGGCAGCGTGCTGCCCAATACTCATAGCACCTGACCCCCCCCTATGAACCCCTCTGCAGGTGGTGAGCCCACAGGAGGGTGGACATCATGGTCCTTGATGTTAGTTCATAGGGGTGCGGGCATGTTTTTTTGGGTTGATGGGGGAAACCGGAGTACCCGGAGGAAACCCATCCAGACACGGGGAGGAACATGCAAACTCCACACAGAAAGGCCCGGGCGACCCGTGGATCGAACCCGCAACCTTCTTGCTGTGAGGCCTGAGTGTTGCCACTCAGCCACCGTGCCACCCCTAATATCATGCAATTAAAATGTTTGACACCCAGTCTGGAAGCATCGGATCTTGGATGTTCAGATCAAGGTTAACACCTGCACTCACTTCTAATGGACCAATCAGGCCTGTATGGAGAAAATGGACAATAATCATAGAAAGACTTTACAAAGTGTTTCTAGTTGAGTGTTAAGAAGAGCCACAGAGAGGGCACTGAGGGAAGCGCAATGAAAAAGGCTTGTCAACATTATCTGTTTTATTGATTTAACAGTAAAGGCTTGCCGCTTAAGCTTTATGTTGCATCGGTTGGCCCCATTGAAAATACAACAGCCACAAATAAAAAATGATTTCTTGAAAAAAGAAAAGTAAGCATGGTTCCCATGTATTTATTATTATGCCCTGTCTGGTAGTTTGCACTGAGCATTGTTCTGGTTACATACGTTTCATCATCTTTACGTGGAGCTATTAGGTGAAAAACCTTCCGATACAGTGTCCTCTAAAGCACTAAATAGGCCAGAGAAAGCTCAGCTTTACTCAATATTATGGTAATAAAGGCCATAATTGAAATTAATGCAAATGATGAGGGGAAATTATTCATGACAAATATTCACAAAATTATTGCTGTCTTTTGACATCACCGATACAGAAGGCTAGAAAACAATGAAAGACAAACAACTGGTTTACATCACTAAGTCAATGTAAAATGCAGAAGAAAAACAGTGTCAACTTAAGGTAGTCTAATGGTATTGCCCACAACCAGTGGTCCTCAAACTTTCACACCACTTTAGATCAGTACACCAGCACCACCAGGTCTTAACTGGAGCCAACTTTAACACACAAGGCAAAACTGTGAACATAATTCAAGATTCAAGAAGACTAGACCTGCTGATAGGTGATTGTGGAGAAGCAGGATTATGTGACTTTGTTCTGGCAGGAGAACAAAATAGCATTTTTGAAATTAAGAAATTTACTATGAACATTTTCCCAGTGTTCCATGTTGCCCTCTATACCTATAGTAAAAGACAAAAACTAAACATGACCAGACAACTTGTTATTAATGATTAATATATTTAGATGAAACTGTTACCAAAAGTTCGTATTTGGCATATGCATTATCTATAACATGGACATTTGAGGATTTGATACAACACCAGTATCATTTAGATTTAAGTATTTAATTAAATGCACTTTCTTACTATGCTGGCATTCGTGCAGTTTGGTTGTGTGTACCTGGAGGGAGTTGAGAATGATGAAAATATATGCCATGACGATGGAGAAAGGGACCAAGATGCCAAACAGCCACGTCAGACCCAGGATAGGCAGCAAGACCAGCACAGCTTTCACTGCAGCCCTGTACACATTACAACATGAAAACCACTCTGGTATTCTCAAGTTATCAACTGGACCCTGGCCTCATGTTTCTCGCATTTTCTAATCCTTTTTGTCTATGTTTGGCTCCCTACTTGTTCCATACACAACTGTATATAGCAAAGGAGGTTCAGTGGGTGACAACTTCCATAATTCATACGATAATTCTGTTTAGAGAAGAATTAACTTTGGGCTCAGGTGACCGCCAAACCACACCAGCTGTGTGTGTGTTCCTGAGCGTGCGACATGTCAGTGGGCAGTGGGCCTAGTTTGTTCAGCGGAGGAATGTGTTTGAGTTTCCGCTGCGACTGCCACCCACGGGTGTCAAATGGTTCAAGGCCCCCTTTGAAAATCTCCATAGAGCATCTACTGTGGGCTCTGGAGGGCTGGGTAAGAGCAGTGGATTTTACCAATCCAATTCATATAAGATAGACAAAAAAGAAGGTTCATTAAATAAACTGTAAAAAGAAAATGGTTTAGTTCAAATTGATGTGTGAGTTATAATCATACGTGAATAACTTAATTTGATCCCTTTTAAGATACTGTACTTTTTATTCACTCATTACTCTGAAGCTGGCAAAACGTTAAAATGCAGATAAATGGTGCCTCCTTGTGGCTGTTACCTGATTTGTTCATACGCCTGTTCCACGGGGCTGGCTCCCATGGCCAATAAGATGGACCTCCTCTTGGCTGTAGAGATCGTGATGACCACCACTCGAGTTAACACCAGGATATTCACCTAAGAGAAAGAGAAAAACAAAAGGCTACAAGATTATTGTGTAATCAAATTTGTGAGGTGACATTCAAAAGAGAAAAGAGCATATTATGTTCAAGAATATTTATTGCATATATTCATGGACATAGTTAGGGCAGAAATAATAATTTCAGTTAATTGGCTCATAATTAAAATCATGATTATTTTATTTTAAACAATTACTTCTACACTGGCAAAATATACTAAAAGTTTAACCCTAATATAATTTAATGGCAATGTTTTCAAAGTTACAGTATATGTGTGGCTTTGCTCCAGGTTTTGCAGGGTACTAGTAAACATATCATTCTGAACACAAGTTATTTCATTATATTTTCACTTACAACATTTTTGTAATTGAATAAGGCAATAACTGAAATCATAATTGATCATTTGATTAACTTCACAGTGCTAGATGCAGTTAGTACATTAACTATAGGTAGAACACCATAGCTGCTAACCATAATGATGAAGATGACTGGTCCAGCAAAGCCCCAGATAACACCGGTCTGAACACTAAGCCAGCAGTAGCCATCAGCTGAGTATTTGCCTGAGGCTGAAGCCAGTGTGATAGTGACTATTAACACAGGTAAACCTACAACACAGAGAACAAACACATTCACACTTCAAAACCACAGCAAAAGCAAAAATGAGGTTTAAAGACACAGAGAGTGCAGGTACCCCAGCCAATCAGATAGTAGTACTTCATGTGCCGGTCCTCACTCAGGTTTACTGCCACCACTTTACTCCAGAGAAGTAGCCCCTCTACGAGCATCCAGCTGAAAGCAGCCATGAAGAAGAGATGAAGCAGGGCTGCCACCAGTGTACATGCCACCTGCAAATACAAAAGTTACTGCATTAAATTTACAGGATATTTTTAACACATAAATTATAGTCATTTAACAAGAGATAGCCAGTTCAGTCACCTTGAAGCAATCTTTTTGTATCTTGTTTATGTTCTATACAGAGCCATCATGATATCAGATTTTTGTGTTTTATTTATTACTGTAGGAAGATGCATCAAGATTTAATGATTATTTATAATTATTGACAGCATGACACTGGTATAATGGAATCTAATTTCCTTTTATTCATATTGTCTAACAAATAACAATTCATCTAGTTGCTTCTAGCTCTATGAAATCAGACTTTCTGAATAATATTTATATATATACCAATATACATATAACAGTTTTTTTTAGTTCTTAGAATTATATAATCACAATTAATTATTAACAATTATCAATTAGCCAAACAATCTAAATATACACATTTCTAAAAGAGTAAATGACCTAATGACCATAAGGTTGAAAGGTCAGCGCTCTCCAAGACATGACCTGGGGTTAAAGACACAAAGGTCAAAACAACAGCAGCCAACTGACCGATCACTGTCAGACTGATGGAGGTAACATTAGGTAACCGCAGGCTACTTACTATAAATAATTGACTTTGCATATACAGAAGACAATATTGCTATTTGTCCAATACCTTGTTGTGGATCGCCGAGCCACTGCACAGTAGAATCACTTGAGCACAGATCAGAGCAATGAAAAGGTTTTTATGGATGGAGGTTCTGTCTGATTTAGGAATGCTACAGATTCAAAGAGAGGGTACAATGATATTAGTTACATGTAATTACACACTGATTAAAACAGAAAACACATAAACTGTACATTCTCTATAAAGGGTTTCAAGATGTCCAGTGGCATATGTGTGAATTGCTTAACTGGGCTTTTTGATTTTGGCCATGTCATAAATTGCCTGAGCAGGTCCTTTCCAGCTGAGTCTGATCCCTGTGTGGCCGTTGTTTTAATTAACAAGTCCAAAATGGTGCCATAAACCTTCCGAGTGGACTTACATATAGACAAAGGTAATTACTGGATTAGCACTAGTCAATACCCTTTGCTCACTTGAGAACAGGACACCAGCGACCACCGCCAATAATTTACAGCTGACGTGGCAATAGATCTAGTGTTTTATTAATGAACACAACACTGAGTAAAATATGAACCACTTTAAGACAATGTGTACACCGTATTACATCCAAAAATTTAAGTTACAATTTATTTAGCAAAAATATGACTCACAGTAAGAGATTTTTTTGTGGTACCAATCAAAATGCAACATGGTGTTTACCAAAAGAGTAAGTAACAGGAATCCTGAAGAAGAGGTGTCAACAAAAGAAAATCTCACTCACTCCAGCACGGTAAACAGCATCAAGGTCACTACGAGAGCACAAAGAGAGGCACCGCAGCCAATAAATGTCAGTTTGGTCAAGATGAGCTCCTCCTCTGGACTCCACTACAACACAAACAGATAGAAAAAAAGCTTGTTTTTATTTTTTACAGAACTATATGGAAGTCAGTCGATTTTGGTCATATGGAAGAGTTTCTGGATGTGCACAGTTATATATACTAGGACAGTCTATGGGTGCACATTCAGACAGTGACACCTACTGGTCAATAAAGTAATTTGCAAAATATGGATTTTAGGGTTTAAATTGAAAAATATCTTATTTTTACATTAGGAATAGGCAATATTTTTTCACAATTGCAAGTCATTTTATATTGACATATTTAAAACAAATAACATTAATAACGTGGATCTTCTGAACATAAACAATACTTCGAATAATTGCCATTTAACACACAAGTCAGAATTCTGATCCACATCACATGCTTTTACTGACAGGTGTAGACATTTCAAGACAAAAACTCACATTGGAGGATTAAAATTTAATTGTGCAGCCCTAAAATCTTTAAAAATGACTAATTATGCTAATAAAGACATCTTAAATCAGGGATGGGCAAACTACGGCCCGGGGGCCACATAAGGCCCGTTAACTTTTGAATCTGGCCCGCCAAACATGAATGAACTGCATAAAATGTATTATTATTATTTTCCCTGCATTTCCGGCGTTTCCCAATAGATGGCACACTCTAGATACATTGATACATAAAACCAAATTATCCACATGAGCCTATGGCACAATGGCCGGGGGTCGAACTATATCTTGAACACGACTTCCTCACTCATGGTCCGAAAACCTTCCCATAAAGGGGCCAAGTATATATCTAGTGTGTCGCGCACACCGCACCTCCTCCCGTACAGCGTGGACACGGCGCGTGGATCCTGTCTTGTCGCGTACGCTGCGTGGACCGCGCTTCCTCCTGTGCACCTCTAAACCAGAACTAACACCAGGACTAAGACAGGTCTAAAGCAGGTGTAAACCGGATCTAAAACCAGTACTAAACAAGCATTAAATCAGGACTAAAACCAGGTCTAAACCAGGACTAAAACCAGGTCTATATCAGGTCTAAATAAGGTCTAAAACCAGGTCTAAACAAGGTCTAAAACCAGGTCTAAACCAGGACTAAAACCAGGTCTAAACCAGGACTAAAACCAGGTCTAAACCAGGACTAAAACCAGGTCTAAACGAAGTCTAAACCAGGTCTAAAACCAAACAAGAATTTGCAGGAGGTGGTTGCTACATTCATGTAGTTTTAAAAAACATGACAATATCAAGTAATTCAGTAACTTATTTAAGTAATTTAATGGATTATGTTACAAACTACATTTTGGGGTATGTAATCTGTAGGGAATACAGTTTAAAGTAACCTTCCCAACACTGTCAACAGAATTATCAAATGTGTCACAATGAAACGGAAAATGTTCATTTTTGAAGTGGAAAATCATTGGCCCTATATATGGTGCACATGTTGAACTGAGACATCTAAATCTGCCACATGTAAATCGTTGGATCCTGCAAGTTAATTTCGGTTTATTTGCTAGGCTGATGTAGTCAGACCAGAACACTCCATCCATCTGCTCCTGGTCCGGCCCTTCCATCAAATTTTGGAACCCTTTGTGGCCCTCGAGCCGAAAAGTTTGCCCACCCCTGTCTTAAATATATACCCATTATAAAGATTTCAGATGAATAATCATTCTCTATGATATTATATGTTGATGTTTGGTTTTGTTTTTTATTTTACATATTTTACAAACCTCTGACTCAAGGTAATTCATGAGCACAGCAAAGTTGGTAGTGTGGTTGCAAAGACAGGTCACAACACCAGCAACTGCAGACACAACGGTGCAGCCTTCACTGGACCAGCGGTTCATCTGCCTGTGAAAACATAACAAATCATCTCTGATCAGTCTAAAAATTAAGTGGTAAAACTGATAAAATAATCTTAAAGGTCCAGAAATGAGATAATAATCATATTTTAGTGTGCATGTAAACTAAGCCACTGTGAGCTTACATGAGACTGAAATTCCAAAAGGCACAGACACTTTGCTGGGAAGACTTGGCCTAAAAACAGAGATTTAGAAGCACGTTTGATACAAAGAAATAGTAGATATAGAATAGAATATAGAATATAGAATAGTAGAAATAATAGATACAAACAGGGAAAATGGTCTAAAATACAATGGTCAGTACCTTATGAGATGTTGAAAGTGCGTAACGAACTGTAACAGGGATGTTCTTTGGTTTTACACCGCCTCGAACAGTGGCTGATATGACAGCAGAGGCAAGATGCTGAGGGTCATCTCTGAAAACACAATAAAATGTTCCAATATACAACTTTAAATTTAAAACAATGTTACAGTTTAAAATAGCTTACCTTACATTGTCTTTACGTGAGTTTTTAGCGTTATGGGCAGCCTGCTCAGCTCTGCCCAAAATGTCATTCAGATTGCTGTAGTGGGTGTGGATAAGCATCACATCTTCATATCCTGGTATGAAAGGAAAATTGGTGTATTTCTGAAGTCTCACTGATCAATCATCTATCATTTGAACGCAGAATAAAAAATAAAAAAACATACACTTGTGTATAGTTAATGTAACTAATGTAGGTAATGTAGTTATCGTTATGTAATCCCTCTTTTTTAATACATTATAGTCATTTTCAAGACAAATAAAAAGTCTATTTAATTATATACCATCATGTGATAGTACTACAGACTAGGCCAAGTTAATGCACCATTACATCATAAACTGAAGTACGTACTTTTTTATGCCACCTTAATTTGACTGTAGGCCTTACCCTGAATGTGTAACCTCTGAAATTCTGTGTCAGATATGAGCAGCTCGTCCTGACCGCTGCTGCTACCAGAGGAAGAGTGAGAAGTGGAGGGTTTAAAGACTTCACTTTTGCTTGCATTAGAAAGCCTTTGGCACTTAATATCTACACCTGGAGAGGAGCACAGGAAACATGGATTCAGATTTTTCATTCGTTTTGAGTGTATTATGTAGCAAAGTTAGAAATCTTACCAATATTTTTTGTGACGAGAGTAAAATTACGTTTTTCTACCGAGAACATGTCAGCAAGAGTTTCAGTGAGAATGTCAATAGTTTTGACAATATTAAATGGTCCAACACTATCCTGAAGAATGATGAAACACAATCAGTGAGCCAGTAAAAAAAAATTAACACAAATAATAATGTTAAATAATAAAAGCACACAAAGCATATGACAATGTATTATTCAACCACTACATCAGTGTGAGTGCTTTTTCTGTAGCCACAGCTGCCCTGGGGACTTGTGGTTTGCCAATTTGAGCCATCCATAAATATTTAAAGCAGACCTACTAAGCAAAATCAACCTTTTCGAGCTTTTAACCATGTTTCCCTCACCATTTACTCACCCAAAGTTGTTTTTGAAGTGATTTGAGCATGTTTGAATAATACCATTTTTTTTCAAGTGGCCATATTGGCAATCAAGCCCTGTTTTCACTGCCACCATTATACGCCCACTGCTCTGTTGCTCACTAGAGTGATCTGCAGCGATCCTTAGGAGGTGCCAAGGCTTTGTTATGGTGATGTTTACAGCAACGTCAGCTCCCACTGGGCATCACAATTTAAATGTGCATTTAAAACTTTACTGTCAGTAACAAACTGATAACTAAAATAATCAAATAACCCAGTAATTAAATCTGATTTTTGGTGTGTGTTTATGCGCACAAAAGAAATCAGACCATCAGTGGATTTTTAGCATAACTGTTCAATTTAGAAGACAAAGTGAAATTAATTTCTCTTTAAACTAGGGGTGTCCAACCTACAGACAAACAGCCAGTTTCCCCATCGCAGTCACTCAGCACTGCAAGATAAAGAGGGGAGAGGAGCCCCACACCAAACAGCACTGACATCGTAGTAGTATTTCCCTTGTAGTCAATGTGAAATTGCCACTGGTTTAAATCCATTTTGTATTTTTTCTTCAGTTTTCAGACTATCATCTATCAAATTAAAAACTAATTTGACTTTGTTTGTTAATGTGTGCATTGTGTCTCCACGGTAACTGCTGAACATTCCACTATATAGACACACATGTAGAAACCCTCCAACAGGATGTCACTGCAAAGTATTAATTAATAGTAAATAAGGGTCATCTACTCACTCCATCTACCGTCTGTCCCATCCACTGTGCTGCCATGTGGGGCTCCAACAGCAGACTAGCCAGTTTAATGAAATTTGTAGCAAGGGAGACCAAGACTTCTGAAGCAGTGGCAGAAAACAGTCCAGTCTCAATTTGCTTCTCAATTTGCTTCAGTACAAGAAGAAGGTCCTTGGAGGAGTTACTGGATATGGCCCCATCTTCCAAGTCACGTAGTATGGTCTGGGTCAAGTGCTGCAACAACATCAAATCTTTCTTCCGCGAAGTATTCAGGTTTAATTCTTTAATATCCTGAAATAGATGATTGTATGAAAAGAATAATCTCATATTCAGAATTATTACAGAATAGCTTATAATACTAGAGTCCACTCACCAGTTGATATAGACCAAAAAAGAAAAAAGACATTGCATTATTTTGGGGTGATCCTTGCTTGAATAAAGGAATACGTATGGTTACTGTTACCTTTCTTAAACTGGCAAACAGCCCCTTGGAATGAATCGCATGCGGTTTGACTCGTGTTTTTTACAACCGGATCAAAGATAGCACACTGCTTCTTGAGTGGTATATTGGTGAGCAACTCTAAGGAGAAGCTGTTGTTTGACAGGGGATCCTTCCACCAACTCAGAAAAGAAACGTTTGTAATAGCATCGAAATCTGCTAGAAAAATATAGGGAAAAACAGATCAAATTAGCATTATGTTACATGTTTGTTGTCTCTGTGGAGATGTTATCGCATTGACTGGAATGTTCCACAGTACTGCAATTAACTATCTGGCTGTCTGGCTACAAATCTGACCTGTAACTTAGACTGTTGGTGTTACCTTGCTTGTCTTCATGGACATAAATGATTTAAAAGCCATATTGTGGAACATTACAGGCAAAGGAACAACATCTCCATGGAGACAACCAGGTCGCAGACCCTCCACCACCAAAAGTTATAGAGTGCACCTTTAAGTGTTACAAGTCATGCAAGTTATTCTACTGGAGTTCCCCTAAACTTGGAGAATGAGCCCAGAGAAGGGGTGTCTGGCCCCTGACTGTTCACTGGGGACAATGATGTCAGAACAGCACAAGTTTGTTTTTAAGGGTGGGATTTTGAATGATGTGACTCTCTAAAAATTTACAACCATTTGGGAGCCCTTGCGGTTGCCAATTACTGTAGTCACAAGCTCAAATTACGCACAGACTGAAAAGAAACGAGACCATTTAAACTCTGCCAGTGTCATAAAGAGACATTAGGAGGAAATACTCAAGATAATTCTGTTGCCCAGAACTTCACGTTACTGGATATTCAACAAAACAGAAAAGCTTTTTATAGTTTAAAAGTCTGACATTTCTGTTCACCTAATGTCAAAAATATTCATACGGTTTCAATTATCAGGTTTCTGTTGTCAAATAGGTGGAGCTCAAACATCAAAATAAATCTTGGCATGATTCAAACAAAGTATTCAATCCAAAATGTTTCTCAGATGATCTCTATGTAGCAACTCCACCCACCAGCTTTAAAACTAAAAGCTGAAATGAAAGTGACATTTGCAGTGAATCCACTGGATTTACACTTGAACAACAGTGAGCTAAATGCTTTGATTTGGATAAGGTTTATTCAGACATGATGCATACTCGCTATTGTACCTTGACACATCCTATCTTTTAGCTTTGTGACAGTGGATTCTATTTCCAAGGCCTCTTCACTCCATTTGAACATAAGCCCAGAAGAAGGAGGTGAACACAGGTTTTCCATGGTGAGGATTTCATAGCTGGTCAACTCTCGATCCCAAACGTGCAGTTGCGTGATGCTACCAGAGAATGATTCATGCTTTTTGAAAGGACCCCCGAAGGTGACCTGCTCCTGGCCGATAACAAAAAGACCATCAGGGCCAATGCGGCTGGAGCTGTGTAAGCCATCGCCCATGGCGACAGAAGTCCCATTTGCAAACATGGCCCAGTGTCCTCTATTTTGGCTCCATGAAACACAGACTGAGTGCCAAGAGCTGTCAGGCTCAAAAGCTTCATGGTAAGACCCATGGGTGCCATGGACCATCAGAGCTAGCTGTACGGGCTTTGCCTTGATTAGGTTTGCACGAAGATGAAATTCATGAACGTGTGACGGGCTGGAGTAGGAAAAGACAGTGGAAATTCCAAAGCAGTTTGGATCAAAGCAAAGTTTGGTGCAAATGGTCATGGAGTCCATAGAAGTAAACTTGTGTCTGAGGCAAGCACTCTTCGTGTCTGACCGCCCAGCGAACTCCAGAATGAGGCTTTCAGAACCTTTATTCCATCACACACAAGGAAAAGAGGCATTAGTGCAAAGTTTGGCACTATTCTTGGAAAGTATGCAACACAATTCCACTGTGTCCTCGTGCTCTTACTGTAAACATTGTGGTTCAAAATTTCATGCCAAAATTGTCAGTTCCATTTTAAACAAATGCAATGTTTGAAAAGAATATACACAAAGACTATGTTTGAAAATGAGTGCTAATATATTAAAATGACAGAGTGGACCTACCTTGTGTGTCTGCCACAGTTTTCCTGGCAGTCCACACTGGCTGAGAAATGTTCAAAGATTTGAGGAAGGTAGAGAGCTCTTGATTCTCTGCAGAGCTGGACACAGAGGCTAAGGCTCCTGAACGCTGCTTACACACTGCCTCTGCTTCTTCCCACTGCACATGATCCGGCACATACTCATAGTATGTCTCATCCTGTGAAGCACTGAAGGCTGCTAATAGACAAATGGCCTTTAACCAAAGAGCAGGCAGGCTACAAGAAATTATTAGTCATACATTTTCAGATAAAACATGATGCCCTGTGTTTTTAATGCTATAACCACATGTGCTATCAGTAAGCTTTGTGTACATCTTAGGTACAATGAAGGCTACAAGTCCTATAGGTCTATAAGAACCCAGTATTCTAAATTCAGACTATACAACGAGGAAATTACAAAATTCTACAGGTTGATGCACCTACCTGATAAAAAGCTCTGAAGACAAACCTGAAATGAAATATATTGTTAAGATATAGTTCATCTGTAGTAGCACCAGACAGAATGGCCAAGTAGCCCTACTGCACAATGACAAAAACACATTTCTTTCAGGAGATACACTGACTACGTCTGCATCTTTAAGAGTGAAGATCAAATAGTTCTGCAACTAAATTTATTGTCAAATGTTACTTACAAGAAGTTCAAATTTTATCCACACGGTTTTATGCATTCTGAAAAGTAAACAGTTAAACGGGATAAAGGGGTTGTCCATTTTACTTTTTAAAATGTAAAAGATTAGGCCTTTCGTGGAGTTTACCTGTGTGACTTTTGGCGCGGTTCTTGTCATTCCAATGAGCGCACGTCTGGCAAAAGCAGCATCTAAACAGCCTATTAGCGAGAGGCTAAATCCTTAGGTTTTAGTTGAGCTATTGTTCGTGAGTTCAGTCGTCATTGGAGAAGCAGCCCTGTGCTTCCTCCAGCTGCAGTGGGAGGATGCACTGAAGCTGAACGGAGGGTGTAGCCCAGAGTTTAGGACCAGAGGTCTGCCCCAGACGGGGATGCAACACGTGTCAGAGCCGCTGCGTTTGATTCGCATCTCCAGCCCGACATTAGGGATTATGTAATCTGATGTGGAATATACAGTTCTCGGAATGATAAGAGGAAATGTGAGAATATTCTAACTTTAATTGTGAAAAACACTAAAAACTTTTTTCACAAGTTGGAAATACAATCAAGATTGTGAAAGCTTGTGCAAGTTTATTGAAATTATATGTATGTATTTGAGAGACCCCTGTACATTACAAGTATTTAAACATGGTAGAAAATATTATATGCCAGTCCCGAAATGGGTACCTTAATTAACACAGTTGGCAATATATATATGATAAAATCACAAGTATAAAAGGATAATATAACACCAAAGTAATTACATTAAAAAGCTGTTAAAATTCTGATGAAATCTGTTGCAGTATTCTCTATTTATGACAACAAATGTACCTCTTATAAAGCACTGGAATATATTTTTTCAGTAAAACGTGATTTAAAATCAGAAATAAATAAGCATTACACCCAGCGTGGGCTTCCACCTATCCCTGAAGGCAAAGCGTACACTACTTTACTAAAAACTCTATTTTTGATTGTGCTGTGGATGGTAACACTTTCTTGGAGTGAGGCATCACTTCCTGAGCTCCTCTCTGAAGTGTCTGCTCCTCCCTTCCCTTCTGTGTGCTGAGGCCAAGGAGGGCACAGCGAGAGGAGGGCAGAGTGAATATCACTGCGTACGGCATTTGGAGATGGGGCAGACTGCATCCCTTCTCTGTCCTCAAAGAGACCAGTTATGAGCTCATCCACTCTTCTGGCTGATGATGAAATAAGGTCTCTGGAGTCTCCAATGTTAACATCTGTGTCCACCCCTAAAAAATGTGATAGAATTGAATAAGCATATTACATACAAAATAGTATTATTATTTTGCATAATCAGTAGAAATACCAGTTTCAACAATTTGGGTGTTTGCACTGCATGAAAACCCACATATCAGTAGTTAGAAAATTAGTACCTCGAAGTGCAGTGGATAAAGAATTATTCAACTGTCCAAGAACTTGGTTTAGCTCATACAACTGAGTCCCTGTTGTCCTCAGTTTTTGGCAACTTGAAGTTGAAGCTTCTTCTTCAAACTCCTTATTTTTCTCCTGCATTTCCTGCCCACAAAAACACAATTATGAATTACAGATTTACCAAGGACTAAACTATTTTCCAATTTTTTATAAAAAAAAAAAAAAAAATCTTTTTAAAATAGACATATGCTGAGACCCATTCACACATAACAGTATTGCAAGTCACTGGTAACAAAGATGCTTGGTGTGTAGCAAAGATAAAGGCAAACAATCTGTCGGCTTTGACTGATTCGACTTTATTCTCTTCAGACATGTATTACCCGAGCGCTTGACAAGGCAGAAAGATAAGCATGGGGTTTAAGAACCAATCCAGAACAAAGGAGCTGCTGGAACAGCCAGGTGAGGAGTCAGGCCTTTTATACCAACTGTAGCTCAAAGTATTTTCAATTCGCTACAAACATTATTAAATGATAACTGAGGGGCCATACTTACAGAGATATGGTAAAGCATGAAGTTCTGAAGAGCACGGGCTAAGTCAAGTACCTTTGATTTAAGGCTTTGCAAAACCTGCAAACACAAATCAGTATTAAAAGAATGTCAACATACTGTTAACTGTTAGTTCATTAATAATAAAAGGCCTTCATCTATGAGAAAATATGTTTGTATATTTTGGAGGAAGCATGTTATGAACTGTAATTAAGGTTCAGATGACTTCTCAACAGGATTTACAGGCACAAAATAAGACAAAAAGAGCATTTGACAGACAAGACAATCAAAGAAATGCATATTTAAGTGTAGAATAAGAATATGCTATTTGAAGATGAACTTATTAAAACATCAACCGTTTGACAGTGCAAGTACATTATTTTAAGATACAGAAACTATAGGTGTTATGGAGGGCAAATTTGTGCATGTTCAAGCTGATTAAAAAAACTGCTTATTGTTTTTCACCATACACTTAGTTTCGCTGTACATTTGATAAATGAAGTCCAATCTGATTATACTATGACTATTCATTGGGTTTAAATTAATTTGTTTTCATATCAGAGTTGTCACCTTTTTTAATAAATACTTAAGTCTTACCGGATTTCGTGGATACGCCAACTGGGCATCCCTCAGCATTTCTCTGGTTATGTTGAGGTTCTCCTCTAAAAGAGAATGAACCCCTTTACTGGTTCCTTTCAGCAGAGATGTGATAACTGAAGGCTACAGTGGAAAAAAGCAATAAATAAAATTATAAAAATCGTAACTGCATTTTTGTAAAATGATGACAAGAGAAAATTTACTGAATTTCCCTACAGCTGTTATGTAAAATGAGTGGCAACATTTGTGACATTACCTTGCCAGTGGCTTGAGCTGTGAGGGCAATAGTATTCAGAGGTAAGCCTGTCACTGCTGCCAAGTGGCAAATCGTAACCAACGCTGCATTCAGAGACTGGCTACTCTTTCGCTGAGCCTCTGTTACCATCGATGTTATTTCAGACTCACAACCCTGCACATCAAAACGAAATCATTTTCAGACATCAAGTCAGCACAGCAAAACATATATGTTATAACATAATTTATGCACTGGTGATTCACAGCAATTGGTCCTACACACAAACATGCACATGCCGTAGGACACATTTGTTACATTAAAATGCTACACATTAAGCAAGAATCTAAACCAGGGTGTGAAATTGTGTGTTTAGGTCCTGGGCCTGGTAAGGAATTTAGATTTATTTTCCATATATTCATGTGCTGTTTGGGGCTCAAGGTTGAGAATTCCCTTTGCTTGGCCATTTCCATAGACAGAGCTCAAACAGCTCAAAGCTAAGACCAGTCAATCAATCCTTTGCATTTTGATTAGCCAGTCCCATGCCCAAACTGCACTCTGCTGAAAATGTGTTTCCAGCGGTTTTGGACAAAAATATTGACAGTAAGTGCCTTGAAAAGCAAAGGTATATTATTATGCAAGTCTGTTGCCTGTAATGGACTAAAGTATTTTTCAAGTGTACCTGTATCAGAAGTTGAAAAAATCCTCCCATTTTCTTCACTTGACTTTTAAGTTCTTCTGTGATTGTGTAGAGCAGGCCTGAGGAAGACTTCACCATTGCCAACCACTGCATAGTGACAAACACCGCACTCTCCATAGCTACAGTCGCCTTGACCATTTGAGTCTGTGCTACAGGGTTACCTCTGAATACTGCAGGAAAATACAAAAATGAGTACTGTACTTTAAAATATATTTAATTTAATACAAACATATTATCTCACCATTTTCTGTACTGTCCTCATCCAGGCTGTTATACAAATCAGAGATTGTTTGGGCTGCTGTGTAAACTACATATAGATCAGAGGCCAGTCTGTCTGCCAAACTCTCCTCTGCGGCATTACAACTCCGGAGAAGAGCTACTGACTGGCCAATCAGCTCCTTACAGATTCCTGGTATGGCAGAGTCTGTTGAACTTGGAGACGTGGATGGGGGTTTGGGCCCACCCATTAAACCTGAGAAGAATGAAAGTTAAAAATGATATAGGCAGACTGAGACACAAAAGTAGACACAGTGCCATCCATCTTCTTCCGCTTTGTCCGGCTGGGTCAAAGGGGCAGCTGTTCACCGCCCAGTCCTCTGCACACCTGACCCCCACATGAACCCCTCTGTGAGTGGTGAGCCCACAGAACGGTGGACGTCATGGTCCTTCATGTTAGTTCATAGGGGTTGAGTTTGAGTTGATCAAACCTGGAACCTTCTTGCTGTGAGGCATGCGTGTTAGCCACTCAGCCACACAGTGCTATATACATATATATGTATATTTACCAGATGTTAGGGTGGAACCATTATGAAGACTCTGGATTGGATGAACTCTTATCTCGTACAGTTTTCCAGAAATTCTCCTACTTTTTAACAGGCTTCTACTCCTATAATCAAATAAAATCAGACAAAATTTTATGAGAAAGTTTTTTTCATAACATTTACATACATTGCCGCTTATTGTAAAAAAAAAAATGCATTGAATGAAAATTGATAAATTAAAAATTACAGCAAGACACAGGATGTAAATATTTTATAATTACCTGCGGCGTGAAAAATTGGAGGAAGAGGAGGAAGAAGAGGCCGATATATCTTGCTCCCACTCATCATCAGGGCCATAAAACACATCGTCATCTTTAGAGCTAGAATCCTCCTGCAGAAATTAAATCACTGGTGTCATGACCAAACCTATTTTCTACACATGTTGATATGCTCAACATTACAAATAGGACATTACAGGCAGGTAGGAATTTGCCAACAGATTTTGAGCAGAGAATAAGTTTATATGCGCATTATAAAAGGTACATTTTCTGGTAAATTATCGTCAAAAGTGATAATTTTCAAGCAGTTACAAAAGTATGAACTGTCCCCTTATAACCTGCAGGATGCCGTTTTTTTGCAGAGATTGCTGAGGTTGAGGCTTCAGTTTTGAAGAACTCTGCCAGCTGTCCAGTCTCCTTTATTTTGTTGTCTGCTTTAGATAGTTTATTGTTGCATTACACCCATCTGAAAGTGTGTTCAGTGTACTCATTACAAAGTATTCAATGTACAATACATTAATTGAGACCCAGTGTTTCAGATTTTTGGCCCCTAGAGAAGGACACCAATCTCTAAATAGTCTCTATCTTATTTTATAAGCAGAATTGTCTTTGGAGAATACCTTCTGATGGAATGTTGCATGCAGAGTTAGGATGTTGGTTGGTTAGTGTGCAGGTTGTGTGTGACCTGGTTACCATAGTTTTATCTTGAACCCTGACGCCTGTCCACCTGGGGTTTTAATACAATTCATTCTTAATGTAATTCACTTCATATAATATAGCAGTACATAAGTCAACTCTTTTAAAATATAGTTTATATGAAAAAAAAAAAAAATCCCATATGAAATGGAAATGCCTGAAAGTTCTGTTTTCTGCCGACTGGAGGTACAGTGAAGACCTTTGGTCATAACGGCTGTTCTCCTCTAGATAGAAAGGTCATCTTGGGCTTAAATTGAATCTTAGAAATTTGGGAAGTTTTAATGTACATTTGAGGCACTGATACATGTAAGAAAATGCTTGAAATTGATCACTTTTGACGATAATTTGTCAAGCCATTTTTTGTCAAGCCATTTTTTTGTCTTTTTGGGTATGTTGAAGGCGAAATTTGAAAGTAAAAATGCAGCAAGGTCCAGAATATTTTTCTACTAGTTTCCCCAATGTGTCAGAATATACCATGAAAAATTTTAGGGTTATCTGACCATTTATGCAGTTGCAGCACCTTAATATTTACAATTATATAAATCCACCAATAGCTTTTTAAACAGGGGGTTTTTCGGACCCAGACCAAACGGAGCCGAGTTGGGGTTGGTCCCTATCAACTCCTGATGGCCCAAGATATAAGATAACAGGAAATAATTGTGGAAAAAAGGTAGCAAAAAACATCCTGTGGACCTGGCTCCCAGCCTATAAAAGAGACAAACCTGTTCAAGTTCTCTCATGACAGCCATGTTGTTTTGAAATTTTTCCAAGCTCCAAAATGTGGAGATCCCAAGCTTTGTATTCTGTACCCGAACATGAAGTCCACCTTGATCATTCTCAGAGCTTTCATGTCTGCAACAGAAGAAAGAAACGTCAGGAGGGCTGAACAAATTCACTCTTCTAGCCCTCTGATTCAGGACCACCTTACCTGCTGAAAACTGTGTTCTTCCGAAGCTTTGTACTTATCTTGTTGGCTTCTTCAATCATTAAAGACAGCTTCATTGCATTCCATTTAGGAGAATCTACAACACAGTGGTTTACAATACATAACTAAATTAGATATGATCAGTCTAAAATAGCAAACTCACCATTTTTGACACTCTGGTTCTCCCTTAAAGCTCTTTTCTTTTGGATTTCCTCAAGCTCTCTGCTGATTTTCTTTTTCTCCGCCTCTAAAGCCTCTACAATCTTAGCTTGAGTGACACGATGTTCCTCCATTGCCTGAAAGTTTAATAAGAAATATGAAATGCACCCAAGGGAACCTTAAGCTATGATGAGTATCTTCATCAGAGCCTAAAGCTTTAACATAGTAAACAAAGTCATATGGTCACAGATGTTCAGATTTTTTTGTGCCAAGTCTGACCTGGGCCTCCATGTGCAAGCGGAGGCGTTTCCTCTGGGTGTCAACCTCTTGTTCCAACTCCAACTTGGCCATTTTGAGATCTTTCATCTGGCAAGCCACCTTTTGCTGGTCTAGTTCCTGTTGACGTTTGCGTTCATTTTCTGCATGCTAACAAAGAATACTGTTAATAATAATACTGTTTGCAAAACATGTCTCCATACAACAAATACAGATTATTAAAACATTTTAATGAATGTCTCAGTACCAGTTCTCTTTCTAGTACTCGAATCCGGTCTTCATAAAGTGCCTTTTGGTCCAAGAGTTCCTTTTGCGCCACCTCTTTCGCCATTTGTATTCCCTGCATCATTTCTTTTTTAGCTTTTAAATTGGCTTCTTCAATTTCTGACTCTAGTCTTGAAATGAAAACAAAACGACTGTTATTTTGATTAATACATATTCGGATGGTTATGTATAGTGCATAAAATTTAACTCACTGTGCTCGTTGAGCTGCAAGCAACTCATTTTTGGCAAACTCAAAATCTTTGTGCCCATCACCTGCACCTGTCCAGCAGGACACCCGCTTTCCAGACTGAACCTCTGCTGGATGATTGAAGCGGAAGTAGTGGTCTCCACCCAAAATCACCCTATCGCCCTGAAAACACATTTTATGATGAAATTACACTTTATTACATAGGATGATAAAGCTTTTGGGAAATGACTTACATGATGAAGAACATGGGATTCAGAAATGAGATTGCCATTGACAAAGGTCTTGGCATTTTCCATTGGCGTAATGCTTACAGTACCTTGCATGTTGTTTATAACACTGAAGAAAATAGTTAATTATTGTTACTATTAAGAAATATAGAAGCATTTTATTATGCTTTCCATACCAGTGTTGATCTGCAATCAGAGCTCCTGTCAGTTGAATATCATGGGTTGAATCAGATTTCATTTTCCCCACTGTTGTTCGGCTCTCTTTGATCATGTATAAAAGCATCTCAGACAACTGTGGATCCTCATTGAGGTTAACCAAATTTGGAAGACGATTGTCTACTTTGAATGTCACACCAGCTTTCTAAAAAAAATAAAACAAAAAGGGAAAATCAAGGATTTGCCAATTACTACATTAAAATTGTATAATGGAATATCAGAATTAACCTGCAACTCCTTGGCTTCATCACGTTTACGAATTTCTGCTTCTTCGAGTTTTTCTCTCCATGCCCTGCACAGTTATACAGTGAGCCATATATAATGTTTTTAACCTGGCATGATCCTACCCTATTACTTTAGATTATGTCTTATTTCATTTTCATCTTTTTTGACTGATCATTTAATATGGAGAGTTTTATTACTTGCCTGTTAGCCTCCACCATTTCTCTTTCTTGCTGGCACAGTTTATTCCTTAAGGCCACAATCTCCTGCTGAAACTGTTTGACTCTCTCAGGTTCTACACCTTGGGCACTCATCTGAGCTGCTCTTAGCTTCTCCACCTCTGCCTTTAGGTCTTAAAAATAAAAGAAAATAAACATGTCAGGGAGCTGACTGAATGACTGAATTAACTGTACAAGTCTAATTATGCCAGTGGTTCTGTAATAATGGAGAAACAACAGCTCCCCTTAGTGTCCAAATGTCGAACAACAAAATAATCATTCTCAGGATTGTTAAAAGCATTTTTAAAAGCAACTTTGTGTGGCTGCACAAATAGAAACTAAGAGACATTATTTGTTAAATGAAATAAAGAATATAATAATAATAATAATAATAATAATAATAATAATTTGTGATTATGGATTCAAACTTCAAGGCACTTGAAGCCACTAGTAGGCTATATGTAATAAAACTATTTGGAATGATTCTTTATTGGAGATAGCTTCTTTTAGAGACATTACACATCAAGATCTTCGGCAATGTATATTTCATACCTCTGATGAGTTTGGCATTGGTATCCTCATTGACCTTGGCGACATTGATGATAGTGCGAGCCTGCTGAGCATAACGCAGGGTGCTGAGGCTTTCATCCACATTACAACCCGCTGGGCTGAGCGTGGCAATCATGGCCGTCTTTGAGTTTCCCCCAAGACTCTCTCTTAACAGCCTACAGTTAATGCCAACAAAGTAATCCAATGTAAAAAGATATTAATAAAATAATATGGCAATGTACCTCTTACCAGGTAAGAACAGACTCGCGGTAAGGTATGAAGAGTTTCTTTCTGCTCAAAGCCTGTTCAGAAAGTGCTGAAATGACTTTTCCAAGCGTTAAAAGGGATTTATTGATACTAGCACCTTCCTATAAAAGGAAGGATAAAATAAAATAATAATTATGCATCTTGTTAAAATGAAAATCAAATTATGAAATTGTAATATACCCTGAGTCTGTCTCCACTGGTCTTAGCTGAGTTACAGCGTTCACTGCCTGCCAGATCTACCAAGTTTATCTTGCTGGTGATGCTGTGGTCATGCTCCTCTCCTTCAACCAACTCAGTCTGTAGAGAAGAAAAAGTTAAAAATAAATGGATCTTCTAATAAACCAGTTTACATGACTGCATTAAAGTAGTCATACTTTGGTCTGCGTCATAACTAAGGTGAGGACGGAGTGTGATCTGGAGCTCTTGTCATTCATTCCAGTTGCAGCTGTAGCTCTTTGTTTATTGCCAAGCTGTAGCCAACCCTAGATACAACAGACAACAAACATGTAAAGCTAAGGCTTAAAGTTACTTTGACTCAATACTGTAATGAAATAATTTACTAAACTCACCTGAATGTCATCATAACAGGCCACAACATTACTGCAAAAACAGAAAATGTACAAGTTTTGATGACCGTTGTTTTTTTCTTTTAATAAAAAAAAATAAAAGAATTGCTTACGCAGAAAGTGCTTCCACATAAGGACCATGTACTGGGTGTTCTCTGACTCTCAACTGAAAACAAATATTTCTCTGTTAACTTGTTGCATGTTGTAAAATAGATAACAAATATAATAGTTTTTTTTACACTATATGTCTTTTTTTAATAATTATTTTTTTCTGCTTACTGGCATCTGCCTTTGATTGGGATCATCCCGGGTGACAAGAAGGTCATGAATCTTCTCATTGTACACTTCAAAATAGCTCATTTCAACATGGCAATTACCCTAAAGCAAGAAACACAACACACATTATAGTCAACATTAAAGTGAACATAAAAGAAACATTCTTTAATAAATATATAACATTGTGATAAGTAAAACAAAAGGTACCTTTTCACTTTCCATAGAACCCAACTCTGCAAATAAATCTTCACAGAATCGGGGGATTATGCCTGCCTCATCTCCAAATCCCATCATTCTAAAGTGTCATTTATACATTCAAACAACAAGGAAAAATTATGATTGATTTTCTGAGTAGACGGAGGATTATACAAAACAAAGCAGAAAACTTACGTGTAAGACTTCCCTGAGCCAGTTTGACCATAGGCAAAGAGACAGGTGTTGTAACCTTCAAATGCCCGGTGTAGGAGAGGTTTGGCCAAACTCTCATAAACCGTCTGCTGGCTTGCAAAGGCAGAGTCACTGTTGTCCACTGAGCAAAAGGAGAAGTCGTATGCAAAAGTGTAGCTTTGCTTTGTGTCTGGATGGTGGACCACAGTCTCTTGGCCATTCATGAAAATGACCTGCAAAGTTTTCTCTGTCTTTTCCCTAAAACAAAAAAATAATTAATTGAAATATTATATCAACAATCCATTACAACGTAAGAAAAACACCACTGACCTTGTGTTAAATGGGCGGACACGAACTGCAACAGTAACTGCACTGTTTTCCATTTGTAGATTATCTGGCTGCTTCACAACTTCACTTGGTCTGGAAAGGGACTGTTCCGGTTGCACTGGAGTAGGTGCAGTGGTGGTTATTCTTGGCCTGGCTGACTCTCCTCTTGTAGTGGCAGTTGTGGCGCTCAGATTGGTCACAGAATTTGTGACTCTGCCAACTCTGGGAGTTGGAACAGGTTTTGAATCACCATTTTGCTGTATTCGTGACTTGGATCTTTCTAAACTTGTGTTTTTATGCAGTGGTTTAGAGGCTTCCTTAGCTGCCAGTTTTTCGAACACGTCTCTCTTTGCAGCTATTTTCTCAAATGGGGTTCTTCTGGTGGGTGTCTTAAAACTTTTGTCATCTTCCTCCAAATGCCTAGCAGTAGATTTTAGTAACAAGGGCGTTGAGCCGTTTGTCACCTTTGCCTTGGTTTCCACGCGGGTACCACTTTTCCTTCTGTAACTTTTTCCTCCATCTTTCAGACTAACTGAGCGAACCAAAGCGGCTGTCCTGCCGTTTGGTTCAGTCAGAACTTTTGATGCAGCGAGGTGGGCACTGCTGCTCAGCCTCGACCCGCGATTCACGCTTTTATCCATGGATGAGGGCGTCCTGGTTCTTCTCTGCAGGGTCAGTCTCTTCTCCGCTGTTGCTGCTGGCGTGCAGCTCTGGCTGTTGTTTATTACAAATGCTCGTTCACTCCCAGATTTCCTTTTTGACCTCCTCTGCAATGTGAGACGACCGGGGTAAGGAGTCTGCTGTCCATTTCCGCTTTTTGACAGCGTAGAAATCACATATGTTCTGTTCACTTGCCTACTCTTTTCCGACGTCTTGCTGTTGTCCTCGTTTACAGAATCCAATGTTGCCGAATCAACAGAGTCTTTTACATCTCGAGTTATAGCTCTCCCAGCTGACAGAAGATGGTCATAATACATTGTATGTTTCCTCGCTTGGACACTAAAAAGCGACATTGTAATCTCCTTTCAAATACAAAACACCTCAAATTAAAATTATAGCAATAGCAATAGCAATATTATTACAATCAACGGCATTCGTTTTTTTTTGTTTTGTTTTTGTTTTACCTACACATCGCGTTTCTAAACCATACCCTTGCAGCAAAAATACAATTCAAACAGTATTAAAACTACACAAAAAAGAATAATTTGTCCTGCGATCCCTACATTCAAAGCCGCTTTGTTTATATTCTTCTCCTCGCTTCCGCCTTCGCCCGCCGCATTTTCAAACCATCCTTCAAATTCGCTTCCGATTGGTTGAAATCTTAACTGACGTTACGTGGGTACGTAGGGTTCGAAATGCCAAAATCCGACACTGGGTGGAGACATTAGCCTGGATATGTAATTATTATAAATCTATCTAGTTTTTTAAGAAGAGCTGAGATTCGAGTGCTTCACAGCCATTAAGGCCCCGGTAGACTTTTACATCAATGCATCATAAAAGTGATATTCTTCTTTTCTTTTTTTTTTACGCAGAGAAAACAAGGCTTGGGGGAGTACACTGGCTTTTGGGGTTGTAAAACAAAAACACATGGTGTTATTGCAGTTCTTATTTACGATCTTAAATATCCTGATTACGACCACATACTCCCTATCCCATCACATTCAACAGTGAGTCCCCTTTTTCTAGTTTTGATGGTCACCCTGAGATGTAAATTTCTGAGATATATACAGCCTTTATGTAAATACAAATAATCTGTAGGCCACTGGTATAAACTGCAAATCTTTAATAACAGTTTACACAATTATTCACAAATGACGGAACATGTCTAGGAACTTTACATTTTTGAATGATTATGCTTCTTTATAATGTCAATAATATTGTTTTGAGTCACCACTGTGTCATTAGACCCGGCTTTTAGTTTTGCTCTTCTTTGTTGCTCATGGAGATGGGGTGAATTAAGTAGCTGTGGAGGCAGAATTGAACCAGTGGGTTTGACTCTATTCACTACTTCCAGAAAAAGTCGTTTGTTGTTGTTGTTGAGAAACGTGATGGCAGTACCCCTGTGCCCCAGCCGACCTGCTCGTCCCACCTATGGGAATAAAACATACAAATAAAAACAAAAAAATACAATTTCTCAACAGAAAGTAAAAAGGTGTATATGCAACAGTGGCACACACAACTTACATGATGTACATATTCATCCATTGAATTTGGCATGTCAAAATTAACCACTAGTCTGACATTAACCAAGTCCAGACCTCTGCCTAACACACCAGTGCTGACTACCACCTCAAAGTCTCCATCCAAAAGGCCCTGGAAAAACATACAGGCAGTGTACACGTGTCATTTTATTAGCCTTGTTGTTGACTTGTTTTACTATATTATGGATATTACTATCCTCACCCGAATTATACGGTTGCGTTCCCACTGAGTCTTGTCAGAGTGAATTGAAACAGAGTTTAGTCCTGTCACCTTGGCAACTGCCTCACACAAGAGATCTGCTCCCAGTTTGCAGTCGACAAATACAACCACCGGAGGCTGGTATAGTTTACTGTCCTAAATTATTTTTAAAAATACTGTGTTAAAGTAAAACTTGTAAAAAATGCTACTTTATTATTATTATTTGTTAATAAACATACGTGAAGTATATCAAATAGCTTCTTCTTCTTAGAAGGTTCCTCTACCCACAACAGTATCTGCCTGACATTGGCACAGGGTTGATTTTTCTCCCCAACTGAAATATGAATGGGGTTTTGAACCAGTCGCACAGCAAGATCCTCTGTCCCTGTTGGAATTGTGGCTGAAACTAACAGAGTTTGATGGTACTCAGGGACATGCTCCAAAACCTCCAGCACCTGTTGTTGAAAACCCATCTTCAACATGGTGTCAACCTAGAAAACACATCTAACATCAAATATTCACCACAAGTATACTTAATGTTTAGTAATAATGATAATAAGGTGAAATTGTCTTAAAATGCAACATATTCAACAACACAACAAACCAATTTGACGTGGTTACTTTTGCATGTGTGAAAGATTCCCCTACCTCATCAACAACCACAATCTCCACTGTGTCCAACATCACTGCCTTTTGCTTGATGACCTCAATAAGTCTTCCTGGTGTTGCAATGACAATCTAAGAACACAAAGTATATTTTAAATATATATTTTTATATGTATAAAAAACTACAGCCTAAAAGGGAAATTATAGCCTGTACCTTGATGCTTCTTTTGAGACGGTGCAGCTGTGGAGGGAGTGGCATACCACCCACCAGCAGGGCAGTTCTCATGTTGGGGAGTCCCATCATCAGTTCTTTGGCTTGTTTCTCAATTTGAATTGCCAACTCCCTGGTGGGGGTCAAAATAAGAGCCACAGGACTGCTCACCATTTGGACCTTTTTCTAAAACAAAGTGTATTAAATATAAATTCAGAACTAAAGGAAAGTGCCATGATTATTGTAACATCAAATAGCATACCCTTAGAGACCTTATTATCACAGGCAGTAAGAAGGCCACAGTCTTCCCAGAGCCAGTGTCAGCGGTTGCAATCACATCTCTGCCACTGAGACCAACAGGAAGCATCTGCATTTGGACTGGGGTTGGAGTCTCATATCCAGCCTTCTTAAGATTTGCAGCAAGTGTCACTGGGAAATGGCAGTGTTCAAATTCAACTATAGGCCTCGTGACATCTTGTCCCTTTGTGCTGATGCCCAGCTCCTGTTGAATGCGCTTCACCTGTTCCTCAGTCAGACCTGATATGAAAAAGTCCTCCTTGTATGAATACTCAGGTTCAGAATCGCCTGCATTACCAACAGGCTGATGTGGAGATGTCCTGCCGTCTGTGAGAACACGCTCACGATTAAAGACCTCTCTCAGAGTCCCCATTCCCATTTTAGCCAGATGGCTGGCTTTGCATTCAAGGCTGCAGACATCGTTATCGGTGCTATCACAAATATACTCCCCGTAGCGTCCACACATAACGCAGACAGGTTCCCCAGGCTCGGGCCATCTCTGGCTCTTCTTGAATGATTTCACGGGTTCGTCCTCCTCATCTGACGCTTGTAAAGGAGATTCGTGGTCAGCTTCATTCTGCGTTTTTGGATCACTCACATCATTTTGAGCATGTGTCTCGGAGCTCCCTGCAGGCTCCTCTTCATCTGTCTTACTTTTCTTCTGTAAAACCACATTTGAACTCTCACTGGATCGCTTCACCTTGAGAGCTCTTGGCATAAACATTTTTAGTCGTCATCAGGCAAACAATACAAGATTAAAAAGATTGTATTATTATTTAATTTTGAGTTGCTGTCGCAAAAAGCTTCATCGTCAAACCTTCCACACAAACACTGGCGCACAATGATGACGTGATTATTGCTTCCATGATGGGAATTGTAGTCTCTAAACCTACTTGAAGGCAATGGTTACGCATGCGCAATGCCCAACAAAGGTGCAGCGCTTTGGAGCCACAGTGCGGCAGAAAAACCGCACCATGGCACGTTTACCGGAGCGGAGCCCGTAAAATGCATGCCATATTGACGCTTTTTCATGGACATGAGAGGGGGGACCTCCTGACTCAAACGAAACAAGAATAATGGGAATATTTTTTGTTTACTGTCCAAACGAAGATTTTTTTTTCACTGGAACTTGACGGGAGCTCTTCATTCTGGTCAAACGTGAGAAATTTCTACGGTTCAAGAAGAGAATGGATGAAAAATAACAAGACTTGCCCTCTGTTATTGTCTTATAAATAGAAAGCGGAGCGATCGCAGAAAACCTGCATTTTATAACTCATCAAATGTCTTAAAACTCCACAGACAGTGAAGCCAAGCAGTCTGTTTACTGTAATAGCAATTTGTTGCATTGGAATAGTAGGTGGGATGCGTCGGCGTTTGCTTCACAGGTTATAAGAAGATCCAAGGAGAAATGGGTGAAGTCCAGGACGTCAGGGATGTCAAGAGGCCCTTTGTTGCTCCTGCACTGAAACCTTTTGAGCACTATGACTTTTCCAGGGCCAAAATCTGTTGCAATCTCACATGGCTGGTTTCCAAAGCATATGGGACAGGTAGGCTCTGTTTATCTGTATGGTGGCCATCTCTTGACAGCATTAAATAAACAGCTCTAACATAATAATAATAATAGTTACTTGCTCTGTTCATTAATAATTGTTTAGTTTCTGTATTCTTTAATTTTGTATTGTTTACTCTGATGCACAAATGAGCTTTTTCAATCTAATGTCAACTTTAAACTTTGTTGCAGTGAATAGTTAATCACCCAGTGTAATTACTAATTAATTTATTTTGTTGGATACAATTTCAGTTATTATATTTCAATAGAAAAAACAAAGGTTACATTTGGTCTGCAATGGTCATCGTGGCCGCTTTGGCTTGACAATGATGACAAACAGCTCATGATGTCATACAGCTCGAACAGCAAATTATCATTACTGTATTTACCATAATGAAACATTTGATTTACTTCGTAGTGGATTTTCTAATGATGCTGGGTGTATTTGGATTATTCCAAAAAACCCCAGAGAGAAGCAGAGGATGTGAGAAAGAGGACACATTAAAAGAGGCTAATTTCTATACCCCAACATACAGAGATCTTGATATCAGTGATTATTGCATATCACTGTAAGCAAGATGTGTGGACTGGAAATGTACCTGTTTACATCTGTGACCTAGCTCTTCACTGTAATTTTGTAACACAGTAATGTCTATAAATGCAAGACATGCTGTTCTTTTATGTCCTTTCAATGGAAGGCCAAACCAAATATTTTATACTTCTTTATTCTCTTTTGAAATCAATAAATCATTTATGTTATAGTAAGCTAATACACAGTGGGTCTTGTCACTGCTGCAGTTCAGTGCTGCTAGCTAGATGCCCTTGTTGATAACAGCCTCCTGTGATTTATTGACAAAGAGTCTGAGCAGGAGGAAGGGGGTTGTATCGCAGAGGTGTTACATGTGTGCACAAACCAAAACACAAATGTCAAATGCATAAGGAAAATACATTTTTCATTGGCATTGTTTAATTTTCAACATGGACTGTTTAACCATGACAATAGAAGCAACAGTATTCCTGAGACAGATTTTGGTGTGTTAGCTGGAGGTGTTTCTATTTGATGAGGCATTGAAGGGTGTTCCCAGGGAGCTCTCTGCTGCACAGTGCACAGATACAGACTAGTTCAATTGATCTATTTTCCATTCCCTCTGCGGTCATTATAGAAATGCAAGTTGCATGTATAACTATAACCTATAATTGTTTTTGCTGAAACTAAATGTTATTTTTTTTTACATTTTTGTATGTATTTTTGCCTTTATCTATTAGACCAGTGCTGATAATCAGGTGATAATTCATAAAGAAATTTGCTTCAATATACCTGCAGTGTAAATGTCTTGACTGAGGTTCTTCAGTATTGAATAAATGTGAACAGTTTAATTTACAATTAGAACTGAATACCCCTCTGTGGACTTTTTATTTTTGCTCATTTTGCTTTTGTAGCTTTTTTATATTTCATTTCTTACACATACTATACTATATGTGCAATAGACAGTTTAACCCTAACCCTAACTCCAAAACAAGTATTAAGGCTGGTTAGGTTATACTGATATTGTATCTATCTCCCACATTTAATCAACATTAGAGTTTCACAAAAACAATAATCAGAAAATATTTTGGCAAACCTGAACAGAATTGGGCAAAAACATGTAAACGATATATCCAATATTGAAACTTTGCATATACCGGTACTCAAAACCTCATTCCCGATGTTTATGATACTTTTATATACTAGTATATTACCACCTCTAATGTACATATGTATATTGTGCATTTCTGATCTTAAAGCTAACCTTGATTGCCCTTGTCTCTTGCAGACAGTATTCCTGCAGATCTTCAGGAGCCGTTCTATACGGACCAGTACGAGCAGGAGCATTTGAAGCCCCCGGTGGCCAGCCTGCTCCTGTCAGCTGATCTGTACTGCCGAGCGGGGAGCCTCATCCTAAAGAGTGATGCAGCCAAACCTCTGCAGGGACATGAGGCTGTGATCCAGGCTCTGGCCCAACGTGGCCTCTACTTCACCGACCAGGAGAGACTGGTCACCGAGAGGGACCTGAGGAAGAGGCCTCTGCAGATGGTAAGAGATGTGTGGTGAAACATATAGATAAAACAAAAACAATATGCAATTTACACACATATCTGGTTCATCTGTTATTTTGAGGATGTAATACAGGTACAATATATACATGTTAATATGATGAGCAAACCATCTTAACAATTTACTTATTCAAATGCTTGAAATAATTACTGTTGTAGAATAAACTGAAGGAGTCTCAAAGAGTTCAAGAGAAGAGGCATGAGGCTAGAGTGGTAACACGGGAGACATTTATTTACATCAGTACAGGATCCAGTACCTGGACACCTCTAGACATTATGATAGATTCATTCCATTCCAGGCTAGTACAGTCCAGTCTGGCTATCCTTCCGTTATAGGGAGTATTATACCTTTGATGTAATGGGTTAAGATAACAGGGACTGAGCTGGCAGTGAGTCAGTACAGCACAGAAATTTTTGAGTTTGTCTAACATTTAGGTCTTTGGAGCAAATTTAATGTTCCAAAATGGAGTTAATGTTTCAATAAGAATTAGCCAGATCAAAACTATTCTCAGTCCAACTGGATATACTGGCACTTTTTGCATTTTGGTGTTAGTATTGTTCATTACAGCACACCCTGACTGTGAGAGATGACCCCAGAGGCAGTGGATTTGGAGATAGGCCCATGTTCATTATTTAGGGGCATTTTCTCAATAGGAGACTTCATTGCTTCAGTGCATTGCAATTGTAATGCAATTAGCACACAGTATGGCAGCAGTCTGTTTGTAGAGCCTTGCTGGGTTTAATGTCTCTTCTATGCTAATTCAAAACTTATTTAAGTTCATTTGGGAGTCCCAGTGCTCCCATACTGTTATGTATTGACAGGAATCATTTATTACAATCATTTAAAATTATTAAATGAATTTGAAGATGGCAACGGCTAAGTTATGTCGACTTGTCCTTGGAAGAAGTTTTGAATCTCAGTGAGTATAATGTCTAAGAAGTTGTTTGAGATGTTTTTATTTTTCATTTGGTAAGACTTAAATGTTAAAGTTAATCTGAAGGTTAGTCTAAGGCTATTCAGTCCATTGCTTTCAGAATTTCAATTTTTGAAAAACATCTTGTTCATATTCATAAGAGATAGACAGGGTAAAAGAGTGGGTAATGACATTTGAGCAAAATGATTTGGATTCAAAAGCTGCTCAAGTACAATTCTGAGCAGGTGAACCCCAGAGAAGTCCTTAACTATTCTGAGCTCTAGCTAATCTGAGCATCGCATCAAAATTCAGTGAGCCATGCACTTTTGTCTGTTTCCTCTGGTCTTCGGTCCTCATTGTTGCTTCATCTTTTAATTAACATTATTTTTAACTAAGGGCTGCACATCCTCATAAAGATGTTTCCTCTGCATCCGTTTTTAAGTCTCATTAAAAACAATTACATTTGCAACACAATATAGACTTTTAATAATTTAGCACAAATAAATACAGTCAAATTTTCCCCTTCAAAGTCTCACCTCCAAACCACATGCTTTTATGTGACAGAAGATTGGCTGTGGACTTCCCAATTAAAACCAGCCAAGAATTGACTCTTGATTAAAATGTGATTACTTTATCACCAGTATCAAAACATTGCAGTGATGAGTATGTTTACTACATCATGTGTTGTTTTTATATCATAACTTGTAGCACAGTGAAGTTATGCTGAATAAAGACTGACAGCTCAGGGGGAGATGATCTATTATTTAGAGGTCTTTTCCAGTCCTGAGGAGATGAGCAGAAGTGTCCAGGCATATGTGCTCAAAGAGGAAGAACAAAGACTGTTTTTGTATCCTGTTAAGGCTGAGTGGTTTAATGGCTGCATTCTTAGAAAAGAAACGCCATTGTGTTTGATACCGTGTATGGTAGACACTATAGCGGCTGGATCCCTGAAGTGTTTTCCTTCAGTTTAATGAAGAGTGGATAATGACGTATTTGCAAATGCTAGAAGTACCACAGCTTCAACTTCAACAAGTCAATAACATGATGAGATGAGATGATGTTTTTTATGTATTGACTGCATAAACTTTAATTTCTTCATTCTCTTTTGTGTTTTACCATGTGATGATTCTCACTTTTGATAAATTTGACTGCACCTTCACCTTCAGTCGCCTACACACATTATGCAGTGCAAGACTCACTTCCATCTGTGATTTTGAAACAAAATGATGTGGAGGCGGGCTGGAAATTAAAATTTTAGTCTAGCATAGGATTGCTATGGAAATAACAATAGCCTTCAGTCATAAGTCATTCCCAAACATCTTTTTGCATGAAAAATGACAATGTTTTTTTCTATCTATCAATATTATTTAACTCCATTCATGCACCTGGCCATGAATTGTTGAACTCTATGTACATAACATAGATCTTGCAAATTAAACCTCAGTATAGTTTATGTTGTGCTGTATCATGATTGAGATTTCAGTGTATCATTGGGCTGCAGTTATTTAGTTGATTAATCGGTCAACTTTGATTTATTTTATTTATTATTTGACTATGTATTGTTTTGTTGCATGGAGAGTTAGTGGGAGTTTTGTGAGTGACTGAACTATATTTACTACCTGCTACTGTTTACTAGTACTTCTCTGTATACATAGTAGTTTTAGTTGAATAATCGATGCACAGGGCTTGTCTTCAGTTGACCGAGAATGTCTGCTGAATGTTTGCTGCCATAATAGTAAATACATGAGAGGACTATCCTTATTCCTACCATTGTTCCTCAAAATAAACTCCAGTGACCCTTCTGAACTGTTAGAGGTACAGACATGATCAAAGCATGGGAAGCAGACTGCTCCATTATTTACTTAAAGGGATGTCCCTGGATGTAGGCATTTCCTCCTTATAATCTGAAGTTCAGTTTTGTCATTCCTCAATTTAAACTTGGATTAGGGCTCATTGAGTTGGAAAAAAATATCGAATTGTGATTTTCGGTGAAGCATTGTGATGGTGACTGATTTGAGAGTTACATTTCAATAAGATTCTGTGCAAAGTTCACATTTTAAACATGTCCAGAAGAATTCACAAAAAGACAAGAAAGAAAATAAATATGAACAAGCTAATACAAGAATCACCATTCAGAACCTACAGCATTAGCAGTTTTATGCAGATAAAATGGGATATTTTGTTGTTTGTGAGGGAACTATGGGGAAAAAATGGGAGCTTTTGCAATTTGCTAATGGAGTCCAGTCAAATTGCAGTTTGATTTTATTGCGATTAGTCTTGCAGTCCTAACTTGGCTCTTTTATGTATTTGTCCCTATTTACCCAATGCTCTATTAATGGACACGCCTATAATCTTGGTAATGTTCAACTGATATAACATTCTTGTAAAATACCCTAATTCTAGTTTGCAATCTTGTCAGATTATCTTGTGTGACATGGCTACACTGACGAAAACACTCTTTATCCTCGTCTCTGTCCGCCTCTTATGTAGCCCTTATTGAACAGGCGCCTGGTTTCCATGGTTACCCCGAGTGGAGAGGCTGCTGGGGTGTGCGCGTGAGTAGGTGTATGAGAGAGAGAGTGAGCGTGGGGGTGCTGGCTGCATATGTCGCTATGTTTCTGCTACGTGGAGATGGGGGTGCGGTGAAGCTAAGTCCATTCTGCATGCTAGGCTCACCACAAACCCTGATTTTCACAAGCAGGCAGTAGTATCCGGTAGACTACATCAGCTAGCACACGCCCACTTCCACACAAAAAACAGGAGTTGCACCAAAATTGACCTGAATTTCTAGACGGATAGAAATAGAAAGCCATCTCGACATCAAGCTGTCTTTTTGCGTTTCCTTGCGCTGCTTTATGTTGCTTTTTGCGTTTCCTTGCGCTGCTTTATGTTGCTTTTTGCATTTCCTTGCGCTGCTTTATGTTGCTTTTTGCGTTTCCTTGCGTTGCTTTATGTCACAAACGAAAGCAGAGGGAAGCAGCAGGGTGGAAGGGAAGCCCAGCCAAGTACGCTGTGTTCCCGTCGTGGTCTGATCTGCTCGCTGCCAATGGCCCCGACTCCCAGGACCAGCTCTGTGGATTGGCAGAGCTCATTAGGAGATGAGGTGTATAGCCTATAGCATTTTTCAGATCAAGTTTCAGATGGATTGGGTTTTCATTCAAGTTATTATGCACAAAATGAGCACTTTAAAGCCAATTAGCAGCAGGTAATGCTTAAGTTGAATAGCATTTTGTGAAATGTAAATCCCCTATTATCCCCTGAGCCATAACATTTTCAGTAAGCATGCTGCAATGAAAATACAATGTTGTCTACATTTTGAATATGCTATACATTTCTTACAATTTGTGTGGAACATATTAGAAAATCCTACCATTATATTCTGTTAATTCTTCACGGTCTTGACAAGTAGTTTTTTTGTGACATTGTAGAACACGGTAAGACTTTGTGGGTTTGCTGGTTTAGTAAAATGTAAGAACAGCTGTCATTTCACTTATCATTTTAGAAGAGGATTGTGTGTTAAATCATTTTCTGGTTGGAAATAGTTTTCACACCTGACCTGAGCCAGTATGAGTCATAATGCATATGTAACACATTTAATCCATAATGACCTTATCTGGCTCTAAGCAGAGGGTTACAATGGGATCATGTTTAATAAGATTATGTTGAACGAGTCATTATAGTTTTCCTCTGTTTTACTTTTGTTTAAATTAAAGTGTTTGGGTTTAGCAGTTTGTCAATGATCAGTACTCACTTTTACAATCCCTAAATGGTGTTTTAGATGTAGCCTATATTTAGATGGCAGAATAAGGGCTCATCAGAAGAAAAAAAAAATTGATAACCATCAATATTGCTATACAAAATATTTATATCCAAAACCCTGTTGAACGTGCTCAAATATTAACAGTGTCAAAATGAATATGTTTTCCAGGACTTACACAATCAGACGTCAGATGGACTATAATGCAGTATGGTTATTGGAATAGCTGACTTTCTGCAATGATAATTTTGTAATATACTGTGCCACACTACACTGAATTCCAGTGGATGAATGACTCCAAAAGCAAACAAAGTGAATACCTTTGTTTGACCCTTTATATTCTAGCACATCTAAAGGAGCAGTGGTAAAAATAACTTTAAGCCTAAACCAACAACACAGAGCAAACTCCACTCAGTTGTGGTGTGTAGTGTTAAACATTCAAGCTAAGATGGAGCATGTCTCCAACGAACATTAAGATCTCTTCTCTAAGTGTCCAAAAGTTAGCATCGAGCTTTCCTTCCATTTGCAGTTTGATTTTAGAAAAAACTAACATTAGTTTTTTTTGGTACATAGGGTCCAACTCTGTACTTTTAAAGTTTTTTCTAGCTCAGCAATAATGCACCTTTTTGACTAATAGGGAATGCCTTCTTCTTATGTAAAGGCTAAAATTATGAGCCTTAAATATTCATTAATTTACATAAATCATGAGAATATTATGAAATAACCCTTATAAATACCCACTCAGCAAGACCAGGTATGACCTTCCAAAAAAGTGATGTGGTTGAGTGCATTTCTGTGTCCAGCAGACTCCAGCTGAGTTGGCATGAAATGACGTGAGGCAGAAGGATTCAGTTTTAGACGATTTAGACTCTAGAGATTTCAGTCTTGTCTCACCTCTGGACTGTATTAAAGATTCATGGGTGTCCCCAGGTGCAAAAACACAAAGCTGCAGTACAATAAAAGCAGGATATTTACCATGAAGGAGCAGCTTCTTCTCCTGAGAAATCAATATGAGATTTATAGCCCAATCCTCTTACATGAGAGAGCAAAGCCAGAGCTCGTGTATACTGCCATGGGTGTATGCGGTATCAGATTTAAGTGAAAGACAGTTCAAATCTCCCTATTAGGACAAAATGGGGATATAGATATAATAGACAGCTTGTTTCCTTCTTGGTGTCATCAGGCTGCAAAACATTATGTAACAGAATAGTTCTAAATAGCTGGCAGGGTTGCACAAGGCAGATGGAAGATATGGATTCATGCATTTGTGTTAGTGTATAGTACGGCTGAGCAATTCGTCAAATTTTAATCATAGTCTAATTATTTCTAGATTGCAATTATTGGCTAGTTTAATTGATAGATCTATAGCTAATTGCAGCAAATGCATGTTTTTTAGAGGAGAGTTAAGACAGAAATGTTTTTATAAGTCTCCCATTGTTCTCATTTAAAGTAATAGCTTTGTGGTTTGCATGAGAAACCATCCATCCATCCATCCATCCATCTTCTCCCGCTTAATCCGGCTAGGTCGCGGGGGCAGCTTGCTGCCCAATACTCATAGCACCTGACCCCCCCCTATGAACCCCTCTGCAGGTGGTGAGCCCACAGGAGGTATGAGAAACCATGTAAATCAAAATAAAAATCAAGTCCAGTATCTTTATTTCCCAGATTTAGTGTTAAGTAACTTGACTGAAACATATGTTCTTGTCACAGCTAAAGAGGTAAACATTATCCAGAGTAAATCGCAGTGTAAATCACAGAATAAACTTAATAACTCAACAGAGTAGATAATAAAAGGCTTGTAATGATGAAAAAGAGTACAGAGTGGTCTTGTCTTTGGGCAGTGGACATACAGAGGAGCTACAGTATCTGTGTGTTAGCTTCCCTCTGGCTGGAAGCGCCTGTTCTTCCACCCCCACAGATCCTCATCCATGCGTTTGATGAGGTCTCTCTTTCTCTCATGTTTCTGGATGCCATTTATATAAAGCCATGTGAGTGAATGCTGTACAGTGCAGTACATAATTTTCTTTAAAATAAGAAGAGGGATTTCAGTACCAGTTTTATTTGGTGAAACTCAGTATGTTGGCTTCACTGTAAAATGAAATGTTAGAGTAGAAACAGTGCTGTGGTACAATTTTTGACAGCAATTTCCTCCAGCATTTCAAAGGAAGCAGCAGCACATTGCATCCAAATACCCGCAGGTCACCCTGACTTCTGTGAGAGGTCCTGGGACTCTGTGTTTGCACTGGACAGCTTCATGCACCAGTTTAATGTAATTATGCGACTTTCCTCAATTAGTGTGTTTCCGCTTCAGTGTGTGTGAGTGAAACACACACTGATGCACTGCTACAAAAGGGAAACAAGCCCTCAAGATTTATTCTGTTATAGATATAAATCTATAACAGAATAAACTGTTAACAGATTTACATGAAACTGAAATCACAGAGAACATATTTAAGCAATACAGATATCTATTGAGTTTCTCAAACTGGGGTGAGTGAAGATGTGTAACAGAACTGTTTTTTTGTATTGTAAAAATTCAAGCTGAACAGTTTCAGAAAATGTGTAATTGTGATTTATACAGATTCTGTTCATGGTGCACACTTTAAACATATTCAGGCATTCACGTTTGACAAAAGACTGAAATGAACTGAACTAGTTTTGTGTTGATTATTAATTTATTTGCTTCTCCCAGTATATTGATGTGATTTACTAATTAGTGTGTGTGTGTGTTTGTGTGTGTGTGTGTGTGTGTGTGTGCGCGCGTGCGTGTGTGTGTGTCACAGGCCTGAGAGAGAAAGGACAGGCCCTTTAAAATGGCGGGTCCGTTTATCTTCAGATTGTTTCATCCTGGATAATTCTTGCACATAAAAGTTACCTGATTTGTCTTTATAGTACACATTTTTTAAAATGCATACTATAAAGTGGATTGCAGATCTCATTAAAATCATATTCTAATTCCAATTTGCAGTCACCACATCACATCACAAATCCCTTTTAACCATTTCCTGTTTTAGATTTTGTTGTACGCCGTTTGTTGTTGTTTGTTTGCTCTGCTTTGTGGCCAGGTTCCGAATCATTTACATTTTCAACAGACATGCCAAAATCGTTCTTTTTTATACGCCCGTATAAAAAGACGGGACGTATTATGGTATGGCGCTGTCCGTCCGTCCGTCCGTCTATCCGTCTGTGGACACTTCAAAGCTTTGTAGTGTCTTTAAGTTCTGTTGCTGCAATCTGATTGGTGGAATTCCGATTCTAGAATTCTATATACAATAATTCAAAGTACGGGCGTATTTTGCCCCGCTGGAGGAGCTCTTGTTAAATATTTTTCGAACTGTGCTCTGTACCTCTTCTGGATTTCAATAGGATACACATAACCTGGTCTGCTATAGTCCGTAACATCTGATGGTTGCTTTTTAGCATCCAGTTCCTTAGCCATGCTTTCAAATTTGCTTCTAGCATTTTTAAGTTGGACTGCTACACTAACCCCTAGCGTTGAATGATAGCCAGCTCCCGAATTTTCCGAATCCGACACAATTTCTTTCTGATTTTTGGGGGCATTTTGAGGGGTTTCCAAAAGCTTTAGCTGCATTTGTTGACAATTCGCACCATATTCTGATAACTGATCCACACCAATTGGTCCAACATAGGGGCATGTAACATTGTAAACCAGCAGAGGTTCAGAAAGTTGTCTTTTTTCCAGAACATGTTTGAATTTACGTGGATAAAACACTTCCTCTGGTTCGTCCACCTCCTTTGTTGGTCTCTGGAGCTCAAAATATCTTTGACTTTGCTTTTCAATAAACATGTTCTTGATTTCTCTCCTGAAGTCGGTGCTCGGTTTTTCTTCAAATAGTTCCGGATTCCTAAATCTTAAAAACGTTTTCGTTTGGTCTTGTATTTTTTTCAGTTTTTGTGCTCTTTCGCTTGGTTAATTTCTTTCCAATCTGGACATAGTTGTTCGATCTCCCATTCGTCCTTCCCAAATGTTCCAACTCGGTGCTGCTTGTTGGTCCATAGATTAACATTGTAATCAAAACCAGTCGTAATGAAATTCTCACAGCTTGGATTGCACGTCACGCTCAGGATCGCCCCCTTGTGGGCTTTCCACCTATTCAACAAAGGCGGGGGGCATATATTAACTTTCCAGTGAACAATTTCTTCGTAAGGTCCGTCCAAATCAAAAGCTCTGTTGCCAAATTGCCCAATATTCCACACATGTACGAAACCGTTACTATCTCCGATCATGAGAATTTGGTCATTGGGATCTGTATCCATACACATTATAACTGCATCTTCATCTTCAATTGCTTTAAACTTAGCTAGCAACCCACCTTTCGCCGTTCCTGACCATGCGCTAATGAAGCCATCATCAGCAACCAAAACCGTTGCCAAATCATACTTACCATTGCGCGATTTCAAGCAGTGAAGAATCAGGCTTTTGTAAACCTGTTTTTGCTCTATTCTATCAGTCTTCAGTGCGAGCAGGCTCTTTGGTACAGGAATGTATGCGCACCGCTCTACAGAATCCACGTGCTTTTCAATTGGCAATGGACAGATCTTTCCCATGTTTTCTTTTTGCAGGATATGTTGGTTTTGGGGGCTTTTGTGAGTGTTCATACAGCACACAGTTTCCAAACATACAACATCCCAAACAAGAATGACGCCATTGCCTGATGCAGTGACTATCCAACCATCATTTGGGTGCATAGCGATGGATGTTAGACCACCTTTGTGTAAGTGGTTCTTTATATACACAGGATTTTTCCCTTTCAAATCGAGACAGTAGATGAAATTGGACTCTTTTGACGTAAGGAATACCATTTCGTGAGTGCAAATCATCCCAGATATCACCATGGGAACTGTCACTGGCAAAACCCCAAGTTCTTGCCCGGAGTTGAAGTTCCAAAAACGCACCCTGCCGTCATTGCAAACAGATATTAGCTTACGTTGCGGTCCGTTTAGCGCTATCATCGTCGATGCTATTAGCTTAAAAGGACTCACGTTAAATTGCATGACAGTTTCACCGGTGTTAATATCCCACACTATTACATCTCCTTTTTGACAAACCGAGACCACTTGCTTGAAGATGTTGTGGTAGATTGCGCAACATAGGGGTTTAGCATGTGACGAAAGCATTTCCTTAAATACATCTGTTCCTTTTCCAAGAAGTATCCCGATCGTGGTATTCGCCAAGATTAATTCGCGATTTGCCAATCCGCAATAAGTAGCTGAAATAATACTACTGCCGATGTTCTCTGGCTTGATGATCTGAGTACAGCTTTTCTCCAGCAAGGACGAAATGCATATAGTTTGATCTTCATGAATGCTAAGAACTTGGCAGTTTTTTGGATTTTTGACGATGAAGCAGATCGGATTTGCGTGTGCCAACAGTTCAAATTTACACACCTGTTTATAGGAATACCAAGCACGCAAAATTCCGTCAGTTCCTCCTGTAACTAAGACTTGACTCTCAGCGCAATATTCAACGCAAGAGTAAATCTTTTTGGATGATTTGTTTGTGTACACCTTTTTCGACACTTTGATACCGTTCATTTTTGGTACAGAGACCAGCGCCACTCTGAAACCTGTAAGTGAGCAAACTACCAGCTTCTGTAAAGTTGGATAATATTTCATGGCTTTAATTCCGTCTTCAAAAATCGGACATTTGACAACCATGAAATCTTTTGTGATGTTTTGCAGTAGTGAAGACATATACACGTGTTTGTAAGTCTCCAGGTTCGTACACTCAAACGCAGTTGGGTTCATAATACCACTGACTGTGACATCATTGCTTATGAATGCATACAGAGTGCCTTCTAAATCGCCAGCAGTGAAAATCCCCTTCTCACCGTCTGACCAGTAATGTAACGCGGTAACTCTAGCTCCGCCTGTTATGAGCGAGTACTTAAATGTAAGCGAACCTGAGTACCAAACATAAAATCGCACTTCTCGTTCGGTGGTAGCTATGGCGATTTCCTCACGTTCTTTGATGTAAACCATGTCGTTCACGTAAACTTTGTGCTTGAGTGCAAAAGGAAAAGTTTCTGGCTTTGAGTAGATGGATCCGGTAACTTGTTTGTCAAATCGTTCAGTCCAAAATTTCAGTACGCCATCTAAAGTTACCGTTAAAAACTCCTCTGGTACATACTGTCGTGGACCTGTTGAATTTATATCCTCTACTATGTTCTTAAGCGGACGCGAAACAATTTTGACAATTTTGTGGTAATGTCCGCCGTCCACTAACTTAATCGGTAAAGGAAAGAGGCAGCTGTCGAAGTTTTGTTTGTGTTTAGCACGCAATTTGGCTATCTCAAAATCCATAAATTCGGGAAAATCTACTGTCCCATCACAGTTAGCATCCATCTGCATGTGTAGCGCAATGAGGGCTTCTTTGTTATATCCGGGGTAAAACTGTCCCATGGCGCTGTAGAATTCTTCTTCGTCCAACTTGCCATCACCATTCCTGTCAGCCTCCTGGAAGGACCTCTCCATGTCCTGAACCCGCTGCCTGGCTTCGGTTACCGCGTTTCCTGCCATTTTGAATTTGGTTATTTGGTTCTGGAGCATCTGTGTGTGTGTATGTTGTGGAGCTGTGTGTGTCAGCCTCACACTACTAAATGGTCGAATCTCTTTGTCTTTGTCTTTGTCTTTGTCTTTGTCTTTGTCTTTGTCTTTGTCTTTGTCTTTAGGGGTCTCTCTTTGTGTTTATGGGTCGCCATGGAAACAGCAATGACATCACACATTCCAGATCACAATGTTCTAGAACAGTGTAACAGCGTAACTTCAACTATCCATCCGTCTCAGAGGTCCGACATAAAAGTTAACTGATTTGTCTTTATAGTACACATTTTTTAAAATGCATACTATAAAGTGGATTGCAGATCTCATTAAAATCATATTCTAATTCCAATTTGCAGTCACCACATCACATCACAAATCCCTTTTAACCATTTCCTGTTTTAGATTTTGTTGTACGCCGTTTGTTGTTGTTGTTTGTTTGCTCTGCTTTGTGGCCAGGTTCCGAATCATTTACATTTTCAACAGATATGCCAAAATCGTTCTTTTTAAAATATTTTTCGAACTGTGCTCTGTACCTCTTCTGGATTTCAATAGGATACACATAACCTGGTCTGCTATCGTCCGTAACATCTGATGGTTGCTTTTTAGCATCCAGTTCCTTAGCCATGCTTTCAAATTTGCTTCTAGCATTTTTAAGTTGGACTGCTACACTAACCCCTAGCGTTGAATGATAGCCAGCTCCCGAATTTTCCGAATCCGACACAATTTCTTTCAGATTTTTGGGGGCATTTTGAGGGGTTTCCAAAAGCTTTAGCTGCATTTGTTGACAATTCAGATCAGATCAGATCAGATCAGATCAGATCAGATCAGAATTACTTTTATTCATCCCCGAGGGGAAATTTTCTTTGTTACAGATGCAATCGACCAAGAGCATGTACATCAAACAAGTTACAAAATAAGCTAAATACAATAAGATAAAAGATAAAATAGCTCTCTCTGGGAAATTATTTACATCATTGACCTATTTATGACTATATACATGTGTGAGCCGGGAATAGGATGAAAGGATTGAGTAGTTTGTGAGTCACAGTGCAGCGTTCAACAGTTTGATGGCGACAGGCAGGAAAGATTTCCTGTGTCTCTCAGTGGAGCAGCGCGGCAGCCGCAGTCTGTCGCACCATATTTTGATAACTGATCCACACCAATTGGTCCAACATAGGGGCATGTAACATTGTAAACCAGCGGAGGTTCAGAAAGTTGTCTTTTTTCCAGAACATGTTTGAATTTACGTGGATAAAACACTTCCTCTGGTTCGTCCACCTCCTTTGTTGGTCTCTGGAGCTCAAAATATCTTTGACTTTGCTTTTCAATAAACATGTTCTTGATTTCTCTCCTGAAGTCGGTGCTCGGTTTTTCTTCAAATAGTTCCGGATTCCTAAATCTTAAAAACGTTTTCGTTTGGTCTTGTATTTTTTTCAGTTTTTGTGCTCTTTCGCTTGGTTAATTTCTTTCCAATCTGGACATAGTTGTTCGATCTCCCATTCGTCCTTCCCAAATGTTCCAACTCGGTGCTGCTTGTTGGTCCATAGATTAACATTGTAATCAAAACCAGTCGTAATGAAATTCTCACAGCTTGGATTGCACGTCACGCTCAGGATCGCCCCCTTGTGGGCTTTCCACCTATTCAACAAAGGCGGGGGGCATATATTAACTTTCCAGTGAACAATTTCTTCGTAAGGTCCGTCCAAATCAAAAGCTCTGTTGCCAAATTGCCCAATATTCCACACATGTACGAAACCGTTACTATCTCCGATCATGAGAATTTGGTCATTGGGATCTGTATCCATACACATTATAACTGCATCTTCATCTTCAATTGCTTTAAACTTAGCTAGCAACCCACCTTTCGCCGTTCCTGACCATGCGCTAATGAAGCCATCATCAGCAACCAAAACCGTTGCCAAATCATACTTACCATTGCGCGATTTCAAGCAGTGAAGAATCAGGCTTTTGTAAACCTGTTTTTGCTCTTTTCTATCAGTCTTCAGTGCGAGCAGGCTCTTTGGTACAGGAATGTATGCGCACCGCTCTACAGAATCCACGTGCTTTTCAATTGGCAATGGACAGATCTTTCCCATGTTATCTTTTTGCAGGATATGTTGGTTTTGGGGGCTTTTGTGAGTGTTCATACAGTACACAGTTTCCAAACATACAACATCCCAAACAAGAATGACGCCATTGCCTGATGCAGTGACTATCTGTTAGAATAAAATGCTTATAATGATGAAGTTATTAAAAATGTACATCAAGCTAATGCAGTCTCAAGGAATGATACAAGCCAGGCTCAGAGGATGAAAGAACCTGTGTTAAAGAGGTTATGAGGCACCCAGCTAAAACCAGATGTGTGACCTTTTTGAACTCTACTTGAGGTTCCCAGACCATATTTCTGTGCTTATCTGATGAAATGTAAACCTAGCCATGATATACTTTGACCATGTTGTCTATTGTAAACCTAACACTGACATGATGTATTGTAACCACACAATAAAAACCGTGCCGAGGGAGGCGGAGCTTTGGGAGTCTGGCATGGACGAGCCTAGACAAGCGCACGTCTCGGCTCCCCCGTGTGCACGTAAAAAGAGAACTGGCTAAGGTGATTTAATCCTCAATTGTGGTAGGAGACTGGCATTTAAATTGTCAAATACTTTCACTGCTTGTGATTGTATAATTTATGACATAAATGGTCCTTCGAGCCGGATCCGTGTGCTTTTGCGGGGAGGATGACCAGTAGAGATTGGACCGAGTGCGCGCACCCAGCTTGAGCTGAAAAAATCCGTCTTTTCTCGACGGCAACCCCTGTTGGGCATCCTCTCCGTGGAAGGACCCGGCCAAACCAGAGCCAGTTTTATCACCTGAGGTCAGAAATTTAACTTCTAAGAGAGAAGTTTTAAAGAACTACATAGAGATGAATCTAATGTAGAAGTGTGAATCTAGTGTAGAGTGTGAATGAATTGTTGAATGTATGGAAATTCAAATTGATCATTGTTAAGATGTATCAAGGTTGAATCTCATTAAGGACATAGGTCGATGTTTTGCTGAAAATTGATCCAGTGTCCTTCTCGGTGTGTGAATTAACACCAAGTTTATGACCGCCCATCGTGGTAGAAGCTTGTCATAAAACACAGAGAAGTCTCCCGTCGATCAACAGTAGGCAAACCTAGACACATAGTATCATGGCAGAAAAAACAGTAAAAATAGAAAAAGATTTGGAGTATATGAAGCGAATTTATCCAGAGTCTTGCAAATTCCTACGAAAATGGAAAGTAAAATATAATTTTGATGAAAAACTAGATGAAATAAAGTTAAGCGAACTCGTGATGAACCTATCAATTCATGACCAATTTAAAGGAAAAACTAAATATACACCTGGTAAACAAATAACGACAGTTCGACTATGGATAAGTAAAAAACGTAAAAGTGTTAAAACAAAAAAGACAGAAACATTCGCAGTGTCTCGTCCAGAGGACGATGATAGCACAGTGGTGCAAAAGCGCCCTCTACAGGCAGAACAGGCAGGAGCATATGGTGGGGATCGAAACGAAGCAGAGAAATTTGCTGAAAAAGAAAAGGAGGAGTTTAAGACCCTGGGGCTTTATCCAAAACTTCCAGAATTAGAAGTACCAAAACCACAAGCCAACCAAAATCCGTTTTGGACTCTTCTCACTGCCCCAGGGGCTCAGGGGGGCCCCCCACCCGCATATGATAAAAAAACTCCACCCCCCTGGCAACTCCCATCTCCTATATCAAAAGGTACCAGAAATAAGACAGAGGCGCAAGGCCTAGTCAAATATGCCACAGAACAGACATGGGATCAAATTGATTATCCCACGAAAGAAGAAGAAATAGCAGAAAGTTATCCCCTAATTTCCCTCCCAGATCCACATACACAAGGGGCGACGATACAAGTATACAGACCGTGGGCTGTAGCAAACATAAAAAAGGTAAAAGATAGGTAGGAGGGCAGATGTTATATATGTCACAAAAAAGGGCATTTTGCAAGAGATTGTAAACAGAAGGGGGGAGATAGCGACAGTGAGAGAAGAAGAGGAAAAGGAAGAAAGACAGAAGCACAAATCCCGTAAAGCATGACTAAATAAGAAATGCAAATATAAGTGTCAGGAAAATAAAGAATATTGACACATAGGCTTTGCCAGATGTGTCAACAGGGGGAAATATGGTTAATACAATAGGTTTTAATACATACTAAAAAAAAATCTTTTGTAAATAATGTCTAATCTGCATTAAAAATAATGCACAAAGACAGCGGAGACCTAGAGGAGCTTTCCCTACTCCAGAGCATCCTTTTCACACTACACATGGATTTCATTCAATCAACAAAATCCAAAAGTGTAGAGTATTGCTTAGTGATAATTGACGCATTCTACAAGAGGGTGGAAATATTCCCAACAGCTAAACTGGATCTACAATTGAAGACAAAAGACCAACCAGACTCTGATCAAGATCTTATTGACTATATAAGAAAAACCCTGTTAACAAGAAACGTTGTAAACAACAATAAACTGCCAGAAAGAACTATTTCTCCACAGGGCAACACGGCAAAACCAGGAGACCACGTGTTCATAAAGACTCTAAAGCGGAAGAACTGGACCAGTCCAAGGTGGGAGGGGCCACATCAAGTCGTCCTGGCTACATCTACTGCAGTAAAGGTCAAGGGCAGACCAACCTGGATTCATCAGTCGCACTAACGCCTAGACTACTGGACCTCCTAGACTCAGGACATCACTGACTCAGGACTTCAAGTCAACGAGACTACAAGAGTGATCAGCAGGTAAACTACTGTTCACTCCAATGGTGTTCTTACGAGGAAGTTTACCCTCGGGCACTGAAAAAGATGACAGCTCCATCCATCCCAAGGGGAAAACCAACTGTCTGAGAGAAGAGAAGTCAGACAACCACATGGCACCCAGTTAAGATGGTTAAATAAGGTGTTATTTGTAATGATTTTATTCATGGTGTACATAGCAATAATGTTTGTGATACATATCAAACAAACACACCCTGACTTGGTAGTGAGTACATAATCCACACAACACAAATACAACGACTCCACTATCTTTGATACAACCGCACTGACAAAAGAGGACAAGACAGAACTGACCCTGACGAAGACAACCAGGACTTTGAACACAAATAGGCAAACGCAAAAACAAGTTAAAACAAGAGCTCCGCCAGCGGGGCAAAATACGCCCGTACTTTGAATTATTGTATATAGAATTCTAGAATCGGAATTCCACCAATCAGATTGCAGCAACAGAACTTAAAGACACTACAAAGCTTTAATGTGTCAAAGCTCAAAGAAGCAGAGAATGTGGGTTGTTCTCGCTTTCAGCAGCAGAACATTTGAGAAGAGAGTTCAGGTCTTTCATGAAGACAAAGCTTCAAAGACTTCAAAGCTTTGAAGTGTCCACAGACGGATGGACGGACAGACGGACGGACAGACGGACAGACGGACGGACGGACAGCGCCATACCATAATACGTCCCGTATTAGAACGGGCGTATAACAAGAGCTCCGCCAGCGGGGCAAAATACGCCCGTACTTTGAATTATTGTATATAGAATTCTAGAATCGGAATTCCACCAATCAGATTGCAGCAACAGAACTTAAAGACACTACAAAGCTTTAATGTGTCAAAGCTCAAAGAAGCAGAGAATGTGGGTTGTTCTCGCTTTCAGCAGCAGAACATTTGAGAAGAGAGTTCAGATCTTTCATGAAGACAAAGCTTCAAAGACTTCAAAGCTTTGAAGTGTCCACAGACGGATGGACGGACAGACGGAAGGACGGACAGACGGACGGACGGACAGCGCCATACCATAATACGTCCCGTATTAGAACGGGCGTATAATGACCAAGAGCCAACATTACCTCAGTGTACGATTTTACACATTTTTGTGATGGCATGTGCTAAAGTTATTAAAAAATGAAGGGCTCATGTTCTGATCTTACATGATGTAATTTTTATAAACGGGGAAAATGTTAGAATAAAATGCTTATAATGATGAAGTTATTAAAAATGTACATCAAGCTAATGCAGTCTCAAGGAATGATACAAGCCAGGCTCAGAGGATGAAAGAGCCTGTGTTAAAGAGGTTATGAGGCACCCAGCTAAAACCAGATGTGTGACCTTTTTGAACTGAAACCTAGCTTAAATCCTGATGAACTAGCCAACTACAGACCTATCTCGAATCTTCCATTTCTCTCAAAGATTCTGGAACGAGTTGTGGTGAAACAGCTTTGTCACCATCTGCAGGGCAATAATTTATATGAAAAATTTCAGTCTGGTTTCAGAGCTCACCACAGCACAGAAACTGCTCTGCTTAAAGTGACAAATGATTTGCTACTAGCTGCTGATAACGGGCTGGCTTCAGTCCTGGTCCTACTGGACCTCAGTGCAGCGTTTGACACCATTGATCACAACATTCTACTGCAGAGGTTAGAATGTGACATAGGTGTCAGAGGGACCGCCCTCAAATGGTTTAAATCCTATCTATCAGATAGGTACCAGTTTGTTAGTGTAAACCAGTGCACCTCTCCCTGCTCTAAAGTAGCTTGTGGTGTTCCACAAGGATCTGTGCTTGGTCCAATCCTGTTTACTCTGTATATGTTGCCATTAGGTAACATTATCAGAAAACATGGCATTAATTTCCACTGCTATGCTGATGACACTCAGCTGTACTTATCAATGAAACCTAATCAGACCGATCAAATCGATAAGCTCAGTGCCTGTGTGAAGGACATCAAAACCTGATGACCCTGAATTACCTCCTCTTAAACCCTGAAAAACAGAGGTCATTGTTGTCGGTCCTAAAGGTCAGAGAGATTCTCTGTCAGACCAGATAATCTCACTTGACAATGTGAGTATAGCCTCTAGCTCTACTGTAAAAAACCTTGGAGTCGTATTTGACCAAAATCTCTCATTCACAGCTCATATAAACCAAGCTTGTAAAACTGCATATTTTCACCTGCGAAACATAACTAAAATCAGAAAAATTTTGCCTAAAAATGATGCTGAAAAACTTATCCATGCATTTGTTACATCCAGACTAGATTACTGTAATTCTCTGCTCACCGTCTGCACTAAAGGTACTTTAAGAAGCTTCCAGTTGGTCCAAAATGCAGCTGCCAGGGTCCTAACAGGAACTAAAAGACGTGATCACATCAGTCCTGTGTTAAAATCACTTCACTGGCTTCCTGTCGAGTTTAGAATTAAATTCAAAGTTCTCCTTCTGACATACAAAGCCTTAAACAATATGGCCCCATCATATCTTCAGGATGCCATTGTCCCCTATCAGCCAAATAGAGCACTTCGCTCTCAGAATGCAGGATTATTAGTGGTTCCTAGAGTGTCTAAAAGTACAGTGGGGAGAGCCTTCAGTTACCAAGCTCCTGTGTTATGGAATCAACTCCTGTTGATGTTAAACAGGCACCCCCGGTCTCTTTAGTGAAGACCCGGCTTAAAACGTGCCTCTTCGGAATAGCGTCTGACCAGGGGACTTAGGTGAGGTCACTAAGATAAGCTGCCGCCGGCGATGACACGCTGGGGAAGTGTGGCAACCTGAGCACTGTCCTCTGTTTCCTCCTATTTTCTCACCAGCATCACTCACTATGTTCTCATCTGTAGTTTGTTCATTGCTATTCACATGTTGTCCCCTGTCCCACTCCCCCTGTGGAGTGGAACTCTTTCAGACGCCTGATGGCAGCTGGACCTCTCTCCTCCTCCTCGCCTGGCTCCTCCTCTTCGCCTGGCTCCTCCTCCTCGCCTGGCTCCTCCTCCTCGCCCGGCTCCTCCTCCTCGCCCCTCTTCTCCTCCTCCTCTGGCCCACGGGCCTGGACATCTATAGCCTGTCCGTCCATGGGAGTGGATCCCTCCTTCACTGTAGTTCTCCCCGAGGTTTCTTCTTTTTCCCAGGACCCTGGGTTTTTTTGGAGTTTTTCCTTGCTGAGAAGGAGGGTCTAAGGACAGGGGATGACTGGACAATGTTTCATTTGCTGCTTTACATGAATGTTGTTTATTCCTGTTTTGATATGTCTGTGTGTATGTTTTACTCATCCATATCTTGGAACGCCCTTAGAGGCTACTGTTGTTGCGATTTTGGGCGCTACAAAATAAATTGAATTGAATTGAACTCTACTTGAGGTTCCCAGACCATATTTCTGTGCTTATCTGATGAAATGTAAACCTAGCCATGATATACTTTGACCATGTTGTCTATTGTAAACCTAACACTGACATGATGTATTGTAACCACACAATAAAAACCGTGCCGAGGGAGGCGGAGCTTTGGGAGTCTGGCGTGGACGAGCCTAGACAAGCGCACGTCTCAGCTCCCCCGTGTGCACGTAAAAAGAGAACTGGCTAAGGTGATTTAATCCTCAATTGTGGTAGGAGACTGGCATTTAAATTGTCAAATACTTTCACTGCTTGTGATTGTATAATTTATGACACTATCCAACCATCATTTGGGTGCATAGCGATGGATGTTAGACCACCTTTGTGTAAGTGGTTCTCTATATACACAGGTTTTTTCCCTTTCAAATCGAGACAGTAGATGAAATTGGACTCTTTTGACGTAAGGAATACCTCTTCGTGAGTGCAAATCATCCCAGATATCACCATGGGAACTGTCACTGGCAAAACCCCAAGTTCTTGCCCGGAGTTGAAGTTCCAAAAACGCACCCTGCCGTCATTGCAAACAGATATTAGCTTACGTTGCGGTCCATTTAGCGCTATCATCGTCGATGCTATTAGCTTAAAAGCATTTCCTTAAATACATCTGTTCCTTTTCCAAGAAGTATCCCGATCGTGGTATTCGCCAAGATTAATTCGCTATTTGCCAATCCGCAATAAGTAGCTGAAATAATACTACTGCCGATGTTCTCTGGCTTGATGATCTGAGTACAGCTTTTCTCCAGCAAGGACGAAATGCATATAGTTTGATCTTCATGAATGCTAAGAACTTGGTTGTTTTTTGGATTTTTGACGATGAAGCAGATCGGATTTGCGTGTGCCAACAGTTCAAATTTACACACCTGTTTATAGGAATACCAACCACGCAAAATTCCATCAATTCCTCCTGTAACTAAGACTTGACTCTCAGCACAATATTCAACGCAAGAGTAAATCTTTTTGGATGATTTGTTTGTGTACACCTTTTTCGACACTTGGATACCGTTCATTTTTGGTACAGAGACCAGCGCCACTCTGAAACCTGTAAGTGAGCAAACTACCAGCTTCTGTAAAGTTGGATAATATTTCATGGCTTTAATTCCGTCTTCAAAAATCGGAAATTTGACAACCATGAAATCTTTTGTGATGTTTTGCAGTAGTGAAGACATATACACGTGTTTGTAAGTCTCCAGGTTCGTACACTCAAACGCAGTTGGGTTCATAATACCACTGACTGTGACATCATTGCTTATGAATGCATACAGAGTGCCTTCTAAATCGCCAGCAGTGAAAATCCCCTTCTTACCGTCTGACCAGTAATGTAACGCGGTAACTCTAGCTCCGCCTGTTATGAGCGAGTACTTAAATGTAAGCGAACCTGAGTACCAAACATAAAATCGCACTTCTCGTTCGGTGGTAGCTATGGCGATTTCCTCACGTTCTTTGATGTAAACCATGTCGTTCACGTAAACTTTGTGCTTGAGTGCAAAAGGAAAAGTTTCTGGCTTTGAGTAGATGGATCCGGTAACTTGTTTGTCAAATCGTTCAGTCCAAAATTTCAGTACGCCATCTAAAGTTACCGTTAAAAACTCCTCTGGTACATACTGTTGTGGACCTGTTGAATTTATATCCTCTACTATGTTCTTAAGCGGACGCTTACAAACAATTTTGACAATTTTGTGGTAATGTTCGCTGTCCACTAACTTAATCGGTAAAGGAAAGAGGCAGCTGTCGAAGTTTCGTTTGTGTTTAGCACGCAATTTGGCTATCTCAAAATCCATAAATTCGGGAAAATCTACTGTCCCATCACAGTTAGCATCCATCTGCATGTGTAGCGCAATGAGGGCTTCTTTGTTATATCCGGGGTAAAACTGTCCCATGGCGCTGTAGAATTCTTCTTCGTCCAACCTGCCATCACCATTCCTGTCAGCCTCCTGGAAGGACCTCTCCATGTCCTGAACCCGCTGCCTGGCTTCGGTTACCGCGTTTCCTGCCATTTTGAATTTGGTTATTTGGTTCTGGAGCGTCTGTGTGTGTGTATGTTGTGGAGCTGTGTGTGTCAGCCTCACACTACTAAATGGTCGAATCTCTTTGTCTTTGTCTTTGTCTTTAGAGGTCTCTCTTTGTGTTTATGGGTCGCCATGGAAACAGGAGTGACATCACACATTCCAGATCACAATGTTCTAGAACAGTGTAACAGCGTAACTTCAACTATCCATCCGTCTCAGAGGTCCGAGGCCGTTCCCTAGCAACACGCACTCGACACTCCCCTTTTCCTCAGACAGTAAAATTGCCATCCATGACCCTTGTGTTCAATTGCACTGTGTAACTTTTCAGTTGGAGGTCTGTCACCTTCTTGTTTTTATACGCCCATTCTAATGCGGGACGTATTATGGTATGGCGCTGTCTGTCCGTCCGTCCGTCTGTCCGTCCGTCCATCCGTCTGTGGACACTTCAAAGCTTTGGAGTCTTTGAAGCTTTGTCTTCATGAAAGATCTGAACTCTCTTCTCAAATGTTCTGCTGCTGAAAGCGAGAACAACCCACATTCTCTGCTTCTTTGAGCTTTGACACATTAAAGCTTTGTAGTGTCTTTAAGTTCTGTTGCTGCAATCTGATTGGTGGAATTCCGATTCTAGAATTCTATATACAATAATTCAAAGTACGGGCGTATTTTGCCCCGCTGGCGGAGCTCTTGTTATAAATATGTCATTGCTTTACTTAAAATATTCCACAAAATGTTAATATAAAATGTGCCTTTAAAGATGATTATATTAAATTGAAAAACCAGAGAAAATTTGAGTGTATCAGCAGGTTAGGAGTAATAGGTGCTCTACTAGGATATGGCCAAAGGATATTAAAAACAGTCAGAATACAACTGACTTGCCAATGTGCATTAGTTAAGGATCACACATCCTCATATCTCGACGCTGGAAGTCGTTTGTCACCAACTGCCGTGTTTATAGAGGAGCAGAGCTTGGCAACACCGACCACCGCCTGCTGGTGGCCCAGTTTAAACTAAAGCTGCGAGCCAACCAGCACACCAAGACCCCGCCTCACCTGGACTCCTCCCTACTCACTGATCCAAACATCACCGCAGACTTCAGCCACTTCGTCCGCCGTACCTTCGATGCCCTGGCCCCGGACAAGGTGACCGACTGGACGACCTTTAAGGAGGGCGTCATTCACTCAGCTCACAATGTCCTCGGATGCTCACGACCTTCCCCGAAATAGCCTTGGATATCGGAGAGGACACTTGACATCATCGACCGCAGGCACGAGGCCTGACTTTGGGGCAACCTGACGGAGTACCGGCGGCTGAACCACCTGCGCAATGTGGCTATAGCCAAGGACCGTGAGACATTCTGGAAGGCAGAAGCTGAACACCTAGAGTCTGCGGCCAACAACAACAACATGAGCCGGGTCTTTAGTCTGCTGCCCGTAATGGTCCACGCATCAAGACAGCCCTGGTGAAAGATTCTGATGGCCACCTCTTAACAACTGAAGCAACCTGCCTCGAACGCTGGAAAGAGCACTCAGCCTCCTCCTGCAGCACGGCTCCATCCCGGCTGATTCCATCATCTCAGCCGCTGCAAATGTTGCATCCACCAGCAACGCTTGCAGCACAGACTCTGTCATCCTAGAGGAAGTCAGAGCTGCTCTGACTAAAATCAACAACAGGAAGGCCCCCGGCATCTGCGCCATAACTGCTGAGATGCTGAAATCTGGTGGGGATGGCGTTGTCGAGTGGCTCACCCACATATTCAACCAGGTGTGGGAGACAGAGAGGCTTCCCAGCGACTGGACCAGTGGGGTCATCCTACCCTTCTGGAAACACAAGGGTGACAGGCTAGACTGTTGCAACCACCGAGGCATTACCCTTCTCTCCATCCCTGGCAAGCTCTTCACCAGGATCTTGCTTACCCGTGCTCTCCCAGCCATCAGAAGCAGCCGCCATCCCCAGCAGGCTGGCTCCACAACAGACTACATCTCCGCCGTTTGTCTGCTGATAGAGAAGACCTATGAATTCCGCAAAGACCGACATCTCTACATCGGGTTCATAGATCTGAAGGCTGCCTTTGACACCGTCTGCCATGCTTCACTGTGGAGTATCCTACGGGCCCTTGGAGCACCACCCAAATTCGTCGCCCTACTCAAGCTGCTTTACAGCAACACACAGAGCTGTGTCCACGTTAACGGCAGAGACTCTGACTGGTTTCCCATCTCCAGTGGCGTCCGTCAGCCCCCCCCCCCCTTCCTTCAGAGATCAACCGCAGAAGAGCCCTAGCAGGGCTGCAGCTATTGATTATTACAGTAATCGATTATTCTGTTGATTATTTTGTTTGAATAATCGAGTAATCATTTGTTAATGTCGCGTCTACTTTGCACACGTTAAGTACACACCACGTACGGATGCTTTCTGTTTAGATGTTGTAGCATCAGTGTTGAAAAGGTTACTTTTAAAATGTATTTCCCTACAGATTACAGATTACATACCCCAAAATGTAGTGTGATGTAATCCATTCAATTACTTAAAGTGAGTAACGTAATCTGAATACTTTGGATTACTTGATATTGTCATGATTTTTAAAACTACATGAATGTAGCAACCAACTCCTGCAAATTCTTGTTTGGTTTTAGATCTGGATTAGACCTGGTTTTAGATCTGGTTTAGACCTGGTTTAGACCTGGCTTAGACCTGGTTTTAGTCCTGGTGTTAGTTCTGTTTTAGAGGCGCACAGGAGGAAGCGCGGTCCACGCAGCGTACGCGACAAGACACGGTCCACACACTCCGTACTGGAGGAGATGTGGGTGCGCGGCGTATGGGAGGAGATGCGGGGTGCGCAGCGTACCGGAGGAGATGAGGTGCGCGCGGCGTACGGGAGGAGATGCGGGGTGCGCGCTGTACCAGAGGAGATGAGGTGTGTGCGCCGTACCGGAGGAGATGAGGTGCGCGCGGCATACAGGAGGAGGTGAGGTGTGCGCGGCATATTGGAGGAGATGAGGTGTACTCTGTTATTATACATCCATGGGTGCCGCGCAGTTTTGTGTACAGTGAAGTGCAGTGGTCGTGCGGAAACTTTACCTCTACTGCAGAATCCGATTAATCATTTCAGCCCTACCTGGCAGCATCAGCCCTGCAGTCTCTCTGGAAACCACTCTGGCGGCATTCTACCATCTCACGCATGATGAAGCTCCGGATATATAGTTTCGCCATACTCTCCATCCTGCTGTATGGCTCGGAGACATGGCCCCTGAACAAGACTCTGGCTGCCAGAGTAGATGGCTTCAATAGCAGAGCTCTTCACACCATCGAAAATATCAGGTGGCCCCAGCAAATTTCCAACCAGGTGCTCTGAGCTCACACGCGCCAGCCCAGAGCATTGCGTTGCGCAGCACCCACTGGTTCGGTCATGTCCTCCGCCTTCCTGCTGACCATCCCACGAGAGCCATTCTCCAGTTTGATCCAAAGGCAGCAGGCTGGAAACGACCACGAGGCCAGCCCCGCACTCGATGGCTTGACATCATCGCGGGTGACCTCCAACAACTTGGAGTCACCCTGGAGGATGCAGAGCAGCTGGCCCAAGACCACCAGCACTGGAAAAAACTGGTTCATCTGGTAAGTAAGTAAGTCCAAGAGACGCATCTTAAAAAATCTGATCACCTATAGTTAAGAACTGGTTGGGGAGGCCAGTTCGCGGCACGGTGAAGGTTGCGGGTTCGATCCCCGGGTCGCCCGGGACTTTCTGTGTGGAGTTTGCATGTTCCTCCCCGTGTCTGGATGGGTTTCCTCCGGGTACTCTGGTTTCCCCCATCAACCCAAAACATGCCCGCACCCCTATGAACTAACATCAAGGACCATGATGTCCACCCTCCTGTGGGCTCACCACCTGCAGAGGGGTTCATGGGGGGGTCAGGTGCTATATCTCACAAAAGCTGTTGATACCGTTGATCATTTTATTTTGGAACAAAGACTCCCAGCGTGCAGATTATCTAATCATACAGTAAATTGGTTCAGAAATTATCTCTCTGGACGGTCACAAACTGTACAAGTAGATCAAACATCATCAAACAAGCTCAATACATGCAGGGGTGTGCCACAAGGATCTGTCTTGGTTCCGCTACTCTTTATTCTATATATAAACAACATAAGTCAGAATACTAGAAACGTAAATTTTCATTTCTATGCAGACAACACAGTAATGTACAGCACATCATCTACTCCATTACAAGCTCTTCAACAACTTCAGATCGCTTTTAACACTGTTCAAAACACTCTCCTAAGTCTAAAACTCACCCTAAATTCAGACAAAACTAAGTTTATGCTTTTCACAACCTCTAAAACACTCACTCCAAATCTCCCTCAAAATTGCACTTCTGAAAGTACTCCAATTGAGTTGGTGGACAGGTATAAGTATTTAGGTATTTGGATCGACAGTTCACTCTCATTCTCGTTTCACATACAACAAATAATAAAGAAACTGAGACTGAAATTAGGATTTTTCTTTCGAATTCAGGCTTCTCTTTCTTTTGAGGCCAGAAAAAGGCTTGTGGCTGCCACTTTCATGTCAGTGTTGGACTATGGTGATGTGGTCTACATGAACGCTTCAGCTCAGAGCCTGCGACCTCTGGACACAGCTTATCACAGAGCTCTAAGGTTCATCACTGGCCTCAAAGCGCTCACGCACCACTGTGTGCTGTACACTCGTGTGGGCTGGACGTCTGGCCATGCGGAGACTCAAACACTTGTACCTACTTATATACAAATGTATTCTTGGTCAGCTTCCTTCGTACTTGCAAAGGCACATAGTTCAGAAGATGCTGGTGCCTACAGCTTTCACTCAGGATCTGTTTTTATTGTCTATTCCCAGGGTTAGGTCTGAGTTTGGGAAAAAGGCTTTTCAGTTTTCTGCTCCTTGGGCCTGGAGCCTGTTACAAAATGACTTGAAATTAAAGAAGCTGGTCTCCTTAGACTCTTTTAAACATATCTTAAATAACAGGGATGTAGAATCATTAGTGTGTAACTGTTTTAATTGAACCTGCTGAAGCATTTTGACTGATCTGTGTTTTTAAATTGTGTGTATATGTTGATGTTTTTATACCTATAACTGTGGCCTCTTGGCCAGGATGCTCTTGGAAAAGAGATTTTTAATCTCAATGAGTCTTTTCCTGGTTAAATAAAGGTTAAATAAATACTAGAAAAGTGCTTTCAGTGGGTCAAATGTCATTGTTGCAGGATGAGCTGAACTGATAGCCTATTTGAATATGCAGTGTGATTGTTTTTGCACACTGCCCAAAAGACACAGAGTGTAATATACAGTGTTTCATTTTTAGTGTTTATTGATGAGAACAACATGATGCTGTACTGGGACCAGGAGAGGACCCATCACTTTCCTGGGCCCTTGTTTCAACAACAACATAATCTAGCAGGTTACTACTTGGACAAGGGACTCGGTGTGCATTCAAAGCACAGGTGAGTTAGTAATAAGCATACTTATGAAGAATTTAAAAAGTATGCACAGCATAATCCACAATATATATGCTCCAGCCAGGTATGGAAAGTAAAAATCCAGAGGCAGATGTGGGGAGCAAAAGACCTACAGCACGCCACATGGTTGTTCAAAGCTTCAAAGTCTATTACAGGAACCACCCAGTATATCTAATAGTCTAGTCTAAATAATCACTGTAAATGTATTACAATTAAGTTGACTTTTGAAAGTATCAAACTACAGGACACTGTTCATGGGAATAATAAATTTACTTCATATGATTTCTACCAAAGACACATAGCCGAACATGTGGTACATTCAGAGAAGTGCATAATAACCAGTGTACTGTGTGTGTGTGCGTGTGCGTGTGTGTGTGTGTGTTTGTGTGGCCAGTGCAAACAAGATTAGTTCTCCATCTTGCTGTTTGATCTCATCAGACCACAGTGGAGGAAATCTATATCCATGAATGAATCAAAGGAGCAGACAGGAAAAAGAAACCTCCTGGGCAGGACATTGGTCCCAGAGCCATTTTTAAATTGCCTTTGTCTGGAGTTTATCATCTTGTTGTCAAAATAAGATGCAAACTTGAAACTGTTCTCTGTAATCAATGGCTTCAGTTGTCTTTTGTGGTTCATTGTTTTCACTGTTTAGAAGGGATCAATTAAAGCCAATAGAAAACAGCAGTGTAGTATATAATTAAATGGGCTGAGTTGCCAGATACAAAAATAAAACCTTACTGCTAAATCTTTAGCAGTAAGTTAGTCAGGTCAGGTCTTAACCTGCCACAGGTACCATGTAACCCTGTGCTACCTGCCTCATGCGGGCAGATGGCGCTCATTAGCCTGGGAAGGCAGTCCATCTAAGAGAAGGATCACTCTGATTTAAAAACCACTGCTGTCTCGTGGTTTACCCAACCATGGGAGAGACTTCGGGAGTAAACCCCGAGGAAAAATCCGGCGTTGGAGTCCCTAAGGCAGTCCGTTGATGCATTCACCATCGTCCTGGCAACTCCTGCGTCGCCCTGGTGCTAGGCGTATTAGCTTCGCTTTTCCCCTGGACCACACCAGCAGCGAGGAGAGGGGGGACCTGCTACATGGGCAACAGCTAGTCCTCCATATCACATTGCCCAGGCCTGCACATGGAGAGGTCACTCCAGCGTCGCCAAGGTGACGGCACAACACGGAGGGTGGCAGTTTACCGGTGATAAGCTCTGACTCGTTTGGCGAAGAGTGTCGGGCGCCAGGGGTCACCCTCGACGGTGGGAGGAATCCATGCATTCCATTGGGCAGTTACCGCCCGCCTTAATCCGGGCAGCCCCCGGACAATTGGGTACTGCCCCGCCACAACTTGCTTGCTCCACTGGGTGCTTGGAGCTTAGGGAAACCAACAGGCAGGTTGTAAAATCCACGCACCAAGCAACAATAAGAAGAAACTTTTTCGCAAGGTTCCAGTCCTGATGGCAAGCTGGAACATGAGGACAATGTGTCCAGGATACAACAGCGATCCACAAAGCGTGACTGATCTACGCAAGACAGCTGTGATAGACAAGGAGTTGAGCCGCCTCAACATCGACTTGGCCGCCCTACAGGAGACCAGACTGCCAGATGGCGGCTTCCTGCGCGAAAGTAACTACACATTCTTCTGGCAAGGAAAGAGAGCTGACGAGGCACGCATCCACGGAGTGGGTTTTGCTGTGAGGAACTCCCTGCTGTCAACCATCGAACCACCAACAGGCAGCTCCGAGAGGCTTCTGGCCATGCGGCTGATGGCAAGCACAGGCCCAGTTACCCTCATCTGCGCCTATGCCCCAACATTGACCTCCACAGCTGACGAGAAGGACCACTTCTATGATGCACTGGACTCAGCCATCAGAACCATGCCCAACAAAGAAGGACTCTACATTCTGGGGGACTTTAATGCACGGGTGGGTGCTGACTACAAAGCCTGGCCTACCTCACTTGGGCATCATGGAGTCGGAAAGATGAATGAGAACGGACAGAGACTCCTGGAACTGTGCTCTTTCCACAAGCTGGCCATCACCAACACATTCTTCGAGAACAAGCATCGGCACAAGGTCTTGTGGCGCCACCCCAGATCCAAACACTGGCACAAGCTGGACCTCATCCTGACCAGGAGGCTGGATCTCAACAGTGTGCGCAGTACCAGGAGCTTACACAGCGCTGAGTGTGACACAGACCACGCCCTCGTCCGCACTATGGTCAGCCTTACCCCCCGCAAGCTGCACCACTCCAAGCCAAAGGGACATCCACGAATCAACGCCTGTCGAACCTCTGACCCAAACAAAGCCCAGGAGCTGCTTGGTGCCCTCAAGTCATCGCTCGCAAAGGAGTGTGAGAAACCCACTGATGCAAACAAGTGGGAGCAAGTGCGCTCTGCGCTCTACCAGGTAGGACTGGAGGTGCTGGGGAGGAAGGAGAGGAGGAACGAGGACTGGTTCGAGGCCAACTGGCAGGTTATGGAGCCGGTTGTGCAAGCCAAGCGCAAGGCACACTTAGCCTACATCAACAACCCTTGCCAAGCCACACGGGATGCACTCAAAGCCACCCGCAGCAAGTGCCAGCAAACAGCCCGCCGCTGTGCCAATGACTACTGGCTCCAGCTCAGCCAGAGGATCCAATCGGCAGCAGATACGGGCAATACAGGCAGCATGTACGCTGGCATCAAGCAGGCAACTTGCCCGAGCACCACCAAGAGCGCCCCCCTCAAGACAAAGCTGGGAGAGCCCATCACTGACCAGCGGCAGCAGATGAAGCGTTGGGTGGAGCATTACCTGGACCTCTACTCTACACAGAACACCGTGTCAGATGCAGCGCTGCCAGTGCTGGATGTGCTGGACGCTGAACCTACGGAGGAGGAGCTGAGCAAGGCCATAGACTGTCTGTCAACCGGCAAGGCTCCAGGAGAAGATGGCATCCCTCCTGAGGTCATCAAGAGTGGGAAGTATGCACTGCTGCAGGACCTGCACGAGCTGCTTTGTCTGTGCTGGATGGAGGGCTCTGTACCGAGAGACATGCGCGATGCCAAGATTGTGACCCTTTACAAAAACAAGGGTGACCGCAGTGACTGTAACAGCTACAGAGGCATCTCCTTACTCAGTATCGTCGGCAAAGTCTTTGCGAGAGTCATCTTGGCTCGGCTGCAGGTCTTGGCTGCACGCATCTACCCTGAATCACAGTGCGGATTCAGAGCCGGCAGGTCTACAATTGACATGATCTTCTCTGTGCGACAGCTCCAGGAGAAATGCCGTGAACAGAACCAGCCCCTCTACCTTGCTTTCATTGATCTGACGAAGGCTTTTGATCTTGTCAGCAGGAGTGGACTGTTCAGCATCCTGAAGAAGGTCGGCTGCCCTCCAAGACTGCTCGCCATCATTAAGTCCTTCCACGAGGACATGCAAAGCACAGTGTGCTTTAACGGAACAGTGTCTGAGCCATTCCCGATCAGCAGTGGAGTTAAGCAGGGCTGTGTGCTTGCCCCAACACTTTTCGGGATCTTCTTCTCTGCACTCCTGTCCTATGCCTTCCGTGACAATGATGATGGTGTGCACCTACACACAAGGTCTGACGGGCGCCTATTCAACCTTGCCAGACTTAGGGCGAAGACCAAGGTCCGAAGTGTCACCATCAGGGAGGCCCTCTTTGCTGACGATGCAGCCCTAGCCGCTCACACCGAACCAGCCCTGCAGCAGCTGGTGGACCGCCTGGCCCATGCTTGCAGCGAATTTGGCCTCACCATCAGCCTCAAGAAGACGGAGGTAATGGCCCAGGGTACTGACTCCCCTCCATCTGTCCACATAGGGGACTACACCCTGAACCCCATCAGCCAGTTCCAGTACCTCGGCTCAACTATCTCCTCCAACCTTTCCTTTGAGCCAGAGATTTACTTCATATAACTCTAGGATCGCCAAGGCGGCAGGAGTGATGTCCAAGCTTCAGAAGAGGGTGTGGTCCAACAGCAACCTGACCGACAACACCAAAATGCAGGTATACAGGGCCTGCGTCCTCAGCACCCTGCTCTACTCGAGCGAGGCCTGGACAACTTATGCTGCCCAGGAGAGGAGGCTCAACAGCTTTCACCTTCGCTGCCTCCGACGTATCCTCAGTATCCGGTGGCAAGACCAGATCCCCAACACAGAGGTACTTGAGCGAGCAGGACTGCCATCCATCTTCGCCCTTTTAACCCAGCGACGCCTGCGGTGGCTTGGTCACGTGCGTCGCATGGATGACGGCCGCATCCCAAAAGACCTGCTGTATGGCCAGCTGGCAGATGGAACCAGGTCTCGCGGTCGCCCCTTCCTCCGCTTCAAGGACTCATGCAAGCGCGACATGAGACACGCGGGCATTGCTGTTGATACTTGGGAGCAACTCTCTGAGGACCGTGGGGCCTGGAAATCAGCTGTCCGTGGCGGGGTTGAGCAGGCCGAGGCTGAACGCAGCACAGTGCTGAAGCGGAAGAGAACTATGCGCAAGGCAAGGTCTAGTGACCCAGCAGTTTCAGCCCACATCTGCCCAGTCTGCTCAAAGGACTGCCACTCTCGCATCGGCCTGCACAGTCACAGCAGGAGATGCATCACCAACAGTGACCCAATCTAAATGTGCAGCCATCATCTTTCGAGATGGAGTGAGGCCAGAGACTGCTAAATCTTACCGCACTGCTAATGCAATGCTAATCCACATTACCCCAAGTTTATATTATGATTGTTGTTTTTCTTTGACCACATTGCAAAATCACAATTCACTGCATTGTTTAATGTGTGTTTTGATCCACTTCTAGCTTGTTAGTTGATGTAATCCTCATCTTTGTCCAAAAGTAGTTCATGGTAGAAAAAGTCATTTAGACAATTTTCTAACTTAAAGCAGACCTATCATGCAAAGCTGACTCTTTAGGGCTTTTTAACCATTTTATAGTTGTATTTGGAGTGATTTGTACACGTTTGAGCATTCATTAATCGCTTATTGTCAAGACGCAATTTTGCCTATTAACTCCCATTTTCACTGTCACTGGCATACGTCCTCTGCTCTGTACTTACTTCATTCTTAAATTTTATTTTCTTAATTGCTGATATGCATAGGATTCAGCAATGTTGCATAGTAATTTTGTAAAAAAAAAAAAAAAAATCGGCTACTTGTTAGTGTGACGTGCAGTTATCCATAGGAGGGGCTCTTTGTTCTGATGACTTTTGCACCGACATCTGCTCCCATTGAGCCTTAGTTTTCTAATGCAGAACTGAATTAATTAATTAATCATTGCATTTATATAGCGTCTTTCAAGACACCCAAAGCGCTTTACAGTTCATTGTTCATCCACTCCATACTCGGTGGTGGTAAGCTACTATTGTAGCCACAGCTGCTCTGGGACAAACTGACAGACGCGAGGCTGCCAATCTGTGCCATTGGCCCCTTCGACCACCACCACCATCACTCACACACACACCACTTTCATACTTGGCAATGTAGGTGAAGTGCCTAAGGACACAACTCCCATCCAAGTACTAACCAGGCCTGGCTTTGCAGACTTGTTTATTTTATTATGATCCATGAGTGTCATAATAACTATAGATCAAACACAAGCACAGTATGTCTTCTTTAACATGAATATCTCATGGAAAGTATAGCTCAGTTGTACATAGTTATTCTGATTTTGACTATAACTCACTGTAACCATGTTTTATAAATGTTGTGTTTCGTTTTTTGTTTTTTCAGAGCGCTCATCTGGCCATGATCGACACACTGATGATGGCATACACAGTGGAGACTGTGAGTGTGGACAAAGTCATGTCCTGTGTCCATCAGTATTCTTCCCCAGAGTCTGAGGAGGACACACCGTACGACACCGAGGACACTGTTACAACCTGGATCAACAAGGTACACAAGGCTGTTTTATGAACTGGAATCAACTGGTGTATTTGAAGTCTACATTTGATTAGAGCGAGGTCAGTGTTTTCCATCAGTTTTGTTCAGACTATGGTGGCACAAATATTTTCTATATTAATAATTTTGATTAAAACTTTTTTAACTGCATAACCCTACATTTAGCATTTGTTTTGTCTCTAACACATGTAACAGATGTAATTAGTACTGCATATACCAGTAAGTAACATTTTGACATGTTCAAATGTAGTTTTATTGCACCAACATCCCCCTGAAGCATATCATAAATCTAAAAAAAAGCTCTTTATTGTTAAGTGTGCATGTTGTCATAGAGGAAATGCTGACTGCTCTCCATACAAAGCCTGTGAGCCCAGTCTGTTTACATTCCTTTGGTGGGAACCTCTGCTGTCACACTCACTGCACACCACTAACACACTCCAGCAAAGGCTCCCAGCTATGTGGTGGATAGACCCTACCGGCCAGACATATGGTGTTCTGTTGTGTCCTCTTTGAAATGGAAAATGAAACACTGAAATACAAAGACTCATATATTCATGCAACTACACTGTCTTGTTAGTAGTGAAATTTTAAACAAGATTTAGATGAGGAGAAAGCTGAATACCTGATAGAAATTTCGAAAGTACAAAATGTAGGAATTAGCATATAGATAGTATAATGATGTTTTTAAAAAAGTCTTATTTGAATGTTCATCTGTCATGTTTTTTTTGTTTTTTTTTTCAGGTAAACAAGTATCTGAAAGACATTTTAATCCAGGAGCAGAAAATGAGAGAATCTCAAAACTCAGATCCAGCTGGAGCTCCTCAGGTAAATCATGTTTATGTAATTATATAAGTCATGTATTATTTTTAAGTCCCACTGTCATTCCCTATCAATTATTTTGTCAGGCAGTCGGCCATGTAATCCCAGATAACAAAAGCCATGTTATTGTTTCAATATCTGACAAAGAATAATTTCCGTTTTAGTGAATGAGATCAAGAGACACACCAAGCGACATGCTTAACATCACTTCATATTAAGATCCAGATCTTCTTTATCCACCATGATGACTTTACAAGCTCCTCATGTGCCTTAACTAATAGTTCATAGCTTAACAGTCTAATTAAACCAGCAGGCGTATAGTGCAGGGTCAGTGCAGTCTGTAGTTTACTGTGTTACATAACCAAGTTTGCTCTGGGCAGTTCTAATGTCATATGACTACTGTGTTCAAAGTGTGCATGTGCAGGCAGATATAGCAATGCCATTTACAGGAGGCAGCTGGAGTGAACTCTGCTGAATTATTCACTGGTCTGGACCAAAGGTAGTAGTGCTTTGGTGATGCAATGCAGAATACTGTATTGCTTTAAAGTGACTTTCTTTATTTACATAAAATCATACTGCCAGGCCTATAAGGTATGAATACTGTGTGATATTATAGCATTGTGTCACTAAGAACCACAGTTTGCAATGTAATTCTGGATTAGGCAGCAAAACACCCCTCCACCCCTCAAAATTATTCTCAGATATTTAAATCAAAAGCTGTAATATAAAGTAATTTTAAATCATGAAAATCAAATCAATAATATACAACTGTTGAATGATAACAAAAAGAAGGAAAGTTTAAGAATGATGCATGATTGAAAGAATAAAAGAGGAACGGGAAATTATAGGTAAAATAAAATACTTAAGCGTAAGAGTATTGTATTATGGACATATGAAATAGAATTAAGAAAACATGCACAATGCTTTATCACAGTTAATTATAAATGTAATTTTGTGCACACTTGGCCACTCAAACAATAAAAAGAAAATTAACAAAAAAGGCAAATCCTCCAATAAAGTTGCCCCAAAGAAATTTAACTCAGGATCTGGAGATGGGTCCTTGGGCATTATTCCAATCTCTCCTGAGGATGGATCAAATGCAGATAAAACCTTCACGCTATCCTTGTTACAGAAACTTGTTATAAAGATTTCTAGAATATTTTTACGTTTCTTTGTAGAGGATTCCATACAATAACGCTTTGTTGTTGAAAGGAAAGACACGGCGTATCACCTGATATCATCTTACCTGTCATCTGATTGTATTATTATTATTATTGCCAAAATGTGGCACTGAAACTGTCTGTAGATCCACTCATGTGTTCAGCTGTAGGATAAGTTAAAGTGTTGAAAAACAAAATGTTGATCTGAACAGCTATTCATCAGAAACATCACTTGCTTCCTCACATGGCCAGAGCTTCATAAACAGCATTACACATTATTATGTAACAGAAATATTACTTTTCATATTTATCTGTAATTAACACTATCCCTTTGCTTTCTACGTGGTGGATAGTCTATGAGTACAGGGGTTATATTGTTGGTTGTTCACAGTCCACTGCATTTATTAGAACAAGGCCAGTATCTACTAGGTCACTTTATTGATTAGTTAGATATTGATAAGTCATTAGTCACCAACATAAAGGGGAAGAGGTGAAGGCAAAAGAAGTGAAGTTTTGGAACATACCACTAACCACTAAGCCTGTCACGATAACAAACTCTGAAGTGTGATATATTGTGACAGAGAAATATAATGATAAACAATAATACTGAATCTACTTTATGCCATTCACACAAAGCAAGATAATCCCGGTGAACATTTTTTAAAATATCCCTGATCATTAAAAGGCCTGAGCTGCAGAAGGAACCAATAATTAGCCACAGAAGTCACTTATTCAACCCTCTTCAGCTCTAATAGTATCATGTTACAACTAAAACAACAAAATTCTCCCTGTTATTGCAAAGACTTTGTACACCTGATAATTGTTGAGCTCAAAAATGATTGTTCCAGTTTCCATATATTGAGCAATAAGTTGATATAGTAAATATTGTGACAGACCTTATAACTGCTTAGGATTCTACAATTGTGCATTTTCATTCTTCTTTCATTTTCACATGCATACAGAAAGACTGAATCATTGTGTTATTACTGATGTACGACTGGACATCAATGTCAACAAAGTCACTGAAGCTGTAATATGACTTAGAGCTGACTTCTGTATTTCAGCCTTTTTATAAATCCTCATGCACACATCTCCCCTCCTCTTCCTCTGTCTTCAGTCCGACTGCAGTGTGAGTCATGCATGCAGCCTGTGTGTCACTCAGATATCTCCCAGAACAACAGCACTTAGACACTACCACGGGTCAACCTTCTGTTTTTAGCAAATAAAAATGTGCTTCAAAACAGCAGTAAGGGGGAGCTGCCGCAAGGGCCAAACCAGGACAAAGAGGAAAGGCTAATCCTATAAGAAAACGCTGAGCCGCAGATTTCCTGGCCATGTCTGGAAGAGGGGAATGAAGAACATAGCTTTGTATACTGCATGTTCATCTCTAAACTGCTAGACTTGCACACTGCATCACCAGAACTGGTACAGCAAATCAGAATAAGTATTAGTAATTTAAGAGGGATTTGTTCAGAGACAGAGCTGCAATTAAAAGATAAAATTGTGTTATGTGATGAGAAAAGGGGCTTTGGTTAATAGTTTTATCTTATCTGGATACATTTTGATTTAAACAAAGGCACAAAGTCGCACAAGTAGACTGAAAAAAGAATCTCTGAATAGCTAAATCTAAAATAATCAGAGTAACCACCCTACATATACTGTGTACTCATCATCACAGTATCGTATCATATCTTCACAATGGTTTTCAATCACTGCTGGTTTTAATGGTGCACTGTGTAAATGTTTGGCTGGGAGTGTGTGACGTGCTTGTTTCTATGGATCTGTCATTCCTCTGCTTGGAATGTTCCACAATATGACGTTAAACAGATCTACCTTGCATCTATTCAATAACAGCAGGTTTTATTGCTCAAAAATACCCAGAAAAACAGGCATTTTGACTGTGAGCAGCGATGCCTCTCCACAGGTCTAACTAGTAACCTGACCAGGTTTGGTTTCCATGATAATAGAAAGGTTTAATGCCATACTGTGAAACATTTCAGACAAAGCAATAACATCTCCATGGAGAAAAGCAATGGGACCTTCCAAAAGAAAGAAAGAAAGAAATGCACCTGTAATGCAAGCATGTATTTGTCATTGTTACCTACATTACTTTACTTTCAAATAGGCAAGTTATGTTTTGCTTTTTACTAGTGCTAGTTAGATTATCCCAGGCTTTTCGAGCAGTCATGGATTTATAATAGAAAAGATCAGCACAAAGTTTTATTCTCATATTTCTCACAAGCCGCTTCCTTGCCTTTGAAGTCAAATTTTACCGTAGAATTTTGTCTGACACATTTGGGGCTTTGGTAACTTTTGGTAGAGAGGGAATTTCACAGTGGGAAACCTTTTTTTCCCTCAATCAGCTTACAAAATTGACATTTGTGCCTCCTAATGCAGCGTGATTGTCTTAACTTTGGAGCCTGAAAAGAGCAGAAACTTTTGGGTTTTTCTTCAGCTGCAACATAGACATTTTCAAAACACTTTAAAGGCGCATTGTGAAACTTTTCTGCTGGCAGGTCCATCAAATACTTTATGGAGACCAAACCAGATCAAGTTGCAGTTCAGATTTGTGGAGAGGCAACCTCGCTCACAGTCAGAATGATTGTTCTTCTCTTTATTTTTGAGCTATTAAACCAGGTGTAATTGCATAAATGTAAGGTAGAGCTGTTTAATGCTATACTGCTGACAGAGCAATGACATCCTTCCAAGCAGGTGCCCAACCAAAAACGTGGAATAGTGCACTTTTAAATAATAACTCTTCACTGCCACTTTACCTCAGTCCTGTGTCCTGTGTCTCTGTTGCTGCCCTGTCTTGTTCCACCAATTGCATTCCAAACTAATCTTGCACAAATGTTGTCTTTCTTCTTTTGCTTTGCATTTGCAGTCTCCAACCAAGTGGTACATGAAGCTTGTGCCTGTAAGTCTACTAATAAACGCTTTGCTGTTTTTTCTATGTGACCATATTAACCACCATCTACCTTTGTGCTTACCCTATGATCTGCTATATAAAACAGAGAGAAATATGTTTTGTATTAGTAGTTTGTAGCTGTATAAGACATTCCTTTCTTGCCATATCACAAAGAGGTGACCAATTCCATTTCAATCTATGTAAAGAAGATATCAAATAAAATATGAAAATGTGTTGTTTTGCCCCTTTCTTCTCCCAGGCTCGCTACAGGAAAGAGCAGAGCGGCTCACAGCCAGTTCCCTGGATCCCTCCTGTGGACAACCTGCTCAAGGACAGCTCTGATGGCTCAGCTCTGGCCTCTCTGCTGCACTTCTACTGCCCTCAGCTGCTGCCATTGGAGGGTGAGCATTAGCAGAGTTATACTGTTACTAATACTTTACTCTATGAGCCTTATAATATCAAATAGAACTCAGGGAATGGGTGGGTAATATTGACAAAAAGAAGATTTTTTTCACCATTATTACAGTGGTGATGGTTGTAAGCATATAAAGTGATGAAATATTACCTTTACTCTTGTTTGGAGGTCACACTGCAAGTTTCTGTTCTGAGTATAGACAGTACACTCAATATTCAAATTTTGCAAATCTCCAACACAGAAATTGCAATATTACAATTTTGACCCATATTGTTTTATATTTTAATATCCATCCAAACAAATTTCATACACAAAATAGTTACAGTCAAAGATAAAGAGAGAAGAGTCACACCTATAAGTGTCCTTCACTGACGCTTACTTTCTTTGCCTCTACAGTTATCTCCCTGAAAGAGAACATGACACTGGCTGATAAACTCTATAACCTGCAGCTCATCCAGGACTTTTGCAAAGACAACTTAAACAGCTGCTGCCACTTCAGCCTTGAAGACATGCTGTACGCCTCCTCCACCATCAAGGTACACTGTTACTGTAACCTCACTTAAGTTTGGTCCAATAGACCGTAAAATGGTCATTACAGCATAGCAGATAATGTAATATCCTACAAGAATCTAAATAGTGTGTTTGCATAGTGTACAGAGTAGTTATTGAATACTGGTTGGAAAGATTATAATTACTATAGCCTTACAACTAAAAGTAAGTCAACAAGCTGTTGAACATGTAACAATAACATAACTTCTTGACTGCAGTTTGACTTGTGTCTTGTTTTTAAATCATGTACAGTTGTACTCAGCTATAAAAATAGAATATACAACTGTGGTTTAGGATACAGCAAATGAGAATACAAGATGTTGCAGAGTGCTCAGAGAGAGGCTGAAACTGGAGAAATGAGCTTCTCTGGAGCCCACTGTGGTGACACATGCAGCGGAAAATTCCATTCAACCCTCGGATCTGACCACACACTGGGGACAATTACACAGTTCTGCTAGTTTGGTTTTTCCCTAATTTCTTGTTGCACTTTCCCTTCCTCAGATGAGATTTCACATTCTTTGTCTATTTTTTGACTTGGAATCTGACCATTTTATTCTTATCTTGTAGATCCATCATTTTCCACCATCTTTTCTTTCTAGTGGTAGTGGGTAGCCTATTGCAGTAGTTGTGGACCTCCAGTGACGTAGACCTTTGATGTTGGGATGTATGGCTACAGTTATATAGCAGACAGAGTAATAACATCTCCACAGAAAAAAAAAGTTTGATGGGCTCTCCACCAGAGAAGTTACACAATGCCCCTTTAATCCAGTTTATAAGGAACCACAGAAGCCATGGAGTAAATTAGCTTGAGATTTTGTAACAAATTGTTTAATTTGTCTTTTCACAGCTGCAGTTTACTAGTACTTTCCTATATAAACATTTATTGCATGAGCCTACTGTATGTGATTTTGTGAGTGCACTTTGGGTCAGATACATGATCTAATCATAAAGGTAGTTATAAGAAGTTTTGAAAGCTTTCCCAGCACCACACCTTGCCCACTTTTAGTCCAATTATAATTGCACAAGAGATGTGTTTAGTTGACCAAAAATGCCTTTAGTCAATTACAGCCAAAAGTAACAGGACTGGCTCATACGCACAAACAGAAATACACTGTAGATACATTTGCTAAGGCCAGTTCTTGTGTAGAGAAGCGGAGTGCCCAGAGAGAGCAATTCACAAGTATGTCGCCCTCTATTGGGATTGGGAGAAAGCTTTGGTAAACAAACCTACAATTTCTTGCTCAGAGTCTAGAGATAGGAGCTAATTATCAATCTGCCAAGTGACTTAAAAAGACGGCAACACAGCCAGCTTTCTAATTAGCACAGCAGCACATTAAATTAGTGTTCCAGAGGTGCAGTTTCTAAGTACCTCTGTGTGTGTGTGAAAGCTAATACGAAACTGGTGATCTTGAGTGAGCTAATTTATAGCATCAAAGCAAACCAGTAGGAATAGTATTTTAACCTAGAATACAGGTCACATTTGACTAAACTTCCATGATTTCAAAATGTGCTGTTGGTAGTTTTTGAAATGCAGAGGATTTTTCTGCTGACAAAAAATAAGTTAAAGCTAAAAATGCCATATGACAGGCAAGCAAACGGATACACTCCTATCTTTACCATAGTAACATTCTGTATCTAACCACTGACGGACATTTTACATCGATTTAACAGCTTTTGAGTTGTTGTGCTGACACCGTTGTCTTCAGGGATAATAAAATTCCTTGTGGGGAGAGTTATGGCCGCTCAGCAGTGCAGGCAGAACAGCGGACCGACTCAATCGTTTAATTTCAGTAACCTTGACCCACTTTCATACGGGCACACCCTGAAAAGCTGTGTGCCATGGCGGAGACACTAATGGAAAAACCTTATTATAGAGACTGCAGCAAAACAGGCACAGTGACAGTAATGTGTGAGGTGTTCATACATAACAAGAGCTCCGCCAGCGGGGCAAAATACGCCCGTACTTTCCTAGGTGAGACGGTTGTCGAGTTAGAGCGCGGACAAGAAATTGTCCACAGACAGATGGACAGACAGACGGACGGACGGACGGACAGCGCCATACCATAATACGTCCCGTCTTACAACGGGCGTATAAAAATTAAAAAAACACAAATATTTACATGTGTTATAATCTTCTGTGTAAACAACAATACAAAATTCTAAGTTGAATTGCGCTCATTAGCATATAGAATTGTGTCATCATGGTTCCCTGACATGACAGCAAAGCTTTGAGGAGAGGATTCTGGAATGAACTCACTTCACTCAGACACAGCAAACAGGAAAGCAGCATTTTCACTAGCTCTCCACAACTTCTCAGCTTTTACGAATTACCAAGCCAAACGAAGCTTCAACTACCTGTTCTACTCGGATACGTGGTAAGTAGTTGTTGTAACCATAATAAAATACACAAATACAGTATACCTTATATATATATCGGCGCATGCCCCACATGTTTTGCCTCTTCATGAAGACAAAGCTTCAAAGACTTCAAAGCTTTGAAATGTCCACAGACAGACAGACGGACGGACGGACAGCGCCATACCATAATATGTCCCGTCTTACAACGGGCGTATAAAAATGGTACATGGTCACATTTTCAAGCTTCAAAGACTTCAAAGCTTTGAAGTTTTGTCTTCATGAAGAGGCAAAACATGTGGGGCATGCGCCGATATATATATAAGGTATACTGTATTTGTGTATTTTATTGTATATTTTTGTATCGATCCATGCTGTAGGTCAGTGGTATCAATTTTATGTGACTTCAGGTTTTTTCACACTTGTTATTATTATATTGGTAGTGAACTGCCTTATTGTGCTTACCGGTATGTGCCATAGAACGCCAGTATTGGAATCTTCCAAACCAACAATTCATCTTTAACTAGGTTTGACAAATTCTAACTTAATTCTATATACAATAATTCAAAGTACGGGCGTATTTTGCCCGGCTGGCGGAGCTCTTGTAAAATATATTATTAGTATATTTTAACGATCTGTTTTGAAAATGTAGGGCTAACTGAGAATAAGTTAGAATTTGTCAAACCTAGTTAAAGATGAATTGTTGGTGCAGTTTGGAAGTTTGACATTCTTAGGTGAGACGGTTGTGGAGTTAGAGCGCGGACAAGAAATTGTCCACGGACAGACGGACAGACGGACAGACAGACGGACAGATAATCAATAGGGAAATCTGGCTCTTGCAGTAGGAGTATGAGTATGACATCATCACATTCTAGAATCGGAATTCCACCAATCAGATTGCAGCAACAGAACTTAAAGACACTACAAAGCTTTAATGTGTCAAAGCTCAAAGAAGCAGAGAATGTGGGTTGTTCTCAAAGCTTTGAAGTGTCCACAGACGGACGGACAGACGGACAGACGGACGGACAGCGCCATACCATAATACGTCCCGTGTTACAACGGGCGTATAAAAAATGGAATGGAAACGAAGAGACAAAGAAGTGTAATGGATCAATTAGTTAATAGGAAAACACTTTAGCTACTAGATAGATATATATAGAGAGAGAGATATAGATAGACAGATAGAGAAATGCTTTATTTATCCCAAAGTAAATTCATTTTTGGCTCTACAATGTGGCAGTGTTTTTATAATCAAATTTCAAACCCGATAATAAGGAAAAGGCTTGATACTGATTTCGATTGTGTTGATTAAAAACATCCCAGCTTTTTATACAATAGAATTTAACTTTCATCACAAAATAAGATTAGCTCACTGTGCCTGAATTAGAATCACTTTTAACAATTCTTTAATATTATTGGAAGATTTAATACATTACATTGCATTTTTGTGTAATTTTTATTAGTGCAGGTACATGTTCAAATGAGTATCTAGTTTTGATACTAGTTTCAGTATCTGTTAATATCTGGTTATTCTGGTGATTCATTTGCCAAACCTATGTGATAGTGATGAGACAAAATGCACTCACACTCTCCATTCTATAAATCACAACATGCATTTGGTCGAAGCTGTTCTCTCCTAAAGAACATTAGGCTGTAGTAAATCATGGCAACGCACATCCATTTACCCTTCATTTAATTAATACACACATCTAAATTACTATCTGTGGATCCAGGGGAGGGAAATGAGATTCACTTTTATGGTGTACAAGCACAAGCTGTTTCCTGAGCAGCTTTTCAGCCTGGGCTCCCAGATTATAAGCACAAGTGATTTTTATAGTAGTTCTCAATAAATTGTCTGAACCTTAAGCATAATTTGATGTGTCCTGAATAGATTGGATATAACAGATTCTGACTCATAATAGGAATAATACCTTATGTCAGTTTTAGAGCTATTCAATTTAACAATTTTAGATTCAGTCATTTCTAAACCACTATGAAAGGCTTAGGTATTTTTAATCGAAGGTCTACAGCCAATCATCCGTCAGTAAAATCGTGTGGTTTGGAGTTCAGACTTTGGATTAAGAAATCAGGCTGTTTGTGTTGAATGGCAGTGATGAAGTATGTGTTGTTTATGTTAAGGATAATAATATTAAAAGCCATTTCTTTGTTTTTAGGAAGACAAAATAAAAACATTGAAAACTACAATTTATTTTTTGTCATATCAGCCAGCAAACTGGGTTGTCTTTCAAAACACTTGGCAAAGGTTTAAAGGAGAGGATTGTGATGTCTGTTGGACTTAGATCAACCCTGTAGCCAATAATGTCTGACATTAATGTCTCCTCCTCCTCCTCCTCGCCTGACTCTTCCTCGTCCTCCTCGCCCGGGCTCCCCTCCTCGCCCGGCTCCTTCCCCACCTGGGTAGCTGTGGCCATACCGAACTGGCCCACGGGCCTGGACATCTATAGCCTGTCCGTCCATGGGAGTGGATCCCTCCTTCACTGTAGTTCTCCCTGAGGTTTCTTTTTTTTCCCAGGACCCTGGGATTTTTGGAGTTTTTCCTTGCTGAGAAGGAGGGTCTAAGGACAGGGGATGACTGGACGATGTTTCATTTGCTGCCTTACATGAATGTTGTTTATTCCTGTTTTGATATGTCTGTGTATGTTTTACTCATCCATATCTTGGAACACCCTTAGAGGCAACTGTTGTTGCGATTTTGGGTGCTACAAAATAAATTGAATTGAATTGAATTGAATAATGCTCTCTCGGTGTATGGGCTAGTCCTGCACTTAGCCACATGTAATAAATTATAAGTAATATGGTGTTGCACTTGAATATATATGTACTTTGTTAAATATTTAAATGTATTGGTTGATTTAAGGTACTCACCTGCCAAGTGCGTACATTTAACCCACATATGCTGGCAGGAGTGGGGGTTTTCTACCATTTGTCCGGAGTGGATTATCTTTTCACACCCACTCCCCCTCAATCCACTCAACCCTGAGCTGCGGACCATTAATCACCAATCAGGTTCCAGGTCTAGTTTCATCCTAACAGGGAGAGGATGAAATATGCAAGCACCAACTGAATATCTGGCAACGCAGCAGACCTGGCAACACACGTGGCAGGAGTCAGTGTGCTGGTGCAGTGACTGTTACAGATGGAGTGTGTGACAATGCTTCGTGTTACATTAAGATAACCTTGCCACATGGTCAGTCAGTAATCTCCACAGTGGCAGAGAGAAGGCAGGTTGTGTTAAAGCTCTCTTCATTGGTTGGATGGACTTTAGGAGGTTAGTCTTTAATGTTTACTCTTATCCTCATCTTATATTGTATTTAAATTTGTTATCCAATCACAGTTGTTTTCATTACTCTAAATATCTTAAAAAGCATGCATTCTTACTTCAACTAGGCTCATCACTCCACAGATCTGACTTGCAACATAGTGGCATCATATGCTTGTCTCCATAAAGATGGATCAATTGTTCACTGTACATTGAAATATTTAAAGCAGTAACATCTCCATGGAGAGAAGCATGTGGCACATGCTTCAGCAGAAAAGTGTTGTGGTATAACTTTAACTTGATTGTGGCAAAAGTCACAGTTACTATGAGCTGTATCATCCATTTTTTCAAGCTAGTGTCGATTTGAACGTGAAGCTGCTGCACAGACACAAGCAGAGGACATAAATATTTAATTGTGCTATAAAATTCAAAAGGTGCTGCAGTAAGGGCAATTGTAAAACGCCATAATCGTTATTAATCGTTTCTGTCTTAAATGGTACTTATTATGGGATGTAGTCAGCATGTTACAGATATCATTTTGATGTAGGGGGCACATCCTGGGATGAGCTCAGAAGAACAGATTTTTGCTGATGGAGTGATTCAGGTGTGTTTGGAGCTGAGCCATGCAGCATTGCCTTTGTCTGGAAACAGTGTAGACGGGAGGGGGGGTGTTCCCTCAAGGTCGCTCCCAATCTGCTGTGCTCATTTTGCACGTGTACCGGATTTGTGGGCTTGCTCTTATTATTTTCCAGCAAATGTACATATAGCAAGCAACTGATGTTACTTTGTTAAGATTAATATGTCGTAATAGTTTGTGAAAGAGGGGCATGAAGTGCAGTAAATTAAAGTCTGATTAACATTCAAATTTGATCCCAGCATGGTGTAGCTCTAGCTTGCAGGTGTTCAAAATGTATGTATGCTTGCCAATTTTATGCAGTGGAAAACACCATGTATTTCTGTGCAAGTGTGCAATGATTTAGTAGTTAACCTCCTACTGTATTTTGACCTGCTTTTTACATGACCTGGCTCTGCAGTACAGTTCTCTGCTTCAGTTTGCCTGCCCCATTTTATTTATACAAAATAGCATGAATAGTTAACCTCAGTTCTCTAATGCAGGGTAATGCCTTAATCACTTGACTACTATCGCCATAAGTTTGGCCATTACCAAATGTTATGTAAAGCTAATGTGTTTATCTAGCCGGTGGAAAGATAGGGCATGTTAGGACAGATGCCATTGAAAATCACATTAACTGGAAATGCTATAACCTGTTTATATATGCAAGGCATATTCTTTTCTTCAGTGAATTGTAGGTTTGCATTTGTAATGTGGAGAATTATCAACTATGTTACACCCACTGTTTCATAAAATACATGAGAACAGAGCCCTCTGCTGGACAGAAGCATACCGTGACCACTTTCTGTGTTGTTTGAGGTATTCTTAATATTGTAGGTATCAAGTAATAATAATGTTTTTTGTACTTTTTTCAACAGAACAACTACCTGGTGTTCATGGCAGAGCTATTTTGGTGGTTCGAAGTTGTTAAGCCATCTTTTGTGCAGCCAAGGAGTCTGGAAAGCAATGGCACAGGTTTGTTCTCTTTAAATGCATTGATAGTGCTAGTCGGGAAAATTATTATTAATTTTCTGAAACTTTCTTGTGAATTTAGAGCCATCATCATTGTTAAAAGATGTGCCAGTAGTTCCTATTTCTAAGGCGACAAAAAGGAGCTTCATGGAAAGACCTCCCAGCCCAGAAAGACCAAGGTAACTCCTATTTGATTAGTATGGCCATAGTAATATACTGTAACAATCCTAACTAACTCTGTTCCCTCTGACTGTACAGTTTACCACTTCGACCTCAACCGCGAAACTCAGGTGAGATAAAATTACAGTTAACAAAATGTACTGTAGTTGCAAATATTAACAATAATGTAATACATATTTTGTCTGATTCTCTAGGAGAGATCAAGAGGTCTACCTCAATGTCTTTTGTTGATGGAAACCTTGGCACTTGGCCCAAAGAGAAAAGGTTTGTAATATGACCTATTTCCTTGTTGCTCATGTCTGAAATACAATTTTGCTTTCATCATGCTAAAAACATTTGATTGTCATTTTTCCAGGTCAGGGCCTTATGGGGTGTCTTTTGATATCCCTTTTGACAAAGAAGACTCGTCCCCTGCTCCTCACCTCTCAACCCGAGGCATGGTGCGGTCTATCAGCACTGATGATGGCTCTGGTTTTAAAGTACACAGCCTTCCTCAGGGGATGAAACGTAACTTGTCATTCCAGCCAGTAAACGGGCAGAGTATTGGCATTGAGGAGGAGGGTTGCCCCGACAGTCTTTGCAGCACGGAGCAGGGAAGACCAGCTTTTCCAAATGGTCATGGCAAAGTAATGGGAAAAGCCCCTTCAATGGAGGACGCCCTGCAGTTAACCCAGAGCCCTAACAGACCCCCAGTGGAAGGGATCAACAGTGGATTCTTTTTGCACAGTCCGGATCGTGGAACTGCATTTGGAAGCTTGGAGCCAGTTTCAGAGTCAGATTCCAAAACCACGGATACTGCGGAGGTGGACACTGGTATTCACATCCATACAGAAGATATGTTAGATGAAGACTCCTCTTTGAAGGATTGCTCTATGAATATGGACCTTGACATGGACACTCCCAGTCCAAGTCCGAGCAATCAGAGCAAGTCTCCCTCAGGGGTGAAGATGACGAGTTTTGCAGAGCAGAAGATGAAGAAGGTCACCCCAACTGCACCAGATTCAGGCCGGGGCAGTAGCAGTTCTATAAAGACCCCACCGGAGGGCTCAGAATTTGGGTTGCCATTATCTGTCTCCTGGGCTCCAACTCCTGAGCACAGCCCTGTCCATCAACACCAAACCATTCTTTCCCCCATCACAAAAACATCCCCCTCCCCTGTTCAGCTCCCACCCAATGACCCCGCTCAGGTTATGGCCACAGAGATGGTCCAGCTGAGGATTCGTCTAGAGGACAAACGTAAAGCGATTGAAGCACAGAAGAAGAAAGTAGAAGCTGCTTTCACTAGACATCGCCAAAAGATGGGTCACTCTGCGTTCCTCAATGTCATGAAGAGGAAGGGAGATGGGGCTGCTAGCTCCGAAGAGGAATCAGGAAAGACAGCAAGTCCCACTCTCAAATTTGGGAGAAGCAAAACAGACACGCCTGATGGAGCAGAGCAAAGCAGTACAAGCTCATGTTGGACCAAGTCACCTGGTTCTGGTGAGGAAGGGGTCCAGAGCCATCCACAGATCACGGAAGTAGACTTTACAGAATACACTCGATCTATTGAAAAACTCAACCATTCATTGGCATTCCTCCAGTCTGAGATGCAACGACTGTCCCAACAGCAGGAAATAATCATGGCCATGAGGGGGCAGCAGCAGGCCTGGGTCATACCTCAGTCTCACACAACCCCCCCAAAATACAAAAGCAGTGGAGCCGTCACACGATCTTCTGGTCCCTCTTCGCCTGTAGACTCCCCGCGGTTCACACACCGATCACCCACCAGCATCAAGCGCAAATCTGCCTCTTTCCACTCCCGTAATCCACGCACAGCTCGCCCCAACGAACTCAAACTAGCCCCCTACAACCGCGTGCTAACTGCCCCTCAGTCTGTAGACAGCATCCCCAGGCTACGGCGCTTTTCTCCTTGCCAGCCCCTTGCGAGTTCCTTTGTGTACATGGGAGAGAAGCCAGTCTCTGCCACTGCAAAGATGTCAGAGAAAACTAAAGAAATGGAGTCAATTCTTACTCGAGGGAAGGTGCATAGTGGTAGAAGTGCTGCTAAGTCGCTTCCTACATCCCCTAACAAAATGAACATTAGAGAGTTAGATCTAATTCATGAAGCTATTAATTATACTTCCAGTGATGTTGAGACAGAGTTGGAGAATTCAAAGCCCGTTCTGGAGTCCACATTGTCTGAAGTTCTTTCTCATCCGGTTGTGGAAAGTTTCACTATGTCACCTGCAGAATTACCCCCAGAGCTGGACCTCTCAGCCCAAGTAAAGAGTAACCTTATTGAGGTGCCTCTGTCGGTTGTGAAGTCACTAGAGGATCTCGCCCTAGAAGATGCCCTAGATATTCAGCCTGGTTCTGGGGACAGCCTGGATGAGGATCAGAAGACATGTCGCGGATTTTTCTTTAAGGTACTTTGTGTTTTTAGTGAATATTTCCAAATCTTTAATTTATAGGTTACTGTAATGAACGACTAAGGGCTCATTTGAAAGAATCACTTTATATTGAAAGAAACACAAACATTTGATTTGGAGAGATCTTGGTATTAATTACACTTATATACTATGTGAGCTTTAAGAGCTAAAACATCTTTAAAAGCTGACTGAGCTGAGTATCTTATCTATATTTACTATAATCAGACCCCTTGCTTAATGCAGTCTGAGGTCTGCATTGATGTAGGTCATGAAACTGGGGCTACAGTGAATAATTCAAGTATAGCTGTACAGATGTTGTTTCATTAAAGAAAGAAAGCTTGGATACACAACTGGATCAAAGAAGAAATCAAAAATTATAATATTTCAGATTAGACATGACCAGTGGTTTACTAAAATTAAAAGCCAAGCTAAAATGTTATATTGAGTTTAAAATGTAAATATTGTAGTTATCCCAATATTAAATATCAGTAGGAATTACAGACACTTTGTTTGTCCTATGCAATGCAGGAGGATGGGAAGGCTGAGGAGAACATGGCCCAGAAGAGAGCAGCTCTAATGGAGAAAAGGATGAGACGAGAAAAAGAAAGTCAGCAGAGAAAGATGCAACTGGAGGCTGAGCTGGAGCAGAAGAAGGAGGAAGCACGGTGTGTGCAAATTTTCACTCCAAAATATTTTACACTGACATACAATGTCAATTTGGCAAAAGTGTATGTTGTTTTATATTTACCTTTATTTCTGGTTAGGAAAATTACCTTTTATAAACAAAATACAGTGCACAAAAATACAAAACAATACAAGAAAATCTACTTACCAACTGAGCCATAGAGCAGTAAATAGACTTTAAAACTTATTTAGTTTTGTTATGCATGTTGTTCTAACTAGAAATGGCCTAAAACTCTGTCTTTAACCAAAAAAAATCAATTTTTGCACTTGACCAGACCCTAATCCAATCATGACGCTGATCCAGAAGAATATGAAAATTTAAATGTATCTTCCATCCATCCATCCATCTTCTCCCGCTTAATCCGGCTGGGTCGCGGGGGCAGCTTGCTGCCCAATCCTCATAGCACCTGACCCCCCCTATGAACCCCTCTGCAGGTGGTGAGCCCACAGGAGGGTAAATGTATCTTACTGTTGTCTATTTTATGTATAGTATCAAAGCAGAGGAGGAGCGCATCAGGAAGGAGGAGGACAAGGCCAGGAAGGAGTTCATAAAACAGGAGTATTTGAGGAGGAAGCAGCTGAAGCTCATGGAGGACATGGAGACGCTCATCAAACCCCGCACACAGAGACGGGGAAGGCCAAAGTCTATCCACCGGGACAGTTTGGAGTCCCCCAAAACACCTGTCAGAGCTGCCACAGGTAACCACTGAAACAAGACAGTATCAAAAAAAAGCTAATGCGTAACTTGTTCACCCATTCAGTAATACTTTATCTAAAAATAACCTTTTATCTCTTATATGTGTAATGGATTTTATATTGCATGTTAACAGCAATGTCTCCTTTCAGTGTGCAGCTTGTCATTGGCTTCTCTCAATCAAGTGGATGACAGTGAAAAGAGAGTGCCAAGGTAAGTTCTTTGAAAAGTAATTACACAAAATGATCATTCCAAAACTTGTCTTGCTTTTACAATATTATTCTTGATACTGAAGTATGGGCTGTGTTGTGGTCTGCTCTGGTCTTTTTAACAGTACAACATATCTGTTATTTTCTCAAAGCCAGTTTCTATATTTTTTAAACTCTAAAGTCTAACTTTTCTTCTGTATTGTCACCTATTACTTTATCCTCTATACCTGACACTTGTCAGAAGTGCCAGTTTAGCCTCTGTCAGTCTCTTCTACTTTCTGCGTTCTCCTAAAAGGAGACGAAGGAGGTTAGTTTGTTCTTATGAATATAAGCTAAACGTATGGCTTGCTTCTTGCACAGATATCAATTTCTGCTGTTTTATTAGGGGTTCATGTGCCTTTAATAAAATGTTTTTTTTAATTATTATTATTATTATTATTATTATTATTATTATTATTATTTCATATACTTCAACACCCTCCACTAATCATTTCTCACCGAATAACTTCCTACCCTTATATTATGCAGTAGTGCTATTTTAACTCAAGTGTATGTTCTTATTACTAAGGTACCTTCACCTGCTTGTTTCACAGTGAGATTAGAAATAACAATTGTAGTTTTACCTTTTTATTTATTAATTTACTAATTGCTTCATCTCTGCACCCAATGCTTGTAAGCTTTGCTATTTGCCACCTGCAAGAACCACAAAAAACCTTTTTGTATTCCACTTGGGGGGAAGCCACTTTTATGCTTTTATACTGGTGGGATTTTCTTTGTTTTCAAAAGCAAATCAATAATGATATCTTGAATGTTTTGTCATGTAGGCCAGATTCAGCTGATGGCTTCCTGTCTCCAAGTCGCTCCAGCAGCAGGAATGGAGAGAAAGACTGGGAAAACGCATCCACGACCTCCTCTGTCACATCCAACACAGAGTATACAGGTATGATTCCAGGTTAGGCTTTTTATTTCAGAGAACCATCATTTTGTGAAAGTGAATTCTGATTTGCAAATATCTAAAGAATATTCTAGATATTAAACCTTATTCATAATTTAAGAGGAACAAAAATGGGTTAGCTCTCCAAATAACTGGAGAGGTTACTATGACAACACTCTCACTCACCTATTTTTTTAATCATTTAATCTCTTTTTTACAGGTCCAAGGTTGTACAAGGAGCCCAGTGCCAAATCTAACAAACACATCATCCAAAACGCCTTGGCCCATTGCTGTTTGGCTGGAAAGGTCAATGAAGCCCAGAAGAATAAGATCTTAGAGGTACCACATTACCTTCCTCCTTTTTGTTGTTTATTAAATTATAAATGAAAAATACTATGGTTGATTATATTAAAGGTCCTACCTTACACAAAATGGATTCTTGTGAGCTTGAAGCTGTGTTATAAAGTTGTTACTGCCTCAAAAACATACCTGGAGTTGTGTTTTGTTTCATTCACACTTGTTTGACTTTATTATTAGGCTGTCTCCATCTCCAAAGCTCAAAATGCTTTGTTCTACCAGGTACCAGATACTTTTTACCTTTTGTTCAGTAGAGATTGTAATTCCAGGGCTAAAATCGTCCAAATGATTCTAGTAAAGGTGAATGGAGTTTGAAAGCACAGTGGAACATTTCCTAAATATTGTGTGATTTGTGTGTTAAACATATGTGAATGAAATAAAACACAAGGTATGTTATGGATGAGGAAACAACATTGTAACATAGACCAGAAAATAGTAACATGGGCCCTTTAATTAATGATGCACATTCATTATTAAATTTGTTATATCTAATAAACCAAATCTGATTCTGTTTCAGGAAATGGAGAAATCAGGGGCCAATAACTTCCTGGTTCTGTTTCGAGATGGTGGATGCCAGTTCCGGTCTCTGTACATCTACTGCCCTGAGACCGAGGAGATCAACAAACTGGCAGGCATAGGCCCCAAAAGTGTCTCTCGTAAGATGATTGACGGGCTCTACAAATATAACTCTGACAAGAAGCAGTTCAGTCAGATACCAGCTAAAACCATGTCAGCTAGTGTGGATGCTGTGACTATTCACGGTCACCTGTGGCAAACCAAGAAGCCAGCCACTCCCAAAAAGGTTGTACCGCCACAGAGCTAATGCCAAACTTCTCACTCTGTCAAAAAGAAGAGCATTTGCACTTCACTGTATATATCCATAAAGATTCAAACACCTGCAATGCCAATTTAATGAATGCATTTATGTTTATTTATGTTCTTACATCAATGCTACATACTCGTCCTTGTTAGGTCTATGGACTGGATTAAAATATAGATCTGGCAGGACTCCTGAAAACTGGAATGTATGTCACCAATGTTGAGACTCTTTTCTCTGTGTGTACATTGTTTTTGATGGTTATGAAGTGTCTATTTTACAATGTGCCAAACTTCAGGAGACAGTATGAATGACGGGTTATTTTCTTCAATACATCAAGCACTGAATGTTTTAAGTCTTGTACAGAATAATACATTTTTGTGTAAGCCTTCTGTTTATTTTGTTTGTGGGATCGCACTAAATAGTTTTATTATATGAATGGAAAATAGTTTCTCAGTAAAAGAGTTGTATAATAAGGTATGGAAAACTACATAGGGCCAAAAATGTGTTGCATACAGCTAGCATTAGCCTCACACAACATGTGTGTCCAGCTCAAAGCGTAGCGGTTTCAGCTTTTTACACAAGCCTTTTCAGGACTTTTTACAGAAATGCTGGGTAATATTCAAAACAAAGCCTGATAAAGCTATAATGTATTTTCTTTATTATTTATGACTGAGTGTAAACTATTATCATACTAAATGTTGGTTTTCCTGTCATACATAGTGTGTATGACTGTAGACTTTCTTAAGGTTTCTGGTCTGGCTGTATAGGGGTGTTTTCCTTGTTCTGAAGTGGTACAAAGAACCAGTGTGATATGTTGATGCAGGTTTGTAAACAGTGTTATTTTTAATGCTGTCAGTATTATGTCTGCAAGAAGTTAAACATTACGGTACAATCACAGCGACATTATTCTGTGAAATGGTAAAGACTGAAATGTCAGTTAAATGCAAATGTGTCAGTCAGGACTGACAGGTCCTGTATGTATGGATACTTTTGACCATATTTATTCAATAAAGGGTATGTGGTTCTATAATATTTATTTGCACTTGCAGTGTTGAATACTGTAATTAAAGAGGTTCACAGATTTGTCACAGCAGTTAGTGTCTGCTGCTAGTCTCAATAAGAATGGGCCATTAACCAGGCATCTGTGAATTTGCAACTATTTACACAAAAACAGTGCCAAAAAGACAGAAACATCCAAAAGTATATTTTGCAAATGTATTGGCTGAATAAAATCTCTAAATCCTTAAAAATCACATATTTTTAATTCCCAATTTTAAACATACTGCTAAGAATGTTATTCTTATTGGCTAGTTTATGGCCTCGCACTATACACTTCTGACTACCCATAGTGGTAAATTGCAAATGAATTGAACACAAACAGTAGTTTGATAAGGAGGAAATGAACTTGATCAAACAGAATGAGCCTGCCGTGTGGGCGGGACCTGAAAACACCACGGCCTGTGATTGGTGGTTTTGAGCTGCGTCCGCATGGCAACCACAGCTGTGTACAAGGGCAAAAATCAGACCTGTGCTGGCCCTGTGCTTTGATGCCCACTGAGATGGATTCTACTTTGTAAATGCACATAAAACAACCTTTTATGGTGGGAGCTTGAGTTGAAAGGCCCGGGGACACGTGAATGCGGCTGGTGCAGACTGACAGGTAAAGCCTTGGCATGTTCTCTGCTGGTGGCGTGTTGCTGTGAGCTGCAGGGCGCTGCTGCTGCTGTAGCCTGGTGGTAAAACGTCATTTACATCTGCACTGAAACAGTAGCCAGGTTATAGCATTGTGACTGTTCATTCGGCGTCACTGCACCAAAGATTGATGTGCGTAAAAACGAGGGTTGAGCAGTGAAGTAAACAAGGTGCGTAACATTTCCAAATTGCGCTGAGTTTGTGTTTTTGGGCCGCAGACTCGCTGAACATCCAGTACCAGAGGTGAGGCTAGTGTTGGAGGTGCAGGGAGGAACAGGGCAGCGACACCAGGGGGGCAAACACTTAGGCTCAATGCTCATACAGATTTTGCTCTGCCCAGACAAAGACATAGTGCATAATTTATAATGAATAGCACTATGCCTGCACTACTAGGATTGAGTCCTCTAAATACACAAAAACTATAAACTAGATGGATGTCAATGGTGAAATGTAATGCCTATCAAGGTGCCTCCACTGATCTTATAATTGATTTAGAGTGAATGCATTGGTATTTACTTAATTAGCATTGATTTGTACACACAGTGCCCAGATACTCATCACCACAGCACTTTACTTGAAACAGCCTAATAATAATAATACAGGAGAAGTATTTGTACACAAAACAGGTCTCATGTCATGTGGCTCTTAATCCTTGCTTGCTTGCTGAGATGTTATTTCTAATGTCATGCAGATGTCAGTAGGTTACAGTGTAAAGCATGTACTTATTTGTAATCTACTCCAACAATAACAGCTTTCTCTCAAACATTGTTAAATGACTGATGGTCTTCTCCTTCTGTTTTCTAGTCAGTTCTAGGTTGTAAACTTGGACTCCTGGAATCATGACAGCCGAGGAAATCATCAATATTAAAGAGGCCGAGGTCATCAAACTCATCCTGGACTTTCTGAACTCCAGGAGGCTGCACATCAGTATGTTGGCCCTGGAGAAGGAGAGTGGCGTCATCAATGGACTCTATTCAGATGATATGCTTTTCCTCCGGTATGACATGACAACATTATTATCCATCCATCCATCCATCTTCTCCCGCTTAATCCGGCTGGATCGCGGGGGCAGCGTGCTGCCCAATACTCATAGCACCTGACCCCCCCTATGAACCCCTCTGCAGGTGGTGAGCCCACAGGAGGGAACATTATTATTATTATTATTATTATTATTATTATTATTAGTATTAGTATTAGTATTAGTATTAGTATTAGTATTAGTATTAGTATTATTGAGGACACAAGAAATACACAATATAAATATATACTAGCATTGTATATTATTGACAGGAAACAATATTACATAAATATAGAGAGATACATTGAAGGAATATTATAATCTCTATTCCCTTACAGTATACAGACTTCAGGACTGACTAAAGCATAAATAATAGCAGAGTTTACAAGTGCAGACATAAAACTGTACTGCAGATGTCAAAGTGCAGCAGAACACAAGTGTACACCAAAGTTTTATTTTGGGTTTACATTTAATTCTTCTAATATCTTGATAACTTTTAGGGAATAACTTAATGTCTGCAGAACCTTTCTAAACTTGACTTTTTTCCCCTTTATCAGGCAGCTGATTTTAGATGGCCAGTGGGATGAGGTTATGCAGTTTATCCAACCTCTAGAATTAATGGAGAAATTTGACAAGAAACGGTGAAGTATTCAAATGAAATCTACTTTAATCTTGCCTTTTGGCATCACTTGAGTTTTGATGTTTTTTTTTATTGTGTGTTTTACAGGTTTCGGTATATAATTTACAAACAGAAGTTTTTGGAAGCGTTGTGTGTAAATAATGCCATGTCTGCTGCAGACGATCCCCTTAATGTACGTATACATATTTATAATACTTAACATTTTTGACTAGATTCAGACAACATGATAATAGCAAAGATGGATATCGGATGGAAAAAATGACATAATAATTTATATTAATATTTGAAACAATGTCAAATAGACCAAAATAAAATACATTTTCATCTCTTAAGGATGTGACCATATAAAATTTCTGTTTAACAGTTATTGTGAGAAGAAAGATCACAGTTTATGTAATCATGCACAATGATTGACAAAAGAACCAAAGGACAGTGAAATCCTTAATCCCCTTTCATTCACACTGTCTAATAGATAACCATTTATCTGCTATGTAACCAGTTTTATGAAATCAAATTTCCTGAATGATACCGTAAAGTTACATCACATTACATTTTGGTTGATTTTTTTTGAGTGTCTTGTGACTTACTTTTTGCTTTTAAAATGGTCACAAATTATTATTTTAAAGTTTTTGCAAGAGTAATCTTGATATCCCTCCCATGTCCCAGAAACGTAAGCCTTTATGGACGTTTGTAACATGCTCCACACGATACAGAATATTTACACTGATTTGATTGTGCAGCTGGAGCTCACCATGCAGGAGGCAGTGAAGTGTCTGAACAGTCTGGAGGAGTTCTGTCCCACTAAAGAAGATTACAGTAAACTGTGCCTGCTGCTGACCCTCCCTCGCCTCACCCACCATGCTGAGTTCAAAGAGTGGAACCCCAGCACAGCCCGGGTGCACTGCTTCGAGGAGGCCTGTACCATGGTGGCCGAGTTCATTCCCGCAGACAGAAAACTGAGTGAGGCCGGATTTAGGGCCAGTGGGAACAGGCTATTCCAGCTGCTTATCAAAGGCATCCTCTACGAATGCTGTGTGGAGTTTTGTCAGGTGAAAGATTTATATTCTAAGTCTACATGAATAGGTTTCATATTTACATGTATGTAACATAATAGTGGCCGGTGTTTCTACATTTTAAGTATTTCACAGACGTCAGCTGAAACTTCCCTGCAAGAGATACCACTATTCACTCGCACAGTCAGTTAAGTTTAAGAAAATGCAAGAAGCAAAAAATATTGTTTTGACAAATTATTGCTGTCATTAGACTATGAAGGAGAACATTTACCTTCCTCCCTTCCATTTAGAAGGAGAAAACTGCATCTTGTTGGGCTACTCCATCTTTCTCCAAGTTTCCAACAGGGTCCGTTGCTAATTAGACCCAAGCACTAAATTGCACAAAAGAAATACTGAAATGTTACAACTACGGTACATTTTCAAATAAGTAACATATATTTATTTTATATTGTTTAGAGTAAAGCTACAGGTGAGAAGATCAGAGAGGGGGAGGTGCTTCTTGGAGTGGACTTACTTTGTGGAAATGGCTGCGATGAGTTGGATCTGTCACTCCTGTCCTGGCTCCAGAACCTCTCGTCGAGTGTCTTTACTTGTGCGTTTGAACAGAAGACGCTGAATATTCACGTGGATAAACTGATGAAACCCTGTAAGGCTGGCCACGCGGACCTCCTCACTCCCCTCATGAATCGCCTGTCCCCCTGTCCCACCTCACCCTTCCACCACAGAACCCATTCAGCAGATACCTACATGTCCAGGTCCCTCAACCCCGCTCTGGACGGCCTGTCACATGGTCTTGCAGCGCAGGATAAGAGAGGCATGGAGGTCAATGCAAAGGCAGCTCTGAGTCGGAGCTTAGTCGAAAACCACTTCCATCAGCAGGAGGATTCACCTGAACGGTAATGGAAATTTTTTGTTTTATAATAGTTAGTTATAATAGTAAATAGTTTTTACATGAATGAATAGTGTGCTCAGTGGACTTCTCACACCTTTTCCCCAATGTATTTTTTATACACAAATAGCTAGCAAATAAACTGAATTATACAAAACTGATATGGCAAAGTAAACTTTTTTATTTATCATGCTGCATATTTCATGGTGCAGCAATATAAAGGTAGTAGAAATCATGTCACAAAGATTACAGATGGCATTTTTAAAATCTCCCAATAATGTCTATGACTTCTCTCAATGTGTAGACTCTGGTGCCACCTGCTGGATGAATGCATGTAAATATTTGACTATACAATGAAATAAATTATGTTAGCAGACAAATCTGCACAATATTTTTTTGGCTTATCAAAATGTCAAATTAAGTTTTAATAATTGTGTGCACCAAATATGCATTATGTGCAGGCTCTGGTGCCACCTACTGAATGAATGTGTGTAAATATTTGACTAAATAAAATACTGAACATACTATAATAATACAATAACCTATGTACTGAAATCACCTATGTTAGGATTACGATTGGGAACTTTTTTGTTGTTGTTTTATCCAAATGTCAAATTATATTTAACTTCTTTGAACTTAATTTCATCTTATTTTATCTAGCTGACTGTTGTTTGAGTGCAACATTTTATAGCTTCCTTCTTCTTGCAGGAAACTTCCACAGGGCCTTGATGGTCCCAACCCAGTGCGCACTCCTCTGACCCCGGGCAAAGACGGCGGGCCGCCATGCAGCACAGAATTAAATGAGGTAATAAAAAGCTGAATTATAAATTATGAGCTGTAAATCAGTAGCAGTGAGTTCTCATGGTTTAACTGATTTACTCTTTGGTTAGCCAAGATCAATGGGTTTCATAGCCTTTTAGTCAAATGCTAAAACCTATAACTTAGCTTCTCTGTCTATCTGGCCAAAGTCAATGTAAAATTTCCATTGTGCATTCACGGTTGGGGGTCAGAGCATCACGTAGCATCTAAACCCCTAAAGTACCTCATCTCCATACCCCTGCTGTCCCATAAATCCTGTGCAATTCTCCAAACCCGTCCCGAATGGCGCCTGTGCCTCGCTGCCCCCTGCCCCAATAAAGGGAGGAGGAGGTCATGGACGTAGCAGGATGGTAATCTGGTTTGATGTGTACCTTGTCACCGCCAAGATGGCCGACTGCTCTCATCATCGCTCACCTTTATGTGTTGTCATCGCCATCTAAAGGAGCAAAGTTTTGAGACTAGATTGTTTTGTGTATGAGCTGAGATGAGAGCCTGTATATAATAGCCCTACTGAATATGATGGGGTCCTTGAGAAGTTTTTTATAGACTGCATGATGGGGAATTAGACCTTGGGAGTTAGTTGGTGAGCGGCAATAGCAACTGCTGCCAAATGAGGCTACAAGGCCTTGGATGGTATAATTCTTTTAAAAACAGATTATAATGTTTTTAATCTCTCTTTTTCTGCAGCGCAGAGGCTCCACTGAACAGATACAAGAATACTATCGTCAGCGGCATCGTGTGCAGCAACATCTGGAGCAAAAACAGCAGCAGAGGCAACTGTACCAACAGATGCTCTTGGAGGGAGGGGTCAAACCACAAAATGGGACTCAAAACAACCTCACAGAAACTTTCCTCAACAGGTGCACATTTAAAAAAAAAAAAAACATCTTATAACTGTGTTCCCTCATCATTAACTTACTCAAAGTTGCTGTATTCAAGCAGTAATCCTGTATCATATCTGATGTTTGAATGCTGAGGTTTACCTACCTCTATCCCCGCCCTCTTCTCTGTACTTACTTCAGAATTGGGGTCATACATATACAGTTTAGAAATTTTGGGTGTTTTTCAACAATAAAAAGGCTCATATTATATACTTGGAAAAAAATACCTGGAGTTGTGTTTTGTTTCATTCACACGTTTGAGTAATTCTGCATTATTAGTCTGTCTACATATGTGTTGAAGAACTAAATATGCGGGGTATTTGTGTTAAACATGTGAATGAAACAAATACAACTCCAAGTATGTTTGTGATGAGGAAACAACATTATAACTAATAAAAAATGAGCATAATATGGGCCGTTTAATAAACTGGATTCTGTTCTTGTGTAGATCTATTCAGAAGTTGGAGGAGATGAACGTGGGACTTGAGCACAGGGGAGAGGAGGTGATAGGGCCATTGGGGCCACAGTGTAATGGACTGGAAGGGAATGGCAGCACGCCAAGCCCCGGGACCACCCACAACCACCACACACCTGACACTGCGCCGCCGAAAGAGAATACCGGAGGGATGAGCAGTAGCACCCCCTTGAGGACAGGAGGAGGCCACACAATGCCCTGCCTCAGCGAGTCTCCTGTTCCCATCAGTCACAGGTATAATGCATCTTAATACATTGTCATAGTTGATACTGATTTATCTTCACAGTTTAAAAGTCCATTTTAATTCTTTCATTAAAGGTGCAGTATATTTTCTGGTAGAGGGCACTTCACCTCCTTGTCTTCATGTAGATTTTATTGCTTTGTCTAGACTATTCCTAAGAATGGCATTAGCTCCATGTGCTTGTATTACCAAATCAAATACCTTGAAAAAACATTCTTTCTATAAGAGCCAGGTCTTATCTGTAATCTGACCTCGTGTCACCTGCATGTCTTGAAGAGAGTAAATACTGTAAGATTAATGCTTTATTGTAGAACATTCTAGGCAAGGCAATCTCTATGGACACAAGCAAGTGTCAGACTATCCATCTGAAAAGTTACATAGTGCCTCTTTGATTTGCCATGGTTTTACAAACATACATATTTTACCTCTAACTCAATGTTGGTATTAACAGTGCTGAAAAGGTCCGGACCCAGGATCAATCTGGTAGCTTAGCAACTCGCCACATGCCCCAAGAGGTATGTGTTTCAACAGTATCATCTCAACACCTTCACAACTTCCTCTGCACCTGTCAGTAATATGCTATTGTTTTCCACACAGCAAGGACGGACCAAAGCCCAGTTTGTCAGACTGACCCAGCTGGAGGACACTCAGGCTCTGCGTGCAGTGGCCTTTAATCCCTCAGGGTCTCTGTATGCTGTGGGTTCCAACTCAAAGACACTAAGAGTCTGTGCTTACCCCGAAACAATGTCGGCAAGGTATTAGTGAATGGAACAGGTCCATGATTTTTCTAAATGATCAGAACTTTATTGGGTTTTATGCAATGACAGTTAATGCGCGGTTGTGACAAATAGGTAAGGAAACATAGCAGAATAGCAAACTAGAATTAAATAATGAAGCAAGAAGATTGTAAACAAAATTCACAAAATAATTTGTCTCACAATCAAAGCACTTTCATCTCAAGAAAAATGCATAAATCTGTTTGACTGCTACACTGTTGAGATAGTGTAGATGACTCTCCATTTTATCAGTATGTTTAAAAGAGATGTTCAAAAGCAAGACCAATGGGTCAAAGATTTTTATTTGGTGATTTCTGTGATTTGTTTATGAGCAAGGTACTGTCTGTCGTCTTTTGTAACAGTTCGGGTGTAATCAAGCAGGCAGTGGTGCGCTTCCGGAGAAATAAACACCACAAAGGCTCCATCTACTGTGTGGCATGGAGTCACTGCGGACAGCTGTTGGCCACTGGTTCAAATGATAAATATGTGAAAGTTTTGCCTTTTAATCCTGACAACTGCAATGCAACAGGTCTTTAATTTAGTTTTCTTCTCATAGTCTCAACTGTTTAGGGAACTTTTCACATGTTTTTCTGTCACTGTTTACATTATATTTTTCAGGACCAGACTTGGAGTTCAGCATGCACGATGGTACCATTAGGGACCTGGCGTTTATGGAGGGGCCGGAGAGTGGGGGGTCCATCCTGATCAGTGCCGGAGCTGGAGATTGCAACATCTACACTACTGACTGTCAGAGGGGACAGGGTCTACACGCACTTAGCGGACATACTGGTACAAACAGTTCGTACTTGGTCTATCTACATGCAACTAAGAAGCAATTATGATTATCAGCAATTGGAAAATTAATAGAGATAAAAATATGCACTTTCTTTTAATAGAAAACCCATCAGAACTGTATTTTCAGGTCATATTCTGACTCTGTACACATGGGGAGGCTGGATGATTGCCTCTGGTTCCCAAGACAAGACTGTTCGATTTTGGGATCTACGGGTGCCCAGCTGTGTCCGTGTAATTGGCACAACACTACATGGCACAGGTAAATCAAATGATGAAAAGAGCTCTCTTTCAAAATATAATGTCTGTTTGAAGTGGAGCTGTGTTTTTTTTGGTTATCTTATAACCCACCTCTAGTGAGTCCATCCTGCTGTGTCCTCAGGCAAGACACCTCATCCACATTGCCTGTGTGAACGTGGTATGTGCGTGACTCAGATTTCCTTTGTACAGATTAACAGTCAACTTGGCGTGACAGTCATGTTTCTATCAGTCATACAGAGGGAAAATCTGACTTCAAAAGTTTACCACAAACTGTGGGAGCACATGAATATTGATCAGACGGCTATGATCCTTTCAGAAGCTTGAGAATTCGAACTAAAAGATCCAAGACATTCTAATATTTTTTTTTTCATCCATGGCATTCAGAATGATGGAAACTAACTAGAAGCTGAAACCCACAAATTAATAGTTAATGTTTCGTCATTTCATCCTTAGAAGAGACATGTTAATTGTAGATTTTCATTCCTCTGTTGCAGGAAGTGCAGTTGCTTCTGTAGCGGTGGACCCCAGCGGGCGGCTGTTGGCCACTGGGCAGGAGGACAGCACCTGTATGCTGTACGACATTAAAGGGGGCCGCATAGTGCAGACGTATCGGCCCCACACCAGTGATGTCCGCTCTGTGCGCTTCTCACCAGGAGCACATCATCTTCTGACAGGCTCCTATGACAACAAAATCATCATCAGTGACCTTCAAGGTACATTTATTTATGATTTATTTATTTATTTATTTGAAAAGGGAAATTCCACATTAATCAACATCAAACAATCTAAATGTGCCTGAATTAAATGATTTGAGCAAATTTTCAGCACAAGAATAGTAGATCCCTGTGTGTGATGTATTTCATAATTTGTTTAGATGATATTATTGGCATCTTTTTCTAGTTTGTTGTGTAAAATTATATTTTACATTTTTTTATTGTCAGAAACACTTGTCATGTATTTGATGTATTGTATTTGAAATATTCAGTTAAGGTTTTATATTTATTGATGCATAAAATTGTGGCATGTCACTACTCATGCTCTGTTTAAACTTAGTTATCTTATGCTGAATGTTTGTCTGGGATTTTTCAACAATAAATAGTAGTACACTTTTGGCACTACCAGGTAAAACTCTGCTTAAATGATGCTGATTATTTTTAATACACAATTGTGGATAGTTATAAATATATGACTAAAACAATTGTGGTCATGTGACTATGACCAAAAAAGAAAAGCTTTAGCCAAGCAAAGCTTAAATTCTGAGTAACACAGGTGTGGTTTAAGACTTGTAAAGTCAGACATGATCTCTTCATAAGAAAAGCACTGAGCTGTGTCCCATCAGAAACACACATGGGTGGTGCAGCACACATATGAATGTAATATTTCATAGATGTTATATCCTATGCTAATTGCTGACGTTAATTCTATTTTATATTTGTCTTTTCTTCTACTTTCTGTGGCCCTCTGCCTGTAGGAGACTTAACCAAGCCGCTCCCTCAGACCCTGGCCGGGGAGCATTGGGATAAAGTGATCCAGTGTCGGTGGCACCCTCATGACAGGACCTTCCTCTCTTCGTCGGCAGACCGCACGGCTGTCCTCTGGGCACCACAGTCTCCCTGACCTCCCACCTGAACATGTTACACACATTCGGCTGTCGGGTGTGTTTTTGTTGACTTGGGTGTATGTGTGCAAACAAGTTCACTTTTACTGTTCAAATATGCATAGGGGAAGTAAATGATTTCCTTGTCGTGACTTTGGCATTAAGAAAAAAATCCAGTGATTGCTCTAGAAAGAACTTGGCTCATTTGTAATGTTTACTTCATGCCGGTGCAGAACATGTTCAGTGACATTGAAGCTTATGTAGAGAATTATTTAATTTTTAGCTTTTAAATGGTTGACGTGTTAGAGCTAAATAATTTGCTATAATGTTACATGCTGTGCCTTTTTATAATTAGCTTTATTAAGCACTTTATCACAAAATCTGTATTTATTTTTCTATCACTTGCGCACTCTTGTTTTTACCTCATAATTACAGTATTATTGAAAATTCCTTGATAAATTACCTAAATAAATACCATCAAATAATGTTGTTTAGTAACTTTTTTTTTAATTCCTGTGAGTTAAGAAGGGTGGAGACTCTGAAAACCTTTTTTAGTCCATAGTTGTTTTGCCTGGAATGTACCCAACTATTGCATTAACTTTAAAACAGTAATAATAAAGACATGTAGGTGATGGACCCTCCGCCAGAAAACTTTATAGCACTTTATAATTATATGGATATTTGCATAAAAATGAAATTTTTTGTGTCCACTGTCCTGCATGATTTGCGTTGAAGATGTGCAAGATTAAGGCATGTCTATATTCCTGTAATTCTGACACACTAAAAGCACAACCAAAATCAATATTTGATTGTAGTTTGATGGACTGCTATGTTTTTCTCTGCTAATGTTACACTTTAATGAATGCAAAGCAGCTAGCAATGACCAAATCTGGTTTCATCATTTTTTGTTTCCAGTGGCCTAATGCTGTCATCCTCTGGCTCACATTGTGGTACAATAGTTACAGTAATGAAGTTGATTTGCATCTCTGGGTTCCTCCTGTACACTTTGAAGTAACACAATGTCCAAAGAAATAAAGAAAAACCAAGCACAAAGATGTTCATTTCTATGGTCTCCCTTTTTATTTGCAAATAGTGTTATTGTAATTATTTTAACTATTTTGAGTGAAAAGGAACAGTAGCCAATGGCCACTGAAAACGAACAATCTGTTCAGGCTGGAAAGGAGGCAGGTTGTGTTCAAATTTATGATCTATCTGGAACCTGATTATTTGTTAAAGATTAACCCCACAAACTTGTCATAATACTGTTAAGGTAATCATGCGTTTGTGATATGATATCATGAGGTCACATGAACACAATCAATATATGTGTTTCAGCTTCCTGTTTCATGGTACATTTTTGAGGGTTGACCATTGAAAAGATTTAATATTTAGTTTTGAATTGTTAATCGCTATGGCAAAAGGCCTAACTACAGAAAGTCACTGTAAAGCCATCTTTATTCATTAACACCAAAGTTACTGAAACGTATCAAGAAGCCCTCGGTTACAGAAAGTCCATTTACTGACTAGACTCCAGTGGCGGTAGAAGCCAGTGTTCCTTAATTCTTTGGACCTGTCTCAAAAAAGTATGTGTTCTTGACCATTTAAGAGAGAGTCACTCAAATACTCTCATAAATGTCCACATGAGAAAAGTTAATAAATTGAATATCTGCTCATAACTATTGAATCAGCGTTATTGTTGTAAATTAAGTTGAAGTTGCAGAGCTGTGCACACTGCCCTGGATCATTCACTCTTTTGTGAGGCTGCACACAATGGGATTCAGTGGTGCAGGGTTGTAAAGAGCACACGGGTCCAGAGACAGCCAGCGTTCGGACAGACACCTAACTATATTACGGTATTCATCTAAACCTATAACTGCTGTGATTGTTTGAAGTTTGCATAGTTGCTAAGAGAAAAATAGGAAAACAAATATTAATATCACTACAAACCTATTTTAGTGCAAATTACTTAAGCGATTTGAACTGTGTGGATGCAATACTTTTCTATGAATCTGATTTTCAAATTTGGCATTGGTGTTCATTTGTAGAAACTGTTGAGTGACAGAAAACCACAGTGCTGACACTTCAGTTGTTGTGCAGTGGGACATGGGTTGGCTGTGTAGAGAGGGGGACTTATAGCCAAACAAAAGACAGCACCGCTACATAGGCAATCTCATTGTTTTACAGTCAATTTGGCATTGTTCAACATCACAGCAGTACAGTGGACTAATGCTTTATCACTATTCTACATCTGTAGCTCAAAAATGTGTGAAAAACATAGTTTAACAGCTGATCAAAGTGTAAGCCATAACCATAATCACAATGCTACAAAATTTTTAATGCTATATAGGCTATAGTGAGTCTGTAAGCTCTAAATCGATCAGGTTGGGTCCACTGGTGGTTTTCAGAGTCTAAAATGTGATAATTTCACACTCCCCAGATCAGGAGCCAGATTTTCCTATTGATTACATTGTTCTTTGCCATGTAATATCTAAAATGTAAAGTCACAAATTTTGGATCTGATTATTAGACCCAAGAACTCACTATATTGCAACAAAATCTGAATTTTAGCAATATACATTTTATCTGCCCCCTATCTGTATATTATTGCTCTACAGAATGTTGTGACATCATCTAAAACCCAGCAATAGAAAAAGAGAGTTGATTTCTGTCAACTGGGCAAAAGTTAGAGTGTTTCTTTGACACATATGACACATATGTCTGTGTGTATGTTTTGCTCATCCAAATCTTGGAACGCCCTTGGAACGCCCTTTGAGGCAACTGTTGTTGCGATTTTGGGCGCTACAAAAGTAAATTGAATTGAATTGAATTGACAGTGACATGGAAGCATGCTAATACAAGTCTATTAGCCTATTATGAATGCAATTTAAGAATGTTAAAAAAAAGTATTAATAAAAAAAAAAAGATATCCTAATTTAAGTGTAAAAAAAGAAAAAAGAAAATCACAACAGAACAACCAATAATTTTTCTCCCTGTTTAGTAGCTGAGGCCGGTGTCCCTCAGCCTGTGCATGATGCTCTACACATTAGCAGGAGGAGGCACTATCTGTGGTGTGGCCGCCCTGGTGCTTCTCATTGTCACCACAGCTACAGATTTCTGGATGCAGTACCGATACTCCGGCAGCTGGGCCCATCAGGGGCTGTGGAGGTTCTGTATCAACCATAAGTGCCATGGCCACACCATTACTGTAGGTGAGTGTCACTTTTTAGGGTATTACTTTATAATAACTTAATTAAAGCATGAACAAAGAAGAAGAGAAGTTTATAATATATAGACTGTTTTTTTTGTTTGTTTTGTTTTGTTTTTATCAAGAATGATCCGGGATCCCAGGTTTAAGGAGTTAGGGTTAGGGACTTACTATAAGCCTAAGTCTAGTAGTAGCTAATTAAGGGGTTATGGGGTATTGATTAAGTGATTACTAAGTCTGAATCATTCTTAGTAACTCCAAATATAGTGACCAGGGCATTAAATGAATAGTTACTCAGCCTGGTTAATAAATGGTTCACTATAACTCCTTATTCATTATTTAAGTATTTGTTTCTGCTTTATTATTATACAGTGTATTCAGGAGAAAAAATGTTTGGCAAGTTTTTCTGATTTAACCAGTATTATCTTTGCTCATAGCCTTCTGGGACGCCACCAGGGCCTTCATGCTGCTGGCAGTGCTGAGCTGTTTGGCTGGAGTGGTGCTTGGTCTGACTGCTTTCACCAACGGGACCAAGAACAGGAGGGTCCGCACTGGTGGGATCGCCCTTATTCTGTCAGGTGGGCCCAAAACAGTCACATTCTGTGGTCTTTATGCCACTGTAAACAAAAGACATAATTCAGTTATTCACATGGGTGTCAGCTATTTCAGGCCAATTTGTATGTAAATTGATGTAAATTACCAGAGGAAAATGTCTTCACACCTTCAGCATATATAATACAATTGGAATATGTTGACACTGACAGTAAAATACCTCATTTGCTTACCCTAAATTGTCACCTGGTCCCTAGATTTTAATTCATTTCATCCCTTAATCTTAATTTCTTTAAAATAATCTGAAAACCAGTGATTTCTCATTTCTTATGCCTCTAACTTGCTGTGTTGCTTTGACAGCATTCCTGGCACTTCTGGCTTTGGCCATCTACACTGGGGTCACGGTCACCTTCTTTGGAAAGCGTTTCTTAAACTGGAGGTTTTCATGGTCCTACATTATCGGTTGGATAGCTATTAGTTTAGCTTTTGTGGCTGGTAATCACTTTTTTCCTAACGTTTAATTAAAAAATGTTTAAATAGACCCAATAGTAAACTTCAAGTCCATACTTCCTCCTCAGGAGTATTTCAACTGTGTGCTTACCGAAGAACCACTTTGGAGCCTGCTCCTTCAAATGTCATCGAGAGCTGAAGACTGACCCATCGGTGTCCAAGCTGCCTCCAGTGGCAATGAGAAAGGCACTTAAAGATGCACACTATATTTAATAATAAATTTAATTTGCAAATCAGTCCGAATACATCAGGTAGTTTTTTGTAATGCCTTGTGTCCTTTTAGACAGCTCCCTCTAGTGGAAACAAAGCACTAAGTGGGTTTTTGACATTTAAAATGTCAATGTTAAATACATCACTGATGATGTGTTCAGGTGCATCTCCAGAAGATGCATTTGAGAACTCAACAGAATCTTAGTTTACGTAAGTTTGGACTTAACCTTGTGAATGAGAAATGGCATCATAATAAACTTCACTAGGCACTTGAGCAATAGGTAACAAAATGTTCAGTCAATTATTCAAACAACCAAAATACTTCTCAACATTCGATTTATTTTCAACAATAACAAAGTCATCTCACAGAGACTACTTTGAATTACAAAGAATGAAAAATAAATATAGAACCATAGTAGAATTAAGGACATTGACAATCAATACAAAATTATGTACAACACTTTGAAATAGTGCAAAACCACCCACTGCACAGGTCGTCTTGAGGACAGAGGGTGTGTGCGTGCCCCTGACTGGGGAAATACAACTGACATTACTGTGTATGACATATTGAGGAGAATCTCCTGAGTCTCTTCAAACAGGTCATGAAATGTATTAACCTTAAATTATTTTTTTATTTGTACCTGGGCTACAGTGTGACAGTTCAAAGATGAAGGGAACATCGGGAGAAGCAGGATACAGTATGAATCTGTTAACCAGGGTGATTTCAGATAAAAGTGTGTTCTGTGAGTGGGGGGACAGCCATAAGCAAAAGACTTTGAAATGAAAAGGAGTAAATTATTGAACGTGGTGGGCAGTGCCCCCACCCCTGAGTGAAAGAGTTTAAAAGGCCTTAGCACCGTCACATACCACAGACTGTCAGCTCTGCCATTTTGTCTCAACCTAAACCAGATTTTAGATTCTGAATGGCAAAGCACATTTAAAGTGCAATGCTCCTTTGGGCTGACCACTTTCCTTCCATCACAACCTCTCATAAACATAAAGCTCAATAAAAACAGCACATATAGATACATTACATATTATCGTGCATACATAATAGATTTTGCATATTGAAATTTTGGGACCATCTACGATAATAGCTGTTGAAAATTTAGACCTTAAAATTGTTTTGTTTTAATTCTCATTCACAAATGAAGAGAATTCACACATTTGTTAGTTAGTGTAAATGTGGTACAAATACATACTGGTGCTACTTTAAATACTCAGAAATGAGACCTGATCCTCTGAAGGCCTGTTACAGGTCATTAACACAAGGTGCCGATCCTCTTCAGACAGCGCTGAAAAACAGATCCCAACTCTACTTTAAAGGACCAGGGCTAAATACAGTCATGTCTTATTGAACAAACTCTGAAAGCTTCCTCTAAATAACTGCATTGGTGAGGCATTTTCCAGTCAAGACTGGTGGGTGATTCTCTCAACATTGATACTTTTCTAAATATAAGGTTCGCTCCCACCAAAAATGAGAAATTTAATACTGAAACTATGATAGACTGAGGAAGGCAAGAAATTATATATCCAGAGGATATCAAGAGGCTGATCTTATACCAGATTTTGCATTTCAGTCATTAAGAGAATAACCGGAACTAATACCCAGTAACCAGTGTTAGAAGTCATCTTTGTGCAATCATGCAAAAGATGCACTATGTGCGTCTTTGGCGATGCATAGCACTAAATACCTGCACAGAGGTATAGCCCTGTTTGATTGCATGCTTCAAACAAAGAATACAATGAGTAAGATATGAAAGTTTTTGTGTTTGCCTCTGACGTGGCACGTGATGAGTTCAGAGCCATTTGGCTTTGGTTTTAACAACACACTGCAACCAGGCAGTGAGTTTATCCATTTTGGCTTGGCTCATAAAACAAGTTGTGGCATGCCTTGTGTTTGCTGCACCTTTCAAATCACCAGACATCTTCTATTGCACACGTGGCCAGTCTTCCTTCATTTCAGGCAAGATTGTCAACAGTCTTGACTTTTCTCTTCTGTGAAAGAGACTCAAATATTCTTCTAGTCACAAGTTAACCAATCTCTCCTTGAGTGAGCACGGGTTATGTCTCCTGGCTATATCTAAAAAGAAAAAAAAAACCTGTTTAGAGTCGTATTACTCAAGTAAGTGGCAGGCAGCCATGACACACCCATTACAGAAATGCATTAGAGGAGTTCTTGTAAATCGGAATTAGCCATTGATTATAACCTGTAATTCTGTATTTTACATGTCATGTCACACACTAAACAATAAATCACTACAGAATAGCACAAAGACACCTACCCACTCTGTAGTGTAAATTCAGGTAGGGCACCTAGAGATGTGAGCTGTTCTTCCAAGGCAACAATACGCATGCCTATATATCCTGAAGACAGTAGCAGCAAAACAACCCTGGAAAAAGAGTAACTTTGGATCAGCTCATTGCCTTATTTCATTTTGTCATTTTTATGAGGAGTTAAATACTTACAAAATCAAGTAAATGAAAAGTAAAGTGTTAAGAGTGCTGGCCTCCCTCTGAACAAACAAGGATCGAGCCTTTTCAGTCACACTCCATACCCAGGAGCCACCTGTACATTCAGACAAATCTAAGTCAAACATGCTCATTTGAACAGCATTTTAACATGACCTGATAAACTGGCGATTAGGACACATACTTGGCACAGACAGGTCTTCTGATGAGGAGCTATCACTTGGCTCTATGTGCATGCTACTTAGAGTGGAACCAGTCCCATTAGGCACGGTCTCTGAAATAGAAAGTTTCAACATTAGCCTATAGCATTGTACTGAAATTCAAGACATAAGCATCTGTATGAAAATCCCTTACCTCTGTGGGGTCTGAAGAGAGGCTGTGCTTGAGTCTGAACATCATAGCCGTCAAAACTGTCGTCCAAACTCGACTGACTAGAGTTCTATTTGAAGAGACAACATTTTACCATTAGAAATCAGTAATAAACGCCAGTGTTGTAGATTACGCAAAATGGTAGTTAATGGTAGGTCTTACCACAAGTCTGGTCTTGTCAAAGCTGTTTTCAGCAGAGGAAAATATGGGGCTACTGTTTGTGCTGCCATCCTGAAAATAAAATCACAATCAGATTAAACTAATTAAAATGTAACTTGCATAATTTGTTTTTGTTTCAAACTTTTGTTTCAAATTTACCTCAATCTGAGGACAGACTGAACGTAGAAGCTGATAACATCCTTCTCTGTTACGCAGAGACACAAAAAGATACTAAAAAAAGAACAGATATGTATTAAACAATTAACAATTATAAACAATTAAAAGAGGCTTCTGAAACCAAAGTCAAGAAACTAACCTTGTCCCCTTCTGTAGTACGAATGGACACAGCATTGGGAACAAGCAGGGCGGTGTTTTGCTTCTTCACAATCTGGATGGAGGAAACGGGAACAACAACCTGCAAATACCACTGCTGTTAAATCAGGTTTTTAAATAAATAAATAACGTTCAATAATAAATAATGATGTCTGAAATGCAAGCCTACCTTTGTGTCCTTCAGCAAAACAGAGGAATAAAAGCAAACATTTTTATCTGTGATGTAGAGCCGTCCATGGTAGGGCACCTCTTTCTGCAGCGCGCAGAGGTATGCTAGAAAAATGAAGGGAAGCAATTTGTGATTAAATAAGTTACATTTCTCTACAGGTACAAGAACACTGACAAAGCTTTACTTACCATGTATCAAATCTTCATTTTCAGGAATATCAGGAAATAACTTGTGGAATGTCTTGTTGTGCTTTATGAAGCTCTGAAGAATAAACAAAACATTTTAAAATTAAAAGTTTACTTGAATGCCTGCACAACCCTATGTCTTTAATAAGCTTACACTTTGAGAGCCAGTTCCTTCTGTCCTTTCAAAGCCTTTGCTGTCCTCATCGAATGTCTGCGACCTGCCGAAACATAATATATTAGTAAAGAATATTAGTAAATACATTATGCCAGGCTATTACAAATCTATCTGGATCATGTGAGAAAACACTAATATGAAGTCATGTGCGTGTCAGGACTTAACAGCAGCCTGATCAGATCTTGTGATACACTCCGACAGCCACGTCATGAGCCAATAATTGTGTGTGGATCACATTTGAAAGATGCTTGTGTTTCCATCTATTCTGTTTGACAAGTGTCCTCACCTGACTGCCCCCTGTCGACTGAGGGTTTTGTGCTGCTGTTGAATCTCGAGCTGGGCTGCCTCCAGACTTAAGGCTTTCCGGGCTTCCACCTTCTTGACGCTTCCATTACTTAGACTGCTCCGACTCTTCTTCAGTTTGGTTGGCAGTCCGCCTCCACTGCCCTCCACGGGGTAACTGCAGGACACACAAACAGGGTTTTGAGTTGGTAGCCTTTAGAAATAAACACAAAACTTGGCTTACATTGCAACAGGCCAATTACAGAACCAATTTAACAATATGCAAAACCGCAAAATATGAACATTGCTTAATACTGGTACTCATTCTTAGAAATCATAACAGAAACAAAATATGCTTTTAATAGTCAATAAAAAACAATTAAAAATTGCTCTCTGTGGACTTTCCAAACCTATAGTTTTATAGGCTGCATCAGTGTTCAAACAGTGTCTATAAGAACATCTGTTGCCTGCTTTATTACAAAATATGTTCACAGACCTGGTTCAAACAGAGCTCAAGTTTATTTGTAGAGCACACAAAGTAATTCAAAGTGCTTCACACAACAAGAAAAGTCTATTAAGATCCCAATACAGACAAATAAAAGCAGATAATTGATTTAAAATAGACATTAAGCCATTGATGTATAACTCAATAAAGGAGGATTGATAATCATGAACTGTCCTTGACCAAAGCCAATACAGACCAAAAACAAAAGCAATTTTAGAAAAAAACTCTTACCTTGTAATTTTGAAACGCTTGGATGAACGAAAACTTATATACCTACTAACTGTAGGCATTTCTAATTAATTGACCACAATTTGGTCTAAAATTCTCATGCGTTCACAATCCAGAGCTTTGAAAAAACAACCAGATCAACCGCCTAAAAGTCCTTAGACTGCAGGAGTAACTCCACAGTGTAGTCCAATTTAGAGATAAGTTCTTTTCCACAATGTCCCAGAGGGAAAAACTGCCATCTGAACTAAGTGGTAATGAGGAAGCAGCTCTGGTGAAATGGTGTGACACTCCGTAGTCAGTGACGTCAAAGTCAACCACTCCCCCAGAGGCAAACAGACAATACAAGAACCTTCTCTATAGGAACATGGGATAAAGGCACTATAGACGATTATCCAACATAACTCCAACTGGATTTAAGGTTATTCTAATTCCAAATCATTTAACAAGTCAGGGCTTGCCTTGACAGCTCTGAATGGATACAGCTTATTTACTCAACTGTTGGGACTAGCCTGGCAAGGGTATACGGAGGTCTATAACTTAAGACAAACAAACATACGCAAAATATACAAACTTGGTCTGTTTGACTTCCCGTGGGAAAATACACGTTCTAGCACTGCCGTTAGAAACGAAACTAGGTTAAAGGTTAACTTTAACTACAGAATTACATTAAAACCGACATACTCAAAAAAGGAAATTCTTTTTCTCACTTACTAGAAGCGGAGAACCACAACCACCACCTCAAACCTCTTTAGCAAACGTTCACTTTTTTTTTTTTTTTAGAAATATACACATTTACTTCATCCAAATAGAAAATGTGTGAGAGTTTTACATATTACTGTTAGCTTTGGCGTTTTATTGCAAATATCATGCAGTCCAGTTATAGCTGAAAAACAACGATAACCTCTGACCTACTTCCTTGTTCAAACAATCACTTCTGGCCCCAGACCAAATAAAGTCAACTCTACAGTGAGACATTTGTCAACATTACTTCAGGTCCAACACGCACATTTCACCAGCCAGGATGTCACTTATATGGATTCTTAAATATAAAACGAAAACCACAATGACAGCATTCCTAGACAACTGTGAACGTGTCAATGCAAACAGTTATGCAACTCATCCAAGTCTGTTTTATCATTCATTATCAAGATTGATTTAATATCTTCACTTGCATAAAACTTGAAAAAACAAGTTTGGACCTCAAGCTAAGAACAATTTGCCCTACTTACCTTCCATTTGCCCCAGAGCACAAAGAACTAGCAGAAAGGCTTGGTCCCAGTTTAATCCTGCCTTTTTCCATGACTCCAAACTCTGCACAAGTCCAAGTGATCGCCAAACGTTTGCCTTCTGCCTTAGCCCTACTGTGATGGCTCAATACTCCAGTCTAAAGGTCCTTTTTTACAACAACATAAACCAGAGCCAAGTGAACCACAGGAACAACCAGCAAGGACTGAATTCTGTGAACGCTCCCCCAGAGGTCCTAAACAATGCCCAGCCAATGGTCGCTATGGAAAAGACTCAAAGGGCCACAACAGTTGGAGGTTGGGGGTGAAAGTGGAGGAGGGTAATGGAGCCAATGCCAGACTGTTCCCAATTCAGCAGACTTGACAAAACCTGCAAAAAAGCCTGGTCTCAATGACAAAGGAGGCATTAAAGCTACAATGTACATGACAATAGACAGCACACGGGTTGCATGGACAATTAACCTAAAGCCTTCAAACAATCTACTGCAAATGAACCAATAAACAAAGTATGTGCAACAAAAGGAGCCACTTGCTTTATTAGCAAGCAAGTAATTTAAGTGGAATATCAAATTTCAAGACTCTATACTTTAATGTCAATGATGCATCATAAAGGAGTGGCACTTTTTACGTCATTTTTTTCCCATCACTGCTCCCAAGCCTTTATCTTTCAGCGGCTCATCTTCTTTCTAGTTCTAAACAATAACAGTGAATGATTCAGAAGTGATGTTACGATATGACGCGACAGCAACATCTAGTGGGTACTTAAAGACATCGTTTGCTCCAGAGCCAATCTTAAGTCTATAAAAGCATACTGTATGATATGGTTTGGAGCAGAGCTAGGATTTAGAAAAAAGAACTTTTACCATTATCAAACATCTCCTCTTTATACTTTAATATGACAAATCAGATCTAATCAAATGGAAAATCGTGACTGATCAAAATGAGAAAAAAAAATTAGCTGTTATGGTTTAAATTTGAATGACACCAATAAATGTCTAACAGTAGTAACGAGCAGTGCGCCTGTGTGGCAAGTCACAAGACCAGAGCACTTCCCCTGGCTGCACAGACAGAGAGGTCTTTGAGCGTTTAAAAGACCACAGCAAGCAAACATGTGGGCGCCCAGTGGAAACATCTCACCTGACCTGGCCAAGTAGGGCATAGGGATGTGCCTAATGACTAATACAAAGAAACAATTTTAAATGCCAACAAGAATAAATACTGAGGAATGTATACAATCTAGTTTGACCACTCAGGTGAAAATACAAACTTTCATGATGATTACTATATTCATTAATAAAACATGAATCATATTTTGTGCCTCTATGTGTCATTTGGACATTTTATTTGCACTAGTGGGAAATGGCAATATACATTTCTGGGAGATAATTACAACACAGACCTTTAATCACTGTCATTTAACACAATGAGTCCAATTTCATTCCGAACTTAATCCAAACTCTGCTCCAAAACAAGCCCTTTTATTGACAGAGGATTTGATGTAGGCCTCTCAATTAAAAATGACTGATCACTGACTTCAACGGCATCATTGTGCTGTTAAATTATTGTATTTCCTTTATGCTATGACATTAAAAGGCTTTTCTATCCTTGCCTACCACATTGTTTGCCATAATTATAACTGGCCAAGATCTGGAATTTATCAGTGTGTTATGAAAACTAAAATGGGTGTTACAAAGAGGATATTTTTCTACAGATAATGGAAAGCTCAAAGGGGAAAAGCCATTAACACTTATCTGACAGAGGGAACATACAAACTCAACTCTGACTACCTGGTTTAAAGCAACTGTTCAATTACCCACAAGCCCAGCAGAATGTGGTTTTCTGTGTCCAAATTCAAGACTGTTCCTGGCTCTGGTCCTTTGGAGGAGACCTCAACAGACGCTTATTACCACCACAGCATCTTTCAAGAGCAGCCACCATTAAGGCAACCACACCCAGACTATTCCAGGATCTGCAAAACCAATAGGCCATCCACGCACTTAAGGAAGTTCAAATGATGTTGGCTCTTTTAAATGCTTCTGGGATATAATCAGTTTCTATATTCAAAGTAACAAACAATTACAGGGCTGAATGATTTGGGTAAAATATCCAACTGTAATATTTCTGGCAAGCATTGCAATAAGTTTACATTCTAACTGCGTCCAGGTGAATTGTCAAAAAGACTGACATATTAAGTGACAAACTAATATAATCATCATTTATCAACCACATTTCAGAACATCTTTGTACAGACATAATCCACAGGGCTAACCGTTTTTATGCAGTAGGATATTTTGTTGTTTGTGGAGTAAATTATGGCATTAAAAATTGCAGCCTTTATGTTTTGCAAATTGCATCTATTCAAATTGTAATTTCGATTCAATTTTGATCAATGGTGTAACCTTAATACAAAATAGAACTATTATGGTCAGATCAACACCCACAAGCCATAAAGTTGTTATGGTTTAAATGGTCACGCCACTCAACATGCCATTCTATAAAGCTCACACATAGCTACAGTGAGAGCCAGAAGTCAATATCAAATGTCCATCTACAGGAAGGCAAGTGAAAGACAGCACCCATGGAAGCACCCCTGATACAGAGAAACATGGGTGCCTTTATGCAACACACAGTACCACACAGTAGTTGACTCATACATCCTAAAAATAGGTCTTTCTAGGAAATCACATACACTTACAAGTCCTAAATGGCAAGCATCTTCAATTAAGGACAAATAGAACAGAGATACTTTCACTTATAAGAGTAATATACAGTAACTAGCGTCATTAATAAATTAACATCCAACATCTGTACTGCCACTCACTGACTTAAAACTATCTGAAAGGTCAAATAAACTTTGAGACTTGCAGATACCCAAGTCTTTAGTATCTGTGTTTTGTGTCTATCAAGTTACAAACAGGTGACATCAGGTTTACTTTGAATAGATTTCAGAGAAAATTCGTTATAGAGATTATAGATTACAGAGTTGATCCCAGGCTCTAATCTGCCCCATCAGGGGCAGGTGCTGAGATCAGACACAGCTGATGAGTGAGACGTGGAGGTCAGGTTCAGCAAACACAGCAACACACTGTGTCTGAAGTGTGAAGTGTAACCCGATTCACACAAACGGTCAGATTCTTATGTTCTCTACTGATTTAGTGTTCTTAGCGTAGCGAATAGTACAGAATGTGACTACAGATAAGGCCAACCCTGACAACACAGCTAACGGGACAGCTAGCATGCTAGCTACAGCTGCAAGCCCCAGACTGGAAACATTTATCTAGTTCATTAGGATCAGCTAGTAGTGTTATTAGTTTAGTTATATCATAAAATCACATCCGACTATAGTTAACGATGTCGTGGTTGTAACCATCAGTGTACATTTCTATGATCCCTCTGACGATGCTCTGGAAGATAACGGTACAGCCCAGATTAGCCACATTCATTTTGACTCACCCCTCTTTCATGAAATGCTTGATTCTGACGATGGCCTTTTCGTCGATCTTCCTCAGGAAGGTTTTCAATCTTTCTCTCTTGTTTTCAAGCATCCTTTCCTCGCCCAGTGGTGGTTGTTTCGTGTTACAACCACGCTGCACGCCAAACTCCGCCGATCGTGTTTAGCCTGTGCTTTCTTCTCTCGCTTCATCCACGGCTGAATAAGATAATGAGCCTAAATCGGACCAAGGCTCACAGCCAATCAGAGCCACGGAAGGATGTGAAAAAATGGTCATGTCAGGTCAGATCCTCCAATCAGAGCGCGGATACTGCGCTGTTAGGTCCGCCCATTGCCATATATGATGTGTGGGTCGTACCACTGTCAGATGGGCGGAAGGCTGTAGTGGAGCTGACCGTATATGATTTACATGAGACTTCAATACATGTGTGAGTAGGACAACAAACACGAGAACTTGCTGTAGTAGGCTATACAAAGAACAGGGAGGTTCGTTTAATGAAGGCAATTGTCTGATAACGATGTTAAAATATTGTACTAGGAGAACATAAAAATCAGCATGCATTCATGCACAAAGGGCAGACAGGCCAACTGTATGGTTGGTTGTTGAGGCTGTTGTAATGGCCTTTACTTACAACAGACGGCCTTTTGTAATTTCCCAGCACAGCATGGAGCAAGTGAAACAACCCCCCCGCCCCCCACCCTCACCCCCCTTCCCCATTCAAGAAGACAACAACTGTGAGAGTAAATGGCAAGGTGCAAACAAATGTCTGATCAGCTGATAAAATGAAAGAACAGTGAAACTTTTTTACACAAAGAATAGTTTATGGAACATTGCTTCGACCTATCATGTTCCTACTGGATTCACACAAACTTGAACACAGAAAGAGCGCATAATAAGAAGGCAAAAAAAATAAATAAATTCATGCAAACTAAGTATCCTAAAAGCCTTATTTTTCATGCCAGTCAGCTGTAGCATCACCAACCACCACACACTGGGAACAGAAGGAGCACTGTTACTGCAGGCACATGACACAGCATGCACCCGCACACAAGCTGTCCCACGCAGTCTACCCTGTAGTCTTCCCTGCTCCCACCTTTGCCAAGATAATGCCCACTTCATCGACGTAATTAGGCCTACGTTTTTGTGAAGAGGTGTGAATGTTTGGCAGATGAGTTTAGGTCTATGTATGGGTTCTCATCCTCTTATTGTGGGAGAAATGTTTGGACATGGCAATGACTATAGCAAAATGATAGAATGAAATCCATCATCTTGTTCTTAACAGTCTTGAACTATATGTTAACTGTTGCATTATACCAAAAATAATGTGGGCTGGCCTGGCATCTGCATGTAAATTACTCATAGGTGTTGGTGTTGTTGTAAGTCTGTCCCTCATGTGTCACTTTTCACACCTACAGTAGAATCACATAACCAGGACAACCCCCACAAACAGAATGCATGTGTAATTAAGGAATAAACACATAGTTCAGAGAAAATTAAATAACCCACAAAATAACATCCCAAAGTTTATGTGGAGTAAGTGTGACATGTTTCTATTGAATGGCCAGTAGTATTAGATAACCTTTGTCTCATTGTCAGTTCATTATCTACTCTGACTTTTATAACAACTAGCTGGAGTAAACATTGCAACCTTGGAGCCTGCAAAACCTTGGCCTGAAAAAAGCCAGACAGCTACAGCCATGCTCACTGTACTACATAGTACAGGGTTGGGCATTAGGTTTTAAAGATTCTATATTACATAAAATGGATTGGAGTTTTAAGCCCTGTTATAATCCTGTTGCCTCCACAAAACATACCTGGAGTTGTGCTTTGTTTCATTCACATATTTGAGTAATCCTGTATTATTAGCTCAAAATGCTCTGTTCCACCTTGTCATGTTTCTATGCCATGATGTCATGTAGGGGTATTTTTCAAGATAACGGCTACCCTTTACCTTTAGTTCAGTAGAGATGGGCAATTCCGGCGCTGAAATGATCCACAGTGAAGATTGCAGTGAAGTGGATTTTAAAAACACAGTCTATATTATCACGTGAAATCACAAGGTAGAACAGAGTGTTTTCTGTTTGAGAGAAGCCTAATATGCTGAGTTTATCTGTTAACCATGTGTAAATAAAACAAAACACAACTCCAGGTATATTTGTGATGAGGAAACAACATATAACAGGTCAGAATATAGCATAACTATTTTGTGGATACCTCAGCTTAAGATGATGTATATTAATGGAAACATAAGTCAGAGCAAATGTTTTATTATATTTACAAAATGCAATGGTTGAAGAATGATGTACTTCAGTTTAGACTAAAAAAAGAGAAGTCTAGTGAATTTTCTGTTACTGAATGTATATGAACTTTAAAAACTTAGAGGAGCACTTCCTGGGTCACCTGTACTTGTGCAAAAAACTTTTTAAAAATGACTAAAACCTTAAAACTTATATTAGCACATTGAAGTTATAATTAGTTTCAGTTCATCATCATAAAGGCAAAATCGATTGGGTTCAAACTTTGTTGATCCTCAAAGAAGGAAATTACTTATCTTGTTTACTAAGTGAAACAGTCTGAGCCTACATTAAGCCCTTTCCTAACAACTACTACTATGTCTAAATTAATCACCTATTTGAATTTTTTACTCAAAAATTCCCAACTAGAGTTTTTTATTTAAGTGGGAAATTCCACTACACAAATAGCTTAGACACTGTTCTGTGCTGAGACATCAAAACATCCAAACAGCTACGTGATCCATCACATGAGACACATCAAATTCTTCATGCTGGGGAAACTAACCAGCTGAGGAAAGTTAGAACTATATTGATTTGTTCTTCCCAGAAAAAAATACGAGAATGTGGCAATGTCACATGTTTTTCAAATACACGTCATGATCAGGTGAGTTTTTCTGTTTATTTGTGAGTAGAGTGACTACTTCCAATTATAGAAAAAATGGCACAAATGTGGTGGGACTAGGAGTGTATAGATAACTGCCATAACAACTTAACATAACAAAACGTGATTTTCAGCTTGTATACATCATAACACACAGAGAAATTGGAATAGGTCTCAATATACTACAGCCCTGAAAGCCAGTACACCCAAAAGTAAAGAAAAAAACAAATATTATCGTATTTTCTATATAAATCGAACTTTTTAATTGAATTCATGTGACACCAATTCACAAGGGAGACATTCTCTAAATAAGTTGGCTGAGGGACAGAGATCTAAAAGGTTATACACAGGACAACCAAGAGGGGCAGGTTGACACCCTGATTGTGTGACACCCAATTCCAGGAAACCCTTCTTTTGTATTATTCTGTCTGAAAATGACGACAGCAATGAGCCTACCTGAATAAATAACCTGTTCACCTGCCTCCACACAGCATCTGTTTGTGTACTGTCAGGTCAAAAAGGTCAGTGCCTCACCAAGAACTCACCCCCACCCACCTACACCCTATACAGACTCGTTTAATAAGCCAGTAATGGGGGATGGGGCACCTTACAGTGTACCTCAACATATCAACTTACCTATAGCTGTTTACTGATCTTCTAAACATATTATTTTGTATTGAGTGTGGAGTTCTGTAACAGCTCCAAATGTCCAACCGCTAGACAGATAGACAGACAGAATGGTTCAGCGGTGTCATGATCATCAGATGCTTTTATCCAATGTGTGTTTGTATTGTCTCAGGTGTAACACATACAACCTGAACTAAAGAAGTATTGGGTTTCTACCTGACAGGGCAGGACGGCCTCTTCCAGCTACTGTTACCGGGCTGCTCTCATCACTAATTCATGTGTTGAGCTCTCGATGGTTAGCTGGTCGAGTCGAAGGGACAGACTTCACTGTTCCAACAGTGAGAAGAAGTCCAGTCCAGAAGAAAACCCCCCTCACCTGTGCTGTGGCCCATGCAGAACGGGGATCCGATGAGCCCGCAGGACACCAAGCCAGCCGGGGCCATGGACGACCAGAAGGCCCATACCCCCAATGTGGAGCCCTCTGCCCCGCCACTGCCTCCCCCCTCGCCACCTCCACCGGGACCACCGGACTACCCCAGGCCCAGGCTCATCTTCCACACACAGCTGGCACACGGCAGTCCCACAGGGCGCATCCATGGGTTCACCAACGTCAAGGAGCTGTATGCCAAGATAGCAGAGGTCTTCAATATCTCATCATCAGAGGTACAAAACAAGTCAGCAGGTGTGGGTTAGGCAGTGGTAAAAGAAGTAGTCAGTTTTGTTACTTAAGTAAAAGTGATAAAATACTCAAGTAAAAATATTACATGAAAAATCTACTTAAATTATAGTATTAAAGTACCTGCTTAAAAATGCACTTAAAGAGTAAAAAAGATGTATGTTGCAGTGATTTTAAGATCTAATAAACCTGCAAATGTAATGATTTTGATAAAGATTTGGGCTGAATTTTGTTCAAAAGAAACTGTTTATTTTATTGTTTTTACTAGCAGTTTTATTTGTATATTTTTGTTTGCTCAGGCTATGGATGTGTTAAAACTAAACCCTTTAGTCTTCACAGCAGGTCTCAGACAATAAGAAAAAAAAATACTTCTCTTCTGTCCAGTTCAAAATTGCATTAGACCTTTTCCAATTGACTAAGAACTATTAAGATTATGATTATATTTGTAAAAGGACATTTTGTTCTTTGTAGAGCACGTTCTGATATAAATAATTGCAGCCTGCATGATGTTGTGCTGTATTTATTGTACTGGTTTGGTGATGGTGATAAGTGATAACAGTGATTAGGGACTTGAAGAAGAATTACTTTGAAGTATATATTTAATTTAATTAGGCTACTTCTTGTATATCAACTAACTTTGAGAAGTGACAGTTTTCCTTTATTATTTCACAAGTCATTACAGAATTCACAAAATGTCATCAGACAAGACGTGACCAGGATTACAACAGCACTTCTCAGAACTTACTCGTCTTTGTGGATGTAGTCCTTCTCATAAAAACTTTGGTTAAATATTGATTAAGGACAAACATGTTTAAACATCGTTTTATAGTATTTTAGTTTCTGGCAACAGAGGAACAGTAACAGAAAACAATAAATGTATAACAGTAAAAGTTAGATATTTCTTTATTCGTATATAACGCTGCATGGTAAAGGTTATTTCTTTATCTCTTTTCTTTATTCATTTAAGTTATGGTCTTTCTGCAGTTGTGGCATGACTCTAGGTAACAAAACCATAAATATTTGACAGTGGCCTTATTCACTTATCTTTTTTGAAGGCCATCTTGAGATTTTTTATCAGTGGGCAACACACAGCCTACTCAACATAAATGAAAGTGATATGGAGTTGATATATCACTGTTTAACCATCTGTGTTTGGAGTAATGAATAATAGTTGAATGATGAGCACATGGATATCAGGATTGTTAGAGAATTGTTCACATAAACAGACTGAAGTAAAAATAGACAGTTAGCATTAGGAAATTAAAAATGTATTACTAGTAGGCCTAGTCAAAAGAATACAGCAAAGCAGGCTATGCAGCATCTGTAGATCACATCAATGAACAACCTTGAACCCTGACTATGAGCCAGATAACAACTGGAGATTTACACGTTTCATTTATCAACTTCAGATTATAAGTAATTTCATTCATAAAAAGCTAATAGACTTGTATTCTATACATAGTTTTATTGCTTTAATGTATATTAAAAATTATATAGAATAGGCATATAGAATTATATGTAAATCTAAGCATTTCAACAAAATGGTTGCTTGGAGTGTTGCAGAATACTACTACCCTCTACTGGTTAGTTAATGGACCCACAGACACGGTGAAGGCCCTGTTTCTGTTTTCAGATATAGAAATGTTATAAATATTACAAATCAGTAGTAAAAATAGCCTATTCTTATTTTCTGTTTCATTCAAAATGTGATTTATAGATTTAATCTCTAAAAATATACTTACCTTTTCAGATTTTATTTTGCACCCTCAACTCTCACAAAGTGGACATGCAGAAGCTTTTGGGTGGCCAGATTGGACTAGAAGATTTCATCTTTGCTCATGTTCGAGGGGAAACTAAAGAAGTGGAGGTCACTAAAACAGAAGACGCATTGGGCCTCACCATCACAGACAATGGAGCGGGCTATGCCTTTATCAAGGTAAATGTGACCTAATCCAAACTACATTTTAAGAGTAGCTGCTATATTTTAAGACACTGAAAGCCCTGTGTTGACCTTTCAGAGAATAAAGGAGGGCAGCACCATAGATCGACTGAAAACTGTGTGTGTAGGAGACCACATTGAGGCTATCAATGACCAGAGCATTGTGGGCTGTCGGCACTATGAGGTGGCCAAGATGCTGAAAGAGCAGCCCAGAGGGACGCCCTTCACCCTCCGACTGGTCGAACCCAAGAAGGCTTTTGGTGAGTGCAAACTGCAAAAGGCTTCAAAACACACTATTTCATATGTTCCTGTTTAATCTTTACCATGTCAACAGTTTTCCATGTCTTATAGTACACATTAAATAGAACAGATGACTTTGCATGCAAAACCAGTGTAAATTTTTAAAAACACACATTTTTGACTACTATTGGAGTCTAAGCTGTCCAGTTTTGTGCAAAATGAAGTAGCTGATGAACGGCTGAGTACATCTATAAAGTTTCATTTTGGTTTTAATCATGGTAGAAATATTGTTTTATTACTATATGGTTTCCTATGCTCCCTTGTTAACTAAGATAAGATAACGTGCAGACTTCAAGGACATACTCCTTGCATGCTATAAATAAAATGTGATATTTCAACAAACTAAACCAATCTGTTCCTAACATTAACAAATAATAATAATAATTACATTCTGGATCCAGCCTACATTTATGTTACTCACCTTTACTGGAGTCATCTTGGTGCTGCAGTATCATTTGAGACTCCCTAGTGATGGCTAAAAGTTAATTTTACATCTTTACTTTGCTCCTAGAAACTGTCTGACCTTAAATGATAGAATAATTAAATGAATAACATCATTTTTTTCTAAATCAAACAATCATTGCATAGCCAGAAAACACAGCAAACAATTAGAAACCTGGCAATTTGCCATTTAGTGCCTGGTCAAGTCATTACACTAGCTTTTGTTTATGAACTCCTTGTGATATCTTCTCGGGTCAAATTGAAGTGGTCTGTGTATGTTTTGCCAAGTACGCCCAATGGCTGGTCATCAGCTAAAACTGATGTTGTATTGGAAAAACAGCAAGATGCTTTGTTTAAAATGAAGTACTGGTAACTATGGCATGGTCTAATATCCAACCTCCAAAACTTAAATATTTATCCAAGATGTTCCATAGTTCATTTGTGTCTCTCTTCTCTTTCTGCAAGCTGAAACACTGATTGTTTAACTGGGGAACTGAAAAGTTCCAGAGCTGTTTTAATAGTTTATAATAACTACGTAGGATGAAATACATAAAAAGTGGTCTGGTGTGGAGAACCTAAAAGGGATAACTTCTTCTTACACAAGCAACGACCATAACCTCTTTTCAGGGACTTTGTTATCGGAGCTGAGCCTTGCCCTTTTCCACTGTATAACTTGTATGTGTTTTTACTGTAACCCTCAGTGACTCAGTGGAAGGAAGTAGACAGACAAGTTTGATGAAAACACAGGAAATAAGAAATTTATACATTAGAATTTTGGATCTAACTAATGACAAACAATAATTTATTTGTGAAAGCTTATTTTGAGCAGTCTCCCTTCACTCCACGTTTTAATTACTAGAGATTTAAAAAATGTCCGTAAATGGTGGACAGCTAAGTGATCTTTGACCTCTTGCTGGGTCATTTCCTTTGTGGAATTATTGGCAGAATTTCCAAACCAAACAGCTGTTAATTTTCAAAGTTTACAGTACACGCACTGTTCCAACATTACTAAGCATTTGTATATTATATATCGGCTGGCCAATATATCGGGCCGATATTTTGACTTTTTAGCATATCGGTTATTAGCCTTAAGTCTCCTACACAGGCTACACAGGCTGTTCTGCTGCATAAAAACACACAAAGCCTAAATTAAACACTTGAATAAGAAGAGAAAACTGTACTACACAGTCCCATTATGGGTTTGTGGTTTAAAAAAAGCACTATGGGTGAGTTTGTAGTAAATTTAAATTGCATAATTTGAGAAAAAAAATCTGCCTCAAATATTGGCTCAAAAAATAGGTTGCTCTGGATTCTAAACAATCAGCATTGGCCATGAAAAATCCCATATTGGTCAATCTCTTATCTTGAGAAATAGATTTGGAAAAATAATGGAGGAAAAAATGCAAAAAGTGTAAGAAACCCTCCTCCAGAAAAGTTACACAGTACAGCTTTAAGTAAGTATTACTGAAATATAGTGGTAGCTGTAGCAGTATTGGACAATATTGTTGTACTTCTGTCGTGTTTTTAACAGTTTGACAGCATTATTGGCCTACACCTGTCACGATAACTAATAACTAATCATTTTGAAGCATAATAATAATAATAATAATAATAATAATAATAATAATAATAATAATAATACATTTTATTTATTAGGCACCTTTTTGGACACTCAAGGTTGCCTTACAACAACAAAAACAAATTAAATACGATTAAAACATGCAGTTAAAAGCCTACAGTTAAAGTTAGTATACAGTTATAGTGGGACAGGATTTGAATGATCGATTGTATTTAGTATTGTATTTTATTAGTATTTACTATTTATTGTTTTAGTATTTAGTAATGTATTAGACAGTATTTTAATGGATTGATTGTATTTAATTGACCTACAATCAGCCATTCTTCCTGGAGACCTAAGTAGCGTGTTTTGGGGTGATGATATATCACAGGAATATCACAACAAATGGTAATACTGAAACTACTTCATGCCACTGACACAATAAAAAATAAAGTAAAATGATCCCAGTAAACCTTTTAAAAATACCATGATTAAAAAGCAGAAAAACAGAACATTTGTCCTGGAGGTTACTTTTTCAACCCTCTACAGCTCAAATCTTATTGTATTACATAAAAAACAGCAGAAACCTCCCCACTATTGCAACAAAAATATGCACACGATAAATACTGAGCCCCAAAATATACTGTTCTAGCTTCATATACTGAATAATGATATACAGTATATACTAATAATTGAATTGATATAGCAATTATTGTATCAGGTCTACACCTTCTTCTTCTTCTGTTTTTTTCAACATTTCAATAATACCAAAATCAAATTGCAATGATTGTCTGTTTCCAAATAACAGTCATTGTTTCATGTGCCTATAGATATGATCGGCATGAGAACTAAAGCCCCCAAGTCTAGTGAGGGCAAGATGGTGAATGGGAAGGAGACGCTGCGCTTAAGGTCTAAGGGAGCAGCCACGGTTCAGGAAGTGGTACGTTTCCTCCAGACAATGTACTTTTATTTTATCGCACAGTTACACATCCGTAGGCTGCTTTTAAATGGACCATTACGCTAAGAAACACATCCGCCATTTTGGATCTGTCCTAAACTGAACTAAACACCTCCACTTGTCTACTGGAAAACTTGAACTATCCTCACACGCTACATCTCGCTTCAGATTTCACTAAATAATGTAAGACATACCGAATTTCACCTTGACAAACCCAAGGCAAACAGCCCAGCAGCACTCAAAGCACATAAAACAGAATTCAAATAGAAATCAATAGATGTAATGCAGGACTATTACATAACCAGAGAATGAAATATTTACTAAGCAAGCCCAGTGTATAAATGGCGAAGTGTTGTAATACATTTGGCTGATGTAGACACTGGAATGTTTTGTCTCCATATATGGACCACAAGGGTTTTGTGATTCTCCTCCCAGCAGAATGAGTTTGAGGAGCAGGCGACCAAGAAAGTGGATGACCTACTGGAGAGCTACATGGGAATACGAGATGTGGAGCTGGGTAAGGACCCGCATACTAACTCTGCATTAAAGGAGTGGTGATCAGTGCCCCCTTTGGTCAATAGCTCCTGTGATATTTAAGGCAGCGGTAGGTGTCATAACACTCACTCTGAAAATAGTAACGGCGGTTGTGGTTTATGAATGATTTTTCAGTGTTGCTTCTTTTTAGGCCAGAAGCTTCTATTTGGCAAAGACAAGTAGTATTTTAATTTAGTGTATTCAGCATTTTTATTTGAATATATTTTCCTTTTGTTAAGTAGACAGTTGAAAGCCTTTGTGTGTTCATAGCTTCCTGAGGGCCTACAATAGTGCACACACAACGTAAACAGAAAACCTGAACAACAAACACATCAGGTCACAGCTGTAGTATCACTTTACTTCAGCCTGTTGTTGTTGATACAATGCACTGCCTGTAAAATGCCTCACAAACCAGTAATGTTTTTTTTCCCCCGATGAAATACAAAAGGATGACCAGAGTGGAAAATTAAAGAAGAAAACAAATAACAAGAAAAAAAAAAAGTAATTCACAATAACAGTTGAATAAAATCTGGAATAATTTCTTCTTGTCTATATATCATATGTAATTCAAATATTTATAAATTAAAATTATTATTCATCCTTGTCTATTTTTCAACATGATGAAAATCTTGGGATTCAATAAGGAATAAATTTACTTTTTCACAGGCACTGCAACATACTAACAATAAACAGAAAAGGTTCATAGGCTGAGCTAGAGAGCAGGTTCCAGTATTATTTTTCTACAAACTCTTGTGATGATTTGACCTGGTTTATAATGTATTTACAAGTCCAATCCACATGATTTTTTTTATGTGATTAAATAGTAAAATCTAGACTCACTCAGGTTTACTCTCACACATTTTGTCTCCATAGCTACGACCATTGTGGAAGCTGGAAAAGACAAGAAGAACCCTGATGACTTTGCAGAGGCACTAGACTCCGTGCTGGGTGACTTTGCATTCCCAGATGTCTTCCTCTTTGATGTATGGGGAGCTATCGGGGATGTGAAAAATGGCCGAATCTAAACAAATGTTTGAGTGACACATTTGGGTTGATCCACTTGAGAATGGAAAATGTATATATAAGATCTCTGCAGCTCGTAAAGGGACAGTTTGGAATTTTGGACATAGGGCCTCATTTCCTAGTGAGCCAGAGTGTTGGAGACGGGTGGAGACACTTTTGTAAAAATTCCATCCAGTCCTTGTATTTGGAGAGGTTGCTGGTGCTAGGCTAGTGCAAGTCAATGGCCATAGTCGTCCTGCCACTAAAAACAGTCTTACCCACTCCACAGTGCACCCAATGCAAAACAGGTATTACGCCAAACTGTTGATGTAAATTTCTGTGTTGATAGAATAATGTTTGAACTAAAACTCACCTTGCATCGCATAAATCGTCACATATTGAGGGACTATTTTCTCATATATCAGTCCACCGCTTCCAAGCTTTCTATCAGGAAGTACAACTCGCTGCTGCTGCTCAGACATAAATTCTTTAAAGGCCAGGTTGGTTTTACTTCTAAAATTATTCTATCAACACAGACATTCACATTGACAGTCTGGCGTTATAACTGTTTTGATTCAGGTGCACTGTGGAGTGGGACTGTTTTTAGTGGCAGGACAACTATGCCCATTGACATGTTCTAGCCTAGCACCAGTGACAACTGCAAATACAAGGACTGGATGGAATTTTTACAAAAGTGTCTCCACACGTCTCCAACACTCTGGCTCACTAGGAAATGAGGCCCTAGGTCCAAAATTCCGAACTGTCCCTTTAATACTTATGACTCCTGTTTACAGTTTCAACAATGCTTTACACCCAAACAGGAACCCAGCCCATGACTTCCCACGATAATTAGCAAACGACAGAGCCATTTTGTTTGTTTTTTTTTGCTACTTCAATGTACCTTATATCCTGACACTAAGTTCTTTCATTTTGAAATTTTTGCCATGAGAACATTTTGTCCCTCGTTTTTGATGAAGCCTTAAAATTATGTAAATAAAACATGTGACACCTGCAAAAATGTGTTTGCCGTGTTGCTGAATAATAAATGACCAAATATAATTAATTTAAGGACTTTATTCACAAAGTGCTGTAACTACTACAGTCTACAGACAGTCGGCTAAAAGTCAAACTGGTTATAAGCTGCTGTATGATGATAAATGCAAATAGCATGCTTTCAAATAAAAGCAGATTTTTGTTCATGAACAGGATGTCAGTAAAGAAACTGTGGTTGTTTATTAAGAGTATTGTACACTTTGAGCCTTTGTCTGATTGAAGTAGCATTTGTACAGAATACATAAACTGCTTTAAAGTTCAACATGAGGTACTTGACACATTATTTTATCTGGACAGTGGACAAAACTTCTTACTCAATCCTTGCTATCATACCACAAATTACATCCAACCTCTATATTTGCATCATGCTTACTTAGACTACATCCACTACTTTTCTTTTTTATATAAAGTATTGTAAAGCAGCTGATAAATTCTCCAAATGTGCACTATATTATTTTTCAGGGGTATTTTCTGAGGGTATCCCATCTGCTTGTTTCTTTACCTGTTGTTGCTTTTCCTGGAATGTTCCACAGTACGGCATTAACCATATCTATCTTGCATTTATTCAAATTAGGTTTATTTATTGCTTAAAAATACCTTAATAAATATACATTCTTATTAGGAGTGGTGTTGCCTCTCCACAGATCTATCCAGTAACTTGACCTAGTGGTATCACCTTCTTCTTTCTATTGAGGCAGATAAGTTTAATGCCATACATTCTAAGCAAATACAGACCCTCTACTAGAAATGTTACATAGTGCACCCTTTTGCAAAAAGAAAGAAAAGTAAACAACAGCAACACTGAGCCATATAGTCACTGGAACAAATGTACATGGCACGTGATGTTTTTTTCATTCAAATGTTAACCACAGTATCCTAATCCTAAATCCGTGCAACTAATGCATGTGCAGACTTATTATAGTGTATTATTTTGAAACATTGTTATGACAAAGACTTACAGGCATTTCAGACCTTTCCAAATTATAATTCACCCTAACCTAACCTTGTGTAGGATCTATGGTCTTCATTTGAGTCATTGTTGCATGTCAGCCATTGGTTTTGGCTGCTTCCTCCTGCTCATCTCCAGGTGAAGACCTGGCCAGGCTGCGGATAGTGCTGCTCAGAGATGGGTACAGTGTCAGAATGGAGCGTCTGGACCAGTGGAAGTTCGGATAGACCCTCTTAAGAATCGCTCTTCGGAAAAGGATGTAGACCCAGGGATCGAGGATCTGGTTCCACGTGGCAAAGCGAAGCCACAGCAGGAGGTACTTGATCTGCACCGGGCTGCCGGATAACACAGTCTGCGCAACAAAGACCTAACGGAGAATGAAGAAAGACAGTAAGGGGAGTCAAGGGAATATGGGGAATGGAGCTGGAACTGGAAGGGATAAATGATTGAAGAAATCAGGAAGTAGGGATAAGCAGGAAGTGGATTAAAACATACAGCAGTAACAATGAGAGGACAGAAAAGAGAGAGGGATATTGCCTTATCATTCCCCTCATCTCCTGGTATACTAACCCCTGCTGTGCCAACTGCCCAAAAGAATTGCCTATACTTGTTTTAGGATGATGGGAAAAACTACAGGGCCATGAGATATGATGAACATGCAAACTCTTCTCTAAAAAGCAACACATTGCAGAAATCTGACCCAAAGCCTCAAAATAATCTTTTCAATCATTTCGTTTTTGAAATTCCTCAGTCGTCCAGGTAGGATCCATAGCAAAGGAGAAATTCAATTTGTCAACTGGACAGAAGTTTTTTGATCGAATCTGCTTCACAGCTCATCCAAGCTGCTTCTTTAGTTCTGGTCAGATTGCTGGTGGACACTGCCTTGTATCTCCCTGAAGGGAGGAACTAGTGTAGTTAGTTCCTCCCAAAACGTATTCAATCAAAAAACATCCAGATGACTTTACTATTTTCAATTATTTTTTTATTTTAAATTTATTTTTGGTTATATTTTTAGTCTCTGACCTTTAACATGTGAGCAGAGCATATAAACATTTTTCAAGGGGCAGAGAATAAAATTGTATTTGGACTGATAATTCATTAGAATTGTATGTCTTTTGCTTATTGCAACCACTTCTCTGCATCCCAAAAAATGTTTGTTCCAATCAAACAGCTTACACGCTATTTGATCACTGTTAGCAGTTTGTGATAAGAAACCATTCGGGTTAGTTCAATGGACTGAAAACATAATCAAATCAATAGACAATATACAAGTGTCTATTAACTGATTTCAATGGGATGAAGTGCTGTATGAATGCCCCATGCAAACACTCCAGTGAGCTCAAGTTAACAAAGCTGCATGATGAGACTTCAGTATTTGGCAGTTGTTCAAGGATGTCAGGAGCCAGCCAATCACAGCTCAGAGCCACGAGTGATGACACTACATAGTGAACCCAATGCACTCGCCTCAGCTTGGACCACTGACACATGATGTAAATCCAGGGGTCCAGAATTTGATTGCAGGTGGCCATTCGGATGTAGAACAATAACTTTTCTCCAGATACAGGATTCCCAGTTACAGCACTCACCAAAGTATCACCCTGAGTCACAAGTGTCACATCACTGTGGTCAGAGGGGCTTTGTCTGTGTGGGGTCAAGTCTGTAGACGGCTATGATCGAGTCTATGAGAAGTATTATTAAAGTGGGACTAAACATGAGACAAATGTATCCACGGTGCAGCATGTCCAGATCAACGTCGATCGACACCAATCGGATCTGGCACCTCTCAAACTAAGTTTTTGTCTGGACTGTGGTTGTGGGTGGAGCTTAGGTGTATAGTAAAGATCTAGAGTTTTGGTCTTAATCCTTTAAAGATGTTTGGTCCTTCATTTGGGAACTAAATGAAGGATGCACTTTATTGCTTCATGAGCATGATTTGTTATGCAGTTGGGATCTTGTTTTTGAAATAGTTTTTAATCAAAGGATGATTATTTATATTTAGATGAATGATAAACTTGGTAATCTCAATTTTGCATGCCAAAAAGAGCTTTCAACATAACAGGTGATCTTGAATCAATTTCAAAAACAAAATTTCTCTGTCTTTTCTGAACATCTGTTATTGTAAATAACTTAAATGAGAAAAGATCGTTAGTGAAAATAAATACTGGCAAATATCATTTAAAACTGTTTTTGAAAAACTCACTTCCAATCATGTTAATCGCTGTTTTGATGGAGTTCTTTCATCTTATCTGTGTACAAAGAACTTGCACTCAGGATTTAACATTGCTGAGAGGAAATGGGGCGTGGAGACGGGAAATTGAGAGAGGGCACAATACTTCCCTATTATTATTTTTTCCAATACTTGAAATAAAAAAAACAAAACAAACTATTTTTAATCAAACCAGGTTCAGTGATTTTTTTCTTTCAATTTTGACTTTCCAGTACATTTTTAAATCTAATAAACATTTAGAATGAAGACTTGCATGTCTGTTTCCTCAGTGTGTAAGAAAACAGACTCATTCTTATCAGCAGAGACAGTTGTGTGAACAGTTAATACACTTTAATAAGCTCAGAGCGTTATCAGTCTCAGGAGACCATGCAAGCATTTCCAGTGAATTTCTTGTTTATGTTTTGTTGTTTGGAAGTCACAATATGAAATTTTAGTGTTACAGTTTTTGTGGAGTAATTCTCTTATAAATTAAAACTGTGTAACTTTGCTGGTGGAGGGCCCAAAGTTATTAATTGCCTGAAATGTTCAACAGTGTGGCATTAAACTTATCTCAGTGGAGACAAACATACCAGCAAACCAAGTTATAAGTAAAATCTGAGGAGGTTTTTCAAAGTTCTTTGGAGAAATAAAATGACCTATAATTGAATAAATGCAAGATTGATAAGTTTAATGCCATACTGTGGAACATTCCAAAGCAAAATTATGCAATTTCTGTAAACATGAACAGGTAGTGGTTCCTCCATCTGAAAGTTACACAGTGCACCTTTAAATCTCCTTGTATTTTTTATGGACACTGATGACTTCACACACGGCCCTCAGGAGTACATATTGTAATAGAATGCAAATAACTTACCAGCAGAGGGCACCAGCAGACTGAGGCTATGACCATTATGAGAATAAGCTGCACCATCATCTCCACCTCATGATCCCTTCGCCTTTGGGTGCCACCTGGTCCACAGCAGACTTTGATGAGGGTCACCACACTCACAGTGTTCAGCATAAATGACACGGTCAAGCAAGTCAACCCGACCAGGGAGAAGACCAGTGAGAAGATCTTATCATTTCCAATGGAGCTTATGTTGAAGAAACACCATGACCCTGGCATCTGCATGTGGTAGCTACCAACACCAAAGATGGGAAGTAAAGAGATGGAACTAGCGATCATCCACACAATCAAAACCATGATGACAGTTCTTTTCTTGGGCATGGCTTGAGATCTTGAAAACGGACAGTTAATTCCAGAGAAGCGTTCGATTGCCATTGTTGCACCAAGAAGCAAAGGACACAATCCATAGAAGACCATTGACATGCCCATGAAGTTGCAAAAGTGGCAGTTGGGGTCCAACTGGCGCCAGTTGAAATGCGTGACATGGAAGGAAACTACGATAGATCCGGTTACTAAAAGTCCCAGAAAATCAGTGACGACCAACCCGCCAAGGAAGACTAGGAAGAAGGAGCGTGAGCGGGTTTTGGCTCGCTTGAAGGACTGAAGAAGAACAATGAAGGCTACAAGGTTTGAGGTGAGTCCGAGAACGCTGAAGATGGAGGAGAAGTATGCGGAGGCGATGGTGGGATGGTATTTGAAGGGTGGGCTGTTGAGGGAGTAGCACAGCGGGGTGGAATCATTCAGGTGTGATGTATTCATGGTGAAAGATGCTGCAAAATATGGGGGTCTGGGAAGGTTTTGAAACTCTCCATCAACCTGAAAACATCAAAACATAAAAAAGGAGCTAGATTAATATAATATAAATACAGAATATTATTAATTAATGTCATAGACCTTAATCTGTTAAGTGACTGTGGCTGCAAGGGGGGTTACAGGTTCAATACCCAGGTCATCAGTCTTTCTGTTTGCATGTTCTCTTCATATCTGTTCCTTCTATGAGTACTTTGGTTCCCCCATCAACCCTAAACATACACAGAAAGCAATTTCTGAAGCCTACATGATTATGATTAAGGCTCAAGATGGGCCCCCAGTCATCCAAATTGCCTGAGGATAGGTCAAACGCCAAGGTCAGTATTCCCCACAAGGACAATAAAGTCTACAAATAGCATACAAAAAATCAAGCGTATTTAGGGCAATGCCGAATAAATGCCTGCATCAGTAAAATATAAAAATACAAGTAAGATAATGTTGAAGAAATACCACTAGTAAATGGCTAAAAAATTTCAGTGTAAGTAAATATAAATCCATTTGTCTCTTTTTCAATGCAAATTTGGAAGCAGTACTTATAATTGTAATTTTTTGACCATGTAACTGTACTTTTACGTTAGTGTAGATTTTCGGTGCTTTTGTCCAACACTAATAGACACTTAGAGGGTCATGGGGTTAATGGGGATGAGAGGATATCTTCACAGGAAGTGCACTAGTGTACTGACCGAGCTTTTAACAGGAAGTGCACTCTGCCTTAACACCTGAAGTCTTCTCCTCTTATTCATCCAGGGGCTATAAACAGTCACAGGTCAATGGGAAATATTTTGGAGAAATATTCTCCACATTTTCATGAAGTCAAATATGTTCATTGTATCAAGTGCAACAAACAGGAAAAGATGAAAATAACATTAGGAAGAAATTATTTGGGCTATTTATAATCACCCCCATGACGCAATCTCGAAATATGTGCTTTACATTTAAAGTGTTATAGGCTGTAGGGGGAGATCCAAATAATTTAACTTCCTATTAAATAAAGACAACACTCTCACAATGTCTTGACGGCTCATGTCTCCAGGTGCTGGATACTGTACTGATGTAAATAAATGTCTCCTGCTTCAGAACTCTAGCCTCCTGCCTACAATTTATTCCACAATGCAGGGAGTACGCACACCACAGTTTAGGGACCAGCATCTTAGAGCCAAGTAGAAAGGAACAAAGCACTAAGGAAATGCTGAGTTCTTGGTTTTAATTGACGTCTGTGAAGGAAGCACTGGATATGCAGCTCAGCTCTAAGTAGACAATTATCTTTGGGCTTCCGTTGGGAGTAAACAAATGGGTAAGCGATAAGTGCATGTGGTATGTTGAACACTTTTAAGGTGCCGTTAGCTAAACATTTTATTTTGCTTCCCCAATCCTATTGCACATTTAATTTGGTTAGAAGAATGCACAGTAATAATAATAATAATAATAATAATAATAATAATAATAATAATAATAATAATAATAATAATAATAATAATAATAATAATAATAATAATAATAATAATAATAATAATACCGTACACTTGTAATGCACTGTACAGGCTTGCTGAAGTGTTACACTGTAGTCACTATTGATTCACTCCACACTCGGTGGTGTTAAGCTACTGTTGCAACCACAGCTGCCCTGGGGCATACGGTTGGAAGCGAGGTTGCTAATCTGCGCCATTGCCCCCCCAAAACACGCCATTTTCATACTAGGAAATGTGGGTGAAGCGTCTTGCCTAAGGACACAATGGCAGAACTTGGTCCAAGCAGGAACTGTTCTGACCTTAGAGTTAGGGGACCACTGCTCTAGCCACTGTTGCCCCTAATGTTGTCCACATTGGGCCGGACATAGCATTCTGAGGTTACATTTTTATTTACCTAAACGGCGTCTGACTTTTCCTATCATTAAAAAATATTAACAATGTGTAAATACATGTTTTCTCTTCCTGCAAAATAATAATGATTCATTCATTTTATATAGCGGTCCAAGACTGATGGAAATGAGGCCGCCAATCTGCACCATCTCTCCCTCCGAGCACCTCGAATACTTACACACCACATTAACAACAGGTTGCATGAATGAAGTGTTTTGCCTAATGACATAACAATTGTACCACAAGTTAATGTTTAACAGACGTAAAATGCAATGGAAAAATAAAAACAAACAAAACATCTAAGTAATTATTTTTGGACTCAAAAGTCACTTTTGTGTAGTAGTATTATAGCACAAATTTATGGATGCCTAAATGTGATAATTTCATCACTGAATAATAAAAAATAATTTAAAAAAATGTACTTGTCATAAGTGCAATATATTTTCTTCCTGTATTTTCTGAGTCAGCAAAAAGTATCTACTGCAAAATCCAGTAAATGTTTTTTTATAGATTTATTATTTGGAGATAAATTTAAAATGAACAAAAATCAACTTACCTTTGTTGCTCAGTGATAGTAATAACTGCAGTTTGGTCATTGTCAAACAAGTGTTAAATACAGCAGTATTATCAGCACTAAGCACCTAAACATTGTAAAAACACTTTAACACTGTCTTACCGTATACGTGAAGGTCAAGTTTGCTCAGCTCCATTTATGGTTTCTACTTGCTCTTATAAGGTAAATACACAAATAGCAGGAATGTCGTCAGTAACTGTTGAAAGATTTAACTTTACTGTTCCAGCATCACCACTCCTTCCTCCGCTGTCCTCCTTCTTGTGCTAGTTTCACTTAAAAGTGGGCTTCCTTTTGCTCACTAAGACCCTCCCCGAAGGAAAAGAGGGAGTGGATATCTGGCATACATCACACAGTGAGAAAGTCAGAATGTCACAGTTATTGTAAGGATGAGCCATCATGGGAGGGAAGGCTAGTGCCTAAAGTGAAAGCTTGTGAAAGTGAAAGCCTCTGAGTTGATCTCATATAGTGCAAACTTTTAAAAGGAACCTTGGGGCTTTAGCATGAGAGAGGCCATTAATCCAATGCACTTTAGTTGTATAGCACATTTTATAAACATGACAGTTTCCAAAGCACTCTACAAACAAACAAAGACAACATGTTTCCTTGCCGAGAAGGAAGGTCTAGGGACATTCTGGGACAGTTAGTCATTTTCTTGTTTTCTAATGAATGTTGTTTAATCTGCTTCGTTGTTATTGACCAGTGTCAGTGTTTCACTGTTTGATTTTCTAACTTTTTGTTGTTTAAATCAATGATCTTGATAAGCCCTAGGAGGCAACTACTGTTAAAAATTAAATTGACGATAAAATAAAAATACTGATGGATGATTTTGCAGTCTTCTGTTACTGGAGTGAAAGTGTGTCGCTTCTTAGACCCATTTCTAAACTGCACAATCTGAGAGTGAATTCTTTTCTCCTCCTGCAAAACAGATGTGTAACAACAGCCTGCATACACACCAACACACTAACACACTAACACACCAGCACACACACATGTACACATAAATCTTAGACTGGGTGAACACCAGGGCAGCACATTCTCCCCACCAAACAGGAGCCATGGAGGCCTGTGCTTGGTCAACATGTCCTGTAAAAGAACAAATGTCATTCAGTTTTACTTTTGACGTGATAAAAGGAAATAGCTTACAATTCCTTTAAGTATGTTTGGAAAATGACGAGCAGTAACAATTAGGTAATTCTTTTCTTGTTGATTCAGTGTAAGGAACTATATGCTTATGTGCAAATGTCACAAACACAAACCTATGTCTGTATGCACTGCACATCTTTTATATCTATTTATATTTTCTTGTAACTTGTATTGAATGAGATTCTAACCTTCAACTGTGCTCTTTTACCATCATGGACTGCTTTTGTTGTTTTTTAGACCAGATGTCCCATTTTCAGATTTTCATTTTATTTAATGTTTGAAGAAAGTTTTTTTAAATTCTTTTTTGACTGGCTCACCACTGTCCATCTATAAAGAACATAGTTTTATTTTTATTTTTAGGCTAAAACAACAATACAAAAGGGACAAAATAAGTAGAAAAAAAGCGCAATAAAAATAGCAAAATTTAATCTGCATATTCTGATATCTTGGTCAGAGCATCCTGTCTTGATATTTTCTTTTAGACTTCCTTAGGTTTTAAAATCATGAACATTTGAGTAGACCTACTCCTTAATTTGCCAGAAATATATATATATATATATATATATATATATATATATATATATATATATATATGTGTGTGTAATTTGGTATTTTGGTCTTCAAACTCCTTTAATGGAATCGTTCAACAATTCAACACTAAAACACACATTTCACACTGACAGGAAACTTAGAGGTAATTAGTTTTTCAAATAAAATGAAACTGCTTCACTCCACAGTGATCAAGTCAATACTGGTAATATAAAGTAGGTTTACGGGATTTGTATGAGGTCTGTTTAACGTCATCTTATATTTTAAGTATGACTGACCACTGTTCCAAAAATGAAGCAGAAACTCTATCTGCACATTCTTTGTTCTTTTATGGGCATACTTATATAAGGGAAAAGGCTGCAGCATGACCAGAAAGAGCCCTGAAAAAAATAAGCTAACATAAATGATAGTTTTACAACTGTCTGATGTGTTAAGGGTTTGAAAAAACAACAAACCTTTGAATTCAGTGCTATGTATTATGAATACATAACTACACACATTTCTGTATATACAGTCTATTGGCAAGACTGATAAATAAACATTTAGATCAAACAATCAAACACCAGTGTAGCAATATTATATTGAGTCTAAGATACAAGTTCCAAAAAATTTCTCTCAGCCAAAGTTAATAGAATTCATGAATGTAAAATAATCTGTTACAGGGTTTAAGAAATGGCCAAGTAACACCAGCATGAGAGAAAAAGAAACTCCTAGCTGTATGCTACTTTGGAATAAAATAATAAAATAAAGCACCAGATATACAACATCTCTGTTTATTTCTTATCTAATTCAATACACAATACAGAAGGGTATTTTTAACACGGGAAGCGGAACATAATCTGCCCACCAGATGGCAGCAATATTCTTCCAAAGACCATTTTACCCAAGTCACTTGACTTATGTCCATGTGTCAAGAAGACACACACACACACACACACACACACACCCACACACACATAACAGTGTGTGGCATCTAGGACCATTAAAACTCACTTCATCTCTGCCTATAGAACATACAGGGACGCTCACTGTTTAAGAGAATAATTGCTCCCCATTATTTGACCATGTACAGCTACATATTGTAATAACAAAGCATTTACAATATAAAGTAAACATGTTATTACATTTTGGTTAATATTATATAACGCAGTTTGACCCCTATATCAAAATCTGGACATATGGACCTATGGACATACTACAAATCACATTTGTTGAGATCTGTGCTTTTCTATAGAAAATCAAAGATTTTACAGTAAAAACTGTGCAACCTAACCAATTTAGAGAGATGCTGCCTAACAATTGGTCCTTATTTATGCATATATTATACTCGATACTGGAAATTGAATTCCAATGTGTCCAGTAGATGGGAGCAGAGCACTTTGAAAATACACTGTTGTCTCCTGTTCCTATGAAGTCATGCTGAGACTGATTTTTACAAGATCTGATGCAGTGCACTGAAACTGGACCGGATATGATCTTTGTGTGATGTTTAAATGCTCTTCTCACAGAAGTACCACTGTGCCCTCATGCCATACAAAGCCTTTGATAGCGAGGGGTCATAACTAGGATCCAGACGGGTTCTCTCTGTATGAAATGCGTATTCTTGGCTGACCAGGCAAGAGCATGAAGCAGATCCAATTTGTTGGTTGGTTTTAAATACAAAACCAGTACTGGATAGTGCATGCTTCCAGCTGTTTTACTAGTATGTGTTACCTTATGATGGTTCATTTGCACAGATTTTTAAAGGGCCCACATTATACTATTTCTGATGTATGTTATAATGTTTCCTCATCTAAAGTTGTGTTTTGTTTCATTCACACATGTTTAACACAAAAATCCTGCATATTTAGGCTGCACTGTATTCTTCTCTCAAACAGAACACGCTGATCCCGCTAAACTCCAAACATTTTCACTTGGAATTAGCAATTTCTTCTAAACAAAGGTGGAACAGAGCATTTTGAGGTTAGTAGATGTGCACAGTCTAATCATTCATGCAGGTTTACTCAAATTCAAGTGTAAATGAAACAAAACACAACTCCAGGTAGGCCTATGTTTTTGATGAGATAACAACATTCTCACATGGCTTAAAGCTCACAAGAATCCTTTAGACAGTGCTGTACTTAGGACTAATGGCATGTGGCACAGAGCTCCTGAAACCTCCTCCTGAAATTTACTATTCTGGCCGTGGTTGTGAACATGCGTAAATCTCTTTGTAATAAAATGTAGCCATAAACAGCTAATGGTTCGCCATGAATATTTCAGAGTCTTCTTGAATACCCGGTAGAAAATGACCTCCGGAAAACTTTAACAAGACACATCTCGGACAGATAACTTCCAAGTAAGTCCTCTCTATCTGGTGCTTTTGGCTTTCTTTTTCCCTGATTGGATTGATTTGTCATTTGCAACCGAAAAGCGCTTTGGCCACGGGGCTGTGGATAATCCAATTTATCGCTTTGCCATTTATTACAAATTTCTGCGGCTTTTGGGTCCACTGTCACATCGATTCGTTGATTGCTTGCTTAGCTGGGTCCTAATGAGCTGCTGTCTGAATCACTGCATAATCACAGCCCTAATTCACTGCCTTGCCCTTCCCTAACACTCGCTCCACTGGCTGGCTTCTATTAGAGGAGACTGGACTAGAGACACATCCTCCTTCTGAAATTGGTTGTGTTGTCATTCTTTTATTTCTCCTTACTTGGAAAATATCTATATTAAAGGTCCATGGTGTAACTTTTCTGTTGGAGGGTCAGTCAGATTAGATTTTCTCTATGGAAATGTTGCTATGTCTGGAGTGTTTCACAGTATATTATTAAACCTTTCTATTTTCATGGAAACCAAACCTGACCAAGTTGGAGGTCAGGTCTGTGGAGAGTAAGGTGACCACATTTTCTAAGTCAAAAACTAAACCACACCCAGCTTGTGGTTGTTGGTAAATTAATATAAACGGTTAAATAAATACATAAGCAAGGAAAACTGTTCTGCACTCGGCCCATTCGTGACTAACATTTGAGTCAGTATCGTCACATTTTCTTTATGTTTTAGTCATTTTTAAGCAGCTTTTACGTATTTTACCTAAACAAATGACAATTAATGCCTCTCTTTACTGTTGGTAGGTATCAAATTGGTCAAAAAGAGGGACACGTGGGAAATTTCTTGTATAAAACTAGGACAAATCAATGGCTTTGGATAAATCTGCTGGGACAGGGGACACAGGGCTCAAAACTGGGACTGTCCTGGATAAATAGGAACGTCTGGTCACCCTAGTGCAGAGGCAACCCCACTCACACTTAGAATGCCTGTTTGTGAGCTATAAATCCACCTGTAATTGAATAAATGTAAGGTTTAATGTCATACTGTGGAACATTCCTGGCAGAGAGATGGCATGTTCACAGAAATAAGTAGGCGAAGGACCCTAGAAAACGTAAACATTGCACCTTTAAGGCAGAGTTTGCTTAACATAAAACTCTATGACAGGTTTTCCTAATTATGACTTTGTTTTACGGGATAGTACCTGTTATCATAGTCACTGGTTTTGTGGCAGTTTGTGGGGAAAATTGTTGCAAAGAAAAAGTACAAGACAGTATACCTCTACCTATGTCGTTAACACTGAAAATTCCATCCAAAATGCAATTGACGCATTTATTCAACAGGTTTACAACTCATTTTGACATTGTGGTTGCGAGATAAGAGTTACAGAATTACCTCTACGTATATCTGCTGCTCATGTCCTACCAAGAAGTAAAATTATAAACTTAACCAGAATAAAAAAAAGAAAAAAATATTTTAAGTAAAATCTTATAAATGCCAACAATGTTTTAGTGAAATGAGCAGTCATATTTAGGCTTTAACATAGCTTATAAAACCATCTTGAGGAGAGACAGCAAAGCAAATATCACCAGTTGGATGTTCTCCTCTGCACAAATAAGTGACAGGTCTTATCTGGCATCTGGGAATCTCTGGAAGAATTGGATCTGTATGTAGAAAGGCCCAAGAACAAATACTGAGGGAAAATACATGGCATCCATTAACACAAGAGCACTACTGTTGTGTTTGTGTGCTCATCCTGACATCTCTCATGACATGAAATCTACAAAGTAAATACCAAATTTCACTGATGAATGATGTGCAAAGTTCACCTCAAGGTATCAGGAAGAATAATAGAAAACTCTAATTATCATTCATGAATTGAAATGATGTTAGGTGATATGTCAAAGCTTTTTACCAATGAATCTACTTTCTTACTAACACTTATGGTCATGAACAAAAGGAAAATATATAATAGTTTAAAAAGAGTTTCCTTCATAAGCATGCATGGGCAATTGCTATGAGACTGAGGAGCTTGGGATAGAGCCACTGCTCCACCACAGAGAGGAGCCAGCTGATGTGGCTCTCCTGGATCCTTTTCGGAGAGATATTCACTGGAGTATGGACTATGATGCTCTGGGGCCCGGGATCGACTCAGGGGCAAAAGGGAAGTCTGGGAAATTCTGCTTTAACTGCTCCCCTATTTCCTTGGATAAAGCAACTGAAATGGATGGAAATACACTCAATAAGTGTTATTTACTATTTTTACAGACCAAAGACTAATCTATTCATCAAACCCAGTCTCTTTTGTCAGTGGCTAATCACTAATCACTTGTTTCCAAAATGAAAAATCAATCACACACTTTTCAGACAACATTTCTTTAATACAAAGTCAACATATCTACATACACAGTGGCTTTTAACCAATTCTTATTTCAGTCCATAGTAACAGTTTGATGGTGATAGTGCTTGCCTCATACAAAGGAAAATCACCAAATTTGAGTTCTTTTTACTGTATAGCCTATGCTCAATATTCGATGTATCTTTTTGTACCCACGTTTCACCAATCACGCAGGTCGTGTTGTATAGCCTAGAACCTCTACATAAAAATAGTAACACATTGCACAAGCTTCCAAAAAGACTTCCACCGTTTGGCATGGGGACCAGCCTTTTTTAAGGGTTGAAAAGTTCAGGTTTTCAGGAGTTCATTTTTAGGAAACATCCCACTGGTTTTAGAGACATGCTCAGAAATGTCAATTCTCAGCAAGTTTTGGTTGTCAGTGTTGTCATATCTCCTCTTGTCTATTGAGTCCTGATTTGAACTGCATCCCATAATAAAAAACATGGTCGAACATAATCGGACAAAATGAATTCATACAACGTTCAAAAGTACAGTAGGCAAAAATAATGACAAAAATGTGCATCTCAGTGTTCGATCATTTAAAATTCACACATTGGCATCTATAAGGCATTTTCACCTTTAGGGTTTGGATTGTTGTGTTTTATTAGGACTTTAGCTATGAAATATAAGCAGTTCTTACCCCAAATTATTATTTAACTACTACTGCTGGATTGTTCACACCTTGGGGTCAATTTTGCATATGCTGTGACCCCCAGTTTGTCCAATTTGGCCCCTAACTAATATTTTATTAACTGGTATAGTGTTCTGTTGATTCAATGGATTATAAAACTCCATATAATGAGATTGAAGATAGACAATACAAAATGCCATGTTCAACTGCTTGTAAAGGAAATGGGGATAAAATGCTGTTAATAAAGTATTTGGGAGCAGGCTTGAGAGGAGTGTTTTCTGTTTGAGAGTAGAAAAGAGGAACTCCGAATCAACATTTGTGTGCCCACTTAAAGTATGAGATCTCAAGGGTCGAATGATACAAATACATATAATCTATATTTGTTTATTTACAGGCATATTTCTAGATAATTGTGGATCTATAACCAAAAAATGACAGAAATTCAACTGAAAAGCAGAGAAATATGATGCCCTTAGACACCTGTACACTATCACACAGTACAGCATGTCAAGTCAAGATGATGTAAAAAAACAAAAAAAGAAACAAAAAAAACAAAAACAAAAAATGACAGACCTGTAATGAGCTTTTGGTTGATAAATGTTTTCTAAACATTAATAAGAAAAAATAAAAAACAACAAATTTCTAACTAAAGTTAATAGTAATAAAGAAAACGTAAAAAATGCACCTCCTTTTCAGCATAATATAATTTTCCAATTACACACCAAAAAATCATGTTTCAACTGGCTGCTATTATAACATTGATGAGTTTTATACTAAAAGTTTGGATATATCTTTATATTTAGCTTTAAATATATATGCCTGTGTGAGTGTGCAGTAAATACACATACAATAATATGTATATATATGCACACATGGCCACAGACATGTTATACTTAACATTTCTACAGTGAAAAAATAGAATGTATTTTAACATAATATGAACAAATAAGCATTTCTTTTATCCTGCTATTTAAAAAAAAAAGTGATACATTATCTCTGTTAAAAACAAAACAAAAACAAATAAGAAAAAATTAGAAAATGTAACAAAGTAAAATAAGTTGTCATAATACAACATTAATGTTTCCATAACAACAATAAGGCTTTTTTGGAAATAAGAAGAGATTAAACACAGTTCTGTCCATCGCTTGGATTTTTGTGCACACCCGTCATTCATATAGAATCAGCACGCCCCCTGTCTGTCAGACCAGAGCGGTGCAAGATCACACATAGTACCATAGTGTGAGAGATGCAACCTGCAGGTGTTCTGGTTTCAAGTTTCTAATGTTCTCAGATGGGTGTGTGCAAGTACCGAAGATTTCATTATCACATCAATTCATTTAGCTGAGACATGGCTGCCAGGTCTGGTTCTTTGCGGAAACATTATTTTAAAAATGGACATACTGCAAAGCCAAAAGTCGATTTGTTTTCTCCACGCACACTCACAAACATATGATCAGAGGCCTGGGTTGTTTCTCAGTCACTTCAGGCCTCTTCCACTCTCAAGTGTCTTTACGATGAAACACATGGATATGGAGAAGGCTGGGAGAACTCAGGGGTGCAGAATGTCATGGGGATGCTCTTCAGACACGCGTGCTTTAGCATAAGCAAAGTTGGAATAGTCCATTTGTCCATTTAATTTTTCCCATGTCACACATACAGCACACACAATATAAGCAGCATGTTTGGTTTGACAGAAATGATAAAAAAGAGACTTCCTTGTAAGACAAAAGGGTTCTTAATGTTGATGTTGGTCACTGTACACAAGAAGGGCCCGGTTGTGTGGCCTTCCCTGTTGGTTTGTCTCAAAGCTTGTAGATCCACACATGTTGTTCTTGGAGATAGGAGACAACAAAGCCCCATGATGCACTGGTGCCATAGATATGAGTGATTGTAAAAATGATGGTGCCATCTCTCCCCATCCCTTTGTCAGTTTGTCTGATATCTTAGTACCTTAAATTTATAATTCTGTGTTAATCTGAGTTTATGGAAAAGTGTTAATGCTTCAAGCAAATAAAGACGCTATGTATTTGCCTAAAGGAGATTAGCTTCCACTTACATTGTTTGTTGTCTCCACTTTTGGCCAACCAGTGTTCACTCAGGCAGCCATGATTTTCATAGTTCTTCTGAATATCACCCACAAAATGTGTGTAATATAGAAAAGGCCCTTTTACAACCAGGCATATCAAAAGGAACAAGAGAAAGTCACCCGGCTACATCCATCTGCACTGACTGATTTAGCTGTCACCTTCTCCTTCTTTAACTGTTGCTTGTGTGTCAGATAGTTTTGAAAGAGAGAAATATCCACAAATGTTTACAATGTCGTCCACACTGAGAGAGCTGAGGTAAGGTAAAAGCACTCTGACACTTCGATCAATACTCCGCCCCACAGTCGAGCCTGGAGCCTCTCTTCTCTTTTGGATGGGTCATTTCCTCACTTCCTTATGAGAGGCCGTTTAGTCCAATTGAAATCTGGTTGGATATTTGGAAAGAAAATCTACAATAGTATCCATTTTGGTGTGTCCTGGTCTTCTTCTTCTGTCAGATTGTAAAGTTTCTATGGCTCAGGATACTGTCGAGGGTGGGGTGGGGAGTGACAGGGTTCTGGTGGGGAAGAGATGGCTTTTTACGTTGCATAGTGATCAAAGCTTCCTAAATACTCCAGAGCTGCATGATAGCAGAATTGATATTCATCCTTTAGGGAGAAAAACAAAAAGCGAAAACAACAAGATTAGTGATAAATAAAAAGGGATGTCATAGCTCATTACACTGGGAAGATTTACATAGCCAGTAAAAGTCAGATAGCTACAATAATCAAATCACCCAACAATTAGATCTTAACAGTATAAAAACCTGGTGACACGTGTCATTTAATTAATGGATTTTTAGAATAACTGTTGTAAATGAAGACAAAGAACAATACATTTTAATATAACTCTTTCAATCTTATCTTTGCCACAGTTCTTTGACATTTTTGCATACTTTTCATTGTCAAAACCTGCAGAGGTGTGAACAGTCAGAAAGAAATCAGATTACTCACATTAGATGTAAAAGACTATGACTATGTGCAAACATAATAATCTGATTTCTGGACCTTAAACATGATTTAAACATTTAAATTGGAAAACCTGATGGGAGCAACAAGAGGGATCATGGAAATCAGATGACTTTGCTGTTTATGTGTCTTTTTAATAGTATTATATATACATTTTTGATACTTTATTGTGTCACAAAAAAAAGTGTTTTATCCCCATTTTCTCCCTCCCTTGTGCTAAAACAGATTAATATAGTAAAGATATACAACCAAATAAAAACACATAAAAATATTGATAATAATTAAGTAAAAACATAATAATAATAATAACAATAACAATAATAATAATAATAATAATAATAATAACTGGAAAATATTATGCGTATAGACAGGAATCAAAAAGAAAAAAAATCCAGAAATCAGATAATGATCAGATTTCTGTTGCACATGTAAACATAACCCACTGTGTGCATTGTTTCCTAGATAAGACTTCATGTCGAGTTACGTTGTTTTTGAGATCTTACCTCAGTTTGCACCATGGCTGGTCTCTGTGTCCGGAGCATCTTCACTGTCTGGAAGATATCGACCACACCTTCGTACCTCATGCGCTCTAGCACAATGCTGAGGGTGATGAAAACTCCGGTTCTTCCTACGCCAGCGCTGCAAACATACAAAGAGTCAATACACGAGTAACACATCCTCTGACAAACACTGCGCCACAATATAGAGCTGAATGTCTAGTCTATAGGAAGATTTTAGTAGCGGAAAAATGTTGCAATGAAAAAACCTGCAGTGTGTTTATAAAAAGCTGTACAGTGACATTTCTGCATATTTGTGGTTTCTTTACAGCCCATTCATATCTGTGTAATGATTAAACCCCAATCAAAACATATAAAGACATTTTTTAGCACATTTTTTATAGCAAAACTAACATCTGATAATTATAATAGGGCTAATCTAACCCAAAATTATTAAAATAAGAAATTGTGTCAGTTTCACCCACCCCAATATTAGGTATTAGAACAGCTTGTAAAATCCCAGGTTTGAAACTATGAATGTGTTTCGTATTAGGGCCACATGATTAATCCCAATCAAAATCACAATTTGAATCACAAAAACTGCAATTTTTGACATACCATCAACAAAATATCTTGTGTTATTCCATATAAAATGTCTAACCTCATGTTCTGAAAAGTGATTCTTTTCATTAGGTTGTCATATTTCAGTATTTTTGCTAAATCTGGGTGTGTTTAAAATGTGAACTTTGAAGAATTCTATTAAGGCATTTTCCCAAGTTGTCCCTCCTACATGGAATTTTTACTGGTAACCCTGACAATGACAAACACGCCTAAAATGTGGAAAAATGTAAGGAATGCACCCGAAAGAAAGGAATCTAACACACAACACATGTCAAATTAAATAAGCCCACAGCCCCATTTCTCCAGCAGGTTAAGACTGTTGTGTTACAGAGATTACAAAATGTGCTTGTATTTTTCCACTTTGATGTTCTCCCGTTGTCTCCCCAGTCAGAAAACAATCCCCCAAGGACACAAGTGAGCAGCCACACACCAAACCAACAACCTAAACAAGTAAACATTTAGTCTCATTAAGCCCCTCCCATGTGCCCACCCCAGCCTCCACTGTGCCCACCCCACCCTCCACCACCTCCGCCACCACTGCTGCTGCTGCTGTGCTCTCCAGAAATACAGCCTGGCAGACTTAGATCCTGAAATACTTTGAGAGCTGCCCCTCTAAGCTGCTTTGCTGTGAAATGACTTCCACTTCACCAATGGAACAATAATTGATGTGACAACAGATTTATTTGGACCTCTTTCCTCCTCTGAGAAAATGTGGTGACTATGAGCACTTGAAAGAGAATGTATAAACCGGTCTAATGCGTCCGGTAAAGGGCACAACTGACAGATAACACAATAAAATGTATGGTGACACCTTTTTGTGTTTAATGTTGGCAACTTGGCAGCCGTTTGAGATCTGCTACTAAAATTCTGATCTTGAGAAAAAGTAACTCAGCCCAGCTAGAGCTATTCAACAACCACTCAAATGTAAATCACAACACATTAATAATAACTCAACAAATCTGTCTATATTTTATACAGGTGAAATTTGGTAGTACATAAATACTTGTTTTAAATAATGATAACATGATATTTTATATTTTATGGGTCAATAAGTCATGATTTTTTCATAACCAAACACCCCAAAGAATATATCAAGTGTACATTTCTTCTATTCCTCCTACTACTACTAGTACTACTTCAGTTATGATTACTACAGTTACCACTATGTCTACAACATCTACAATCACTACTACTACAGTTTCAAGTATAACTGAAATCATGTTATGTTTTCCCATAATTAAGCAACTCATTGTATCAAGTGTAAAACTCCACTACTCTTACCACCTTTCACTAATCCAAAGGTTGTCAGTTTGATTCCTGCCGCTGTGCTGTGGCGTTTTATGCTCTCCCCTATTAACCACTCCATCTGAAAGCTTCTTCCAGGGAGTCACTCACACACTCACAGACTATCCTAAAGACCCTCTCCATCCTCTCTTCCTCCGCCTTTGCCTCTCACTCAAACATCAACTGCATATCTGAATTCGCTCTGAGCCGCTGCAGACTGAGAGGATTTGGTGTTCCCATTCATAGGAACTAATCAGGCAATTAATGACAAAACGCATGTGGCTTTATTAGATAGTGACTGAGGAAGTATGTGGGTGGGAGTGTACGAGAGCGGGGGTCGGGGTATGTATGGAGGAGGATTAGAGGACAGACAGACAGGCAGGGAGGGCAGATACAGAATAACAGAAAAGGAGGTATAAGCTCTACTAGTGCAAGTGACAAAGCCTGACGAAAATAGATGACAACAGGGAGTGGTACTGAGAGACACGGTAAAAATAAAATCTATCAAGGAATAAAAGAAAAACGCAAAGTGACACCTGCCGTTAATCCACAAAAGTGAGAATGTCATTAGGCCGTGCACCTGAGTCAGTGTGCAAGTTCAAATGTTATTGTAGTCTAGTTCTAATCCTCTTAGCAATAAACCAAAAATCAAAGGGAACTTCACTTACCCTGCCAGACTCAATATAATGTAATAGGATTCTGTACTTTTCACTCATACCATTACAGTCACAAGTCCAGCTGCACTAACTGACCTTGAGAGTAGTAAACATGTGGTGTTAAAAATACATGTGCTAAGCAGTATGTTTTGTGAAATAAAATAATGTTAAATATTAAACACTTCAACAGTTAAACTACCTGAACCATGCTGCAACTTTAAGTGATACTGTGGTGCTAATCCGCTTATGATACTTGGGAAAAAAAATCAAAAGAAACTTCACCTCCTTAACTGTGCCTACCCACCGCTCAATACAACATTGATTTAATAGGCTCGGCTGCTTCGCTCCCATTACTCCAGCAGTACCCTTGAACAATCTTTGACAAACGCTAGAGATTTTTTTAAGGAGCTCCATGTTGTAGTAACAGTGTGCTACCACTAGGGTGAAACCGGCTGATATAATGGGCTAAAAATCTATCAACTATAGCCAAACAAGAAATACTGTACTATGTATACACAATCACTCAGGTATTTATAATGACGGACTGGGGAATCAAATAATTAGGCCTGTCACAATAATCACTATATCAACTATATTCAATATATTCAATATGTTTAATGGAAAGATCATTTTGGGGGAGTCAATAATTATTGGATACTTTTTGGGGGGATTTTTGCTTCTATGACTCATTATAGATGCAAACTAACTACTAAAGTGCTACATTATGTTATTAATTTATAGCATATTGTACCATATTGTACATTTAGAATTGTTTTTTGGATAATTCTACCTTAGGGTTATTGCGTCAGTGGCATAAACTAGTTTCAATATTATAATTTATCGTCTATATATCATACTTCAAAATTTGTTAGTGTGACAGGCCTACAAATAATATACACTATTTTTGCCCCTATGGCACCTGCAAGTCTGAATTATATCGATGCATATTTGAATTATACACTTGTGGTTTGTCTTCATTGTTAATGTAAAAATGGATTTGATTAAGATTAACAAATTGAGATGGCTTAACCACAGTTGTACAATTTTAAATGGGTCCTCAAATTATGCAGTAAGTGGTCATAAGATACTAATACACCATTATAAAGAACAAAGATATCACATTAAGCCTGTGGAGAGTAACTGTTTAAGATAGCATGCACTATAATTTGTTCCAGTTATCAAAGAAGCCCTTTCCTTTTTAACTGTGCATACTGGCTGCTCAATACAACCAATAGTATAATGGGCCCTGGTCCCTTCCACCCATTACTTCTGTACTGCCATTCTTTCAGCAATAACAGGCCCTTTGGCTTTCAGACAGCTCTCTTCCTCTCCAATAACGGGCTCATAGAGGCGAGGAATAACTCAGTCTTATTGGAGCTTCCTTGACATGTCTTACAGCCCCCATAGGGCCGTTTAATAGGCGATGACATCATGGCTTTTAAACACGCGGGGTGGTCATGTGACGTTTGGTGAGGTCATGGCGCCTGCTCGACGAATGGAAACACTAGTGACTGAGTAAGTAAAGCCAATTTATGCCCAAGGAAATTACATAATGTGCCAACACATGGAATAAAGACTTTAAGTTGTTGGGGGATTTCTTGCTCCTTCTAGTTTGTGAATAACCATGCATTGCAATTAGAAATCCACAGATATGTTTTTTCTATGACCAATGCTGATACCGTTTAAAAAAAAATCTAGGGCAGCCCATGGCCATTATTCTCTGCCGATATGGGCCAAAATGTAGGGCAGATTTGGATAATTTCCCCCAAAATAAATAATTTGAAATGACTACAGACTCAATTACTGTCTATATATAGCGCTGTTGGAGTAGTACAAAAACACGTAAATCAATGGCAATGATTTTTTGACATCCACACTTCTGTTTCTTTAAAATACTGTAAAATAAGAGAGCAGAGCAATTCTTAAATGTTCAAATGAAGCATCAGGTCTTTCATTTGAGCAGGTTGTCACCATAAATAAAATATAGGCTGTGCTGGAGGTGGAGGGCTGATAGTTGATAAGAAAAAAGTGGCAAATGTCAAATTGCAATAGAGAGTTTTAGACACTGACCGCTGCATATCGATAACACGGCAGCTAGGCACAGTTTTGGAAATCCTCTGACACATTGTTAGATCGAGAGCAAGCTCTATTTGTCTTTGATCTTTTTGTCAGATCAAATTTAAGGACACTGGTATTACAGAGAGACGACAGAAAGAGATGAGGGGTGGGTTAGGGGGTGGTGAGCTTTGTTGTTTTATGTATTTATGTCTTATTTTCATGTTTATTACTGTATTGCTTGAAGGTGCATTCTGTAACTTTACTGGAGGAGGGTCCGTCAAATGTTTTTTCTCAGTGGAGATGTTATTGCTTTGTCTGGAATGTTTCACAGTATAAACAGTTAAGCCTTCTCTCTTCCTTCATGGAGACCAAACCAGACCAAGTTACAGGTCAGATCTGTGGAGAGGAAACCCTGCTGTTTTGCTAAGTATGTTTGAGCTATAAAACCACCTGTAATTTATAAATATAATGTAGAGCTGTGACAATGACATCAAAAAGTGCAAAAATAAATAAAAGTAATTCAACACCAATGTTTTATTTTGTTGTCCTTAACAAAATTTAAAAAAAAAAGTGAGATGATATTTGCCACTGACGTTACCTGTCACGATGTTAAGCCTGTAAATGCACGGTGTAAACAAACTCTGAAACGAGATATGCTTCTGCAATACAAACTAAGCAGTTCCTTTGAAATAAAAAATGAGGCCTTACTGGTGACCAATAACAAACACCACTGCTTACAAGGGTCCACCGTGTGCAGATAATGATGAAGGTTACCTTGAAAGCTGCACTCAACGCGATAAAAATGCATCATGAGTCCTGATCGTAAAAACCAAAAGAATGGCTGTATCATTTCATGTGCCGGCTCCTTGCAAATGCCAAGCCACATCTCGAGTCTTATCAATTATGGAGCAGATTGGCCTGTGGAGGTTGAGAGGTAGAATACGGCGCAGGCAAAAACATGGGAGGGGAATATCTGATTATGCGAGTGGGGCTACGCAGCGGGAAGCAGGGTATGGCAAAACAACAGCCTCCTCCGCAAGTGACTCCATCCTATCCTCATGCATAAAGCCTTCAGGGTGGGAAAATATCTCCTTCTAATGAACATGGCATTTGAACTTTTAATGGGACAAGTTCATATCTTAAGCTTTGATGGTTGAAATGCATGAGGAGTTAGCGTGCAGTGTGCCCAGTGTACTAACCTGCAGTGGACAGAGATGGGTCCGTCTTGTCCAAACTGCTCCTTGGTTTTATGTACTTGACCAATGAAATCGATGAATCCCTCTCCAGATTTGGGGACTCCTTGCTCTGGCCAATCGGTGAACTGGAACTGCCTAACTGTTCTTGACTGACCATCCTACAGAACAACAGAGAGAATGCAACAGATTAGAAATACATTGGATTTTTTAAACAAAGTATAATTTTTTTTACTTTCTGGCATGTCATCTGCATGATTCACTGGCTATAGAAAGTTAAAACCACACTTTGGAACATCTTCTCCATTGAAACGGGGAATGGGATTTAACTTATTTTCTTCTTCCCACGTTTTAAGCTCAAATAAGAAAAAAAAAAAAAAAGTGAAGTGTGTAAAGTGTGCCGGATACATGTATACTTCTTGTGTTCACTGATCTGCTCAAACTAAATAATAAAATAAGTAAATAAAATAAATGAATGGTCTTTATGCCAAATTGTTACATATTACAGCCAAAACAACAACAAAAAATCAGGTTTCTGGAGATGAAAACCCACTCATAGTAAGGACACATGTTTTTTCTACATTTTTACAGAAAAACAGAATTTGCTATATTACATAGAACATTAAATCAACAGGGTAAGTTGTGGCTTTCCAACACCAAGCTTACATTAAAATATCAAAATATAACATCAGTATACATAATAACACTTTATCGTACTATATATTTTCGTTACCTTCAAACTCTGTATGTATTTGCTTGCCGTGAGTTTGTGCGAACGGCATGAGTTAAAGCTAATCAATAGTGTATCTGCCGTGACAAGCGTCTTCTCCCAGACACCATGTTGAATAGGATAATCCTGCTATTGGATCGATAGAGCTACCTGATGGATGAGTGCAAGGAGTGGAGCAAAGAAGCAGGAGCCGCACTAACACAGCGATAGAGAGATCGGATGATTCAAGTTGAAAACAAACTCCTGACACACTGACAAGGCACAAGGCGAAATGTCAGCTGGACCAATTTATTCCACCATTATTAATATTATTTTGTGCAGCTCTAAGCAAAACAATATCAATGCTCTGATAAAGGCATTTTGTGTGTTCCGTTTTCAAATATAAAAACAGGGACAAAATTGAATTAAGTAAAATTGATTTGAATTCAGAATATTAAACTTTATATTGTTTTCCAGCTAAATGGTGGGTAAGTAAAGAAAGAGATTTTGAGTTCAGTTGAATTATGCTGTTGGGTGCGTGGTGAACTGCTACCCCCGTGACCTAGCTGGATAAAACAGATGGGTGAATGGATGAATTATGCACAATTGTATTACTGAATTCATAGATATTTTTCTTGTAAATTGGAAAAACATAACTTAAAAATTGATGAATATAAAATACATTAAAGGTGCTCTATGTAAACTTTGTCTACATAGTGTATGTATAGTGTGTATAGTGTGTATAGTGTGTATAGTGTGTATAGTGTGTATAGTGTGTATAGTGTGTGCGGTCTGCCACCTGCTTGTCTCCATGGTTTCTTCTGGCTTTAATTAAAATGCTACACAGTATGGCATTTAACATATATATTTTGGAGTTTATTGCTAAAATACTGTGAAAAACAACAAAGTATTCTTACTGTGACTCTCCACAAATATCACCTGTAACTTGGGAGATAAATAAGTTTGATGCCATCTTTATGGAGACAAGCGGGTGAGACAGGCATCAACTTAAAACCCAAATCAAAACGACGCAATTTTGAGTCTGAATAAAGCCTCATGTACATATTTGTTTTTGCAGTGAACGCACACAGCGGTGATGGAAAAGTATTATTTTGCTATAGCTTCATGTGGCAATACACAAGATCTGTCTGCGACCTGTAATCTGACAATAGAGAAAATGAATGTCAGAGGGTGTGCCAATTCAGCCTGTTTGGAGACTATGTAAACCCGCTGTGTTTTTGCCAGCTGTTGCGTTGCCATCTCTGCTTCCCTTCCAAATCCACGCTGTATCCTACCACAGCACCTGACACTTACACAGATGTGGTTTTAATAAATGACAGTCTACAATAAGCTGCCTCTTTTGTTTCGTGACTCTTTGCCTGTTACATTTCGCGCCGCATGTCGTCTATTCTGTGTTTCTATTCACCACAAACATTCTGCCTCAGTGGGGGGATTAAAAAATGAAAAGGGGATGCAAAGACAATAACACAACAAACCATGCTAAGTGAAGAAAAAAGGAAAGACGGAGAAAATTTAACACACAACCTGAGGGCCTGTGCTACCGTGTCAAATTGTGTGATTAAATACGTGACTGGCTCGCTAGATGTGAGAGTCGAGGCGTGGAATCATTGCTATTACTGAGCCAAGGCATGCAACATTCACCCAAACACCAGTATACAGCAACTTGTTAAACCCTATGTACATTCAAAATGGCAAAAAATGTATCTAGATGAGTTAAAATGACTTGAATTAAAGGCAGTGTAGCGGTTTTCACAACTTTCTGAGTGTAGTTTTGTGGTTACCATAAAGTTACACAATTAGCATACTAACAGTGCACTTTCTGATTAACAGACAATTAAATGCATTTTAATTAGATGTAGACAGCACACTTATTTTGACCTCAGAGCTGCTTATACAATATATATGTACTGACTATTTTGCTCAAATACATAGAAAAAATGTGTACAAGCCCTTTAAGTCTAACATAGCCAGAACCAGTGAAACACAGATTAAAATACTTCATGTTTTGCAGTAAACATGGAGAGTTAAAAAAAATAAATAAAAAGAAATCTTGCATCTTCTTCTCTGTGCACCCACATGTATTGTATGTTTTCATGGTGCTCATAAAATATTCAAACGTACAAACATGATTGCACGAACGGAAAACTCAATAACCACAGGTCTATAGAGAAACATAGATTGGAAAGATGTAACTTTGTTGACTTCTTTCATATACTGATGTAGTGTAATAGCGATAAATCATCGAGAAGAAATCATACAGAAAATACTGTACAGTGTAAGATCCTTAGAAGGTAGGTTGGTAGGTCACTCTGGATAAGACATTTCCTTCATTGCTTTTCAAACCTTTTAGCACCGGTGTCACCATCTACTACAGAGCTACATCTATGAACTGCATGAGAGCACCTAAACAGTGGCTTTTTAAAACTAGTCAAATATACCATTTCTGTTTCTATTTCAAGTTTTCACCATTTATCTTGTGTCAGTGGAAGTGGTGGATGAAGTACTCAATTTTGTTACTCAAGTAAAAGCATAAATATAGGGGCAAAAGATCACTCAAATAAAAGTATCACATGAAAAAAATCTACTTGGTAAGTAAAACTACTGGAGTACCTGTTTAAAAATGTACCTTAAGAGTAAAAAGTATTTTTCAGAGATTTTTAGAACTATTAAAGAATCAAATGTAGTGAGTTTGATGAATATTTTAGCTGAATTTAGTGATTAAACTGATTTCTTTATTTTCCTTGATGCTGTTGTGATTGTGTAATTGGTCTGCTCAAAGTTGGGATATCATGAAAATAAGTCTCAGCCATTTCAGCAGGTCTCAAACCATAAAGAAAAGCACTTTTTATTTTTCAGATTTAAACTGTAGTGGAGTAGAAAGCACAGATACATGCTCTCAAATGTAGTGAAGTTCAAGTAAAAGAATCCACTGTAAAATGTACTTAAGTAAAGTCCAGATACCTAAAATTTGTGCTTTTACTTTTGTCCTTCCACCACTGGTCAACGGCCTACATTTGTCACTATGCACATAACACAATTTGAATGAGTAATTGAACTAATAGGTTTGAGTGGTAGTGATGACGGTCTTACCCTTGCGTCTGTAACCTTGAACTCCCTCAGGATGTACTGTGGCATGTTATATTCAGCCATTGGATCCACCACAAAGTACTGGTATCTGGCTGAACGCTCTGCTGGCCAATACTGGTGGCACTTTTCCTGTAAGAAAACAAATCATAATTTTCACTTGGACAATGTATTTGAATGTCTTTGTCTTTTTGCACCGTATTGGAGCTGTGCATTGAAGAGTATAATCATTTTTACTACTGAAGAATATAATCATTTTCACTACTGATTATAAATTCATTGTGTGCCTTTAATATATGCCTTGTAATGAAGAATGTAATCATTTCTACCAGTCATTATAAAATTCATATTGTGCCTTTAACATCTCTGGAACAAAGGCGTACAGAGCAGGCCCACAGCTGGCCCGGAGCTTATCATTAGGGCAGGGTCCATGTTTCTTTCTGTCCAGGAGTGGGAAAACTCATGTCTTCAAGGTCATGGAGTTACGTGAGGTCTGGCTGTGAGGAGACGACAGGAACACCAAATTTGGGAAAGGAGATGGAGTGAGCTGGACACGGGGAAATGTTTAGTCATAGGTTCATGAATATTTATAATGCTTGTCTTTAAATGCTGGGCTGAAGGGGGTGTGTGCGTTCTGAAGTTGTGCCTAACCTAAGACGCACGTAGATTGTGTGCTGTTTAGGGACCCTTCAGACCCAGAGCTCTGCTTAGAATTGTACTGTCAGGGATTAAATTTTGTCAATTTGAATCTATTGAATCTTGGTCGTCTCTCCTCGATACTGAACACGCATGAAAGAAAAGCTGCATAGGACGCAGGTTTCTTCCTTCAGCATCTTACCCTTCCCATCTCCCTAAGTTTGGTCAACATGACTACAATGGTTGAGTTGTTCTCCCAGAGCATTCTCCAGAAGTCTTCTGTAGTCTCGGCTAGAGGGCCTTGTGTTGCAATATAAGCCCTTTGTTGCCTGTATCAAAAGAGAAATAGAAATCATTGAAATATACATAAGCATTCAAAATAAAACATCATAAAAACATCATAATGTGACAGGGGTTAATTTAATATAAACTTTACTGCCCCCTAGAGGAAATTTGTCTTGGTCTACAGGGCCACATAAGGCGAGACACTGCAGGTGATTTGGAAAAGATCTTTTAAATTTAGAGATGTCTTTTTTTTGTAGTTTACACATACAAATGTGGGAAAAATGCATTTAATCAGTTTTTCATCACGTAATCAAGCATTTTATGTTTTTAAAAAAGAACAATTACGTGATGAGAGTGATTTTGGATGTCTTATTTTGTATTCTGAAAATTTGAGTAAAACGTCAAATGACTCTTTAATCAGGTTTTGAATTAGAATCTGTCAAAATCTTGTTAAGTACAGAAATGGGAAGGTCTGTTTAGTAGGCGCTACTTTAAGGTGTGCGAATATTGCACTGTTTTCTGATCTATGTTATAATGTTGTTTCGTCATCAGAAACACCCCAGGAGTTGTGTTTTGTTTCACTGACACATCTTTAACACACAAACCCTGCATTTTTATCCTGTGTCTTTTTCTCAAACTGAAACCTTGTGATGTTGTGGTAATAAAAGAAGTGCTCCACTGTCTTTTTAAATACATCTTCAATCGAATCATTACAATAATTTCAGAACCAGAATTATCCACTGAACAAGAGGTAAAAGTTAGCTGTTAAAACACTGCATGACATCACAAGGTGGAACAAGGCATTTTGAATTTTGGAGATAAAGACAAATAATGAAGGATCACTCAAGTGTATCAATGAAACAAAACACAATTCCGTGCAGGCAACAACATTATAACATAGCTTAAAGCTCACAAGAATACATTTTTGTGTAATACAGGCCCTTTAAAGCTGCAAAACACAGAATTCCAAACACAATCAGAGACCCTCAGAACATTTGTCCAACAAAATCAAATTCAGCACTCTGAAAACTATATTTGCTTTGTACCTGTATCCATCTATGAAACTGGCATTGATGTAATCCGAGCCTTCCAAGCCTCTGATGGGCTGCAAACAGACGCGTGTGGTCTCGTAGGGCATGATATTGACCAACCGATTCTTGAACTTGTTGCAGGGAAGGTTGGCACTGATGAAGCGCGACGTGTGGGCTTTAGAGTTAGCCAAACGCTGGAGGGAGAAAGATGGAGAGATTGTGAGAAATATTCAGTAAGGCAAACAAAATGGTGGCATGGCAAAAGAGATGCCCAAAATTCTTATAGAAAGCGTGGGATGGGAGGTGTGGAGACAGGCTAGGATGAAAAGAAAATGCAAAAAGATGAGAGTTGGGCAGAATTGGAGAGATGTTCCAAAAGGGAATGCAGAAGCAGCGATAACAGCAATAAAAGGCAAGTGCACAGTGAATATACAGACCCATATTGAGCTGTGAATCAATAGACAATAACAAGTTCAATCTAATCTGATGCTGAAGCCATTTATTATATCTATTATATATCTACTCATACAAAAAACTATTAGAATATGTATAGTTACTCTGCTACTTTTGAGGTTTGGTTTAGGTTGCTTTTAACGACTTGGTAAAATTTGACAGAGCCAGACTAACAAGCCAACAAGAAAGACGTCAAAAAGTGGGTCAGCCGTGCCTTTGATAATGCCACGTTTGTATGTGTGCATAAAATATGGTAAAGAATCATACAGCTCTGTTCACAAAAGAAAAATACCAAGTGCGCCAATTGAACAGAGTGAAAATGTTGACTTTTAGGTGGAATAATGAGAAGATCTAAGCCTCTATGTTTAATATATTGTTAGAAATGTCTAGTATTTGTGAAGATTTAGCCATATTGAAGAACTCGAGAGGAGAAACTAGGGGCCAACACCACTGAAAAACTACATATTTCATTTCATATTGTGAGGAGAATTGAAATGAAATTCTGTATCCGTGACAACACCTTTCCTATTCCCACAATCCCTCGCTAGTGTCCTCTCTTTGATCCGTGTTTCACAAAGGTGGCCTGGCAGAGCTCAAAAGCTGCACCATGGAACATCACAACTGGGAGCAGGTAAATGTGCCAACTCTGGCAACATAGAATTCAACATGGCAACCATTTACAGGGTACTAGTCAAACAGGATTACACTTAATATGGCTTTGTAACAACATGGGTTTTGCTTGAAAATGAAACAAAAAACAACACATTGCAAATGTAATGGAAAACTATAGGCTTTTGGGATTCAGGGTCAATTTCAAAGGGTCAAATAAATACAGAAATACTAGCCTACGTATTTAAGACAATACTGGCTTCATATTATAAATGATTACTGCAATACATATTTCTAAATGATGTGCATGTCTTCGAACAGATGTACTAACTATTTTCTCTGGAATCCTAAAAGAGAAAATCCAGACCACACGCATCTTTCCAAAGGCAGGGCTGTTAACAATTAAGCCATTGGAAGATGTGTCTTACCAGAATAGTGATAGCAAGAATAGTTCAACCACCTTCCATTACAAAATAGCTTTGAAAATAGATTTGCTTCTTGGAAGTGTCACTTTTGTGAGTCTTTAAAACAGAAACAAAGCATGAATGTCATTTAACTGAACTGGGATCCCTGAAGCCCATATGCTACTTGTTCTGGTAATCATGTCATGTTCAGAAATGTCACATAACATAACATGCAATTTATTGCTACAAATAAATATTGCGATAAACAATAATAATGAAACTACCTTATGCCACTGACACAATGTAGGATAATGCTATTAAAGCATTTTTAAATAGGCAGTATCATTCAAAGAGCTGCAACAAATGAATGGCAATGGTAATGAATGGCAGAAAGGAGCAAAAATTAGCCATAGAAGTGATTTATTCAACCATATACAGCTTAAACCTTACCTTAACACATAAAAATGGCAAAATCTCCTGACTATTGTAAAGAAAGAGTTAACATGGTATATATAAAAGGTGCACTATGTAACTTTTTGGTTGGTTTTTGGTTGGTCCATTACCTGTTTGTTTCAATGGTTATGTCACTTTTCTTCCTGTAACACTGAACTATAAACAGCTCTACCTTACATTTATTAAATTACAGGTGGTTTATAGCTCAAAAATACAGGCATTCTGACTGTGTTGCCTCTCCACAGACCTGACCTGTAACTTTGTCTGGTTTGGTCTCCATGAAGATAGAACACTTGTAATTTAATAAATGTAAGGAATTGTTTAATATCATACAGTGAAACAATCTAGACAAAGCAATAACATCTCCACGGAGACGGACCATCCACCAGAAAAGTTACAAAATGCACCTTTAAGCCCCAAAATATATTGTTCCGGTTTTCATACACTGAACGATAAGCTGATGTAGTAATTATAGTGACAGGTGAACGCTTGTCTGACAGGATTTTCCATCGTGCCATCTGAACTACATTTCCCAGCAGTCCGCAGGCTTAACTCTGTACGACTCCATTTTCCCACCTGAGATCGACGCTGCCCTCCCATCCGGTCCCTGTAGAGACCCATTCTGTCGGAACGCTTCCTAAGTGCCACGTTAGCATACAGCCATTCCTTTGTTCATTAGCCAAATGTCCCTCCCTCCACTTGCCCCGCCATCCACCTCCATTTGTCATCATCAAGTATTAATTACTGCTCTCCCCTATTCTCATTCACACACACCTCTTTCACTATCCTCGTAGCTCCACGGACGTTATTAATCCCTGTTCCCAGTTTGAACGCCAGCTCAGCATTCTCCACGTTACAGATGGCGCTAGAGATTCCATCGCCGTCGTGCACCAGTGAGTTTTAAAAAAGGGTCAAAACACGCCGCCACTATTATTGTTTCTTGGCAGGGGGCTGCGTTGATGAATTGCAATGGGAACATGACGGATGATTTTCAAAGTGTGGAGTCCAAGGTCAGCAGATACGAGCGGGAACGCCGAAGGTAAGGTGTGTTTGGAACTTGATGATTGTTGAGATCTTTAATAGAGATCTATGTAAACATTTTGCATGACTCTTTACTTACTTGGTGCTTTGTCAGGATGTTTTTATAAGCAAAGCATATAGGATAAACCCATAATGCTTCCAGCCAATGTGAAATCCTTTGTCATGTGCCTGCTTGATTTAACTCACTTTCCTTTCTTAAGCATATTATTCCTAATCCACAAAAAATGAACTTGCAGGCTAATCATGAAAAGCTTTGATAATTCCTTTTTTCTTTCAAGGCGGAATTACTATACAAATTCTGTGTGAAATGATTGAAGTGGGGCATGCAGGAATAAACAGGCTCTCTTTCTAGTGCTGCTCTGTGATCTTATTACCTGGACAGCCCGAGTGAACTGACAAATAGTGCTAATGTAAATAAAGCCTCTTTAATCTATTTGTGACTTACCTGCAGCGGAGAGGTAATACATCTTAAAGAGAAGTGCTTTTATCTTAAATGGAGATTTAGTATTTTTCTTTGTAAATTAGATGCTTGTAAATTGATTTATAGGGTTACCCATTTTGACTGTTGTGAATGAAAGTACGGAAACAAAATCATATTAACTTTGCTATTTTGTCTTTTGCCATTTTTGGTACTTTCATTATGTAAAATTTTACCAAAACATATTTTTAAAATCTGTGTTATTATATTGTGATGTGTAGGCTACAGTGTCAAAGGAATTTACATAGTGAATTAATAATGTTTTTCTGAGTCTATTCATGGGTTTCAGCTTCCAGACATTTTTTTTTTTAATATGTCACTGGAAATTGTAAATTGCTACAGCAGTGGTCCTAATTTTTCATTACCTATTTATTTACAAGAACATTGCACAATAAATGTATTGCACAGGCCAGATTTAGCTACAAGCCAATTTTTCACATGCAGTCACTGAGCAGAGGCAAAGTGACAACAGTTTAACAATGTGCAGGTACTTTACAAAATGTCCAAGGTAACATTTAAAACACATATAACAAAAACAAACCTCATTATTCTGAAAACCATGGACAAAATGAACAACAGCCTTTTGCTAGATATATTATAGATATAGATATATTATATTCCACAAAATACAGTAATGAACACAAATTTGTAGACACATACCTTGAACTCTAGCTCCATGCCTGTGACGTGCTCGCCACTCTCCACCTGGGCCAGCTTCTGAATGTAGGAGTAGAGGCTCCGCGCAGCCACCTCCGTGTTCCCACAGGCCACAGCCTCCAGCAACGCATCGTGAATGAAGCTGTACTGGTCCTCTGTCTGCACCATGTAGTTCCTCTGTGAGCGCATGAGTGTCACATGACCATAAATGTCCACTGTCTTCTCGTGCTTGATGCGCTCCAACATGGCGTCGATGACAATGAAGCAGCCTGTTCGGCCCACACCCGCACTGTGGATACAAAGCATATTTATTTAGGTATTTATCATTTCAACTGAAATACTTTTTAAAGAGCCCATATTACTATTTTCTGAGGTATCTTATATTCTTGTTACCTCATCAAAAACACACCTGGAGCTGTGTTTTGTTTCTTTCACCCAAGTTATACATACAAATCCTGCATATTTTACATTTACTTCCACATTGTAATGTCATGTAGTAATACAGAAAGTGCACTGTGCTTTTAAACTTCATACACATTCACTAGAATCATCTGGATAAATTCAGCCCTCTCTAAACAAAAGATAAAAAGCAGCTGTTAATATGAAAAGTACAGCTTCATGACATCATAAGGTGGAACAGAGCATTATGAGCTCTGGAGACGGACTAATAAAGGATTATTCAAACATGCATGAATGAAACAAAACACAACTCTGGGTATGTTTTGGGTGAGGTAACAACATTCTAACATCGCTTAAGGCTCACACGAGGCAGTTTTGCGTAGCATACAGCGTACAAGGCACATTGTGTTAGTCATGACAATATGTGTTAGTCATGATAAATTTGGCCTTTGTCCAACTCACCAATTTTCTGGCTGCACTAATTGTTTTTTGTACCACTGGGATTGAGATGCTAAGATTTTCAAGTTAAATTCAGCCTGTGTTTATGAGAGGAGATATCCAAGTATCAGAGTTTAATCACTTTTTCATGGTTGCACTGTTTCTCCTTAAGACCTCTTATATGAGATATATTTTGTATTACTCTATATTTAAATTTTACTTGAATTTATTATTATCATTTATATTTCTGCTCTTTCTTATGATGTGTGAGCTACACGAATCCAAATAATTTTTCTTATGGGTCAATAAAGTTTGTCTCAGTCTAAGAATAAGAAACACTGTTAATAAAATGAGCAATAATGTGTATTAATTTAAATAAAAACAAACAGGTGTAAAACTGCAACACACCTAACAATGGAGCAAAACTGATTGAAAGGACAAGCAACAACAACAACAACAACAACAACAAAATGAAGAAAGAAAGTTATCACATTTCACAGTTCTCATCTTTTGCTTTGGAGTCACCGCAACTGTGCTTAAAAAAAGAAAGGTTTCAATTTGAATAAGCCCTTTGAGAAAAGTTGCTTGTAAAAATAGGGCGAGAGAAAATAAGATAGAAGGGGATTACTGAGAGCCTTTTGACAATGAAAGTCAAAAAGCAAAATATGCCTTGAAGAAAAAGATGATGTGGACGACAAAGAAAAGAACAGGCTGTCTGGAAGAATAGAAGCATGTGTTTGAATAATGTGTGTTACATAATGCGTGGAAGCAATTCTCCTCATGGCCGTGCTCACACAGACACTTGGAGAGGAAAGGCCACTCTTTGAAGTGTAGGTTAGCCTTCATGTTTACCCTTAAGTCGGGCTAAATCACAGTGGTGCAGAATAAGAGCCCTCAAAGCCTGCGAGCTGTTCTACTTATAGCCATAAACACATTAGCATTGTTATTAAAAAAAGTCCTGTTGGCTAATGAGTGGTAGCGGAGGCCGACCTGCAGTGGGCGATGATAGGACCCGCGTCTGGGGGGTTGCAGGTCTTCACCCGGCGGAGGAAGGCCAGGAAAGGAGTGGGGTACTCGGGCACACCATGGTCAGGCCACGCTGTGAACTGGAACTGTCTCACCTCACGCTTTTCACTGGAACCATTCTAGAGAAAAGAGACAGAAAAATAAATTATGTGTATTGATGGGAGTTAGAATATGTATTAAAACAGCAGCTATATTAAATAAATGGTTTAATGGCTGTGCAAAAGTTTGACATTCATAAGTAATAGATTTACGACAATAGGATTCATTCATAATGCAGCTGAATAAAATAATTTAATTTTAGCAATCAATTCTTATTCAAAATGTACAAAAACTACTATATAGTGTGCCTGCACTTATATGTCAGAGCTGTAACATTCCTGCAGCTCAGAGACTCTCCAGATACATGCAACACCCACATTACACAGCGGTCTGTCAGCCTCGTCTCCAACTCAACTCTTGATGTATCAAAGATACAAGCGGATCCAGGGAGGAGGATAAGAAGAAAGAAAAATCTCTTGCATCTTTCGGTCGTCCTCTCTTGCCTCAGAAGATCCTCTAATGGAGGTACTGTTTGCATTTCAATGCTGTGCTTCTGCTGCTCGGGCAGAAGGATTTTTCTCCTTTCTGAATAAATGAGTCCAGTAATTAAGAGCAAACTGACCTAGATCCTATTTCCCTCATTTTTGACATCCCTCTTTTAGAGCCCAGTTAAGGTAGAGCTTTGTTTGTAATTGGTGCTTGGGTGGTGTTGTTTTCTCCTTAAATTTGTAGAGGATTTAGATGAGAACATTGTGGCTGACTGCACAGCACACATGCATAATATAGAGGCATATCATGGCTGCTGATTTGCAAATGCACTGTGTTTGTGCTGGAGGTGTACATTGAAAACAGGTCAGGTGGAATCAACAGCACCGGAGAAGGTAAAGGCATGGGCATATAGGGCTGGATTCTGGTAGAAAATGAAGAAAAGTCAAACACATGGTATCAAGTTTGGTGTTAGATCCTTGTCGTGTTTGTATGTGCCTTGATGATGTCATACATGCATCTTAAGTACTCTGTTTTGACCTTGTAGAAAGACATGATACTCCAATAAACTACACTTATGCAAAGCTCGACAATATCTGTGTACCGAAGTCAGTGTCTTTGCTGTGCTTAGATGTGTGTTGTTGTGTGAATGTGTGTACTGCCACAGAAGGCTGAGAGCAGTCGGCCAATTATGTATATTGAGTTTCTTTTCTGCTCACTTTACCTAAGTGCTCCAATTTGGCAGGCGTGCATAAACAGATGATCTATTGAGGAGGGGGAGAACAAGCTGAACAAGGTAAAAGACAGGGACGACAAGGACAGCGGCTAAGAGGGGTTGTCCGAGTACAGTAGTATTCCACACAGACAGGATACAGAGAAAATGTCTGAAATACATCTCCATTATGCGTAAAAAGCCCCTATAACTCAAATGTACAGATCAGTTTGGTTCAGTTTGGTGGACAGACAGACCCACTCTCACAAGGTGTTTCTGAACTATAAAATCACCTCTGCTGAAACTGAGTTGAACAGACTTTTAATGCCATACTGTGGAACATATCAAGCAAAGCAATAACATCTCCCGCAAGAGAAAAATATGCCGTACCTTCCACCAGAAAAGTTATATATGTGTGTGTTTACAATGAAGCTTACCTTGTGCAAAGAGAAAGTACGAACGCAGAAAGTGGCCAATTCTATCGTATCCAGTAACGTCACTTGTGTCATTCCATAGGTTTCCGTGCCCCTACTTGGCCAGTACTGGTCACATTTAATCTACAAGAGGAGAAAAGGAGGATTATTAGTCCAGAATGGTTGAATGTGGTTATACATGTCAAAGATCTATTCACTGATTTCCGTTTCCTCCAAATTAGGAGGCAATTACAAGGCTACAGTTAAGCTCGTACTCTGAGTTAGAGTCTGTTCAAGGTAGAAAAAAAGAGGCAAGAGGCAATTCAAGTAATTCTGTTAAAATATAGGTTTTCAAACTAGGGAGATGTGAAGTTGGAATATCCAGGTTACAATGTCACCAGAATACTACCTCTCCAGTTTTCTAATGCTCTTATTCTGCAATATTAATGTGATTCATAGAGTGGGTGTAGCTCTTTCTTGAATTAAACTCCATACACCTTCACATTTGGATTGATTTCAGCCCTGGAATTTTCAATCTCTACTAAATAAAAGGCAAAAGCTGTCAATCTGAAAAGAGACTAATAATAAAGAGTTACTCAAACATGTGTGAATGGAACAAAACACGACTCTGGGTATACTTGATAAGGTAACTATATTCTACTGAAAACTGAAAAAAGACACAAGAGAAAATTGAAGTATATCTGTATTCTAAATGTAAAAATAAAATGCTTCAAACTAGGGAGATGTGAAGTTGAAATATCCAGGTTACAGTGTCACCAGAATACTACCCCACCAGTTTCCTAATGCTCTTGCAGTCTCCAATATTAATGTGATTCAGAGAGTGGGTGTAGCTCTTTCTTAAATTAATATCTCATTCTAAGCATGTGAGCACTTCCTCCTCACAGTGAGCCGCACAGTTCTACATCTGAGAGACAACACCTGCTTTTGCCTGTCTTTTCCTTACCGCTGTCAGCGCACCTAATAAAACCTCAGTCCATACAGGCGGTGACGGACTGCTGGACATGTGATGAGATGTGACAGCCAGCAAAGAAGACGTGCCTCTCTGCCGGCTCCCGCTCCCATTTCCTGCTCGGCCTGACACTCAAATTCAGTTGCGCGTTAATCCTGATGCCGTTTGACAGCGGGGAACGCGCATGCCACAAAACGGGATAGGTAAACAATCCGGCACAGCGGCAGGAAGACGAGCGGAGACAACCGGGGTGAATGAGCCTGATGTTGACACATGTTGGCTTTGACAGAAGGAGACTTGGCTTTTGACACTTCAACAAGCTCAGTATGGAAAGTGAAGCAATATTTGGTTTGGCAAAGTGGGTGTGAAAGTCTTGAAGAAATACCTTTTTGCACTGAAATTAGGTCACAGAAACTATGTCACTTCTCATTAAAGTCCCATATTATTCAAAATGGACTCTTGTGAGGTTTAAACCATGTTGTAATGTTGTTATCTCATCAAAAACATACCTGGAGTTGTGTTTTGTTTTATTCACACATGTTTGAATAATCCTGTATTATTAGTCTGTCTGCATCTCTAAAGTTCAAAATGCTCTGTTCCACCTTGTGATGTCATGAAGCTGTAATTTTCAAGTTAACAGCTCTTTTTTACCTTTTCTTTAGTAGAGATGGGAAATTCCAGGGCTGACTTTATCCAGATGATTCTAGTGAAGGTGTATGGAGTGGAAAGAACAGTGGAGCACTTCCTGTATCCTGTTCCTCTGTGAGATCTCATGGTGGAATTGAGTGTTTTTCGTTTGAGAGAAGAGCGGTTTTTGATGAAGAAATAACTTTATAACATAGATCTGAAAATAGCATAATTAGGGCTGGGCGACATAAGGATAAAAATCTAATCGTGATCTCATCCCTGTGACGATATATATTTAGGTAAAATCAGTATTGTGCCATGAACACCATGTACTTTACACCACCTGCTGCTCCTGTGGTTTAGCATCTGTCTTGCTCTGAGTGAGTGAAAAGTGGATTTAACCAATGATAGTGAAGAGTGACCATTCAGAAATAGAAGATGGCTTTAGTTACCTCTTAAATACTGTATAAGACATACTAAGAAAACATGCATTGTGATAAAATTGAAATCATGATTCGATTCGATGCTCTAAGAAAATTGTGATATGAATTTTTGGGATATCGCCCATCCCAAGTTTAAATCTACATAGATAGAGCAAGATGATTATTTATCTTAACTTTAAATAAAATACCATTTCCACTCAACAGATGGATGTGGGAGACACTGATCACAGGTATTTCAGTCTATAACATATTGTTTTATTTTTATTTTTCATAAAGTTGAGTCTTCTCAGTGCTCTTTAAGTAGCTCACCATGCTTCAAGCTCTGCAGGGAATGTGCAACAGATTGTCATTTCCTTAGCAAATAAAGATAGAAAAACACCAGCAGGTCTGTTAGCACTCTCCCAGAGGATTTAGGGTCTTAAATCGCAGAATATTAAAAAAGAAATCTGATTAGTGTTCAGTAAGGCGATGATAGGCAATGTGAGAATTATCATTAGGATTGTTCATCTTGTCTTCTAAGTAAATTAATTAATACATTGCCTCTAACCTATATTTGTCTGATATATGAACCACAAATATTAAAGACTGGGTATTACACTTCTATAGGATATTCACTGCTAACACATAACTTATTTAGATCACCATGTTACTTTTTGTGAATTTTTAAGAACGATATAATAGCCAGAAACAATATGTGAGCCCTCCTTCCCTTTGCTCTCTGTGCTAAGTCAGTCCCGGTGTGTATTTCTCTAATGAAACTACTCCACATCGCATCAGGTTTGTGAAGCTGAAGTGTATTATTTTGTATCATTCATTGCACAGAATCTTCAAGCTAACCGTAAGAGTTCTAAATCGCCCTTGGAAAGATCGCTAGATTACTCAAACATGCAAGGATGGCATGTAAAACCACTTCAGGCATGTTTTTGATGAGTGAACTTTATGCAATATGCAATGCAACTTTATATTGCAATTCTATTCTATTTTGCACAATACCCCGTCTTTAATTGATGTCTTTGTTTAAATTGATTTGAATATTTACTTTTTCTGAATCAAGCCTCATGTTTCATTCTTGTTGTATTCTGCCATTGTTTTCCAGCACAGTCTGTGTTGTGACCAGTGCTGCAGCCACCTACCCGTGACTTCTCCTCCAGTCTGGTCATCATCACCACAGTGGCAGCCCTCTGTTCCCACACCATCCTCCAGAAATCACCAAAGGTCTCAGGCAGTGGACCTTGTGTAGCGATGTAGGCGTTCTGCTTTCTGTAGCCGTCAATGTAGTTGGCGTTGATGTAATCGCTGCCCGTGATCCCTGGTGAGCAAAAAGCAAAGGTTAGAGTTTATGTTTTTTACACACTTATCCTGGTAAACTGACAGCATTCTGTTTGTGTTAACTGCTTTAACAATTCCCACTATTCACACGCGTGCACTGATCTCCAATCAAGGGAGGTGTAAAAATTCAAGACTGAAAATTATTTTTCACACCATTTTCTGTTAAAATGGGTGAAAATTGGCAATAGGAAATTTGTTAAAACTAAGACTGCCCAGAGAGGTTAGGGCAAAGTGAGACTGTAGTGTGATGATTTAACTACAGACTACTTGCTAGAAAGTAAAATATGGATACTATAATTACAATTTATGATACGTGTTAACTAAAGTATAAAACGATGCAAAAATAAAATGGTGTGACTCAATGCCCTGGCCTCTGATATAGTGAAACTACTATTCTGAAACCTGCACTTAAACTAAAAAGACCATAAAGGGATACGCTGTAGTTAAAATGCCCTGAAAATGTCAAAGTCGCAAAGAAAGTACAAAAAAAAAAAACTTTTATCAGTAAAGGAGTGCGTCTGTGAGCACTTAAACCCAAATTAGTATGATTTAGTTAGTTTCTTGTACATAATGGAGTGTTTATTGTTGCGCATTTTGGTCTTCACAAATAGCTTTCTCATAACTTCCTCTCATTCAAAGGTGCATTATGTAACTTTTCTGGTGGCTGGTCCATCACCTGCTATTTTGTATGGATATGTCATTGCTCTGCCTGGAATGTTCCACAATATGACATTAAACAGATCTCCCTTACATTTATTCAAAGACAGGCATTCTGACTCTGTGGGGTTGCCTATCCCCAGATCTGACGCGTAACTTGGTCTAGTCTCCATGAAGATAGGGAAGCTTAATACCATACTGTGAAACATTCCAAACAAAGCAATAACATCTCCATGGAAAAAGCATTTCACAGACCCTCCAGCAGAATAGTTACATAATGCACCTTCAAAATGCCCTGAAAATCTCAAAGTAACAAAAAAAGTACAAAAAAATCTGCTTTAATCAGTGGAGGAGTGCGTCTGTGAGCACTTAAAACCAAATGGGTATGATTTAATTAGCTTCTTTTACATGATGGAAAGTTTATTGTTGCACATTTTGTTTTTCCTAAGTAGCTTTCTCATAACATGGTGTGATTTAATAAACCAGCACAGCACACTTCTGGATCCCCACCAAACCTTTGTGATTCCCTGTAGTTTATTGGTCCAATTTGTTCCCTATCACAGCATTCTTTGGTGCAGTTCTATCATGTTTCTCCTGCTCTGTGGCTCTTGGTTGCCTGTCGATTCGGCACGGCAGCTGTATCTGATTTAGCTCCATGTTGGGGAGCGCACACCGAATGGGGGGCAGGGAAGAGTAAATCAGCTTCACACAGTGATGTCTACTGTCCCACTGTCACCACACACCTCTATTACACACTGGATACTGATACTTTGCAGCGGATGTCATCAGTATTCCTTGGGGTGTAAAGCTAACTGTAGGCACTGCTCTGTTAGAAGCTGTGTTACTCAAGTTAGACTTAATCTGAGTTTTATTTTAACACAATTTGACCAGAAAGAGCTGACTTAGTTGGAACTACAAAAGGTGAGATGATTTGAGCTGTTAAACATGTAAAATTTCAACTTTCAATTAGTCACGGTCACCTTTTTGTTGTAAATCAAACACCTAAAGAGGACCATGAATGCTCGTATTGATCATGGCTCCTGAAAATGAGTTTAAATCTATCTTGTATTTTTTTCTTGAGTTTTCAGACATTTTCTTGAGTTTCAGACATTAAAACATTTTTTATCTGCGTTTGCTGATGTGTGCATTGTGCTACCATGGTAATTGCCGTAGAGGAACCCCTCTGCTTTTAGGATAGGCAAATTTGTCTGTGATAAATCAAACTGTGTGTAGCTATCAAAGTACTTTTCAGTATTCTTTAATGCATCTGATGCTCTTGTAAAAGCCGAAATGTGCAGTTACTTTTAAGGATCTCTTTTGGTGATCAAAAGAGAACAAGCTTTTATTCCCATCATGTGGTCCCAAACTGTCATCACGCTTTAATCTAGTGCTCGAAAAAAGTTAACACTCGAAGCTACAAAGCAGGACGCCTGGTATTACCGCACTGCAATGATCCTGCAAAGAATTCTGAGATCCGGTCAGTCAACAGGGATTTGGAGGTGAGGTCGGGACACTGAGAGGAACAAAATAAGGGTGGAAAGATTTGCCTGATTTGGCTTGGTAGAGGATGGTTGCTAACTCGTGTTTATTGTTTGTGCAAAGTTACAATAATAAACAGTATATGAACTAGAGATGGGCAGTGTTGACAAAAATAATAAATATATATTGGGGGGGGGGGTTGTACTGATAATAATAGTCAGATGATACTTAGAATCATCAAGTAATGTGTTAAAACTGGTCTAAGTTCAAGTTTCACACAAAGTTAGAAAAAGTTCATTCTGTCGTTATATATAAATAAATTTAAAGCACTATGACAGCTAGCATATTGCCAACTCCTAAAATAGAACGTGCAGCAGAAGGTGCAACTGTTTGTTTCCATGAATATTGCCTGCATGTTCCACAGTAGCACATTCATTTATTTGGAGAAAGCAAGCAGTGACACCAGGCCAATTTACTGGTCAGATCTGTGGAGAGATAACCCACTCACACAAAGAATGATATGTTTTTAATTAGGAAACATTATAATGTAGATCAACAAAAAACGTAATATGAGCCCTTTAAGAGAACTGATGTGATCATTATCATTCAAAATTTAACATTGGTTCCTAACCAGTGTAAACACTCCAAAAAGTGTACAAGTACAAAAGTTGTTTCTGACAAAGTGCTCTGGCTCTGTAAAACCCTCTAATGTCGTCTTTGTAAACAAGATAATGCTCAATAATGGTGTGTCTAACAGCGAACATCTGACAGCGATAAGGCGCTACATCAGCCGTCTTCATTTAACCAAACTTCACTATCCCTCCCTCCTCTGTCAAGGACTCCTGCCCGGGCTTCATCTGCACGCACCACACACCTCCCTCCATGACTGGCACTTCCTCACTCCAGCGACAGACAATGAAACACTTGACTGGACTAATTTAAGAGAGAGGGGAAGATGCATAGAGGACAACAAGCAAGGTGGAGAGGCAAAATGAGATAGCATGTAGGGAAGGGAAAAAAATAATTAAAGCTAAAATGGAAATAAGGGAGAAAGGAGAGAAAAGGGGAAGCAAATGTAATTAAAACGGATACCACGTCTCGCAATCCGACTGAGGTGCCTTAGTCATAGCTAAGTGAACAGAGGATGGTGGAGTGCATGAATTGTTCTACTGCTGAGACTAATGGCAAAATCACTGCGGTGTAAAATAGAAATTTCAGACTTGATTGATTTATGTATTTATGGACGAGGTTGCGTTTTCCTTCTTCTCCTAAGGATAATTTGGTTAAGCATGTTGTTGCACTCACAAATTGGCCTGACTTTTGTGAGAATCTGGTGGAGGCACTCGAACAGGAGAACAGAGGAGTTGTGAATCAGGAGCTGGATGTGGAGCGGCGTTGCCAGAACAATGTCATTGCTGAAGGCTGACTACTGCTCTCTGTGTCACTGGAGATTTAGGAGACTGGGAGGGCCTCGTAGGATATTTAGTACAGTTAAGGACGAGTAGATGTGATGAGACAATTGGGATGGTGCAAAACCCAAATATACTTTACTACTACTACTGCTGCTACTACTACTACTTCTACAACTGCTTTTACAACAAAACTGCAGCTATATAATGGCCTGCACTACACTGTTGAATAAAGAATACAATTTCCAATTGAGTTGATTGATATTTCGATTTGCTGTTCTTTAAAATACATTGTTAAGATGACACCACAGCACTGCAAAAAACAAAATCTAGTCACATTAAAATGACTTGGACTGGCTGTCACATCTCATCACATGTCCAGCAGTCCGTCACCGCCCATATGGACTGAGGCTTTATAAGTAAATTGAGTAAATTTCACTTGACCAGTAAAAGTATCCGCCAGTGCAGTAAGATTTTTGTACTTAGAATATGAAAATACATCTTGCTACACTTAAAATAACTTTTAGTTAAGTAAAATCAAATGTTGCTTGAATTAAGAAAAAAAAAACACTTATTCCACTGGAAGATAATTTCACTTGTCAAGTTGAATCTGCTCAAATAAAGTAAAATGTTCTTAAGTCATTTTAACTTACCTAGATATAGTTTTTTCCAGTGAGACCATTTTAAAACAGCACTAAATTAAACCAAGACTAAAACAAGTGAAATGTGAATGCACCCATACTATTATTTGTCATATTAATTTTAGTGGTAGACAGGAGTTTAAGAGTTGTAGCAGTGATAGTAGTAGTTATAATAGTACCAAACCAGTAGTAATATTAGTAGCAACACTGATAGTATTCTGAGTAGTAGTAGTAACTGTAGTAGTAGTAGCAGTATTGGCAGTAAGCTCTACTTTGTACGTCTGCTTGAGTCATCCTATTCCCATGCAGTTTATTTTCGCTTGTGTGGACAATTGGAGTTTTCCATCCACCTCTAACTATAAATGACTCAGGCCAGTCCGGCATGTTGTTTTGATCTGTGTGTGGATCCACTAGTCACTGGAAACAACTGCAGTGAACTGAATCTGAACCCCACTTTGCGAATATATATATGTATGTGTGTGTGCGTTATGGTGCAATGAGTCAGACACACCACTTGCTATTACGCTTGGTGCTTACTTTAACAATTTTATCTTCCGAATCTAATCTAATACATTCAACTTTCAAAGTACCCTGCAAATGTGATAACTCAGTTCTCAGAAACTTTTTTACACTATATTCAAAAACTGTTTACACTATGCTCAAAAAGAAATATGTTAACATTTCCTCAGACACATTTTAAAATATTGTGTAATGTCTCTTTAAGTATTGCTATTGATAAGTTATTGTAACAGTACAGTAGTAGTAGTAAAAGTAGCATATTTTTGTTCAGCTTACAAAATACACTTACTACTAACAATCTCCCAAACGCTCTGTATATTGTACCTAATTATTTATTACACAGCTCTTATTAAAAAATGTATATACAGATTCACATCATGACCACATGTTGATGATAATACAGACTCTGCTATTGTTATTGTGTAGAAAATTGCATTCTACTCTCCAAAAATAACCTTGTGCTATTGAAATCAGTGTCAGTATCATGTATCAAGCCTTATCTTTGGTATTGAAATTGAGTTTGAAATGATAGTATCATGACAACACTTAACCATATAAAATGCCATATAGCTGCATGGCGCGGCTTTTCTATTTGACAGTAGCAGCTTCAGATACCCACTTTTATCTATAGAGAGAGTTTCCCCGGCTGCAGATAAGAATGCCTTACCTTCAATGGGAGCCAAGATGACGCGTGAATGGTCATAGGCGATGACGTTTGCGTAACGATTCTTCGGCTTGTTCACTTCCAGGTTGGAATGCTCCCAGGTGAACTGCTGACCTGGGTCGATAGACTGACAGGAAAAAAAAAAAGAGGAAGGAAAAAAAAGAAGAATCAGTAATGGCTCAAAACAAAACATATTAAAAGTAATTCCCCCATTAACAAAAATACAAAAGAGAAACGGGTGCACTGCTCGGATTAAATACATGAAACAGCTGTACACACGGCTATATCAAGATCAATAATAGAGTGTAGCTAATGCATAATGGCTCAGAACAATATTGATGGAGGTGGCAGCTTTCTTTGCCTGGAGCGTGGAGAAACAAACGCGCTCTTGCCGCAACCCCCTTTTACATTCTAAGGATTACGTATAAATATTCAGATGCCTTGTCAGGTTTATTTACTATTCCATTACCATTCATTGTTAGGTCGTAGGCGTTGGTGTGCAGACTTGGACTGTGAGTGTGTTTGCATTGAGCATTGGTGGGGAGAGGGGCAGCTTGGATAGAGGACATTAGAGCGAGATGAAGTCCAACTGGAAACCCGAGTGGACAATTTGCATCTAATCATTACAACAATCAGGCTTTTCCCTCCATTTTAGCCTCCATCTATTCCCTTTGGCACAATCACTCCCCCTCTCCTTCTCTCTCCTGTTTTGGTGCGCTTGTTTTCCTTATCTGGATCTCCGGATCATCTCCTTTTCAAAGGCAGCCATGTCCTTATTTCTTCCTCACTATCTCATCTCTACAGTATCTGTCTCTGATGTTTGCACCAATTCTCTGCAGCTCGGTGAAACTACACTTGCTTTTTATGTAGCTTACTTTGAAAGAGAATTTGGGTCAAACCAATAAAATAGTAGGTATGTACTGTAGTGGGTCATTGTTCAATAAACGTTAATCAGGTCTATATAATAAATATTTCAAAGACAATTATGTCAGCTGTCGGATACAATTGATTTGTTCATTTTATGGAACTTGTGTTTTACTCAAAATGACTCGAGAAGATAGTACCAGAGTTGGCCATTATTTCAATACCTAGATTTTTCTTATATCAGTACTAAAACAAGTATTAAAACTGGATACATATTTGTGTAGGTGTTCATCATGATGGAAATATCATAAACAGGACAAAATGTAACCAGAATGGACTTTATCTACTAGTATATAAGCCCCTATAGTACTATAAAATGAGGGGGAGACAGGGCCTGTTTAGAAAGCAGTATTCCTGCCAGTTTTAATCTCTTTATTCATGTTTTTATCATCATCTCTTTATTCATGTTTTTATCATGTTTTTCTTTTGCTATAGCTTCACAATGTAGCACGCTGAGATTCACTTTTGGAGATACTTTGGGTTGCAAATTATACTACAGAATAGAAAAAGTGTTTATCCTTATTATTGTGGTGTCAAAACAGTATCAATAATGAGCCTTTCCTTAGTATCATAATTGAGTTTGATGTTTGTGTAACGTGACAACACTACATAGTACAGCCTGTTGGTTTTAGTAGTCAGTTTAGAAGGGAGTATTTTGATAACTTGCAGATGTATTTATTTACTTTCTCTGAAGAACATTCTGCAGTACTTTTGCTGTTCATCATAACAAGTTTGCTGATTATAATTGCTTAAACTAGTGAAATGAGATTCAAAATTGATTTTATCCAGAGGACTAACATAAAATAAAGTCCATCCTGGGAATGCACTTCTTAAGCCCGAGACTCCAAAAAGTGCCAGAAAGTGTTTTGAAGCTCCTCCAATCTCCCAGCCCTGGTTTGTATGTGCAGAAAGATTGAGGTCACTTCTGGGAGACATCAGTCAGCCTGAAAATTAAGACCAGCGTATGAGTAATATTTGCTCTGCGCGTGTAGTACCAAATTCTGTGGAATAACTTCGACCGGGAATAATTTTCAATTTGCTTGAATAATGCATCAATTTCTCCTGCCTGTGATGAGAGAGCCCGGGCCATCACGGAGCTTTGACTGAAATTGCTGCTAACTGCTAGACATTTAATGAATATATGGCATCCCAGGTGAAACAGACCTACCAATGGAGGATTGTATGAAGTATGAAGTAAAATATGCCCTATCATATACTTTTGAAGAAATAAACACTAGCAGCATTTTCAGTAACAACTGTGATAGCAGTATTAACAAGCTTTGTAGATTTGATTCACATTACCTATTTGACAAAGTAATGATACTGAAAAGAATACATAAATAGGTTGAACAGTTTCAGTGTAAATTTTGAATGGCCTAGTAGAAGACCAAGTAGTAAGATTTAAGAAGAAGTACTATTATTATGAGTTGTAGATTACATTATATTGTTTGAAAATGTTAAAGTTTTCATCATCATTATGGTATCAAAATCAGTATTAAGCATCGAGCCTGAGTGTGAGATTTAATACTGTGTTGACGTCATCTGAACATAAGTGCATTGAGTGCAATTTAGAACATCTATGGGTTTCAGCTTTCTGTTACAGGCAACATTTTGAAGAATTTTCACGAAATTCAAGAGATACGTTATTTAGATTCACACTATTAATGGCAACGGTCCTAATATTTTCAGCATTTTGAATCCCATGGATAAGTATTTAAGTAAGTATTAACAATGCAGCAGTAATATATACAAATGTTTTAGTAGATGCAGTGGAAGTTGTAGTATTAGCATCTGTTCATGGGTCTCTGCTTCCTGTCATATTGGATATGTATTGGTTTTAAATTGTTAATCACTGTAGCAACTGTCCTAATTTCTAATCATTCTGTAACCCACTGCAGAAGCACTAATAATTGTGGAAATACTTTATAATATTACTATTCTTGGACCACAGAGTATAGGGTTCCAGGTAAAACGGGGGCTCTTTCATTCCTATTGGGTTCCGTGTGTGTTAGATGATCTTTTCTTGGCGGCCTTGCTCCAGTTGTGATGCCCTCTCTATTCCCACTGAATCCTCATCATTAACTGCACTCCTCTACCTCATCTTTCTCCCACTCTCTCCTTCCTCTGTTGCTTCTCCACCCAGCCCCCCCTCGCCCCCATCTCCTCCATCACACCCTCACATCCCGCCTGCCTAAAAACCAATCAGTCAAAAAGCCCCGAAAGAGCCGCGCTTGGCAAGCTGGGGCGCCTGGACCAGCAGTCATTCATCAAGAAAATAACAAAATTAAAATTACACTTCTCGATTTAATTTGGTCATTTATTTTTCCTGGGGGGTGCTGTGCTGGGGTGTGTGAAGGGTGCAGGAGTGAAAAAAGAGTGAAAAGCACACTGTACGAACGCTACACCCCAAAGTAATTAGAAGTTGTAGTTGCAGCTAAGCGTTGACTTTTACTGTAGTCTTTATTTGCACTGGAACAAGCCTGTCCATTTGCTGTGTGGATTTATGAATTATAGATACCATAGGAAATATTCAATTGCTATGAGAAGTCGTTATGCGTCTGACCCAGAGGCATGATGGGAGCAATCTCCAGCTTTGTGCACCACATCTCTACCTAAGGCCTGTGCAGAGTGGAGTGAGACGACAGGCGCGTGATTTAGGGACAGCCAAAGCGGGATATTGCTTGTATGCAAACGAGAGCTGATTCAGCGCTCCTGATTTCTAATCAACTCGGGTGTCATTTATAATGCTGCAGTCTCAGAGCAGAGCCCAGACAGCTCCCCCCCCCACCACCACCACCACTCCCATACACACAAGTACACACACAAAAATACACATGCACGTGCTACATTACAGACAGGAAGCCAGAGGGAGCCTGTTCTTGCACAGCAAACAGAATTTTGCATGACATGAAATGATTTTGACTTAGAAAATCGCATGATGTTATGGAAAAAAATACATAAATATTAATATACTAATATACTATACATAATATACATTTCCAGTACAGATTATGAATTGCTATGATTGTTATGATGTCAACTAGTACCACATTTAAGAAACTACTATTATTTTGAGTTATGAGTTATTTTTCATTTTTAATCAGCAAGCTTGCTTAAAAGAGTTTGAAAATTTAGTACCACAGCAACATTATCTGAGCGTCTAAGCAAAAGTGCATTTATGGGTCTCACCTTTCTGGTATAGGCAGCATTTTGAGGGTAATTCCCCATTCAGAAAATAAGAACTTTTACTTGGAAATTTGCATGATGTTACACAATAATGTTTAGCAATTACACATATTTGGAAAGATTACACTTTCATATAAAATACACATTGACATTACATGAAATTAAAACATTAATAATAATGACTGAAGAACAAGAATGGATTAAGTCAATAGTGAAAGCAGAAAATTGTCTTTGCAATGACCTAACGCCACTCAATGACTTGAAGTTTTAACAAGGCAATAACAAAATGTCCACTCCCATGGGCAAAGCTGCACTATGACCTCACAATGAAAACACAATCATAGGAAAATCGATACTGTGAAGCTAAAGGGGGAAAGAAAGTTTGACACTTTGACCTCCTCACCTCATATTCCTGAGAGAGTTTCAGGTTGTCATTGGCTTTGAGTAGCTCTGTGTGTTCTGCCAGCTCCGAAATAGGGATAGGAGGATGGTTCATCATGCCTGCTCAGCAAGAAAACAGAGAAAACATGTATAAGAAGATGGCAATGCAATTTAAACACTGAAAACAAATTATTATTTAACAAGTGGTAGTGGTGAGGAAGCTTGTGCACAGCATACACGGCAAAAAAGTGCCAAATACTGGGGTTACAGTGACCAGGCTGGAGTTCAAAAAGTTTTGCTATTTTTCTTGCATGTCACTCATTGATTGGTTAAAATATTTTTACAACCAAACCAAACAATGGCCATTACATCAAGAGGTACATAGATTAAAGGCCCTATATTACACAAAATTGGCTCCTGTGAGCTTTAAGCCATGTTATAATGTTGTTACATCATCAGAAAGATACCTTTACTTGTGTTTTGTTTCATTCACAAATGTTTGAGTAACCCTTTATTATTAGTTGGCCTCCATCTCCAAAGCTCAAAATGCTCTGTTCCACCTTGTGATGTCATGTAGCGGTAGTTGTCAAGTTAACAGCTCCTTTTACCTTTAGTTCAGTAAAGATGGACAATTCCAGGGCTGAAAACTTCCTATATTACCACATGACATCACAAGAAGGAACAGGGTGTTTTCAGTTTTCAAAGATATGCAGGGTTTGGGTGTTAAACATGTGTAAATGAAACACACTCCAGGTATGTTTCTGATGAGGAAACAACATTATAACAGATCAGGAAATAGAGCAATATGGGCCCTTTAAAGATCAGCTGCAGAATAACATGTAAGGCTATAAAACGTAATTGCTGTTAATGTATTCATATTTTGAAAACAGCATAGCTACTGTTGCCATGCAGTTTTAGCACCATTATAAATGCGTGAAGCCCTAACCTGGGATCATGTGAGGAGTATGGTGACCACAAACAGTATTTAGGTTGTCAAGCATGTTTCCAATAGTGCAAGCAAGCAAGCTACTATTTGTGCCAGTGAAAAATTCCTCTTATATATATAAAAAAGATACATATACCACAATACCAGTTGAATATAATGTTATTTTCAACGACATATCACTAGAAAGCCTTTTACTAGTACCAATATTCGCAATGTGCTGTTGCAACTACGCCATTGTAATCAACCCTGCTGTGCGCTCCAGTCTGCTAATCCATTTAGACGCATAATGCTGGGGCCATGTAATGGAATATGCAGCAGCCATAGACTGGTGCTGTGTCCCTGCATGTGGCCAAGGAAATACTTAACACTTCCATATTTTAGTCAGAGCCTCAGCTCCCGCTGAGTGCACAGGGTCATAGGTCAACACAACGTCAACACTGCTTTACAAAGGACATGTCTTAGCTTAATTGGGCATGAGAATCAGCCTAATCACATTAAAAGGCCAGCATTTTCTCCTTATTAAAGATGCTTAATATCACTTACAATGTCAAGAGGGGTAAGTATATTTTAGCTGACTTTGTGTAGGAGAGCCTATGACACTAATCACTCAGTTGTGCCAAATCTGTGGGTTTTGTTATAAAATACTATTGACAAAATTGTAATATTTTTAGTTATTGGTTATATTGAGATATCTTAAAATCTAAAATCCAAACCATTGCTTACAGTACTGTAAATTTAATATTGAAACAGATAGATTTTCTGCCATTTATGTATTGTATTGTTCAATAACAATTGTATGTGAATGTGAATGTAACTGCTCATATAGTAGTTGGCTACATTGCAAAGATAAACAGATCTCCCTATGCTGACATTCTTAATTAGTAATGACAATCTATTTTACAATGTAGAAGCATGAATTATATGAAGATTAACAAAGATTATCTTCTACTAAAGAGTGGTCTTTTTAAAAGTGCCCTTTACACCAATTGTTATATAAAAACAGACCAATAATTTGGTCTAAATTAATGTTATTTTGTTGTCGCTAATTAATTACTATCCTTTAATACCAAACAAAGAAAACCTTGTAATAATATGAGGACACATTTTATGCAAAAACTGTTTATTTGTGCTGTTTTTCGAAGAGCTAACAAACCGTGGCGATATTGGTGGCAGCTCTCAAGAAGTGTTATTAATCACTTCTGCAATAGGGATTCGGCAAGATAAGCACGGAGAAAAATAACAAATTAAATTTTGTTGGCAGCTCCAAATTCAAAAGGCAAGCTATCAGAAGTTATGAGAAAAAGCAGAAATGTATGTAATTGTTGAGGTCCTGGCTTTTCCATGAGAGAGAACAGAGGTGGTGTGTTTGAGCCTAGATCAAAGCCTGTTTGTGGTATACTTTTGGAGTGTGAATACATTAATCACATTCTAGCAGGTGCTCTGAGATGCTGTTTACTGTCTGCATGGGAAAGAGCTGAACAGTTGGACACTCCTATCAGGCCAAAGTGTTTACCTGCAAACTTAAAGTTTCTGAGTTAAAATTTGTTTATTTATTTGAGCAAACTCTCCAAAAAGTTGGATTGAAAATGTTTTCTCCATATACTTTGTGTATCTGGCTAGGGCTAAAATGTGCTCTGAAAAATGGTAAAGACCAGTAAGTTTATTTCAGTATTGCTCTTAAAATGCGCTTGTACTTTACACTGATGTGCTTGTGTTTTACCTTGATAAACTGTGGTTTATCAAATTAATATTAAAAATAGCTGACAGTGTTTTTCTGCTCACTAAACATTTGCACTCTATAATGCACAAATGTGTATTTCTTTCTTTATGTTAAATAGTTAATTAAAGGGCCTAGACTGCACCTTTTTCTGATCTATGTTATAATGTTGATTCCTCATCATAAACATACCTGGAGTTGCGTTTTGTTTCATTTACACATGTATAACACACAAACCCTGCATATTTGGCCTGTTCTTCTCCCAAACAAAAAACACTCAATACAGAAATAGCGATACAGAACACAGAAAGCACTCCCCAATACAGAAAGCACTCCCCTGTGTTTTTAAACTCCTTGTGATTCCAGTCCAGTCAGTTACCGAACTCCACTAAACAAGGTCAAAAGGAAGCTGGTAATATGAAAACTACCATTATATGACATCACAAGGTGGAACAGAGCATTTTGGAGATGTAGACAGACTCAAACATGTGTGAATGAAACAAAACACAACTCCCGGTATGTTCGTAATATATGACCTTTAAGCTCTAAAAATATCAGAATTATTATCAATATGGGATTTATTCATTAATTTTACTGTAGTTTATCTTATACCATAAGACAAGAGCTTTCTGTACAAATCAACATAAACTGTATTTTAAGATGATCTGTGTTTTACTGTGTTTGTGACTTTCAAAATTTGCACTTATCATTTAAAAACCCCATTTGATGTCCTATTTGCGTACACTGTATTGTGAAATCAGTGTCTGTGTCACTTGTAGAGCAATTTTATTCAAGGACAATTTTCATCCCATCCAACGCTTTATAACGTTCTAATTGTTTTCTAAATTCCCCCACATCTGCATAAATTTTCACATCCCAATCAAGAGTGTGATCAGTGAATCCTACAAAACCAACTCCCATTTAATTACACATTTCCAAACCGTCTCAGTGAATGAAAAACACCGTATAATGATTCCTCCTTGATAAGTCGACATAGTTCCCTTTTACCCACAGAATATTTGAGATGTGTCTGTGTTTGCATATAAAAGACAAAATTCAAGCGGGTAAGCAGAAGGGGTGAGGCTCCAGTAGAGTAAATCTAGAATCTCGAGGATTTCACAGCGAGCAGGGGAGAGAGAGGTTATGAAATGTTGAGCCATTGTTTGCTAAAGCTCTAATTAATTTTGCTTGTTAGTGGCTGGTGCACAAAAGATGTAGTTAGTTGGAAAATGCAATGGGAAAGTGGAGGAGTGAGAAGTGAGGGATAATATTATGGCTGCGTCCAAATCTCCTCCCTAGCGCTTTAGCTGTTTGCACTATATGATATGGCTAGTCATGGGTTTCAGCGTCCTGTTATAGGTGACATTTGGAGGACCATTCAAAAGATGGAATGATTAATTGCTATGGCAACACGTAGATTGACTCCAGTTTCTGTTTTAGCAAGTGAACCAAATTGGCTTTCTGACTACTTTTTCAAAATAATATAAATTAATCAATAGATTCAAGGGCATTTGACTGTATCACAACAGCTCCTTTAAACACTGCAACTGTATTGAGTAAAATATGGAAGGTGTTATCCAATTGTAGTTGTTCCTGCACTAAAAAGAATGGAAATGTAGTACTAGATTATTAGGGATGAAATTGGGACACAGTGGGTTCACCTATCCACTATCATCAACATCAAAAGGTTATTTTACACAATGAGGTTCAATGCCCAGGCTCAAGTGAATGGCATCCAATACAAGCAAAATAAAGCAGGGTTTTCCAAAATCATAGTCAAAATTAGTGCCAGATATATAGCTGTGTCATGTGAAAAAATAAAGCAAATTATCTATTTAAAATTGGAGGCAAGCAGGGCCAGATAACACACAGGAACAAAACCCATATAAAAAGGTGAGACTAACTTTCACCATTCAAATCTGCATCACTCTGTGGACTGCTTAGACCAGAGTCTGCAAAAAATATAGGGAGATGTTGTATGACAGCTACAATGCAACACAATGCTAAATAAAATGATAGCATATGGAAGCATAAAAATCTATTGCATTCTTAACAATTAATGAGAAAGTAACAGCTTAAAGGGTCCATATTATGCTATTTGTTCATCTATGTAACAATGCTGTATCCTGATACACACAGTATACCTAGAATTTTGTTTTGTTTCATTCATACATACATGTTTATCCTGCATATCTAGGTTTAGTTTGCCTCTCAAACAGGAAACACGCTGTGTGAAGTGATGTCATGTGGTAATTTATTTGGATCATTTCAGCTCATTTCATGACATCATAAGGTGGAACAGAGCAATTTGTAATTTGGATATGTAGACAGACTAATAACAGAGCTACTCAAACATGTTTGAAAGAAACAAAACACAATTCTGGGTATGTTTCTGATGAGGAAACAACATTATAACATGACTTAAAGCTCACAAGAGTCAATATCACATAATATAGGACCTTTAATTTACGCCATCAGAGCACATTCACTCAAGAAACAGAGGCATCTCCCATCACATAATAGTTATAGAGAAACTGATTTGCCATCTTTAACAACTTTAACAAATAACTGTCAGATGAAAAATGCGCACTCCAGAGAGTAAAGATACAAACAGAGAGTGGGGAAAACCAGCTTATGTTTCCCAGTGAAAACCAAACCCTCAAGAAAGCCATTGTCCACCTCTAACTGCTGAGCCACTGGGAGTGCGAGGTGTGGAAAAGCATGTGCATTCTTATTTGACAGTCAAGAAGCTGGGGCTGATGGGAAGTCAAGGCTCTGAGGGAATAGACAGAGGTTCAAAGTGTGGAGTGGAGCAGAGGTAGGCAGGGAGTCCGCAGAGGAAGGAGCATGTGGAAAAAGGCTTAGGTCTCCCCAGCTGTTCAAGCAGAAACAAACCAGATGTGACAGCTTTCAGCGCAAGGTGGGTGAGAGATGGCAGTGCCAAGAATCCACCCGAAACTGCTGTGCAATGAAGAATTAGGAAAAAGTATTATTATTTTAATGTTTCATGCTTTATTTGTTTACTTGACATCACATTGACATCATTTTATTCTAGGATTAAGGCACATTTTGGTCTTTGGATATTGCTTCGAATTGAAAAATGTTCAGATGTTGCAGATGATTGTTACTGATACTAATTGTTGTAGTAAAGAAAGTGAAAGCATTACCATGGTAGAAAGCAGGAAACATTTGCCATTCTACTTTACTGATTACATGATTCATCTTAACACTAAACATAAACCTGGTAACTAGAGATGGGCAATATAACGATTCCAGTATCGGTATCAGTTCGATATCAGCTGCTAACAGTATCAGCCAATATTGCCATTCGATACTGATAATCATCAGCACTCAGAATGGGGCAGTGCAGTTTTTGAACACTGTTGAGTAAAAATGGAAATATGACTGTAGTTTTACACAAACATGTACTGTATGTACATACATGTATTCCAGATAAATACATTTTGTTATTAGTTTTTCCAAAAGTGAAAAATTTACATTTTTTACATTAACTTAAAATAAAGTTGCGGGACTTGCTATGGATTTTAAAAGCTAAACATCTGCAAATATCAGTTATTGGCCACAACAGCAAGGGAAATATCAGTATCAGCTTAATTTTTTAGTTTTTTTTAATGAATTATTATCATTATTATTTTAATCCACATTGGCTCATCCCTAGTAGTAACACTGGAAACTGAAAAACATGGTTATTTGTGAATATTACCAATGTGTGTTAGTGTTATTTTTATTTTTATATACCGTAAATTCCGGATCACAAGCCGCTACTTTTTTTCTACACTTTCAACACTGCGGCGTGTAATATGAAGCGGCTTTTTTATTTTTTTTTTCATCGCGGGAAAAACATGGACCAATAAAATGAATAAGTAGTTCACTGAGGTCCAATGAAATTGTATGATTAATCACAACTTCCTTATTTCAGTCTTTCTGCTAACCCTCATCAACATGGAGAATACCAGACAAAAAGCATATGATGCAGCTTTTAAACTAAAAGCGATCACTCAGTTAAAGAAGGAAATCGAGCTGCTGCCCGTAAAATTGGCATAAACGAGTAGATAGTGCGAAGGTGGAGGCTCCAGCAAGAAGAACTGAGCCAGTGTAAAAAGACAACCAGAGCTTTCAGAGGTAACCGTAGCAGATGGCCTGAGCTTGAAAACTTTCTGGAGGACTGGGTTAACACGCAAAGAGCACGCGGCCGCACTGTACAAATCAGACTGAAGGCTAAAGCGATCGCTACCGTGGTTTATTCCCAGAGCGCCAAGGTGTGTATGTGCATGTCGCGTGTGTGTGTCCCAAGTGTGTGAAGGTGTGTAAGTGCCTGTGGCGCGTGTGTGTCCCAAGTGTCACCAGTGAGCGAGTCCGTCCCCAGAGTTCAGCGGGGACGCGTCCATGACCCGTCCCGGAGGCGCTCAGGCGTGCGGGACGCAGAAGCGAACCCCGCCTAGTCTTTGGCCAGCGGTTTATAATATGGTGCGGCTCATATAATTACAAAATTGATTTTTCTTCATAAATCTGAGCATGCGGCTCTTAATAGGGTGCGCTCTGTCGTCCGGAATTTACGGTAGTTAAAAAATAGCCTACTTTAAAGATTGATCCTTGCCAATACGCATGCTTGAATTCAATAACACACTACGCTATTAAAAATCTTGTGTTATGAATGGATACTCTAAGCCAGTAATTATTCATGTGCTAATTATAAGGCATTAAACTGGCTTTTCCACGATGTTCACATTCAGGAGGCAAGAGGGTATCGGGCGAATGAGTGTGGTAAAAAATTAAGACGTCGAACAAGCCCTCTCTCCCTAATTGATTTGTGACAATGACTAATTAAAGCTGGCGGGGGGCGCTCTGATGCACTGTCTCCAAATGTCATTCATCGCAGTGGGAGGGAGGTGCAGGCACGTCTGATTATGTTTACGTGTGTGTGTGTGTGTGTGTATGGTGCGTGTCTAGGGCTGTTACAGTTGCTGCTGTAATCTAAGGTAACAAGTGTTGATGTATGGGGAGTAGCTGTCCAGGCTTTTAATATGAGCCTCCTACAAGATCAGAGAAAAGAACTGAACTTGTAACTAGGAGAGGACAATATTGGTGAGAATTAATGCATATCTCACAGTTTGATTGGAGTATAAACTACGGATGCACCAATACCAATATTGGTATCAAAATCCAGGAAAATTTGCTGAATCAGTTCCATTATATCAGTTCAGCCGATATCATGGTTGAGCCTTTTATTGGATGCAATAAGACTATTGGCAAATGTTGAACTAGAAAGTTTCATAATGTTTGAACTCATTCATACAAACCTGTTCAACAGTTAACTATTGGATAAATAACGCAGTTGGATGTCTTTGTAGTAAATTAACTGTGTTTGGACAGTACAATATCGGATATCGATAGATACCAAAAACAAATGTATAAAAATAACGGTATCGGAAGTGAAAAAGCTGGAACAGCGCATCCCTTTTATAAATAATGATTGGAGGTCGAGGTGATCTAACAGAAATGTGCTAAAATACAGAATTATTACTTTATACCCTTTTTGAAAGTTTATAACAAAAGTCTATTCCATTTTTGTTCATTTCAATACACTCTGTTTGCAGCATTGTTTATTTTTCAATTATAACCATATACTCAATATTTAAAATTTGCCTATGTAATTGCTATTGGTCGATATGTATTGCATTAATTATAGTTTATTATAGTTGAGAGACAATGAAACAGTTTGGGTTTAGAAAGCAAAATGTATGACTCAGTGACTCGCCTTGAAAGTAATCATGTGTCTTTTGTTAGACTATAATGAGACAAAGCATGCATGTGAAGATCGATTATTGAGGAATAGGCATTCTTATTGTTAGCAGCTATTTCACCTTCTCAGGTTTTTCTAATGGTCTACACCCGGAGACGGTGATAAGATTGAAAATGGATTGCAGATAAAGTGAATAAAAGTGATGGCAAAACTGGAGACAGCTTTTGGCCGGGGATTGACAGTAAATGTCCACTGAGTCGTGCTGCTTCATTACTGTGCTCCATTTGACAATTAAACCCCAGGCGCCACTGCACATAATGACCGAATGAGCCACTTAGCGCCCCCAGGAGTTATCGAACGTCATTGCCAGTCCATCCACAGAAGTATTGGCTTTAAAACACATGTAGTCTCTTCGGCTAAACATTAGACACACTTAGTTTATTGGTCTAAGCTAATCTAAAACATGTTGTAGCGCACGTAAAGGGTGAATGGTCAGTACCAGAGCAGCATATGCCAAGCCAGACCCGCAGAGGCCTTGGATAAGTGGACTGGGAGTAACGCTCGTTTGAACAATGGCAGCTATTAGCTGATGGGAGGATGCTCACCAATGCTCACCGGCCCACTTAATTGGTCCAAAATTGTCCATTCAAATTAAATTCCCTGCGTGCGGAGATAACAACATCGCCCAATTCTGCAGAAACAATGGCACGGCTGTTGAATGAGAAGTCATATAGCGGCAGATTGGTGAAGCAAAAGACATGGAATTTCTTTTATTTAAAAAAAAGAGGCAAGCAGAGCGCATAGAACAAGTCAGAGAGACAAATACAGACAATGACCCTTTATAACCTTGTCATTAAAGAGGCACTCCACGAAGCCTGCATACCAAGCAGATGGCGACAGAAAATTGAACCACCGACAGAGGAATCCAATTGTGTAGCGTCTCTCTCTCTCCTCTCACTGATGCAAGAGTGTTTGGATTTTTTGTGTGAGCCTCTGTGGGCTTTTGGAGAAGGCTCACTTTTTGAAACTCAAGCCTTTTGATTGCAAGAGTGACTAGCCATGAATGACGGATAGATGGCTGACAGACAAAGTAGGCTCAGGGACAGAAAGGCGAGCAGCAAAAATGGGGAAGAACATGAGAAGAAGTGCAGGGGGGAGTTTTTATTTTTCAAGTTTATAGGAACACTATCAAAATTTTGGATACAGTGGCTAGTAAAAGCCAAATAGCTAGAACAATCAGACATTTTTGGTGGTTGTTTATGTACACAAAAGAATTCTGAACATCTGTGAGTAACTGTTGATTGAAAGACCAAATACAATCTGTTTTAAAATAACGCTTTCAGTCTTTTGTTTTTTTTATTTTTCCTTGTCAAACTTGAACTGGTAAGAACAACCAGAAATGGAAAAGATTGCTCACATCTGATGTACCTGTGTACAATAATCCAATAACACAAGAAATCAGAAATAATGATCAGATTTTTGGTGTACATATAAACATAGATACTGTGAAATAATTTCATGTATCTATTTTATAGTGTTAATGCAATTTATTTTTTTGTACTTATATTTTTTGTAACTAATATGTTGTAGCTAAAAAGGCAAACTCTCAAACTGACAACATAAAGATATGCATCATCTGAACCCACAAACTTCTTCATTCAAGTGAGACCACTGCCCTGGGTTGTCAACATTGGTTAAAAAATCCAGCCCAATAACACTCTGTCAAAATGTCAAAAATTAATTCCATTTGTCTTAGTTCTGCTGTTCTTAAGCTTGTTGTGGGGATAAGAAGAAAGCCACTTGAAATCCACTCTCAAATGAACTGCTACAAAAAGCGGCACCATCCTAATCTGACGTCTCACCTCAAAGCAACCATGGAAAGTGGGATTTTACTCCCTAAACAACAGTGCCCTGTGACCTTCCCGTAAAAATGTGGGGTCCGATTATCATTTTACAGCTGAGTAATGGCTCGAAAAAACAGACAAGAGAAAGATGTCATCCACGGTTTAGGTGGCGATGCCTCCGAGAATGAGGGTGGGATTGGATGTGCTCTGTTGTTAACACCTGGCTTTAGCCCGGATAAGCATCAGATGGAGGTGAGAGGAAAGAGGAAGCAGTCCAAAACATAAGAAAAAAATGTCTCTTCTAACAACAACGCCTTTGCTGTTTGTCGATAAAAATGAGAATATGTTATATGGGGATATAAAAAAGAAAAAATACATTTAAAATCACATTATGTTTCTTTATATGTGATGAGGAATGCAATTTGTAGTCGTTGCATGTGCTGGATGATTTTAGTTTTGTTGCATCATTTGTTGATGTTAAATTCAAGAATTATAAAAAAGGGATTTTTTAGCCAGAACCCATGATAGTGTTACTTTTACTTAAATTAAATGTAAATTGTTAGCCATTAAAAACACTTACACTCATAGTACTAATCTAAATCTGATATATTAGGTGGGTTTGTAGTTAAACCAAACTCATTCATTTAATAATTACCACTCCAATCCAGTAGCAGATTAGATTTGGGAGTGCAGAGGAGGGATCAGATATATTATTACATTTTCCATACTGATTAGTTACCTTGCTCATAGAGTGTATATCACACGTTAGCATGATCACTAAAGTTAGTCTTAAAATGCTAGTGGCTTTAGCATGTTGTGCTGTCTCATACCTGGAGTCTGGAAGTTGATTCGTCTCATTTCCACTGGATCTGTCGGATGGTGCGGGGTGATATCTGCATTGTTCAGCAGACATTTTGTGCGAGGTTCAGATTCCTTTCTTTTACGGCTAGAAAAAGAATAAAAAATACAGTTAACTGATGAAGAGTGGATCAAATGCATAGTCTTCATGGGTAACCTTGTCAGAGATAAGACCTTTCCATACTAAAAAACTATCCTGGATGCCAAACCCTGTCGACCCCCGTAATACATGTTTTATGCTGAGCCAAGCTGTTTTACCCTTCCCTGCAAAATCCAATAAAGTGCAGCTAAAACTTACCTGTCAGGTTTGCTGTTTCCATAGAAAGCAATGGGAGTCAAATAAATAAAGACGGCAAAAAGACAACACACAAGGAGAAAAGGGGAGAGGGGAAGGCGAGAAGAGAGAGAAATCAATAGAGCACACTTTAAAATTCACAGAGGTCAGTGCTGGGTTCGCACAGTAAAGCTCATCTGTGGTAGTTTGTGTGTACGTGTGTGTCACAATGTTGTGTCAATGAATAATGAAGGCAGGCTTATATATATGTTGATGCTTCTTCCATTTAAGTGTTTGTGTGTGAGGGAATGTGTGCGCAGGGGCTTCGGGTACAGATGGGAAGGGCCAATGTCAGGGCCAAGGGCAGACCCGGGAAACACTATTCACCAGGGAGAGATGGGTGAGCGAGGTGAAGAGAAAGACAAGAGAAAAAGATCCAAGGAAAGATGTTACTCTCCCTAACCACCGACAGAAGGTAAGGCAGGGTCAGACAGTGTGGGATCATCTGACACTCTGAGCTGCACTCTGTCCCCACACCAGCCCTCACTCTGGGTCTGCCCTATAATGCAGGCCACCGCTGAGTAGGACTTTTACTGCCAAATGGTTGGACTAAAGATGTGCACAACTAAGCTATATAAATAATTGTGAACTGAAAGTCAGGCACAATGAAATATGTATTAGTATTAGCTTTAGACAAAGTTGTCAAAATGCCCTCTAAAAAAATCTTTCTTCATTCCCCTCACATTCAAGAAACACCTTTTTTGACGAGATAAAATGGGTTTGAAAACACTATATACATTTTACACATCTTGTATTTAATATATACATACCACATGCCATGTTAATACCGCTGAATTATTAGGTATTGCCAATCATAGGAATTTTTATGTCTTAAAAAATAAGTAATTGTAATGGACAGCCACAAGTTAATGTGTCTGTATAACAGGAATTAGAACAGTCTCTCAGAGAAGAGCACTGTTCAGTTTAACATAAAGAACAGACCGGCTGCTTGAGAGTTTTCTGCCAATCCTATTATGCAAAACACTCAAGGCTGGAGGAGCCTTTTGAAAACGTGCAGCACTTGAATTGTGGAAACTGTAGAGTATAAATATGCTCCAGTTTATTTGGGTCTAACCCATTCGGGTCTGACTCTGGAGTTTTATGTAATTTGCACCAAAACAAAGAACACAAATGTAATCTAATTTATCTGTCATTCCTCTGAGAGTGAAAGTGCCAGCTAAACATGCATTTCACTACATTGCACTGACATACGTGTAACTCCCACTGGCCTCTTTGCTTCAGATGACATAACATTATAAATGTTCACGTACGCTAACACAATTGGGTGTACTTTGATGTTAAGCCCTTATCCTATGGGACAAAAGATTGAGTGATTGCTCACTTTTTGTACAGGAGAATAGCGATGACGATGCAGATGATGAAGACCACAGCCAGAACTGGGCCCACCACCCAGATGAGACCGTCTCCTCCAGTCTCCATAACGTCCACACGGGCCGCTGGAGTCTTCATTATTTCCGTGTATGGACTAGTGGCAAACATTTTCTGAAAAGAAAAAAGTGATAAGCATTATATAATTTTCATCCAAGGGAAAAGGGAAAATAAAAAATGAAGTGACCAGAATCAACTTGACAATAATTAAAGTATGTCAAAAATAATACAAATCTCATTAGGTGAGCATCCATTGGGCCGGGCATGATGGAGGGTCTTACCCCAGACGTGGCATTGAGTTCAGCCAACAGGAAGAAGACATACTCCTGCGCTGGCTTTAAGGGCTTGTTCTCACAGCTGCTGTGGTGGTCTGAGCCCACGGTGAAGCTGGAGGGCAGCTGTCTGAAACACGCTGTGATGTACGGCTTATTCTGGTCCAGTTGGGCCAACTGACGTCGTGTCCGGTGCTTCAGGGTCACCTCACGCAGCAACTGAGAGGAGAGCAATAAAAACAAGAGCTTTTATTTAATCATACATACACTTAATTTTAAACATATAATTTATAGCAGACCAAAGGGTTTATTAGGCTTTAAATTGACTTTACTGAGCTGAGACTAAAGAAAACAAATAGCTGGTTTGTCATAGCCTGTACACAAAAAAAAAAAAAAGACTGGCAAATTTCCATGTAGGGTTCCAACCCACTACACCACCCAACTGCTGCTGTTCTCTGCAGACAGAAGCAGCACTAAGCAGGGGGAATGTCTGTAATCCCAAATCCAATGGGGACGGGAGTGGTTGATCTGCTGCTCAAGGTCACCCCGAGACATGGAGGAGACTGAAGACTGTGTAATTCTCTCCACTGCATGCTTCAGGGGACAAATTAGCATAGCTGAGATGTACTTATGAGAGCCCCTGTCTTCAACAACACAATTTCACCACTGCTATCAAAACAAGTGTGGCCTTAGGAGTTCAGTGTTTGGAGTTTGGGAAATTAGTGCTTTGTGTTTATTCAATGACTCAAGAGGAATAAGGCTTAAAAAGCACGATTCCTACCTCTTCTATGTCCATCTCATCTGGATTCTTGAGGTTTTTGACCGTTCCTGAAGTCTGTTTTAGAGGCACCACAACCACATAGTAAAATCTACAAACAAAACAAGATGTTACTATATACAAGGTCTGTCACAATAACACATTTTGAAGTTCAATATATTGTAGAAGTAAATATAGATGATAAACAATAATACTGAAACTCATTTATGCCACTGACACAATCACTTAAAGTAAGATTTAAACACAAAAATGATTCTAAATCTGCAATGTTGTTAAAAAACTGCTGCAATAGATAAACAGCAGGATGAAACACTTTAGTACTTTGCTGTAATGAGTCATAGAAATTCTTCATTTAAACTTCTGCAGCTCAAATCGTATCATGTGGACAAAAAAATGACAATTTCAAAGTAGTACAAACTGCAGAATGTACACAATAAATATTGACCCTCAAAAATAATGTGTTGAACAATATGTCAATATAGTAATTATGGTGACATGCGTATAATACACATATAACAGAATGGCCGATATGATAAGAAACTGACTTGACATCCTTGCTCTCCACAGGTGGGAAGGACATAGTCAGTACGTTGTCAGGTTCTGCATAGATGTCAAACTTGGGCTTCTTCAGGAGCAGAGGTGCCGTGCGGGCGACCACACGGTGCCTGGGACCCCCATCCATGCTCTCCTGGCAGGTCACCCTGAACTCATAGGTGCTGTTCGGCCTCAGACCGGTCACCAGGACCCTCATCTGTCTGGCATCCACGTCCATTTTCTGCCGGTTGTACTCGATCTGTAGTAAAGAACATCATTACAAAAAGAGCCAGCGTTTACAGTGAAATGGTCACATAACAAAAAACTTACGGTGCACTTATATGGGGATCTGCTGTTAGAAAACTTCCATGAAAGCACTACTGTGGTTTTCGTTGCCCACTTGACTGTGAAATTCTTTGGGACATCTAATTTACAGAAAAAAATGAAAAATATGGGAAAAATATTATATTAAAACGATTCAAATTATCTGAGCAGACAGTAGCTAAAATAAGCTCTTAAAAAGATGTTGTTCTCCTGCAAAGTTCTTCTGGGTTGGAGAGTGGTTTAGCTGTGAGCTGTGATTTGCTGTGAGAAGGGCTTTGGTTAAAACACACAGCACATAAGACTCATGGATGACAAACCCGTGGAGCAGGGTGTGCCCACTGGCCAGCGGGCGTGACAGTGCCAACCCCTCTCACCTTATCCCACAACCTAAGTCTGCCATTAACAACTGGCAAATGTCTATTTTAGCTTCTGTTTCTCTTCGTATTGAGTCGGGTTGCCACTGCCAACGTGCTGCACACTGGGCACAGAGACAGACCAAAGACACAGCATGCTAACAGTCCTCTGCAGTGCACCTGGGGGGATGCCATGCCACAAGCTGTCTCATAGAAGAAGGGAAGGGGCAACAAGGAATCAGGGCGGGAGGGGATAAAGGTGGCACAATATCTCAAAACCAAAAGAAAGAACCATTGTCTAGTTGTACGTAGCTGAAACCTCCTGTTACAAATGTCCTACCTGGTGGTCTACTGGGATGGGTAATTGTGTGAGTGCACTGGGAAAAGGGCTGCTCAAATGACTGGACTTCAGACCAAACAGCACTTACCTCAAACTTCTTCCACATACACTCAAAAAGGCTGACTAGACTGACTGACTGACTGGGTTTACCTGGTCGGGGTTAGTGAAGTGAGAATCCCACGGCAAGCAAACATATTTAGTAATTTAGTTTCTGTTCTTGAAGTGAAGTGAAGGTGGTTGAAGGAGGGGGTGGGGCAGATTTCATTTTGTGGTTTTGTGTTTTATCCAATCCAACCCCCTGTCAACCAGACTGGAAGAGAAACAGCAAGCCCTACCTGTCGGGTCAAAGGCCACCGTCCGATACTGCATAGGGGGGCTGTAGGGCCCCGGACCTACACTGGTGTGAGCACGTATTTTCACATCATATGCTGAGTTGGGTTTGAGACTGTTGAGGATATAGCTGGACAGGTTGGGAGGAAGGCGAAGTTCTCGAGGTGCTTCTCCAGTCCCTGCCTCTTTATACGCCAATGTGTACTCAGTGATGACCCCATTCCTCTCAGCCAGCACCGGAGGGGACCAGGACACTTGCACCGAGCAGCACGTCACGTTGGACCCCTCATTTATCTGTGGGTACCCTCCAGGTGAATTCTCCGGGACATTAAGTTCCACTACAGCCTCGTCCCCGAAGCCCCCCCTGCTCTTAGCTGACATTTTAAACACGTAGGCTGCTCCTCTGTGAATATTGCCAACAGTGTACTCTCGCTCTTGAGCTGAAAATTCTAGTGTGGCCAGAGGGGCGACATCTTTACGTCCAAACTGCAGTCTGTAACCTTGTAAATCCATTTCTTTGGTCAAGTCTGGAGGGTCCCAGCGAACCATGGCTGAAGTATCTGAGTTCTGAGCCACTGACAGGTAGGGTGGCCCTGGCACTGTAAGAAAACAAAGATTTACGTGAATCAAAATGAAGACCCATATAACATTTTAATTTGAGAATAGACTCTTTGATCAACCCTATGAGAAAACCCTTTATCATACCTACATCTTTGTACTGTTTTCCTTACAACCATTTGTATATAGTTGAGACATATTTTTATTAATTTATTTCTATATTTTATTTTATTTTTATTTGTACTTATAAATTGATGTCAGTCTCTTAGTATTTTTGTTACTATTTAGAATTTATTATTACCATTTATATGTTTTTTCTTTGTTTTTATAATATTTTGTGATGCGTGACCTACTGTGTCCAAGTAATTTTCCTTGTGGATCAATAAAGTTTGTCTATGTCTATGTCCATTATCCTTATTAATATTCTTGACAACCATATCAGAAATCTACATACAAAAAAGGGAAGATGAACGCATTGACAGTAAAGACTAAATTTCAAACACAGCTGACAATTCAAGACAGGTTGCGTTTCCTCAGCTTGGCAGTGCCTCCTTAGAGCCTTTAAATTCTTGAGTGATCACTGTACCCATTATGGTTTCATGATTCATGTAGGCAACAGTCAAAATAATTTCAGTAGAGCAAAGCATTACTAAAACTTTGAGCTGGGAACACAGGCACACTCCGCTCAAAGAGTCATTGCTTGCTGTAAAATTGATGATCTACACTTGGGGTCTAGACACCATTCTTCAGAGTGGCCCAGTTTTGCCGTGCTTTATGGATGACAAATGGTTCGTCCTAACCCTCCATTTAAGGCCCATCCGAATGATAGAAGCACCAACGCTTATGGGGAGCTTTTAGTTCTCAAGTTGCCATCAAGGCGTTGTGAGAGATGACTGTGGCTGATTCACACTTGAGCCCTATCTCTGTGTAAATAAATTCAATCCCAGCCCACATTCAAACAGTGAGTTGTGGGAGTCAACCGGGAAATATAATCAAAGTTGTGATCTGACAAACACAGGGATGAGTTAATCCAACAAACCTGACTAATGGAGCCTCACAGTGGAACATGGGCATTCCACTTACAGATAGGGGTTTGTTTTAAAGAGACAATACATGAAAAAGAGCTGCTATCCTCACAGTTTTCTATTCCCAAGAAACAAAATAGCAAATAGACTTATAGAATACACTACTAGAATAATACTGCATTGTGGTTTAACATTGTTAATAATTTGCTATATTTACTACCCTTTTGTATTTTGTGCATTGTCTTAAAGGTGCACTGTGTATCTTTTACTGGTTGAATGAATAGCTGCTTGTCTCCATGGAGATGGTTTGCCTGGAATGTTCCACACCATGACACGCTATAACATTTCTAGCCCCAATTAGACAAGTGGGTGGCACCACAAGCCCAAGTTACAAGTCTTATCTCTGGAGAGGCAGTACTACACACAGTATGGATGGTTTTAGCACATAAACACATGTAATGTAATATATACAAGATAAATAAGTTTAATGTCACACTGTGTAATACATATCTTCTTGGAAACAAGCAGGTAGAAGACACTTCACCAAAGTTACATAGTGCTACTTTAAAGCCTAAACTTAATTGTATTGTAAGAGCTATCTTAAAGGGCCCATATTACACTATTTTCTGATCTGTTATAATGTTGTTAGCTCATCACAAACATATCTATATCATAAAGTTGTGTTTTGATTTATTCATGTTTAACACACAAGCCCTGCATATTTAGGCTGATTTTTTCTCTCAAACAGAAAACACTCTATTGTGGTAATCATGGGATAATCTAGTGCTCCACTGTGTTTTTAAACTCCATGCATCTTCACTAAAATAATTTGGATAATTTCAGCCTCGGATTTCACCATCTCAGCTGAACAAAAGGTAAAAGCTAGTTGTTAACTTGAAAATTACCTCTTCGTGACATGATTGGGGCACAGAGCATTTTGAGCTTTGGAGTTGAAGACAGATTCATAAAAAAGATTTACACAAACATCATTATTCAACACCAGGTGTGTTTCTGAGGAAGTATCATCATTCATGGCTTAAAACTCACAAGAGTCAATTTTGTGTAATACAGGATGTTTAGCAAGTTTATTTCTCCACTGTGAGATCAACAAAGCTTTTTCATTCATTTCTTTTTCCTAATCCATGTCTTTGGCCAGGCAGAGGAAAACACAAGTGTGGCTGAATACTGTTGTTAATGGGATAGCGGGGGTGAGACAGATGCTCCTAATACTCTACTGCAGTAGCGTACTATAGCTCAGCTTGGTGTCATTTAAAAGCCCACTCTGACCGGGCATTCACGGCTCATCAAGGAAATCTAACCTGAGATAATGGTCCTGTGATGGCTTCCTGCAATGCTTGTGCATGTGTTTGACATTTCAAATTTCACCTGCGTCCTCAACAGGCTACCAAATAAAGTCGTTACTACCTTTATAGTTTTTACACGTTTTATCATTTTTCACAACTGTGTCGTACAAAACAGTGTTTATTTTGGAGGTCTTTGTAGGTCAAGTGAAAATATAAGCAAGGCTATTCATTATTCAATTGTGCAGTTTCAAGGAAAATGCATATATTACACATTTCTAGTTTATACACCAGATGCCCTGTGACAAAGTCTTAGCCAAGGACACAAGAACAGTCTGTGCGAGGCTGAGCAAGAAGCAAACACTAAACCCTTCTGTCGCCGTACCTTAAAGTGTAAAGGTCCTATATGATACAAAATGGACTCTTGTGAGCTTTAAGACATGTTATAATGTTGTTACCTCCACAAATATATACCTGAACATAGCCTAAAAATGCAGAGATCAGAAAATACAGGTATAGATTAATGTTTTTAATCTAATCATATTTTCATTGAAGCAGGATTTTCTAGCATAAAAATCACAGTATTCGATATACTCAGAAATCAAATATAATACAGGTCAGTTGTTTTGGGTGGGGTCTTATACACAAGAGCTCAGTTGGAACATTGTGGATGGTTAAAAAAGAACAATGAAGAAGGTGACTAGGGACAAGGAGCAATCTGCCTGACTAAAGACCCTGCAGGGATATAAACCCCCTGAATAGTGGGAATACCCTCTTGTGTGTTACTGTGTGTATATATGACTACTATTAGACTCCTTGGATTTGGTGATCATCTTTCTTTCTCTCTCGACCTATATTTTTTCCAACTTCTCTGCTCTCCACCAGATACCCAATTCCCATTTTCATTTTCTGCTTGTTGGTCCCCCCTTCTCTCTCCCAAGGTCTATGGCAGGGTCGACCCCAGTTCAATCCCTCCTTGCGGACCTCCAGGCACGTTTCTTATCAGACCGTAGAGTTAACAGCCCAATGTTGACACTCACTCAGGCTGATGGGAAGAAATATATCCTATAGGGTTTCCTTCTAATTTCCAGTCTTTCTTCAGAGAACATTCAAAAAATGATATTACCTTTGTGCATTTGTGGAAAGGGCTCTTTTTAATCAAGTGTCTGTCTTGGAAAGCTACCTTTATGCCCAAACCAGAAAAAAATTATAAAACTATGATGAATCCTAAAATGAGGTATTGCGTAATCTAAAATGTCTGTATTATTTTTTTGTTTATTTATTTAGGGTTGTGAAAAGTATTGAAAATCAGATACTAATTGATACTAAAACTAGGATAAAAACTAGATATTCATTTGAGCAAGTACTAATACTAAAAAAAATCACATTCACATGTCAGAAATGAACCTTTCCTGAACAGTTTTAGAGTGATCTAGAGCTGTATGAGAACAAGTATACCACATAAGACTAGTATATGCTCATGGACCGCAATGGACACCTGGACGACTGAGGGATTACACAGATATAAGACCACATTGTAATGTAAAGAAAGTACTATTATTTAATGCTGAAAATCACGTTCTATAAAGGAGTTTTTTATTATCCTTGGTATAGGAATTGGTATCTATTCCTTGCTATTGATATTGAGTTTGAAACTTTAGTATTGTGACAATACCGGCTCCATTGAACGTCTTTGCACATTTGTGTGTGGTCAGTGAAAGTTGATGTGATTTTTCCTGTCAGCTGTTTGCACAAAACAGCAGAATAGCCCACTCAAAGCCAGGCCATGTAAACACAACATCGTCTGGTGTCCGCTTACAGGATGCAGCCAGAGGTGCTGTGGAGGAGGTTGGTTTGAACATTGATGTCTGTGCTAGCCTCAACTGATAAAAATGACAATTATTACACATAAATAACATAAGGGCTTTTCCGTTATAAATCTGAAATCCATTTGATCACAATTCTAACCAAACTTGCAGTTTTCTGTAGTTTATGTAGTTTATGGTAGGGCTACTTGATTATGGAAAATATCATTATCATGCTTATTTTGGTTTGGATTATTTTTACACGATGCATTTATTCAGCATTTCTCTGTCTCTCTCTCTCAAAAAAACAAACAAACTTAATTTACGGAAAACTTTCAAATTGAAAATAAATATAGGCTACAAATATGTCCCTTAGGGTGCACTCGCACTAGGACTTTAGAACCGTGCCCAAGCATGATTGCGTAGGGTTTTATGTTCTGCACTCAAACCTGCACAACTGAACTGGGCCACGGCCCAATGACGTCAACAAACAGCGCTGTTTGTTTACATGTCGCGCAGCAGAGCTAAATCTTGTAGCGGAGAAATAAGTCCAGAGGCATGAAATATCTATTAAATACTGAGACAGATATGATTCCTGCTGCGATATGTGCTCCTCCAGCTTATGGATATTAAAACAGCACAGAGGAGTGAGGACAGCCAGAGACTGCTAAACGTTTGTCTCTACCACAGTCCTTATTGAAGGTAAGGGTGGATTCACTGTGTGTTTTTGAATGGATTTTATTCACTGTTTTTATCATATGAGTGACATCAGCACACCTGACAGGGCTCATATAGTGAAGTCATGTGTGTGCGCTTACACAAGCAAACTGTGCGGTGCGTTGGCCCACCTCCTCCAACCGGGCCAAAGTCCCAACCATGCTGTGCCTGAGCACAGTTTGATTGCACTCACACTGGACAAACATACCACACTTTAGGGGCTATCCATGCTTGGACATGGTTCTAAAGTGCTAGTGTGAGTGCACCCTAAATTGTTTCAAGTTGACTCAAAATCACAATCAAAATTCAATTAATTGCACAGCCTTAGTTTATAGTAGCCCGTGTAAAATCTAAACTCAAACTTCAAACTACTTTTATCCTTGTACAGTTTTGTAGAAAATGAAATATAAAGTGGTCATTGATTTGTTTGTATCCAAGACAGGAAATACTTTTTCTCACAAAAACATAAAATAAAAACGCATTGCAGAGATCCCAAATAACTTTTCCAAATGGTCTATTCTTCTATACACAAAGGCACAAGCAGCAATAGAATGAATGCTGGTGTAGCTGCTTTAAATGAAAGATAGATTCTTTTGGATACAGTGTGATGAATCCAGCCATCACACATGACGTGCTGGTGTGCTGAAATGAAAAGACTCTGGGAATTGATGTGAATCGACTTATGAGTGGTACAAAAACGGCACAGCCTTTATGGAGATGTTTTGTATTGAAGCAGCATCTTAGTCTTCTTTATGTTGGCAAAATGGAACAAAACACAACGTCACAGTGTCTGGAGGCAGTTTGAGTGCTCCACCGTCTGTGAAAGGCTCGTTGCATAAGTTTGTGTGTGTCTCTTTTAAGTGCATTTATAAAAAGGGGACTTCACTGATGTGGTTTTCATTTTACTTGTTTCAGTTTTAAGATGTATCCGTTTGTAAGTCAGTTCACAACAAAATATAGTAGTTTTGAAGGAAAATTTGAATGAATTAGAGCCATGTAAAGTTAATACTGATAAGATATAAAACACATTTCTTACACTAAAGGGAAATTATTAAGTGTATGTTTGCATAGATTTTAGCCTTGCCTCCTTCGAAGAAAAAAGATTAGTATATCCAAGTTATGTTAGCGGGTAAATATTAGAAGCACAGTATCCCCAGGTTTTTTGAATTAGGCAAATATTTTCTTAATATTTTATATTCAAATCCCCACAGTAGCCACCATTTGCTTTGTCTAAAAATAAAGAAAGCAATAAATATATATAAAAAAAAGTAATAAGATGGTTTGTGCAAACTTTTGACTGGTAGTGTAAATTCTGCCACTGTGGTTATAGTATTTGTGTGTGATACATAAATTAAATAAAAAAAAAACTCACCAGCCCCCTTGGTCACCACCAGTTTAGGTTTACTGCGCGCCCCGTCCCCTTTGGTGGTGTAGGCTGCCACAGTGATGGAGTAAGTGGTGTCTGGTTTGAGTCCTCCTATCACCATTTCCTGTGAAACAAGAGAGGGAGACAGAAAACAGAAAAATGTCAAAATGAATTAAAAAACGTTCACAACTTCCTCTCTAATCATGCACTTCAAGCTGTCAAGACCCCAGTGTTAATCTCTGTTTAGTGTGTCTCCAGGTTCTTTCAGCTTTATTAATTCTTGAGGCATGCATCACTGTTTTCCTGTTTGCATAACGGAAGACCATAACACTAAGGACTGGGAGCAGGAGGAATAATAAAAATAAGGTACATAACCACCCATCCTCCATAGGCCTGTCTCAGCAGTTGCTATATCAACATATTATTAAAACAAACAAAGAAACAAACAAAAAACATTAGCGATATGTTTGGGCCTCAGTTTCTATCATGAGTATGTTTTATTTGCACTATGGGGGAATAATATACTGAGATTTATACATTGTCAAATAATTAACTGCTAGGAGTCATAATAGCTGCCAACTAATTTTTTACTTTTTAATTAACAATATGGTTAATTTCAGAAAGGGTCTAGTGGAATTATCCAGCTTTACACTTTTCCTATTAATTTATATTCGACGGGGGCCCATGTGCTCCTTGCCTCAGGCCTCCAAATTTCTGTCGATGGGCCTGATCAGCGGCATGAAGTGGCATTTCAATATTTTTTAGAACTATATATCGGAGTTTGAAATGTGTTATTGCGACAGACGTAGGCTCTGCACACCCTGCTTCCGCAATGCACCAATCATCATGTAAACTTTCTGATAAATGCATGCCATCCTCACCATACAAAGGCTATTTTTTTCTTTTTTCTATTGCCATTAAATTTCCTTAAATTCTTTTCAAAGGGTGGTTTTCGAATCCTAATGAATCTTTCAAAGAGCAGGTTTGAATGAATTCACAATGAGCGTTTTAACAGGCAGGTTGGCAGACGGGTGGCCTGCCAGGAAGTACTTATAGCCTGGAAGCTAAATGAGCTATAATTTTTGTGAGACAACTGAAATGGCTTTTGTCTATCTAATGTAACCACATAATAGATTTTTCCATTTTGCATAAGAATTAAACCTTGATTGACTCCCTCACAATAGTTCATTAACCAGTTATTTGAATAAAAGCCCCATGCAACAGACTTAAAACAAATCTTGTAGATGTAATTTAAATAAAACGTAGGGAAAAGAAAATAACTATGTCAATCTATTTCAGCACACACACAAAAAATAAAACTGAGAAAACACCCCTTTCCCCACAAAGACATAAATCAGAACACAAAACAAAACATAGTATATTAACACACAGCAGGGCACGAGTAGCATTGGCATTCCAAGCACAGTGGGCAGTGGATATTGCATCAGCCTCCATTTTGTAGAAGTTTGCTGGTAATATACGGCTCTTATTTTCATTAGCTTTGTAACGATAGGTTGGCCATACATCTCAGTGCAGCTTTATTATTCAATCCACTGAGTAAGTCTTGCTGGCCTTGTGTAAATTGGGAGTCAACTGGACCGGTCTCACAATGTTGATGCAATACCCGCTGTTTGCACGATGTCAGTTACACACAGCACTCAGAGGAAGCGTGGTACTCACATATTCGGCTGTATCGTCCGTTTCCCACTAACCCACCACACCAAAGACAAGTGTGTGTGTAGAGAAAGCAGTGATTTTCAAAGAGAGAGAAGGAAGAAACAGCACTGTGAGAGGTGGAGGATTTAAGGCTTTGGGGAGCAGAAATAGGCCACTTTGGTTAGGGCACAAGAAGAGAAGCCATTTGCAGCTTATGTTATATAGAGAAACATGGGTGGATCAGTTGCGAGTTGGTCTGCTTACATGTTTTAAAGATGCACTGTTGCAAGGTTCAAAAATATATCTTAACAATGCCCACATTCATCTGAAAAATATAGGTTTTGGGCTCTTTTGCAATACAGCTTACCACTGTTCCTTCCTGTGTTGTTTAGCCCATTCCATCAAAGCTATAATTTCCAAGGGGATGATTGCTACTGAGTGCAGCCTCCTGCTTTCTTTCAGTAGCATGCTGACACAAGTTTTGTAAAAGACAAAAAGTGCCATACAATTACTATATGTTGTGTTTCGGTCAAGGTTTTCACACGTGTTTACAGGGGACTCTAATATTATTTTCAACCTTCTCTGTTTGGTGCATGGACACAATCAAACTTTTTATAGCTCTTATCGCCATGAAGCCCGAGTCTGGGGATACTAATAAAAAACCCAGAGCCAAAAGAGGCAGCAGACGATGAGTGAGGCTTTCATTACAGTTCCTGTTGTGGGCAGCGGTGGAGGAGAATATGACAACAACAGAAAATGAAATATAACTGTGTGGGACTCCTATGTTCTATAAAACTAGGCCTGAGGACCAACGCAAGGATAGTTCAATTATTTTTGGAAATATCTTTCTGTAGTGAACTTTTCCAAAACCATCAGGTTTTATTAGCTAGTAAAAGTCTATGCACATACTCTCAGGTGAGGGGCAAGAGCCAATTTCTGTATTGATAACATTATACTTTGCCATGAAATACACAAACTGAATGCACAAACCTTTTGTATCACCACATATATCTGCATATTAACAATATTCATGATACCTGTCCCCATCTGTATTCTGTAATATTATTGGCCAATATAATGCTGTGATGTGATCTGAAACCAAGCAATTCTATAAAACTGGGTCTGAGGCCAAAGCAGCAACGAATGACAATGCTATTTATTTAAGAAATATCTTTCTATGGTGGACTTTTGTAAATATGTCAGCTTTTATTAGCTATTAAAGTCTATGCACATAAAATTAAAGAATGCCTGTATTATTTGCAATTACTCAATTTTATATATAGCTACCAGGAATAAGAAAAATGTTGACAATATTATAAAACTGATCCTTACAACTGAGAATTATGTAAAAATATATTATTACACAAAAATTGTACTAGAATTAAGGTCATACCTGGGCATCGGCTAGCATCACGTCCTTGATGAGTGGAAGACCCCGAGACTCTCCATTTTCAACACGGACGTAGTGGACCTGGTAGCCTCGGATCTGACCATGCTGTTTCCCAGGTATCAGTGAACGCCACATGACTTTTAATGCAGTGGAGTTCAGAACTTCCACTTCCACTCGCCTGGGAGGAGCCCCAGGAACTGAAAACAAAAACACAGCTTAGGTATATATCAGTACATGGTTCGCTCGCTTCATCTAATGCTAATTTTGATCAACTTTTTGTACTGGTTTACAGCATTGGCCTGTTCCAAAGATGTTGGGAGATGTTCAATGAAAACTTGCCATAAGATAACTGTATCACTCTTGGTCCCATATACCCTGGCTATAGAAAATTGTAGTTGGGCTACATCCATGCTAATCTTCCCTTCACAATACACCTTGTTAGATTCCAAATGTGACTTTGGTTTGAGCCTTTCCATAGCTTTACACTTTATTACGAAATGTCACTATAAATTATTGTATCTATTGTACTAAACCAGTGTGTAGTTATGAGAAAATCTTCTGGACTTGAGGTTGTCACTACACTGGCCTCACCGTACATCATTGTCAGAGGGGTCTTTGAGATGTTGTGGTAATGGATGTGAAATGGATTGTGGTGAATACCAGCCAATGTCAGACATCTATCCAGCTGTCATCTGTGCTATGACATGCCACATTTATACTCGTCATTCCCACTATGCACTGTGCACTTTCCTCTTGATTTTTTTTTTTTGGATCCAAAAAGTATATATTGAGCAGTTGTAAACATGTGTATTAAATTTTCAATATGTTATAGTAAAATTCTACCACTTTTATAAAGTTACAAAGATAGCAACTCATTTGAAGAATTTGAAATGAGTTCTTATAGCATGCCATACTCTCCATTTGTGTCTAACTATAAAGCTTTAGTTCAGGAAGTCTGACAATTAAACATAATGAATTGCAACCTGCAGGTATTCAGCCAATCTGACACTTTTAAGGGGTTTGATTGATTTGTGAGGGAAAACAATATACCTCTTAACTTGTACTCAACAGATGACACGTATATGACCTTGTGGTATACCACACCGATAATAGTGTCTGGTATTCTCTTAAAAGCCGATAAATCAATGTTAAGTGCTGCCTCTGGTAAATGAGATTTGGCTCTATTTAACAGCAGTGTGCTTGATTTCCCAGGTGCACTGTGCAAACCTTTGATCTGATCATTCAGACGCGCCACATCAGTGATTCTGAAAATATTTTGCTTCCACAGTACTAAAGTTATTCGATTGTAATGAGCTATATTTATTTTATTTATTTACTTGACAGGGAGAGTGTACATTAATCAACATTACTGTAAATGTACCAGAATTAGCCAAAAAGCAATTTTTCATCTGTTGTCCCTAGACAGATGGTAAAATTGTTTTGTATTGTCTTTAATAAATATGATAAAAAAGTATCTGTACCAGGCAGACTCTAAACAACAGACAAATAAGCATCTCATAGTGACCAGGGTTTTTGGATGGGGCCATATGAATTCCAGTAATATTCACGGAAGACAAGGGCTAGACCCAATAACAAAAAATGGTATCCTTTTTTTTTTTTAAACTTGAATTTACTTGAACTACAAGATGATGTATCCTAATCTCAATTAAAATATGCCCTAGGGATGACTTAACAGACTTATTTTGAGCTACAGAAATCACTTAATGGCAGACTTCACGATTTGATGATATAACAACATCCATAACGTTCACATACCATCTTCATCAGTGCGGCAGACCAAAGGCTCGCTCTCTGGCCCCGCCCCCACCGCAGTGAGCGCCGACACACTGATGCTGTACTGGGTCCACTTCTCCAGACGCTGCAACAGGACCTGCTCCTCGGCTGCGGACACACTGGCCTCCTCCATCACCTCTCCGTCATCACCAGCCCCACCTTCGGCCCCGCCCACCACCTGGTAGCGCACCTTATACCCCACCAGCTCACCGTTCTGACTCTTCTCCGGTGGGGGGCGCCAACTTACCAGCAGGGTGGTGGAGCTGGCGCTGTTGCACTTAATGTCTTGAGGGGGGGCTGAGGGCTCTGGTGAAGTGGACAGGGTAAAGGAAGGGTATAAGGAGGGGTTGGGGGATCAAGGTAGAGGAAACCATTGGAGAGGGGGAGGGAGGAAGGAGGAAGTGAAAAACAAAAATAAAAAATGGGAGAGATAAAGAAAATGACCAAAGGAAAATTTCAAACAAAAGTAAAAGAAGCGTAAGTCAAATCAATAAATTGCAAAAATATAATATGAGGACAAAATTGAACAGAAACATGGCAAATGTAAAAGTAAAAAAATAAAACATATGGAGATGATACTATCTTCAGTAATAATGAATCAAGGCGTTTCTATTGAGAATACAATCAAGAACAAGTATAGATTTTCTCAAGCACCTTAAATGATTTAGCCAAATGAAAATTTCATATGATCAATTTTACACATACAGGGGAAAGGCTGCACAGCATAAAGGCCTGTGTGAATTATGACTTCACTGACAGCTAATATAAACCTGAAATACCTTAAGTAGCCTACATTAAAATAATAGAGCACATGATAACCTGAGATGAGAGGCTTGTGTCTACTTGTAGGTCACTGACAAAAAGAGAAGACTTTATATAAGAAGATACATTTAATAGTGTTAAATATAGCCCAGCAGAGAATAGACCGAGAAGCATAAGTGATTTTGCTTCCTTCCCTTTTGCTAAGCATGTTCTGAAGCGTCACATGTGAGAACCTTCAATATCAAACCTGCTCTAATCTCAAACACAGCATGGACTCAGCCAACGACTGCACTGTGCCAGGGGTGATAAAAAGCCCCCTTTTCCACTCAGTATTTAGTATTTTATGTAGGAAACTTTGTATACAGGTTATTTCTATTTGAAAGTCTTGCCCTGTTCACTGGAAGCCTTGTTCATTATTACTCTATGTTACATAAAGGTAAATTAACAGACAAATGACATACAAACTGAAATTATAATGCAAATAATGAGAAATGTAATAACATTAAAACACACACATTCCAATAAAAATAAATAAAATAATGTATTAATAAATGACATTAAACAATAGGTTCAGAAACCAAATTAAAATAATTAGGCTTGAAAATAAAAAATAAATAAAATATATATATATTTTTTAACTTGGATACTCTGCAGAAACAGAAATGAAAATGACACTGAAAAAATAAAAATAAAATAAGTCACAAGTATTGTCTGCACTATACGTACCTGGCTCCCAAAACACAACATTTTATAGACTTTCTTACCAACAGCACCCAACTACTAATATGTAGTTGGTGAGACATAACACTATCCCTTCTATGGCGAGTACGTTTAAAGATTTTAATGTTCAAAAAATGATCGGATCAATAACTGTCAGCCATCTTGGGGAGGGAGAGAGTTAGCTCCGTGCTGTAGCCAGGACTGTTTTAATTCTCATGTATCTTTTGGGCCAGAGGGTCTGCAAGACTGTGAGAGTGGAAGCCATCTAAAATTCTTCTTGCCTTGTTCACAGACTCCCTCTTAAATAATTTCTTTGAATAAATCCCATTTCATGGCCCTACAGTTAACCTGGTGCCACTCTCTGAACTGTTGTGGAAGCCCAAAAACTTGGATAGCGAGATTCATCAAAGTTTAACAACACTGACTTTGCTTTAAAAATAAAAATAAAATAAAAAAATAAACAAAACTCAAGACAAGTACAAAGCGTCCTCCCACAGCACACATCAAATAGAAGAGGACCACGAAACCAATGCCAAAACCACTTTCTGTGTCCAATGTGCTTATTTACTTATGTTCTTAGAGGATTTTCAGTCCTTTTCAGCTTCATATTGTATTTGCAAGCCCTCTACGTCAAAACTGATCTCCCACTTTTCAATCTGGCTGCAAAAAGAGGACAGTGGATCTGACAGTGACCAGGCTATCATAGTTCACAGGCCTTGCTATAGCTGATAATAGTTTAAAGTCTTAAGATTTAATAAATGGCATATCTCACGGGGCTCGGTGGCTGGATTAAGGATGCTAGAACTATACAAGTCATAAAAGAAGAGGAGACTCAGCTAACACGCCACTTGAATTCTTAAGAAACTTCCCTGAAAGACTCACAATAAATGCTTTTTGACAAATTATTAGTCATGTCAACACCCACTGACTTTTCTAAAGTGCTGGGGCTCTGCTTGTGAAAAGACGGCAATATCAACTTGTAGTGCCATACCTAATCATTACGAATATATTTTTACACATCTAACTCAATCACTGACTTGTACAAGACATACTACTTATTATGAGGTGTCAACTCTTTAAATAACACAATTTCCCATTGCTGTTTAGAGAAATTTGAATTGTATTTTTGCATGAAGCGAAATGACAGACTGTTGGCATTTGCAGATCATTATGGAATTAATCCTCTCCCATGGCAAATGGACATGCTAGGGCTCACACGGATATTCCAATAAATCTAAAACCCTCACGCAATTACAGTAAGTGGGGGGAGCTAAACTGCTTGTTTGGCTGAATACAAGGGATTTCAAATCTGCCACTTTAATTTGAGAGATAGTACTTGACTGGGCTACTGGCAGGTTCAAGGTATAATCTAAATGTGTAACAAAGCCTGACAATCCAAGGGGCCTGGCTTATAGCTCATTGCAAAAGCATGAAATTAATTGTGACGCTATGAAATGGGATTCTTATCTGGCACTTCTCGGGCAGTGCAGCCCGCTAACACCCACAGCTAAAGGTTTATCAGAGGCCTTTATGAAGAATGTCAGAACAGCTCCACACTCTCGGATTGTGGACACACTCTGGCCACGTCTGAACGTCTCTAAGAAACTGCGTCTCAACCTGCTCGAACCCCAGCTGCGTTACCCACAAGGCCTTGCTTCTGTAGGAGAGCAACTTGCCGGTTACATCATAGATAAAGCTCGGGCAAAAGTGGTTGTAAGAATCCAATGTAATGACAGAGGTACTTTCTGCCTCCTCTGAAAATATTTTCCATCAGTCACATTGGGGTAAATAAGGACTCAAATGGAGCAGAGATTGTTGTTGCAGTTAATTTTTATGATGCCCAGGCCAAGTAGCTCCCCTGACAATAGCCCTTGGTAATGCTGCTTTGGCCGAGCGCAAACTTCAACGATCTGTGAACATTTTGTACTGCACATAATGGCCAACATAGCAAACAGCAAAATTGTATGTTTCGATCTGTCTTGGGTGATAGCAGAGGGATTCAGTCTGCCATACAATTCAGAGCAATAAAAAAGAAATCTATAAGGTTGCAGGTAAAAACAGTATAATAATAAAAACACTCTTTTTTTATACAATGGAATGAAATCACTCTCACAAAATAATATATGTTTTTATAAAGACTAGATGTGGTCTTTACTACTTCTGAAATAGATCACAACAATTTTAAGCTAGCAAATTTGTCCCAATTATTTAACATAATTTTCAGTACCAATAATATAGATTTCAAATTGATAACAAGAATGCGAGTTTTGACGATCGTAATTTCCATTAAAATTGATAATGAACTTAAGGCAGACTGAAAACCCACCACCAAAGGCAATCACTTACCTTCAGGCATCCAAAAGATTAAGTAAGTTTTTGTATTCTGAGAAGAATGTTATTGTACTTGGTGACTGAGTCTGACTTGACTGAACAGCAACAAATGCAAAAATCACTGAAACAACCAGGAAGTCAAAATGGAAGCACAACAGCACAATACCCGCAAGTAATAAGAACCAATTATTTTTATGCAGTGCAATTTGTTCGTGAGGACATAGCCTGAAATAATAAATAAAAATTAATTCACAGTCTCGCCACTAGAGGTTTGTGAATACGGGCAGGTGCGTATGCCTGTGCGGCCTATTGCATTTGTGTTACTTGGAGCTGCTGGAGACTCAGGGTCTTCTAAGATCCCAGCAGGACACAAAGATAGCAGCGGGTCAGTATTTGAAGTGACGCCAGTATTCTTTCATACACTTCAGACCGAAATACAGAAATTAATAAATAAATCAAACTTTTTTGCTCAACATAAAAGGAAGAGGACACAAAGTGAGCAAGGTGATGCCAAGCCATTCCAAGGAGAGCTTTTGTTCCATTGCGCGGGGGAATGAGTGGCAAAAACAGAGAGTTGAAAAGGGGTGATGTAAGAGGAGCAGTGCAGAGGTGTATCCAGTCCAGTCAGCTCGCCGCTTCAGATCAAATGCACAGTGCGCTCACGGAAACCTACTATATATCGACAGGTGATGATTTGCACTCAGGAGACGTCAAGACAGAATGGGGCTAGATGAACATTGACTGTTTTCATGCCTGAATCTGAGTTTAACTGTGTGGTTAGTCAACAGTTCTTAACAGCAGCCTCAGAGGACAAAATGGTGTTGCATGCAAGTTTGCTCAGTGTCACTGCTATCTGTGTAGCAGCTTTCTGAAATAAGACACAAAATAAATACACAACATAAAGGAACAGTGTGGTGGTTGTTCCAAGAGCCACTACAGCGAAGTTGTGAGGCTGCAGTCAACAAGTTAACTGGAAACAAAACATTTGTTAAGATGTGTGTCCATCAAGGTCCTCTTAAGAAAGTTTGAACAGTTGAAATTGTTAATTAAAATACTAACACAAATTCATAATACACAATATAAGTAAAGTAAGAATATAGATTATTTTGTAGCGAATGCCTGAATGCACAAAAATCCTATCCTTACACACGTCTTAAGAGGGCCTTGGCAATTCCAGTGAAAAAGAACATTTTGTGTCACGATCAAAAAGAAAGTGAGTTTGCTGTCAACTTGTAAGTAAAACAAAAGAACTTAAGACAATGGGAGAAAAAAGCGAAGGCCAAACTTGCTCTAGTTTAGAGTACTCAAATTTGGCATGACGGCGTATCCCTATTAGCTGTGCCTTACATACGTTTACAAAGATACAAGATCCAACATCCACACTAAAACTAATTCATAGCATGTAAAAGACTAATCACCGTCACAACCCTGAAAGTCCCTTTGCAAAAACTTGTTAACTCACACAAAACACATATGCAAATGACAAAGATGGATAAAAAAGGCTACATACTGGCTTGCAAGGTCCTCTGAGTAATGTCATTGGTAAAAGCTCCAATGCCTTTGTTAGAGATAGCTGCCAAGGAGAAGTGGTACTCTGTGTTGGGCCGCAGACCTTCCACGACATACGAAGACGAAGGTCCAAATGTTTTCACCATCTGTCAGGTGTGGGTGAAAGAATTATGTTAAGGACCATTCACAAAGTTTGAGGAAATACACATTTCTGTCAGATTTTATTTGGCCTCACATTACAGTTAGAATATGGCCAGTGCATATCATATTGCTAGTCATATATGGCGATATATAAGGGGTTGATTTGATTTTCTATGTGCACTGCTTCTGATTTTCCTCTCAGCAGCAACTGGAGGCAGACAGAGATTTAAGCTAATTGCTACTACTAACGCCTAGAGTGACTTAGGCACTGACAGGAGGTTCTGCTGAAGATAAAAACTGTAATAATGAAAGAGATAAGACGTGAAGAGTGGAAGCTGAACGTATAGATAGCTATATCCAGAAGCAAGTACAAGTCCAATTAAAGCCGCAAGCGGCATCGAACGGCCCTCGCGGGCCGCGATTCGCACTCGGCCGACCCAACGCTCCCCCAGGTGGCGCTGACGCTTCCCCGGGTGATGCTGATGAGCCTCTTGTCTCTGTGTGTTTGTGGCTTTGGGCTGAACTTGTCACTAAACTCATAAAATCCACACACACTGGAGATGCTGATGTGTTAACATTGACTAACATGGGCAATTTGGGACATCGCCATGGCAACACCGTGCAAAATACAACTTTGGCCCCCAGACTTTTTTGTTCGGGCTGACTTGAAGAATCACTGTGCCAAATTTCACGTTCTTCAATAAAACTATTAAGCCGTTATATCACTTTGAAATGTAAGAAATTGTAGAAATTTTCCCATTAGGATAACATGGAGGATTTGGCGCATCGCCATGGCAACCCAGTGAAATATACCATATGGTTGTCATTGACTTTTTTTATCGGGATGACATGAAGAGTCATTGAGCCAAATATGAGAATATTCTGTGAAAGTAAAATATTTTTCATGAATGGGAATTTATCTGATCTTTCCCATTAGGATAACATTGGAGCTTTTGCGCATCACCATGGCAACACAGTTAAAAATACCATATCGTTTACATTGGCGTTTTTGATTGAGATGGCCCAAAGTAATTTTGTACAAAATTTGGTACATTTTAGAAAAACAGGCGGCACGGTGGCTGAGTGGCAACACTCAGGCCTCACAGCAAGAAGGTTGCGGGTTCGATCCCCGGGTCACCCGGGCCTTTCTGTGTGGAGTTTGCATGTTCCTCCCCGTGTCTGGATGGGTTTCCTCCGGGTACTCCGGTTTCCCCCATCAACCTAAAACATGCCCGCACCCCTATGAACTAACATCAAGAACCATGTTGTCCACCCTCCTGTGGGCTCACCACCTGCAGAGGGGTTCATAGGGGGGGTCAGGTGCTATGAGTGCCAGCAAGCTGCCCCCGCGACCCAGCCGGATTAAGCGGGAGAAGATGGATGGATGGATGGATTTTAGAAAAACAAAAATTTGGACCATCTATGCAAAATTTAATTGTGTCCTGCAGGGGGCGCTATCACACCATTTTTGCTTGTGTCACAATTATTCGGCTTTGGCATGAAAGTTTTACAAGTGATTCAAATTTGAGCCCAATCGGACTTTGTATGGCCGAACGGGAAGAAATTTAGACATTGGAAAATTGCAAAAAATGTGAACAAATTTTGCAGCTTCGCCGCACGTGAACCGTGACAGTTATTTTAAAAATTCAGCTATCGTTTGATGCCCCACTTCTCTAGATGATGTACGCCGATTTTCACCCCCGTGGGCGAAGCGCCTTCAGAGGAGTTCGTTCAAATGCGACGTGAGCGCATGAAGAATGTCTGTAGCGAATTTCGTGACTGTACGACAAACTTTACGTCGGGACGTCTCCCACAGGCGCAATGTATTTTGAGTTTTGCAGGTGACGCTGTCGTGTCATTTTTTTATGCCCATACATGTAACATATATTTTATAAAATTTTTCGCCACTTCTGAATTTTGGGCAAAATTTGGTGAGTTTTTGAGAGTGTTCAGGGGGTCAAATTAGAGCTTGAAGAGCAGAAGCAGAATATATATTATATATATATATATATATATATTCTGCTTCTGCTCTTCAAGCTCTAATTTGACCCTGAATATATATATATATATATATATATATATATATATATATATATATATATATATATATATATATATATATATATATATATATTTTTTTTTTTAGCAAAAACAATATATCCTTTAACATAGGAAACGCATATTATACTTTTTTTTTTAAAGCTTTCGAGATTCCCCACGTCACCGTGGGGTCATTGGTGAATGACGGGCGCATTCCCCATGTCGTCGGGGTGGGCCATTGACTCCCATTGATTTCCATTCATTTTAGCAGCTGTAAATATGGCCCATGCCTTCGGCATGGGGCCTTGGATACAGCTTCATGTCAGGAGCGTGTTTTGGGGGGAAAGCGCTTCGCGCTACTTTTGTCAACATTGAGTGAATGGGCTTCACCATGTTGACGATGACTTGTTAGCAAGAACAAATATGCATGTCCCATGCCTTCGGCATGGGTTGCTAGGATACTGCTGTTCACACAGGGTGCGATCGAGGGACGAAGTTGCGCGCTTCGCAAGACAGTTGGCTCGGGCCTAAATATTGTAAAAGCCATTGTTAAGATGCCTCAGGTATGTGGAGAACTATATCATTATTGCACATTTTTGTCATAAAAAATGCAAGCCATATCTCTCTGTCTGAGCTTGCATTGTGTGAAAACCTGTAAAAACTGATAACACAATGGAAATAAGCAGTTAGTAAATGTTGTTACATGTTGTTACACAGGTGTACAAGTCAAGTAGGTGCATTTATCAAGTGTAGCGTGAAATTAAGTATAGCCAAGGATTAAAACAATTACCTGAGCTCCAGAGCCGCCTTCTCTGTAGTGGAGTTTATAGCTGATAATGCCTTCTTTCTCATAGGCCGGCTCCCAGGTGAGTTCAATGCTGGTGTCAGACACAGCGCCGATCTGGAATTTGGATGGCTGACCAGGAACTTAAAAAAAAAAAAAAAAAGATTAATATAAATAATTGCAAACTAGTCACACAGAATCACAATCAGAAATTGTTTTGCCATTGTCAGCAAACAGAATTCACAAAGTAGGAACTTGCTTCGGCAGTACATTAAAATATCAAACTAAATATGATTAAGCTCTGATCTTTGGTAAATAATGGAAAGCATCGCAGATGCTATTATTACACAGAAATGCATTTGGTATGTGTCATTGCTAGACAACGGCGCATTAACGTCAAGTTCCATCTGTCATGAAGTATTTTAAAGGAACATTAGACAACACTAATCTTCAAGTCATTTTGTTACAATTTTAGTGGGAAAAATAGACAGAAATCATTATGAATACACCAGACTGTTTCCATTTCATAACCTCACCTCCTTGCAGCACTTTGACATGTATTGGCTCTGAGAAGGGGCCGTCGCCGACAGAGGTAAACGCCAGCACTTTGATAGTGTACGTCTCTTGGGGCACCAGGCTCTGTATAGTAGTGATGATGCTGTCCTGTACATTGTGGATTTGCCATAGGTGAATGGACTGCGAATCATCCATGGTGTAATATACTCTATAGCCTTTGATTTGTCCATTTGGCTCCTCTGGTTCTTCCCAGCGCACCATCATAGTGTTCTGAGATATGATCTGTGCTTGGATGTTTCGTGGCGGGCTGGCAGGTGCTTGTTCTCCAGTTCTAGTCTCGACAGGCTCACTGGGGGGACCTTGGCCGATTGTGTTGACGGCTGAGACTCTGATCTCATACTCGGTGTTGGGGTAGAGGCCGCCAATGCTGTAGCGTGTAGTGGTGATGTCATCTACAGTCTCGTACTTGCTGTCAGGGGACTTGGCGCGATACTGTATTATGTAGTAAGTGACAGGATCGGGGTTGCCAGAGTCCCAGGTGATGGTGACACTGGTGGCAGTGGTTTCGGTGACTACGGGCATACCTGGGGGCTTGGGTAGAGCTGTGAGAAGAGGGGGGAGAAAAGATTTTACACTTAAATTACATTGGTCAGTAAAAAAATGAAAATGCTTAAATGTAGTAAAAAGTATTCCACCCAAGTTAATTTTACTGACAGAAGACATTTTTGTTTCAGTGAAAAGCTCCAGTAATTACAGATATTAATACAAGGTCCAAACATCTACATTTTGACAGTTAAAAAGCTTTCTACCATATGATTATGAGTCATACACATCAGTTCTAAGATAAAGGCGTTTTACAATGTGTGTCACATGAATCCAAGTGTCTAGAGTAAATCTTTTAGCATTTACATTTATAGTGTTGATTTCTTACATTTGACAGTGATCTGTGCCACAGCTTCGATGATGCCCAGGCTGCTCATGGCCACACAGGTGTAGTTGGCTGACTCACGGACACTGCTCAGTTCCAGAACATTCCTGCCCACAGGCATCTCATCCTCTGGAGTCAGGTCCTCAGAGTTAAGCATCCATTTGACGTAAGGCATGGGTGACCCCACTGCCACGCATGTAATGTTCACACTGCCACCGGGCATAATCTCCTGACTGGTCGGTGGGATGGAGAAACGAGGCGGCACCCGGCGGACTGAAGGCATGAGGAAGGGGAAGAGGTTGACAAGGGAATCAAAAAGAGAGAAAGAGAGGTAACAAAAGAGACAGATGAAAATGGACCCTCTTAAATGATCATAAAAGGTCCAACATGGTAAATGTGGTACTAAACACAAATTAACAAAAGTTTTCAAAACATAAAAATATACAAATAATGAGAAGGAACTAAACTAACAGAACTGCTTCAACAACAATATAGATTAACAATTAAGCAACGATTCATAGCAACAAGGTTCCATTGACCAATATTTGACCCATCACAGCACAATTAAAGACACAAAAATCTATTATGAGTTTCTCATCTTTGAACTGCTAATATGTTTGGCTAAAGTGCAACCTGATCACCATGTAAAAGAGCACCCATGTGATTAGTATCACATTAGGCCAATGTGGCAACCTGGAACTTCCTGTCCTCTCTGGCACTCATGCCAAATAGGAAGTCCACCATTACAGGCTTCTCCCATAGCACAGGAAGTGTAGGGTTACATGGCTATTATAATCTCTGCATTCTCCAAGAACACTTGAGTATTCTTGACACCTGTCTCTATCTTCTACCTGTTTATCTTAAAGATGAGAAACTTTAATCAGATTTTTGTGGTGTAGGGTAGATCCACTGGACAAAGCCTTATTAAGATCTGACACGGTTCCATTGATAGATGCAGCTATCAGTTTCACAGACAGCATGCATAAATAGACCGAGGTAAATTAAGGAATAAATGATAACAAAATCAGATATAAAAATTGAGATAAAATGCATAGAGGAATATAACTGAAGGGTCGCTAGCATGCCCAGACAAAAGACGACTGGAGAGAGTAGAAGTAGACAAGACTGAGGAGTAACTGAGGATAGAAGGAAGAGCTGGAGTAACAGGGAGAGAGATAGGGGAGGTTTGGAGGAGGGTAAAGGAGGGGTAACCCGCTTCAGTGCTGTGTAAACATTATTGTTTCTTCAGCTAATGTGACAAAATGTGATGGTGGCACATTGTCACATCGCAGTCCCACTTAACACAAAATCAATACTGAGGAACAAGGTGTGTGCCTAAAACTGAATATATTATTTGTTGCTAAAGACAGTACTATCACATAGTGTTGAGTCAAGAAATTCAGACAACAAGAAAAAGAAGCATAGACAATGAGAGGAGAATGAAATCCCTAAGAGGGGGACAGTAAAGAGGGACTTTATATCTCATGGATCGGAGCTGGCTTTGAGTGAGGGGGGTTGAGAATGATTCTGAGACTGAATTGTAGCAGATACTTGTGTGCAGTTATATTGTCAATGTATACCAGTGTCTAAGTATGAGTGTGCGTGTGTACAGTATGTAAGAGTTTGAAACACATGAGCATGGGTAAGCAAAAACACTGTGAGTGGAATGAATCCCAGCAAACACTCTATGAGATGATTAAGATTCTTTGTATATTAAGAAGGACACATTTTGTGAGAAGAATCCCTTGAATTTGACTTGCTAAACTGTCCTAAAAACACCACAGTATAAAAATGACCCACATGTGATCTAACATCACAAGTATCATCTCTATACACTACACCAATGTTTTTAGGATACGTCAGCAGCACTTTTATTGACCACTTTTAAATGGCATTTAAATGTACAAGACTAACTGGTAGGAGCCAGAGTTTTCATTTTATTGTCATGTTGTTTGTTGGGACATAAAAACAAAGTAGAACTGATGAAGGACATTAACAGAGAACCAAATGGAAGAGCTGACTCTGGAGACAGAAGACAGACAGACACACAGACAGACAGGACAGGGGCTAGAGGAAGCACACGAGGCAGAAGAGACTCAAGCAGCAAGACAGACAATGACAGATGGGCAGGCGACATACTGTACAGTACGCAAAAGGGAGAGGAGAGGGAAGGAGGGAGGAGGAAGGCATAAGTGGGGAGAGAATAAGGAGATTGTGACATCTGAACCAAACCAAGAAAAGAAAGTAAAGACCATGGCTGTGTGTGGTTTGGAGATCTCACACACTGGGGCTTAAAATCAAGATGTGGTCACACCTGCCCTCCAGCCCACCTTAGGCATTCACCTGGTGCATGTTCATGTGGAATGCTCAGGTGGGCAGGCGCGAGGTGCCGGGACCTGGGAAGGACTAAAGGGTGGGATCAGACAGGGACTGAAGGAGCATTCCAAAATATACCATGTCGATCCAAATGGGATTCAGATGATCGTTATATGGGACATTCTGACTGATATAAATGGCACAAATATCATCCACCCACGCTGTGGGGGATCTGGCCACAACAGATAATGTCCAGGGAATTCTATCACATAGCTACATCTACTTGTATGCTTGATGTTTATGGGGATATGTATACCCGCTCAACTGTCCCTCCCCTTTTGGAAAAGGGATAAATATTCTTACTCAAAGATCTTTGTTCTTGAATAATTTTATTGCTAAGCCTGAAAAGCATTCATGAGCCTCAGCTTGTCCTGACAGTGGGGGATATAGAAATCTGCAACACGGGGAGTGACCTTTTCTTTAGCATTTAATATAATGCTTGTACTACCATAGCAGGTCTAATTGCCCAGTCATGCAGTCCCAATGGAAAAATCCATTGAAAAAAAAATCATTGAGATAGGGCCATAAAAATTTGTCAAAGGCATTTTGATTTTTAAAAGAAAAATGTGTCCTAACTGAACAACAAAGTGAAAGGGCAGCCCATTCCTCACACAGACATGCATGGGTGTGGCTATGGCATGAGTGACATATACAGGTGCGCCTCCATCCTCCAGGGCAGTCACCAGAAAACCAATACAGTCCCAAATGTCACCCAAGCCCATCCAAGCATGCCATCCATTCCCAAAATAGCATTGTTCCAGACACACAAAATTAAATGAAATCAAATTAATAAAATGAACAAATCCACAAAAATACTATGTCTGGACAGCATAGACAGTATCAGGGTGCAGCTGAGTTCAACAAAGACATTTGCATCAATACTATTAGATGTTTTCCACAGTTGTTTGTCTCTGCATCACTTTTGTTACCAGTTTTGAAAACTAGTATCATCAGGGCAAACTAGGGGAAATTAGGGGGATTTGTAAATGTTCATTAATGGTGTGTGCCTAAATGTTCTCTCCCTGGGGCTCTGGTCAGCCAATGGACCGGGAGCTGTGTTGGCTGAGTGAATGAGGTTTCCCCAAAGGAATAGCTCTCTCTTCACCTCTGGCTACCTGCACTGGCAACAAAACCAACGACCACCAAACTCTCAGTGGACTGTCTCTTCAAGTGGGGGTCAGTCTTAAAAGTAATGAGCCATTCAATCATCCTGCTATGCTGTTATACAAAAGGGGAGCCCTGTTATGTGCATATTTTACTATATACGAACATGTGTGTCTGAAGCATGGAAAGGAAAAAAAGCCAAGGGGCCAAGGTAACTTGATTCTTAACTATAATTAGTTCAGTAAATCCTTGGCTGCACACAGGATTGCTGTCAAACTCTAGAAATTTGACATTGCTACTACATGGGTGAGTGTACAGTCAGGCTGTCATTATGCTCTATTCATCCATAACCTACATCTAAACAAAACAAAGAAAGAATCCCAATTGCATGGACAGGCTCCTCATTCACAGAGACCAGGAGCCCAGCCGGCCCATTTGGAATTGAGAGAAAATGAAAACAAATGAGTACCTAGTGTTTTGAATAACAACAGATAATCTTGTTTCAAGCCCCAATGTGGAGAGAAAGACAAGAAGCCTTACAGTGGACGAGGTGAAAGCAGTCGAGAGAGAACGCCAGAGTACTGCTCTAACTGTAGTAGTGGGCGGTGTAGTGGAGGGATTTGTGCCAAAAACAGAGGTCAGAAGGTGGACATTATCGGCCATTTTGGTGAGGCAGTGGTTTCCTGCCCCAAAATGAAGGGGAAGCCAAAATAATGTGCAGCCTTTAGTGTCACCTTGAAGCTGAGATTACACCCTCTTGCCTGCTGCCTCAGACCCAGGCCCAGAATGGAGATGCTTTAGTCACACTTGCCAGATGAGCCCTTAAGCATTTACATAGAAGCCGCAGGGGTTGCCCTGTATTAACATACCTCACCCGCACCAATGCTAAACAGTCACTATAGGTGGCTCATCAAAATGGAAATTATTACTTTAAGGAAACTGACAGGAATCATGGTGGGGTGTTTGATAATAAAAGACTGGATCGAGGGCAAATCATTGTCTGCCACTTTTCTATAGTTTTACAGGGAGGTGACAACAAGCTAAATAATACTGTATATATGCCCCACACTGTGATGATCCCTGCAGTGTATTTTATTGGCCAGATTGCAGAGGGGACTATAGTTACATGAATTATAAGTCTTAGACATAAACAAAGTGTCATTTTGCATGAAAACGCACTTCTACTTTTTGGATGGGATGCTAATGGATTTCGGACTCTTGAGACAAACATCTAATAGAGATGGCAGGAGTTTGCTTTGGCCAGTAAGAACATAAGGTGTAATCTAGCTTTCTTTCCCAACGTTACACGAATGCAGAGCAGAGCATGCAGGCTCATTCAGAACCAGGCAGAAAACGTTAAGAGGGCAACCATGCACATGCACCGAGACAGCCCAGTCTTTCTGCATCTTCCAGAGCTTTTCATTAACAATCATTTTCAAATTAAAGGTGTTCTGGTGGATCTTATATTGTGGGTTACTCATTTAGTAATAGTAATGTGCTGTGCTATCATCATAAACCCGCTGTGTGTATCTGCTCTATGACAACATAATTCATAAATATCAATGCTATTTATCATATGGTTCCCTTCAAGAACCTCCATTATTTGGTTGTCAATGTTTTATGTGTATGTGTGGGAAGCAGGCTTGGTGAATAATAAATTATGATTTGATCGAGTGTCATGGCTGCCAGGGAAAGCAAACAGAAGTCACTCTACAAAAACCAGTTTCACCATTGGACAATAAGTATTTCTGAGCAGCCGCTAACCAACAGCAAATGTGATATTGAAGTCATTAAATTGTTATTGATCCACACAACACTGTAAATGGCATCCCTTGACGGTTGCTTGAAATCACCATGGAACCCAATCAGGCCCAATCAGGTATAATTTTGTCAGTAATGGATGGCTGTAAACAAGATGGCAGGAACACTGGCTGTATATTCACACTTAATACTTCATTCGGCATAGGCATTTGCACTTCGAGACTCAAGAAGCAGGGCAGCATTTGAAGGAATTGGAACACAAATTACACAAACAAATGAACCACGCAAGAAGAAACGTGTTCAAATCAAAGAAAATTTGGGAAAAAAGGAATAAAACAAGAACAAAACAACACACAAAACAACACAACTACAATAAGAAAGGAAAAGTTTCAAATTAGGAAAAGGTTTGAGTAGGGAAAACTCTGAGAAACCAAGGAAGGAGGACAAATGTTAAACAACAAAATAAGGAGGAGGGCAGAAAAAGAAAAGATCAGCACGGCCAAACAGATTTTGGTACAGACATGCACGCGCAATTACAATTTCCCATCATGCACCAGACTCGTCATTTCCAACATGCTGGGTTTCCATTTTACATGCAAGAAAAGCCTTTTTGGTGCAGAAGCAATACCAAAGGATGCAAAACGAGAAAAGGCCCCACAATGCAAACAGAAAATTAAAAGTATAACAAAACCCGAGCTAAGCGGGTTTGCTTTCATCATTTCTTCCTTGGACCAAAGTTAAAATAAAGAATAAAAAAAAAATCTTTGCATAATCATTTAGCTTTTTTGATTAGGATTTCAAATTAGTAATGAATTTAGTTTTAAAACAGCTACTTTTTTGCAAACATGTTGATTGTTTTCTTTTTCAAATGTGGGTTAAAAAAAGTAAAAAAGAAAAAACACACCAACCTTCTCGAAGCTCTGAGGGATGTAAAGGGGTTGATGCAGAACACAATGACATGAGGAGAAGAGAAAAATAGGGGAAACACAGAGAGAGTAAAAAAAGCCACCTCAAGGTGTTTAGCTGCTGCTACCTTTCCCTGCAGCTATGCTTGGTTCACCCTGGCTACCCTCACCCTGACTACCAGTGACACCCGAACTTGAAAGTACACTTGCCACCCCCCATTTTTTTCATTAAACTTTGTAAGAAAAATAATCATTTTTACCCCAGTGGCCCTCGCTTGGAGAGGCACCACTGGCGCCAAATCAAGTGTACCATAGTCATAATTCAAAGATTTCACAAGCTTTATAGCCTTTTAAAAGCCACAAGGAGAGGCTCCTGTGGTGGCTGCATTTGCTTTTGTTAGAGAAAAATAAACCAAATAAAGAATAAAATAAAGCGAAAAATAATGAGAGATAGAAAAGAAAAAGACACAGTTTGGGCTGAAATTAGCAGCTGTGGTTTTCAGGACAATTCCAGTAAATGTGCCTAATCAGACGTGCAGTCATTATGGTTTGAATCCAAATTAAGGCCTAATTTTGGGACTTTAGTAAGTTTTTGTTTGGGGTTTCATACCGCAGCTGCTAATCTCAAGTGCAATTTGCTTCGTGAACAAAACATAGTCAACATCAAAGTTTCAGAATTGATTGACAAAAGTTAACTGAAAACAGACAGAGGTTGACACCATCAAGGCATAACAAGTGTGTCACATTGTGTGTAAGTCCCTATGGGCAGTCATGACCCTGGTGCGCCCCCTTTTCAAAGCATGCTGATGGAGCCAGTGTTCATGGAGATTGCATGAATTGTTGAACATGATTTCAAGCTGGCGTGTATCCGATCCAAATATGGCTAAATATCCCTGTGCTGTGTCATTATGTACATAATGTTCCCATTATTCCTAGTTAATGATTGTAAAATGCTCTGCTGAGAATCTCTTTATAACATTATCTGAGCCAATAGTTATGCTTGATGTTAAGTATGGCTGCATTAGAGAGAAGACAGACTATGGCCTTGAGAAAAATGCTCCCAACAAAACAGACTAATCTTGACAAATCATTTTATACCTCCGTCTACTCACTGATTTTCTCCTTTAAGCCGCTGCTTCACAGGCTATGATAATAGCGATAATAATGAAAAAGTAGCTCTCTGACCTATTTTACAATGTCACAGAACTGAATAATTTATTGGGAACAAAGTTATTTGGTACACAGCAGAGGGAACAAACTGACTAGATACCGAAGCATCTTTATTTAATATGTGCAATATAAATAATACATGTAGAAAATGCATCTGCTTCAATTTATTAAAGCTCCCTCAAAACAGGGCTGCGTTGTCATTTGGCATTAGTGGTACGGCTTTTGTCTTTATTGGCCATTTCCTATGCAACTAGATGTTCCTCATAACTGATCATTTTTAAGATGTTGACTTGGGCTAAGATTGCAACTGACAGTAAAAAGCTTTTAGTGAAAATACCCCCGAGCAAAAACGGGAATGGTAAAGATATATGCTCCAGGACACAAAAATATCAGGTCTTTGTAGACTTCATGTAACAAACCATTTCATAAAATACATTTTTCTTTCAATTCAACATTATGTAGTCCTTTCCCCCCCAAAATACTCAAAGGGTCGGTGTTAAGATTTTGATTGATAGCACTAATACCTTGCCTCTCAATCAAAATCCAAGACTTACCGTTCTTTTTCAGCACCTGCAAAAACTATGATTATTATTAAAGTAGTTCTTCCCAGCTCTTTTTGGGGGTTCCATAGCTTACGGAAGGGGAGCACACAATTACAGATAAAAAAGGTGTCTTGCAACCCATAAGGTAAAGACATACGGCTTGTTGTGCTACACATTTCCTTCCAAGTGAGTTGGGGCCGGCATTAAAAGACACAAAATGGAGCATAACATCACAGAGAAGAACGTTAGTTGGTCAATTATATTTTTTACATGTGGAAATTTCAGTGCATATGAAATTACATTTATGGGCAGGCAATGCTACGCTAAAATATCTTACTTGCGTATTTTGCAAAATACAATACTGGCCTATAATGGAAGCAATTATCATTTGTTAAGCTCAACAGTGATGGTATACTAAAGCTGAGCGGATATTTTTTACGTCAGAATGGGTGGATGTTTGGATTTATTTGTCCTGGATCTATGGTCGGGTTGCTTCCTACCTCGCACATAAAGGTTAGCAGGGGACGAGTAACGCACGCCTTCCACATTAGACGCCACGCACTCGTACTTCCCCTGGTCCGTCTCCTCGCTGTTCTCAATCTGCAAGGCACCTGCCGAAGGAAAAAGTTCACACACACACAGAAAGAGAGAGAAAAAAAAACAATTAGTGACGATACATGGAAGAGCAAGTCTGAAAATCATGAGTCTTCTGCGACAGGTGCAGCATTGTGGAAAGGCTATGAACAAAGAAAAATGTCAAACTGTTCAAAATGCACCAAATTATACAGAGTGACAGGTATTTTAGTTTTTGTTGTTTATGCTCTTTACTTAAATGTGCTAAACCCTCTTACCTAAAAACATAAACAATTGTCAGATCAGAACATAGTGACTGATATTCACACAAAAACATATAAGCAAATTTTATATAGCTGTGGCTTATTTTGCCAGCTTCATAAATCTGCGCACAAAAATGTATAGTACCTCCATCATCAGCCATAAAGTGAGAGTGGCATAAAGTGTGCATCAAATCAGTCACTACTGCTGTACATGTGGAGAAAAGTATGTATTTTGAACATCCAAATGAACTAAGTACAGAGGGAGTATGCAGAGCTGGGGTCTGATGGAGGTGAATGCTGGGGCGTCAGATCATTCCTTGTTAGTGTTGTGTTGACGGTGCTTCCTGATGATATCATTAGGGCTGTGGCTGGCTCAGCAGACAGAGTGAAGCCCCGCTCTGCCTGACAAACACTACACCCGCGCTCGTTAGCGTTTAGCCAGGAAGCATCAATACACCAGCACCGCAGCCTGCAATGCTTTGTAATATACCATAACCTACTTCATCACACTCGTAATCTCACAAAACAATAATGTACAGGGCTGCTGTGCTGGAACACTGCAACACTGCTGCTTTAGATGTGCAACAAATGAGAGCATTCACTTCCCTTAATTAAACTGAAAATGGAAGTCATGCATCCACCTTTGCTTTACTGTAAGATGCAGAATACTTCTATTCCATTCTTCATCTCAGATCATTGCCTCTGCCCAGGAGAGCTGGGCTTCTGGCACAGAGCTCATAAAGCAAATGAAAACGTGTACCTGCCGAGTACAGGTGGTGGCATCTGCGCTATGCATTTTGCAGAGATGTGACTTGGATGGGTTTGATGTGTGCTTGGAACAGCAAATGCCAGGCTGATGGCAGGTGGGTTGGAATGCGCTCAGACGCCTGGTGCTTGAGCACCGCAGAGACCACGCAGTGAGGTATGTGTGAAGTTCAACTCCAGGTGGACGCTCCAGAACACACTGCCAGCAGCTCGTCAGCTCTACTCCCTGCTCACTGTTGTAAAAATGCTGCCTGAACAAGATCGACAAGAGAACCATACTTTCACTGCTTTGTAAAACTAGGGCCTCTATCGTCACTGACTACTCCAACAGAGTTTTTAACAATAGTATTGGCAAAAGAATAAAGCACTTTATGTACTTTTTGGTGGAGAAAAAGAATATTCACTGCGTCACGGTTCAGTGTTTAACCATAGGGACAATAAGAGAGCATTTTACTCAAGGACATTTAAACAGGGCACCCTGATGATGATGGACACATAAGCTGCTGTGGGAACAGAGATAACATCTCCCCGACTGTCCATTTGTCAAGTGTGTCACCAGCAGTTATAGGTCACACAAAATCTATGGTCACGTTCTTACAAGATTTCACATTTCAAAACAGCATGCCAATTTCTATAAATAATCCAAAATAAAGCACCCTGTAAAACACTGTTACCGTGTGGGACAATTACTCCAGATTTGAGACAAAGTGACCCTTTCTTCCCACCAACACTCTAATCTGCTCTGTTAGCCTCTATTGGTTGTCCAGCAGCACTTGGACAGCCATCATCCATTCGATAAAGAAGGCAGTAATGGGCATTGGGCGTGGACATTTGTCCCAGCCCAGACAGCTGTCCTGGTTAACCGTGTAGCACGCCTCAGGCTCATCTGATGAGGAGGTCTGCAGTTCCACTGAGCCATGATTACAGAGAGGGCCGCCTGCAAAGGAGTCCCACAAATAAATACTCATGAAGGGCAATTCAATTTCTCCAAAAGACATAGCCAATCCATTGTATCGGATAGGCATCAACTGTTAAACAGCCTAACAGCCTATTAAGCAGCCTATTAATGGTTACAGAACCTGTGTTTATTCTATTATTCCACTTCTTTGGCTGTGGGTATAGTCTATCTCAACACCTCTGGGTTTTCCTTTTTCAATTACAATAATGTGCAAAATAATACACTCTTATTTAAGTAATTTGCACATTCACAAACTGGATAGTGAGATGACAGGGAGGACATGATGCCTTAACTTTGTCACTGCCATTATTTCAGACATTTGCATGATCTACAATCTTCTTTTACAGTTTCATGTGTGGCAAGGCTGTGAAATTCTATGTTAATATAGTCGACAAGTCACAGCCCCATCAAAGAGTGTGGCGCATTTGAGCTGAAGAGAGTGACTGCGTTGGATACCCAGATGAGGGGATAACCAAAAAGCAGGCAAGGGCCGGCATGGATGATTGATTCAAAGAGCGCTCCAAGCTGAGGTGTCCCCAACCCTCATCACTGCTGTGTAGCCGCTCTACTGTGCGCACCCCCCAGTCCCATTTGTGTAATTCAATTAGTGTGCTCCAGCCAGCCTTGATTGATTTGTTTAGGCGATCAACAAAATGGCTGGCCAAATCCCCCTTCCTCGCTCCTCTTCTCTGCTGCTGTCCAGTGCCACGCTGTCCCTTTTCATTACTGTATCACTCATTTGCTTGCCCCTTATTAGTTTCACATTTCTCACTGTGTGTTAAAACCCAACTACTATAAGCTAGTACAGTAAGGGGTAGAAATAATTAACCACATAACTCAAACTGAGGTGAAAGAAGTCACATAAGGGCATGTAGGCAGAAGTTTTAATAACTAACAGAGAGTGAGCTGGAATAAACTCGTGACAGCCATTTCCAGAAATGGGCATTCGTTGGTCGGTTTGATCCTTATGCTGTCATGTGAGCACCCTCTGCTCCAACCCCAAGGTCATTATAGCACCCAGGCGCAGCAGGGCACCTCACGTGTGTTGTCTTTGTTGTCACTGCCCATCTGGTCCTTGTAACGCTCCCATGAAATCAGTAATGATGCAGGTAGGGAGTCGAGACACTTTCCACAATGCTACATCTACAACAAATGATCTAACCATTTTCTACAATGCTACATCTACAACAAATGCTCTAACCATTTTCTACAATGCTACATCTACAACAAATGCTCTAGCCAAGATTTGTGTTAGACCGAAATTATGAGCAGAATCTGACAAATGTGATGGTTTTGAACTGGCATTTCTTATATTAAAGGTCCTATATTATGCAAAACTGACTCTTGTGAGCTTTAAGCCATGTTATAAAGCTGTCACCTCATCAAAAACATACCAGAGTTGTGTTTTGTTAACCCTTTCTTATTACTCTGTCTAGTACATCTCCAAAGCTTAAAATGGAGTACTTGCTGTATCACCACGCAACATCACAAGGTAACTATAAGGTTTTGTTTGAGAGAAGAACTCAGCCTAAATATGCAGGGCTTGTGCGTTGAACATATGTGAAACGAAACAAAACAACAACTACGGGTATGTTTTTGATGAGGACAAATTATAACATAGATCAGAAAAAAGTGTAATATGGGACCTTTAAATAAAACTTCGATCGCCATTGTCAGTGATTTTTACCAAATCTGAGTCGTATTTCCCTTTGTCTCCCAATTCAAAAGCGTATAGTCAAACGCAAAAAACATTTTTTTCCTGGTGTGTGTATCGCATATCTCATTATAAAAATACAGAGTTCATAAGTCACGCCCGCTTTCATTTGACACAATATGATTTAAGAGATCTTAGTCACAGAGAGCATATATAACGGCAAGGCTTGTGTCTCCCCACAGGCAACAGATGTATAAATGTATAGTATGAGCTTTTTAAATGGCTGATGATGGAGGAACCCTGCTAGATTTTTATAGACTGAGACATACTCTGCACTGTCAACTTCAGCAAACAAGCACTGAATATTATACTTACCTGTATAACCAATCCCTAAAAATTACAGATGTAGTTTTTTACTATTACTTTGTGATCTCAAATTTAGTCAACAAATGGTAAACTGATATGTTTCTGGCTGATTTGACTTTGACTAAATGGTGCATAAAATCAATCTGCAATATATTCAAGTTGTAGGAGATATAATGATTTAGACAATGAAAATGTCAGTCTCATAAATAAAACATTGCATATTTTGACTTTAAATTTTTTCATCAATCTATGTGTAAGCTTAGACTAAACACAAGGATACTGGTTTACAACTGGATTTGAATTTTAATATAACATACTAGATTGTTCTTTACAAATAAATGATCAAAGCAAACAACTTGTAACTGTTTCATTTCATTAGGCCTTCTTTGCAAATGGAGCTAAAGGAGCACAGTATCTCCACCATCCCCCCGATTCCACCTAAATGTCAGAAGCATAAAGCACACACACAGCCTTGTAATAGCCACCCCCTCTTCCCCGGTGCATTCAATCGCCCTATCACAGCACCATAAGCACCCATTGAGTGAGGTAAAGCTAGTAGAACACACACGGCCGACAGTGGTGGAAGAAATGGCACATTAGCAGTGACAGAGGACACAGAAATGTCAAACACATGAGATCACACAGACAGAATGTGCAGATAACACCGGGCACGAATACAAATGAATTATTGATGGTGAAAGAACAGGAAGGCCCTTTTCCTGGTTTATTTTTAAAGGGGAGGCTGATTTCGTGTTTTATAATGTGTGATTATGTTTGGTTATGCAGCAGTTTAAAGTGACCCTTTTTAAATCCCACTTTTCTCACAGCTTACCTTTAATTGGGGTACCCTCTGGAGGAGACACAAAGATGAGGACACAGCATTAGTTTAGTTAAAAGTTAATTACAGATTAGTTAGTGGGGACTTTTGCTAAAGGTTGGATCTTTGGAATGAGGTTAGGAAAGAAAAGACAGGATCATTTATAAGGGGACTTTATAATATCGCACCTGCCACTGTTGATATGACAAACAAAGAGAAACAAAGCCTATAAAGGTCACGCATAAGATTATAACTGCCTAAATTTTAACCAGGCATGCATCAAAATATTGCAAAAAAAATTTAAATTTATAAAATAAGATTTTGGAGATATTATTCTATTGTCAAGCCACTTAGAATTATAGAGGGTTTTATTATACTAAAAACATGTACACAATATTTAATTTGCATTGCTAGTTTGTACTGTTATTCTGTCCATACAATATATTTTGTACCTACTATTATGCTGACTCCAAGTTTATTTCATTTCTAATATCATGCCTTTTATTTTGTCAAACTTTTTTTATTACTATTCTATATTGCACCGTATGTTGTTTACTGACAGCTTTTTCTGACTGTGATTCACTGTTCTGAGGGTTTAACATGGGTGCATTCTTACCTAGGTGAAAAAAAGCATGATCAAATTGAATACACCAGCTCAAACATATTCCCTACTACCCCGTCTAATGTGGGAACTGAAAGAGAGCTCCGGACTCAGCGCTACATGGTTTGTATAAGCCATTTTCAAGGCAACTGACCTTGAATAATAGGTCAATAAAACAGTTAACAGTTGCCGCCATTCCATAAACTGACTATCTTTGCGGAATAAACTCGCTCAAGGACCTCACTGGACTCCCAAGCTCAGTTTCAGGGCATGCCTTCAGGCTGCAGCAAAGTGAAAGGCAAAGCATTCAAGTTGTTATTTACGGAAGATGTTTTAAAGCTCCTTAACTGTGACAGATAGACTCTCCGCCTCCCTCTCGCTTGGTCATCCCCCTCCCTGATTTTTCCATTGTATCATCTGACTGTTTATTTCTCTATTCTTTTGTTTATTACAGGCCTGGATCGGGTTAAGGCCTTGACGGTGAGCCAGAAACCACATTAAGCTCAGTAAAATCATGTGCTTTTTTCCACCGGGCAATGGATGGCGGGTTGTTGAAATATTGTGGTCCTATAATGTAAATTGTACTCCTACAGACATGTTTAGAGTGGGCAGCAGAACCATCCATTTACAAGTGCAACTGAGAATCCCTGTTTGCTTGTCAGCTTGTAAGTTCTACTTTTAGATTTAAAGGTGCACTATGTAACTTTTTGGTTGGGGGTCCATCATCTGCTTGTTTCTATGGATATATGGAGTGTCCAAAAAAGCAGTATATAAGTTTGAATTATTATTATTATTATTATTATTATTATTATTATTATTATTATTATTATTATTATTATTATTATTATTATTATTATTATTATTATATGGCATTGCTCTGCCTGGAATGTTACACAGTATGACATTCAACAGCTCTACCTTATATTCACAAGTTAAGTTACAGGTGGTTTTATACATCTCCATCCATGAAGAAGAGCATTTGATAGACCCTCCACCAGAAAAGTTACACAATGCACCTTTAAATATGGCAGCTGTGCAAACATTTGATAAAAACCTGGACGCAAAGGTGTATAGGTCTAATCACTGATCCATCTTTTTCAGTTCACAGATCGCTTATTACACAAGAGATCCAATTGTGTTATGCAACTGTTATTTATCCTTCACATCACTGAAGCCTGTTATATAAATGAAAGTTAAAACAATATCAGACATTCAAGGCCAAAATCAGCCTGATTCTAATCTAATTAAAGCCCCAGTCAGGATTCTAATCTAATTAAAGCCCCAGTCAGGATATCTGCTGATCTGATATTATGAAACCAATACCTGATGTCGCTAATTTTTCAGTTTTGATTCCCAGTATCAGTATCGGTACGTGACTTAAATTCACCATTAGTGATTAAGTGAAGCATGTGCTCACCTAAACTGTTCAAATTAGTTCTATCAAGAAGACTTGGGCTTAGGTCACAATCTTTTAAAACGTTATTGTATTTATATTTATGAACATGGTAGCTTCCTTTGTCATATCAGCAGGTGGGAGGCACTGCATTGAAGTTCTGTCTGGTTTGGAAGGTACCTATAATTTTATTATTTATAACATATATTATATATATTTGATATACATTTGAAATACTGGAAAAAAACAGAATGATATTAAAGGTCCTATATTAAGCAAAATTAACTTGTCCTGTTGTAATGTTGTTACCTCATCTAAAGCATATCTGAAGTTGTGTTTTGTTTCATTTACGCAGATATTTGAGTGATCCTACATTATTAGTCTGTTAAGGCTCAAAATGTTGCTGTTCCACCTTGTGATGTCATGTAGTGGTAGTTTTGAAGTTAACAACCAACTTTTACCTATAATTCAGTAAAGATTCCCAATTCCAGGGCTGAAATGAGATTCTAGTGAAGATGCATTAAGTTTTAAAACACAGTGAAGCACTTCCTGTATTATCACATGACATCAGTATTTCTTCAGGTATGTTTTTGATGAAGAAACAACATTATAACACAGATCAGAAAATAGCGTAATATTGGCCCTTTAAAGAGAAATGGACTATTTAATTAAATTCATGAGTATAAATTTGTCAGTAATATTTTGGCCATGGATTATCAGTACATGCTGATGGCTACAGTAAGAATACTTGAAAAACCAGACAAAACATTAACATTCATTTGTCCAACCATTTTAGCGATCACAGTATCACAATGAGAAGGGCTGGGCAGGTTATTTTGTTATGGTGTTAGCATTTGAAAAGAGGCTGCAGGAAGCTCTAGTTTTATGTAGTTTTAGACTGGTTTTAGTTGGGGTGGTTAAGTTTAGGTTAGTTGAGGCTTAGGTTAGACTAAGGTTAGGCTAAAGTTAGGATTAGGTTAATAAAGCAGGTTAATCAAGTGTAAAATTATCAGGGGAAAAAGTGTCAGGAGTGGGTGTAAATAAAATGGGTTGAATTAAAATTAAATTAAGATTAAACTCGAACACAAGAAATAAAAAAAAAAATCAATAACGTTCTTTAATTTCTTTTACTCTTCTACGGGCACCATATCAAATTATCATTTTATTATTCAGATTCCAATATGACATCGTTTTGGGACTAGGGGCTGAATTTGTAGCCAACCACATTTTAATAGCTTTATAAATACCTGAGATTGCCTACAGCTTTGCAGTCTGCTCAGGCCAGACGGTATCAAGATACAATGGCAAATCCACCTGTGTTGGGCGCACAGCCTAGTGACCATAAGCCCCTCTTTAAAGCTTTTGGTCAGCCAGAGGTTGATCAGCTTACGGTGACAATGACCTCAAAATACCTCCATAGGCCACTGACCTCCTCACATTATCAAATACAGCATGATTCTCTGCACTGAAAGCCCCAGCTGTTTTGTCCGACAAGCCTCCAAATATATTAAAAATGTGAGTGAAGGACATTTCTGGACTGGCTCGTGGCAGTGTGGTGATGCCCATCTGTGTGTGGGGCAGACGAGGTGGCGTGATTGGCTCGGTGTCAGAGTGACCAGCACTCGGAGGGCGTCTGGCTGACCTTCTCAACGCCACAGACACCCATCTTAAAGCCCACAGGGGTCACAGCGGGGTCCGGCATCAGCCTGAAGAGATGCCACATCCACGGAGGAGAGAGTCCACCCCCGCTGAGCCGCTTTGATGTCCGCAAATATGAGTCATTTTCTTTCCATTTGGGATGAAGTAATAAAACTCCATGTGACTTCTGTCAAAAGTGTGCATAAATCAGAGACCTGGATGAAAGTGCTGTCTCGAAACCTGTGTATAAAATCACAGGATAATCTTTCCCAAACCGAGCTCCTCCCATCCGCTCACTGTCTCTCAGGCGTGTGTTTAATCAGTTGTGGTTGACAAGGCCAGTGAGGGCTTGGGGTCTGCAGCCACAGGGACTGGGGTAGAAATGTCAGGCTCCCTCCACACCTCCAGAGGAGCTCCTCAGGGGACTTCTGCGCAAATATCACTGCCCCCGCCAGCACAGCACGCTCTGGCACATAAGTAAGCAGTCAGCCCGCCCGGCCCCTACCTAACGGCCGTGTGGTGATCTTTCAGTTTATGGATTAAAATGTGCTAATGCCGTCTTTTGTCTCCAGGGAAGGCTTAGATCAGGTTATACTGTATTAGAAGCACACATGAGGTAGATTGATATTTATGAGCTGAAAAGGAAATCTGTCTATTCAAATACCAATTCACATTTCTGTCTTGAAGTTATTGTTTGTAACTAACTATCAAACTCCACTCCTACCCACTGCGTTGGAAAATATGTCAGTAAAAAATCATAACACTGTCTGAGCTAACTCATAAGGAGGATTCCTTTTTTGCTTTGGAAAAAAGAGCAAAACTGTAAAAAAAAAACAAAAAAACAGGCATGATTAACTAAAGGAGTACATCTACATAAATCATATCTAACAAGTATTACATAAAAATAGTAGGGCAAAAATGCGACCTCTCCAAAGTAATATCACCTTACAGGGCCCGGGTACAGAAACAAGGAAAAGCAATTTCCTCATACGGGACTACATACACAGAATCTGAACTAAAAGAAACATATTTCCATCTGAAGATTGACAGCTCCAAAGCTCAGAGGGGGTAGAGAATGCAGCCAAATGTAAGCTAACCTCCAGGAGAGACATTGCTCGAGGTTTTTGGTGAGTGAATATGTGGGCCAATCTGCGACACAAAAAAGAAGAAAATATTTGACTAAGACAGAAAAGTAAACACTGCCCGCTCATGGAATCTCATAGTGTTCAGAGCTGGCCATGTTTTTGTAGAGGCCTTCACCTGGAAATAACTCAACATACTCAGAGATTCTATCCACTATCTACACTTTCCAAGGATATTTTCGGACTGCGAGGTGGATATTGTGAAATGTGAGTGTTAAAAAATGACCCTTTACTTGCACAGTAAAGCTTTAGAATATGGGAGGTAGGTCCTGTGAAAAAATAATTACACTGGAGTCCAACAGAGTCCAATTATTTTCTCAAAGATAGAAGAAAGGCAGACTAAGGCACGTAGGACTAAAATGTGAATATACGTAGGTTATATTTAATGAAGATAAATAGTGTAATTTTTCTCATAAATCTTAACGCCGTTTAATAAATAATAGAGGCTGCCTAGTTGACCTTGAAACTCCTACCTCACAAAAAGTTCTGAAATAAGTTGTTATTTTCCTGGAGACAGTGCAAAACAAAACAAAATAAAAGGATGTGGAACAGAACTTAGTAAAAAAAAAGAAAAAGCATTGAGGGAGCTTGAGGGCAAGGAGAGAGCATGGGATACATGCATTTTTGGAAAGTGGTTGAAATATGCCATCTGCTTCAAGGAGAGTGGGTGGGCTTTCTGGGCTAAAGCAAGAGACTTACCAATGGTATCTGCAAAATGAAAGTACAAGAAAATTATTAAGTTTAGTCTTGTATAACTTTAATTTACATTTTGTGTTAAGTGTAATTTGAATATTAGCAGTTTAATTGAGATTTTGAGGTTCTTGGTTTTAAATTAGTGTTATCCATTCTGACCGAGTGAAATGTCTTGAATACTTTGATGTCAATGGAAATACATCAGAGTTTCAGACATATAGACACATGAAGACATACAAAAGAACAGAACAAGCCGGCAGTTTTATAGGCAGAACACAGACAGTTTAGAGACACAGACAGATGTATCAAATAGACAGGGGCAGACAATTTCCCAAAACCTATTCTGAAGGCAATATAGTCCGATATACCAAGGTAGAACAGTTCTTCAAAATAGCAGAAAGAATAGTGCAGCCTCCTGATAAATAATGAATAAAGAGCTATGTGCCCAGAAGAGGTCAACAGCTATGTGTGCTGTCTAGTCTGTTTTAAAACAAATCAAATACAAGTCATTTGATTTTTCCAAATGGTGACAAGTTAGACTGACCTAAAATATCTAGCCCTTACTGCCCAGGGCTACTCCAAGCTCGGCTCTTAATTAGCTCCATAATTAGGCTCTGTGCTGTCGTGGGCCTCTGTGGGCTTTAATCAATGGGAACAAGACAACACATCCACTACAGAGCTCTGTCACTACAATATAGACTTTGAATTCATTGCCTGCTATGACACACTGTTAAGCTGCAGTGAATCATTTGATCTTGCCTCGTGATTGCACACTCTGTCATAAGTAATCAAATATACAACTTTTTTCCCCATTTGACTGTGATTCTACTTCTAGGTCCAGAAAATGCTATATTTTTACAGTCTGAACAGTAACAAAAGTAGCTGGGGCTTACCTGAACGTAGTTGTTTGATTCGCCCATTACTGGCACTAGGGTCAATGGGCAGGAAATCCTTGTACCATGTGATCTCGGGGTCAGGATTACCGCTGGCCGCACACAGCATAGTGGCAGTTCGGGTCCGTTCCACCACTTTGAGTTGGGGGCCCATGTCGATGTTGGGGAAACCCTGAGGCAGCAGATCCTCTGCAAGAAACACACAAAGCAAATTGTTATTTTCTGCTATAAAATGACAGAAACACTCAGCAGTTACCAGTAGTTGCTAATAGTTTGAATGCTACATTGGAAGTAGTGTTCAAACTATTAGCACTAGGAGGAATTATAAATGTATTTACAGCATATTCTTTGATTCTAACAGTTACGGACAATCTAGCTCTGCCATTTCTACTTGAGAGATGCACTATTATCCATGATCCAAGCCCTGACCTGTGTGCAAATGTGACTCTATATCGCTATCTCTCTATAGCCTGATTTCTATATCAAGTATATCTGTGACACTAACTATAAGCAGTGCAATTCTTCTCAGTGCAGCATAACATAGAATCTAATCCTTTCCATATCTGAAGACGATGTTCTATAAATACTCCCTGGCTGCTAATCTCTGTGCGGCCTGAGCACTTATTTCACAGTTAAGATATGAGAGCATGTACTGTATATTGCGGCCATTGTTCCCTCTCAGAGCCTCTTGAGACTGCCCCTCACAGGGCAATTAGTGCAATGGGTCAAAGCTACGTGACCCTCCTCACGGAGCAGCCACAGCACTGAGTCAGAGGGAGCTGATCAGATCCGAAGGGGAACTACCCACAGCTCTAATATGCATCACAAGCCCAAGGTCAGCCTGTTCTCAGAAGATCGACTGACTAAGACTCGGCCAATAGCACCGCTCAGGTCACCCTTCATCTGGTGAGCGGGTGACCTCATGTCCACTCTGTTACACAGCCAGAGCATTGTTGTCACCCTGGGAGTGCTAAATTAAGGGTAATTAGTGCAATAATTGTGGATTTATTTTGAGAATTGTATGGCTGTGGTGACAAGGTCATTGACTTGATTAGATAATTTTAGACTGTGCAATTAAGGTTTATAAACAGTCTTCTTTATCACACATCCATCTCCTGTCATTGTATGAAGTACAGTGGTTTGGATTCATTCAAAAGGGATGAAGAAGGTACTAAGCAGGAGGTCCAGTTTGACTGCTTCTACTGTAACTAAAACTGACATCTGCAAAGCACAATGAATATTTCATAGCTGGCTTCAAAGAAGCACTGGCATTTACACAGTTTTAGGCTCTGCGCTGTATCCTCTTTATCGAATATTCATAATCATCCCCTGTATAATCGCTTAGCAACCTGCCCTGGAGCTCAGGAAAGTAAGCCACCCATTCATTTAGAAACGCCAGAACGTACAACTACTTTAGAAATGGAGAGCTCACAGCTGTGCTAACAACACATCCAGAAACTGCAGACGGATCTGCTAACACTGCATACAGTTTAAGAATCATTTCAAACTATGTCCAAAACATTAAAGACATGGAACCCTGTAGCAAAGGTCACAACCCATGTGCAAGTGGCTTTGTGACAAACAAAAGTGTTCCTGGCGATAGTGGTGAATGAAGAGCTAGTAAAAGCCTTTAAAGATAATACAAGGGGCTGATGCTATCTGCACAGCTGCTCTGACCTGATACAGCGCCAATGGTTTCCTGAAGAAATGAGAACTAGGCTGGTTACTTACTTCTACAAGAATAGACTCTGATAGCATCTCTTTCTCCTGAAGCGTACAGGCTCCATCGATAAAGGCGCCCATGCAAAAATAAATAGATCACTCATCGGGGGAGTGTTACTGGAGGGTTAGCTATAGCCTGTCGGGGAAGGAGAGGAGGCCAGCAATGACATGAGGCTGATAGGATCCCAGGGATTCCCAAAGGGCTGCTTCCCACATAATGCTGTAGCAATTGCTTTTGTGATGGGGACCAGGCCTTCACTGCAATGACAAATCTTTACAGGGCCAAGATGAATTAGTGTATTTGCTCCATTGGTCAATGATGTAGAGTATATTTTGCCAGGAGCAGATTTAGGCACTTTTAGTCAATTTGATTTTAACATTCACACACATTCAAGGCATTATGTTGGGGTATCTGTGTGGCAGCTATTGTGGCAGTGGCATGCCTGGATAAATGGAAGGTTGGGAAAAATGCTAAATCAAAAATGCAGAAATTAGTTTAAAGGTCCTATAATACGCAAAATTGACTCTTGTGAGCTTTAAGCCATGTTAGAATGTTGTTACCTCCTCTAAAAACACACATGACGTCAAGGTGGGACAAAGTATTTTCTGTTTGAGAAGAACAGATGCAGGGTTTATGTGTTAAATGTGTGAACGAAACAAAGCAAACTGTAGGTTTTTGAGGAAACAGCATTATAATAATTATAAGGAAAATCTCTTCTAATATCAATTGGCGCTCATGTTATAATGGGGTATTAACGATTTTCTGCCAATTTCAAGTCTGTGTAAATGGATGTATAACAGTCCCAGACAAAATGGCAATGGATTAAATAATCCTTGACAACACTGAGGAGTTCACAAAAGAAAAAAAATACAAAAAACAACTTTATTAATCATACTCCCAAGCAGACCACAGGTGCAAAACTAAATCTAAAGGCGAGTTTTAATCTTCCAAACAACATTGCCTGGGACTCCTTAGTTGTGCTACCTCATTTTCTTAAGTGCTCTAAAAAGCCCCCAGGTGCACCCCACTGAAGCAGAAGAAACACTCAAATCCTGGGTAAGAATGGTGACTAGCAAGCACACAGCTTATACACCTGCCCACTGTGATCAATAGCATGTGAAGCTAAGGAGGGGGCTTTTAAGAAATGAAAGTTTAATAGAAACAGAATAACAATTTATCAAAACATTCACAATTACAAATTCAAATTGTTAAAAACGGCTGATTTAGTCACAGGTTCAGTGTAAAGTTAAACAGGGTGTTCGTAAAAGTCCTCAGTTGAACCGTTTCAATATTATTGCACACAGTAGTGACAGGTACAAAGCTTTTAATCAACCACTGGATAAACGCTAATCAGCTAATGCCCTCTCATGGCCCTGTTTTCTATTGTTTTTGTGTACCCATTCTATTCAAGTGGTTGGCGGCACATTTCCACAAACTACAATGAGCTATACTTGTGTATTTATTGTGACCATGACATGCCAGATATGCCATTCAGTCTAAGAAAGCTTTTTCTTTGGTTATTTTTTTGGCTATGATGATAAGATTTAACATGCAAAAGGTTAAATTAATAACTTCTATGACTCATTACAAATACAAACTAAGTATTTCATTCTGCTGTTTATTTGTACATTTAGAACAGTTTTTGTGGTTTACATCTGTTCTTGGGTTATTGTGTAAGTGGCATAAATTTGTTTCAGTATTATTGTTTATTGTCTGTATTTACTTCAGCAACTTCAGTATTTGTTACTGTGACATGGGAGAGCCAGAGCACTTATCTAATGCAATAACCACCTTTACAATCTTCATGCAAGATTTGTAATATTGAGAAATAGTCTGTAAGCTTTACATTGCACTGGCAAAATTGCTTCTACAAACGAAACAACCATCCATTTTTGACAGCACTTTTGATAGTCACTCATACAAATACACCCATTATCTCGTACAATGGAAAAAGCACTACAGTGGAAAACGCACGTCTTCCTGAGAGTTCCACTAATGCCCTGGGATGCGCTGCCGTCCCCCGCACATATTACCCATATTATTATTTTCACTTACTGAAATGATTTAATTTCATCAGCAGCATAATCAGGTTAACTGATTACCCAGAGCCACAGCACAGACACTGGCTTTAAGCAGAGATGTGCGTTAATACCACAGAGGGCACTGCAGGAGGAGGAGAGGAAGAGGAGGGAAAGTAGAAAGCACAGAGGATGAAATAACATTTATTAGCCATAACATTATGACCACCAGCTTAATATTGGGAATCATATTATGTGTTATGACTAAATATTTAATGTACTGCAGTTATACAGTGGTTTTGCTGATAATTTGAACCAGTTGTGTTCAGTAGCATCATGTTAATGTTTTATATAGCGCATTTCTGCCTTCAAGCTACTAAAAGTGCTTTACATCAAAGAAATACTCACCCACTCACACACATTCATACACCAGTGTATGCAGACACTGGGGGCAAGGTGGGCTAAGTGTCTTGCCCAAGGACACAACAGCATTCATCTATGGGAGCTGGAATCACACTGCCAACCTGTGGGTAAGTGGATCTGACCGCTCAAACAATGATGTTTATGCCAAGAGCGTGATTTGTACTGCCAACCTTCAGACCAGTTGAAAACTGAACTACTGTCACCTTAGGATGAATATAATATATATTATAATATATATAATATAATATATTTTTTATAATTAATAAACCTCTATGTTGATACTAAGAAAAGGCTTGATATACTATACCAATTCCAATAACCTACAACAATGATGGCAAAACCCTTTTTAACAACACATTGTTATTTGTTATTTTTAGTATCAATTAGAATATGTACATTTTTACAAATCTAATCTACACCCACTATAGTTTTGAGAGATAACTTGTTTGTACTTATACCAGAATCCATATCTGTGTTCACTCCACATCAGGAATACTGTTGTGTCTATTCTGTGGATTGGACAATGGCAAAAAAAAAAAAAAAAAAAAAAAAAAATCTGTAAGATGCCTTTAGTGTTCTCTCAAAAAAAACTTCCTAATGGGAACACTTAGCTGAGCATTGCTGTTTGAAAAGCCTTCCCAGAACTATTTAAATTCAGCAAAATGAGTGGAAAGCAGAGCAAGGCCCCTGCAGAATAGCTTGAAGAATGCACAAAGAAAGACAGGTGAACATTGACACAGAAAGATGGAGGGACAAAGAAGGATAGCGACACAAGGGGAAATCTAATCACAGCGTCTCTGGCCCGGGCCCCCGATAGCCCGCTCACTCCGAAGAGGCATCTCAGGCTGAATAATGGTTATTATAGAGCCAGCACTCAACCCCTTACTCCCCTGTGTCTGTGTTCCAGGAAACTTGGTCCAGTCCAACCCACATTGGTATTCTCCACAGTGAGTGCAGCAGCCACCAAGGACATTTACATCCAAATCTCAAGAAATAAAAGCTAAGCAAAACAGTCTGGGGGACAAAATGAGGCGAGATGGGCGGCGGGCTCCATCAATACTGCAACAACGGATTTAGTAGAAATAGACACTGTGTGAAGGTATAGGCGAGGTGTGAAGAATTAAAAAGTTAAGAATTTTACACTCAAGAGGTTTAGACTCAAGAACGTACGGTTTGGACATGACTTGATACATTATACATTTTTGTAGATTGATAGTAGATACATTTCATGTATTATTTTACCTGTTGTTTACATCTATATTAAATCGTAGTACTTTCTTTTATATTACCATGTGGTGTTATATCTGTCTAATCTCAGTCGTCCAGGTAGTCTCCATAGTGGTCCCTGATGTGCGTATGTTACAATCTTTTGGTCTCATACTTAATACTCATACTCAAGATCATTGTAAAGCTATTCAGGAAAGGCTCATTTCTGTGAATGTGAATGTGACGCCTCAAATGAGTATAGATTCAACACTCGTTTTAGGATTGATTAGTATCTGAGTTTCAATACTTTTGGCAAGCCTGGTGTCTTCGCAATGGTCCTGATTTGTTTGTTTCTGGAACTAAAAATTATTATGGATATAAATGTTTTTCCAAAAATAAAAATCTGGATTTGTGCACATTCGTGTCTTCTGCTACATTTGTTTTGTTGTAATTAAATGGAAAAAATGTTGCCTATTGTTACCCCATGCATGAATACTAAATACCAGTCCAAACATTGAACAAAGCATGCTGACTACAAGCTGCTTCCCTGATAAAGTGAAACACCACGATAGACACACCATAGACAAGATGGAAGAGTAATTGCCTAGAACAGTGCCAGTGGTCCCCTGCTAGCGCTGAGAAGAGGTGGAGTGAAGAAGACAAAACATAAAAGTGGGCAAAAATGTGTTTATCCAACTGCGCCAGAGGAACTTTATTGAGACTTATCTTTTTTGTTCTGTCCCTGTCTTTGTTGTCAGGCTCTCAGGGTGTGTGGGGTGAGACAGGAGAGCTCCAGGGGAGTCCGGAGATGAAGCCAAGGCCATTAAAGGAAGTGTCCCACTGTAGACTGCAGACGTCAGACAGTCCGCTCGGCTTTAGTGGTGGGTGGCTTTGCGCGTGTGTGTGTGTGTGTGTGTGTCAGACTTGGGTACATGTGAAGTTGTGGAGAGACTGTGGAGAGGAGGGGCGCTGGCACAAAGGGCTCAACCATGACGTCAATGGTACTCTGCCATTAAGATGTTGATTTTATTGTTACGCTGGAAGACACTAAAAATTGCGTAAGTTCAAATTGTTTAAAGTGTGCAAATGTTTAATATTTTGTACTTGCCAAGATTCAGAAATGAGTGAATTAAGAGTCCCTGAACAGATTTCTGAACTGATTTTGTAGGTCATTTTGCACTGAGTGGGGTTCAAAACTATCTGCTACAACATCTCCATTGAAAAAATAGCCTATACTGAAGGGAAAGCAAGAAATCATTAAAAGTGTTTGAAGGCCTTATACTGCGCTTATATGCTGTATGTGTGTGTTTGTTCAAAATAATAACAATAACATGTTTTATAAGTATTAATGTGTGCAATCATTAGATATCCTTTGTTCAATAATGGATCTATTAAAATCTTTGCGAGCATTCAAGATCTAGTCTAATTAGAGAATGAAAACAGAAAATAAAAAGTAAACTTTGGGGGTCATACTGAGTAATTTTAGACTGTCAAATTAAGTCCAAAATATGAGCTAACAAGGTCACCTTTGTCCAAAGCCTGAATAAATAAACATAACTGCACTGGTCCAACCCGCTAGACTAAATGTGTGAAACACTAGATTATTTGATGTGGAGATCTGCGGGGCCAAAAGAAATGAACAGGCTAATAAAGTATACATAGGCTACTAAAAGTGGTCTACAGCAAATTTACTGTATGTGATAATAGTTGAAGACAAGACAAATAATACTTAGTGCTCCCTATTTCACATCCAGACCTTAGAGACTTTAAAGGAACACTGTGTAACTTTTCTGTTGGAGAGTCTGCCACCTGCCTGTCTTGCCTTTGCTTGAATATTTTACAGTATGGAAATAAACATGGTTATCACAATAGAGACAAATTACTGAGCAGATCTATGGAGAAGCAAGCCTGAACATAGCAATATTTAATATTTTTCAAGGTATTTTTGGGCTATAAATAACTGCAATTGAATACATGCAAGGCAGAGAAGTTAAATGCCATACTGTGGAACATTCCATGCAAAGAAAGAAAGAAACACCTCCATGGGGACATAAATAGCATAAAAATGACCCTCCACCTTAGAAGTTACATAATGCACCTTTAAGTAAATAAAGTTCAAAAATAAGTCTTCTGTCTGAAAAAACAGCATATGTTTTGTGGTATTCCGAATCACGGTGACTAAGCCAGTCATGGTGAAATATTAAAGTGTTATCCAAGACGTGTTTGGGCCACGCTTGCAGAACAAGTGGCATAATTGCATGTCACAGCTAATTAATGATGGCATTGATGAGAAAGTATGTGGGGAGGAGTCGTGACAGCTCATTCAGCCTCAGCATGCATCAGGTCCAGCACTCTCAGTAAGTCATCTGCACAATCTCATAGTTTAATGTGGCTTTAATAGAAAAAGTTAACACACTGAAAATAGTGTTCTCGTTCAATACCACGCTACATTTTGATGATAGGAAGGGGAACCAAGCAGCAATTTTGGCATAATTTTCTTCCAAAAAGCCACATTTGACAAAAAATGTGGAATTGCAATCATTTTCTCTTTGTCATTTAAAGAAACCTGCTCCAAAAGGAACATTGTGTTGAGGAAAGAAAACAATTTCTGTTTGGTTGTCAAAACAAAATGTGTTTCATACAAAAAGGTGGTATTTGAAAAAAAAAAAAAGATATTGCGTTTCATCTATTTTCATAAAAACGTGAATAGGTTCAATATCAAAGGCCAAGTGAATGGGAATAGAATATGTGACACATACCTTTAGGAACACAGGAATGAAATGTTTATAAGAACTGCATTGAGTGTGTTTTGATCATAGACCTATGAACATGAATGGACAAAGCTATCCCGCTAGCCGCCGCATGCCAAATAGGAAGTGCTCCAGGAGGCTCTTCCGGCTCCTTTTCTCCCTTTTTCCAATTGACTTACATTGAGATCTTATCGCCCCTCTCTCCGTAACTGCTGCACTTTTGGTCTTGTTTGTATGAACCCACTCTACATAATCCTGAATTTTTCGTTTCACTATCTTGTCCCTAAATTAAGATATGAACATAAATAATGGACCAATCAGACGCCTTCATTCCCTGAGGTCGCTGCCGCCGAGTGTTAGCAACAGGTTTGATTGACAGCTAGTTGTTGTTTGTACATAACATAACATATAACATAAATCAATGACTTCTGATGATTGGCTCCTGTGGTTGCTATGATACTCGCGGCTGGATTTCCAAATATGGAGCCTGGCTCCAAATTCGCTCCTGTAAACGTTAGCATCAGGAGCCTCATTTGAGCAGCGCTGAACGCTATGGGTGACGTCACACTCACTTAGTTCACTCCTTTTCCAGTGTATGGTTTTGATAGATGGTAGAGCCCTGTGATTGTCAGTACTGTGTTACATGTTTCTTGGTTTGTAAGCTATCGTCATGGTATGGATGCCACACTTGCCATAACACAGCTGTAGTTACAGAGGTATGTTGCCAGTATTGAGCCTGATGATAAATGAATGAAAAATGCCTCATGCAAAGTGTACTTAGAGTGGTACTTAATAATTCAGTGCATCTCAACCTGGTTCCACCTGGCTACACAGTTTATTTGATGCTTTCTTGCCCCCTGCTCTGTATGTTTAACAATACTTCCTTTTACAAGCTGGACTTTGTTTCCACAGGTGTGGCGGGCCCTGTGCTTGTGGGGCAAATCATCTCAACTCTGTCAATCGCACTGGGCCTGGGCTGACCTCTGTGATGTCGGGCTCTCGTCACCTGGGTTTGGGCTTCATGAATATTCATGAAGCTTCTGGTCCGGCCTGTATCCCACCGCTCGTCTTTATGCATGAGATGGGCCACTCCAAAGGTCGTCACTCACACACTTTCCGCTGCCTTTTCCCCATTCTCATTTTCAGGCTTAAGTACAGAGCAATGCCCTTCTCTCCTATGGTCTGGAGTCGAATTCACATATTATACAGGTGAGAAATTAAAACTTTTTAGCAAATTACAAACTTTCTTCCTATATCTTCTGAAATAATAAAATCACCAAAGTATAGAGACCTCTACTGATAGACTATAGAAGAATATACAAGGTCAATACACATATACATTTATTTAAAAAAAACACATTAAAATTAATGTTTGTTTCTATAAATTAATCTAACCGCCCATGTCTGCTTTCTATTCTCTGCATAGCATGGCCTCTGCATGTCTTAAGCATCTCGACTTGCACTTCTCAATCTGGCATTACATGAAAATAATGGTGAAGGGTTCAAGATGCGGCCACCCCTAAAGGCAAGCTTCTCTCACTTATCCCACTCAGCCCGTACCACCTCGTCTCCTCCGCTGGCTTCCTCCTTTGCTTTACCACAAGGCTTTTGTTCCCCAATCCTCATCCCCCAATCACAAATGATTACTGCATTACAGCTCTCCAGGATCAAAGGATTCCAAGGCCATAAACTCTCATCGGAGTGAATTTTCTTCTCACTGAACTTTTTTTTTCTTTTTCTCCTAGACAGAGGAGTGTGGAAACTACAAGACAACACTCCAGGAGGCATACAAATTGCAATATATCGAAATAGGGCGTGCAAAGGGAAAAGCAGACAAAAGATTCTCCAGAGAGGAATTTTTCAAAAGTGAAGAAAGTAGTAAAGTCACAGAAGGACAGCAAAAGAGCTCCCCGCTGTTAAACTTCTTAAGCCTGCAATAAAGGTTCGGGGCCACAAGGGCCATCCACATGAACACAACAGAACTATTGATCTGTTGTGTGCGTCAGCCTGGAACTAGTTGGACCAATAAAAGCTCTGAGCAGATATTTGTTTTTCTAACTTGCATGGGCATTCAAATTGACTGTGGGTGTAAGAATTAACTCAACCAACAACAGAACTTTCTTTTGTTACGTTTTTTTTTTTTTTTTTTGTTAAGTTTTCTTTGCTATATTTATGTGTGGTGAGAGAGTAAATTGGAAGCCAGGAGTAAGTAACACAATGTTAAATGTTCTGAAGGGGAAAAAGCCAAAAGATAAATTATGTGTACGATAATAATTACTACCAGAATTACCCAACCAACATTAAAACTTACTTTAGTTAAGTTTTCTTTGATACGTTACCATATTAGGTACTGATACTGTCATGAATGTTGTGGTCAGAGAAGCTGTAGGAATATAATATCAGCAAACAGTAAGTAATGTGATTTAAAATGCTATGATAGAAAAGGCAAAAAATATACATTCAATGCATATGATAAAAATAATTATCATAATTACATTATTATGATTACTTCAATGCACCCATGGTATTTGTAGTCAACATACACTTGGATAGAAACAACAATTAACTATGAATAATTATACTGTTTGTTTTAATCTGAATCAATAAAACAATTCTTCTAGAAATTGCAAATAAACACATCACCATAATATATTAGCCATATACACGTGTTTCTCTTGCTAAGTTTACAGGGGAAGAAAAAGGCCATAGGTCATGTTCTAGTCATGAATAAAGAAGGGGAAACAGTCAGTCTGCTGCGGATCCAGACTGATCTTAAACTGTCTCATTTTTTCTTTACCTGCCTTGGAGCTCCATCACTGCTGTATACACACAAACAGAGGCTTTAACCCCCATCACTGCCTTCACGTCATCTCACTCTCTTTCTCTGTAGCGCACACCTAGTTATGTATCACCACTTGTCTTATGTATTTTTTATGTTCTGTCCTGGCTTCACCCCGTTCTGTAAATAAAACAAGCTCAAGTGAGCATACAGCCTGCCTATACCCCCTTACCAAAGCACCCATGCAATCGCCCTTTAAATTAAATATGTAAACGCTTTTTCCTGTATGATGATAACATAGAGAAATTGTCTCTTTTTGCAAACAAAAAAGAACTTGCATTTCTATTTGTGCAATGGCTGTATAAGGATCTACAATTAAATTTCTCCATTACCCACTCTTGCAGAAGCAGCAAATTAGAAGACAGGCTGATCAAACAGTCGGCCCGCCACGCACCGCTAGTCCCTGGATAACAGCGGGTACGCCTGGTAAACCTGACTGGCACAATGTTGCTCTAAAGCAGATGGAGCTTCTAGTCTAGTTAAAGCCAGCAATTCGAACACTGAAGTATGGCTCCCAGGCAGCTAGCTCTACCCCCTATAACAGTGCATATGTGTGTTTAAATTAGGAAATAGCAAGTGATGGCAGACAGGGAAGGTACTTTTGAGCGGTTCCATCTGGACTAAGGTGAGGGAGAAATGAGCAGATTGCCACTGTGAAAAGGTCAGCGCCGGGTCTATGTGGTGTTTTCTCATTAGATGGTTTTAGGTTACTTCCTAATGCAACTTTATAGGCTTGTTTTCACACCAATTAAATAAGATTTGTAGGTTCTTTTACATGCAAAAAAGATGTAAGTTTAATTCTTTTGGTCTTTAGGTAACTGGAACTTGTCCAAGCAACTATAGGCCTAAGGAGAGGTGCTCACTGGACAATGGTTAATCACTTGCAAGGATGACATGGGGCTTCATAATTCATTTAGGGTTCATTTGAGTTGCCCCACTGGCAATGAAGGGTGAGGCAAATGCAGAGGACAGATATGCTTATGGGGACAATAAAGTGTACCTTAACCTTACCTCAACCTTTTAATTTGAATAGTTCCAATTATCAAATAGCAACGGCTGCATTTTTAGGTAAAAATAATTTCCTCTGCAAGCAAAATGTTTTTAATGTAAAAAAAATGCTCACCTTGTAGTTTAGACATGTACGGAAATGTGTAAAAATGTCTAAAAAGTGCACTTAACTGCATCCTGGTTTGAAAATGTATACTGTCAATGAAAAAACAAAATACACAACACACAATTTAGTTGTGCGTGTGTCCGAATAGTCATACTAACAAGCGAAGGCACGCATAGATAGAACCAGCAGCCTCCTTTCTGTGGCACAGGAGACACAAACATCACAAATGTTCAAGTGACTATAGTAACAAAACCTGAAATAATATACCTCCAACAGTGACAGCTTTTCCTCTCAGTTTCCTCAAGGGGGAGTTTTATTTACAACAATAATCACAACTCTCAAACTCTACAAGTCTAAATGACAGGCACCTAGAGATATGTCTCCCACCATCGCCCCCCTACACCACACCATGACAGTATCTCGCCAGAATATTTGCCTCCTTTTGACACTCGTCTGGAAAAAACAGAAAAAGGAAATTACAGAAAACCCACAGCGAGCCGTGCTTTGTGTCAGATCTCAGGAGTGTATGTGCAGGCTTGTCAGTGGCTCTCCAAGGACTCTGGGAGAACTGTGCGCTAGTCCTGTATCGCCAGATGGCCCCCCTCTTAGGTATTCAGACAAGACAGTGAAGCAACAGTCAAGGAGTCACCGCCCGCCACTAAACACATGAGCGGAGGCACAAGGCGGGGCTGCTGGGAAGATGTCATCATTCAACCGGGTGCGTTTCAACTGCAGTGTGACGAGGTGAAATCAGTGGGGATGTTCAATACAATAATGATACAAAGAGACTGACAGAAGGGTTGTCAGAAGTACTGATGCTCAGTTACTAACTGATAATAAAACTAACATTTAAACTAGATTCGGACAAGTATCGATACTTTAAAAATACACGATGTAACTTTTTCACTGAGTGGCTGTTAACTGCTTGTTTCTATGGATATGTCATTGCTCTGCCTGGAATGTTCCACAGTAGGACACTAAACAGTGCTGCCTTACATGTATTAATTTGCATTTGGTTTTATTGCTCAGAAATACCTAGAAATGGCGGGGTAGCGTGTCCACAGATCTGACCTGTAACTTGGTTTCGTTTGGTCCCCATGAAGATTGAAAGATTTAATGCCATACTGTGAAACATTCCAGCAATACCAAGCAATAACATCTCTGTGAAGAAAAGCATTTGACAAACCCTCCACCGGAAAAGATGCACCTTTAAGAATGGCATAAAAACTGGGTCTTTCCTGAATAGTTCTATAAATATTTTGATCTATATGAAAGGTAGTATAGGATCCAATAAGTAAAGAAACTACAACTATTTTGCATTGTCAGTATAAAGTACTGAGCCTTTTCCTCAGCAATTATCAGTTCACAAAGGGCGTAATTTTGTAGGTAAAGAATATCCTATGAAAAAGTCAATAGGACATAAATGATAAGAGAAAATACTATGTTTGAGTGGAAGGCTAAAAATTGTACACCCCTGGCTGATTGACAGGTTTTTACATTAGATATCTTTCATTTCTTTAACCGGCTTGGCTGTAACTGGAGTCGTCAATGTGAGTAAGTGTCTTGCCCAAGGACATAAGAGTATGCACAATGGGTTAGTGTTGTCACATTGCTAAAAAATTTCAATCTGATTATGGGTACCAAGGAAAAGGTTAAAATGTGTTCTAAAACTATTCAGGAAAGGTCAAACTTTTCACTATTCAGGAAAGGTCAAACTTTTCCCTGTGATTACTTATTGAAATGATTATCTAGTTCTATTATTGATTAGTATCCAGGTATTGGTAACTTTGACAACACTACACTGAGTGAAATTCAGCAACACCCATATACTTAAGTAAGTGGTTAAGTGGTTTAAGAGCAGAAGGAGAGTATAATCCTGATTTTTACTGGCTACAACTCGACAATTTTATATCTGGCTTGTTAATATGGCCCATTTAGTCTATCTTAGATTTTAACTACTAATAATTCTCAACCTTACTTCTTTGAATCAGGAAATAATCCAACAGTTACTGAAAATGCAATTAATTTCACTCAGTACTTCTGTATATCATAGGGTTATACTATTTATTATTAAAACTAGTATCAAAACTAGATACTCATTTGAACAGGTATCAATACTAAAAATGAACCTTTCCTGAATAGCTTTAGAATGATCTGAGTATAAAACCACATAGATTAGTATACGCCGATGGACCACTATGGAACCTGCCTGGACTGCGGAGGGATTACACAGATATACAACTAAATGGTAATATAAAAGAGAATACTACGATTTAATGTTGAAAATTCTGTTGTCTAAATAAAGAGTGTTTTCTATTATCAGTATTGGAGTATGTGACAACAGTAGTATAACAGCACAATCTATAATGTATAGTGTTTCAGATTGAAGTTAAAAGTCTGACGTTAAATGAATCCCTTTGAGCAGCCATGCACACTACACATGGATGCACATGCCATGACATCTGGACAAACTGTGCTGTAGTATGTCACTACCAATTATCTGTTCTTTTTCCTGTTGGCCTGTCTTTACTGCACATGGGCTCCTATGGCTTTTCTGGCTAAGTCACCCATCCTTGTGCCCTATATTCCTCGTCTCCCAGTCCCAAACCACAACTACTGTTTACTGCCACTGCGTCCCTAGTGCCTTGTCCCATTTCCCATAATCCTTTGCCCCGTTCCAAGAAGCCATGTATGCCTTTTGTCCTCCTCACCTGCTGCCAACACACCATTCTTCAGCTATTGCCAACTCAGTTATTTTTGCTTGCCTTTTCAGTCTTTTCTCATGTTCTCCAAATCCCCTCCATTTTCTTCCTTTGCAATTTCCTGACAGTCTTTTTGATAACAGGTTAACGCCGGGAGCTCGACCTCATTAGGGATGGAAAACAGTGGAAACTATGCTTCTACGGGCTGCGTGGCTCAGCTTGCACATGGTCCTTCATCACTGCACTGTCAGATTCTTTGCTCCACGCAGGTCTTGTCTGGGCAGGAGAGCCTCTGTCTTGCTCAAGGCTCAAGGGGGAAGCTTGTCTGCTCGTTCCAATAACTTTTCATTTTGCTTTATCTCCGGCGGGCTGCCCTATGCCTGGCCATGTGCACTTTCACTCGGCCTGATACACAAGTGAGAAAGGGGCCAGTTTGTTTATCTCCTCTTATTTACTGAAAGCAGTATATTTGTACTAAATCTATCTGTGAATTTGGTGCTGAGAAAGAGGCTTCAATACAAATTTTAAACATTTAAGATGCAAAATAGAAAATGGATGATACTTGAGCGGTTGTGTGGGATATGGTTAGCATAGCCATTGTGCAACTATAGCTTTTTCATATATGGTTGGAGTCTGGTATCATTGTTCATTGTTGAGTCGACCTTCAGATGCTTGTTAATAAATGTATGTTTATTCATAAAGTTTCATCTTATATAAGTGTTCTTATTTAAAAAAAACATTTCAGATAGTTCTAGTCAATTAATGCACATATAGGAGCCATAAAAAGAACTAAATGTGCAGTCCAGAAGACTCCAGGAAAAGCATTGACACCTCCATGGAGACAAGCATAGACACTAGAAAAGTTATTAAACATCTTCTCTTGAAAGCTACTAACGTGACTGTGTGCAAGATATTACAATCACCACAGTTTACGCTTGTATAACAACTGAGGTATCAGCCAAGTCTCTCAAATCCGTGTTTCTGGGGGTTTGTATCTAACAATAACTACATCCTCACAATGCTGTTCCAGGCTTTCAATCTCTGGTCCAAACCCCCCTGCTGTGCCCACTCACAAACACTCTCCATGGCTCCCCCTCTCGCCCCTCTCGCCCCTCTCACCCCTCTCGCCCCCTCTGCTGCCTGTGGATGTGAAAACGACCGTGCCTCCTGCCAGAGAATCAGCCAGCAGCCTCATCCAGCACCACAGACATGGCAGATGACAGAGACAGGGGAGGAGAGAGCAAAAATACGCTATTTGGAGCAGGAATGTGGAAGATAGAAGCATATTGAAAAAACAACAGGAAAGAAGGAAAATAGTGCATGTCTGTCTTCAACAGTCAGAGAAAAAAACAATAATGGAGGAAAACTTTCGACTAGCAACTATGATCTTTTAAATAGTTTCAGAGACTACTTAAAGGGGCATTATGTATCTTTCTGGGGGTTTGTCTTTGCAATGCTGTTATTGTTTTGTCTAAAATATTCCAGAGTACAGCATTAAACATATCCATCTGCAGGAAAACAGTTCAGCTACTTTTAAGGAACCACACACCTGTGCAGTAAAAATCTGTGCAGTCAAATCGTATTTAAAACTAGCAAAACGATTTGAAATATTTATTATAAGTTATGAGTGTGCCCTCTGACCCCTCTGTCTATAGGAACTACTTATATAAATCTCATAATAGTCACTGATTTCATATTGACATTTCTGAACCATTTTGGATGTGTTTCAGTGACCAAGCAATTTGATTCATTCATGCTGCAATGGGTTTTCATCACTCCTAAATAGAGGTCTGGAGATCTGACATGAATGGACACTTGATTATGTATAATAAGGATTGGTTCAAATATATGTAAGAATAAAAAAAGAAAACATACAGCAAAAGACAGCAAAGTACTGAGAAGCTAAAAATGCCGTAGCAATGTCGTCAGGAGAAACCAGTGGAGCTCGCTGGTGGAAGTCCACTTGAATGATGGATTTGGCTGCAGGCCCTTTGCTGGTTGCTTCATAACGCGGTACTCACCTCGGATGATTGACAGCTTGGCGTTGACGGTGATTTCGCCTTCGCTGTTCTCAGCCACACATTCGTAGATGTTCTCGTCACGCGGAGCCCGTAGAGGCTGGATTCTCAACACGGCACCGGCGCCCTCATCAAACTCTATGGTCTATGGAAAAAAAACAATGCAAGAAATGTGAAGTTTTACTGTAAACAAGAATATTATCTTGTATACAATAAATCAGTGGAAAATAAAAGTTATTATTTTAGTAGTGAGTTTAACAGAACAAGTATCAACATATTTGTTTTATGCATTGTTTAGCCTTATTTTAAGATGTTTTTATCCGTTTTATTTTGATGCTCATTATTATTTTACAGGTCCACACTGTAACTTTTCTGGTGGAGTGTCCGTCATCTGCTTATCTCCATGGTGATGTCATTCCTTTGCCTGGGATGCTCCACAGTATGGCATTAAACAAATATATCTTGAATTTATTCAATCACATGTGTTTTATTTCTGAAAACTATCGTAAAACAAACATTACTTTAGTGATCAGGTCCACTTCTCCACAGATCTGACTGGTAACTTGGCCTGGTGATGTGGCCTGCCTGTCTCCATGGAGGTAGTGAAATGAAATGACATACTGTAGAGCCTACATAAAAGCTACACAGTGCACCTTTAAGGTTACATTTTGTTTTTTAATAGACTTTAATAGACTTTAATAGACCCCCCCCACCATTTGGTTTACTATTTGGTTTAAGAATTTAACTTCAAGATATTTTTTTCTTTTTTATTATATAATAGTAGCTCCATACTGTGTTATTTTTACTAAGCTATGTTAATGTCGGCAGTAACAATTAAATGGCTGCTTCTGTCCCTTTATTTATCTTATAGTACAAACATTATCCTCTGAATACCATACCTTTACAGCAGTTTTTTTTCCTGCACGACATCTCTGCTGCCATATCTGGGTGATGCATTGGCTATTTCTACGTTTCATCTTGTTTTTATCAGTAATTATGCCCTTTGTTCTCTACAGGGCCCTTTGTTGTGAACCTTGTTGCGAGGGCTTCTTATAAACAAAACGAGTCTTGCCTCAGAAGTGAGCACACGGGCTGAATGCTGAGCAGGGCTGCGCCGGACTGAAAGCACCACAGCTAATCATTACATTTAAGCACACAGATAATAATGCTCTTTATGTTCAACTGGTCCTAGGGCTAGAATTTCAAACAACACAAACCGGATGTCCACTTGAACTAAGATGTCGGAGTTTAAGGGTATATTTATTTAGCGATACAATAATTTCATTTTCTCATAGTAACCAGGGCAACGCTTTCTGCTATAGTAAATTCCATTTTGATTCTGCAGTCATTTTCTCTAGCGAGGCTTGGGATTGACGCTGAATTGCCTGGCATTTTTTAGTGAAGGTCAGTTACATGGCCTACTGTATATTGGTGCTTTTCAGACTATAATGTGATGATGTTGTACAAGCACATGGGGGCAAGATGAGGTTTTTTCCTATTGATTACATTGTACATTGTACATTGTCGTGAAAAATCCAAAAGGTAAATTCACAAATTTTGAACACGATGATTGTTATTACTGACTAGACCTAAGAACATACTGTATTATAAAAAGTCAGCATTTTTATATTTATTTCAGCTGCCCCCCATCTGTATTAAATAATATTGGTCTAGGCCTATAGTGCCTTAGTACCTGTACCTGATTATAATTAGTATTAGTGAAGAAGGCTTGTTGGATTGGGCGACACAATAATAAAAATAAGAGCCCCAAAGTGCTTCACCGAGTATTATGATTTTAGGTGGTGGTGGATTGATACTGTATTTCACATTCTATAAGTTTTAAACAGAATATCTCGCTCTTGGTCAGTGTGCTCACAAGCCCTGGCTTTGATCTGTTAAGAGCACAGTGCAACAGAAGGATCACCCGTGTGTTCTCTCCTCTCAAAGAGTGACTTTGGAGATACAAGTGCAAGTCTGGAGTGGCCCCCGCTGCTTCCAGTCTCAGGGCTGTGCTGCTAATTAGACTAAAAACACTGTGGAGCGCAGCATCATGATCAATATCAAAGCAGCTGTCTAGAGGCTAACGCAGGGGAGAAGCGCGTAACTACTTCAAAAAAGTCCCCTCACTAATTTTTATTTTGGTTTAAATGGAGGAAAGAGAGCGTCCTTTCTGGCAGGATTCTTTCTGCTCTTGGCTTTGTTTCTCACTTAGCATGCAGCAGTAAAAAGTGTACAAACACAGCCTGTCTTTTTTATTTTGCCCTCTGTTGGGATGCGACTTGTCCCCCGGCGCTGTTGTCACTTCCACTGTTTGTGCTTTCTTAGCCCCCTTGCTTTTAGTTGTCTACCCACTGCGCTGTGTGCCAGTGCGTTCATGTCTATCTCACAGAGCAGTTGTGTGGTAGTTAATGAAAGCAACTTTTTAATTAAGAGACACTGAGCATCAATCAAGACTTTTGGAGATGCCATCTGGGACGCCTGCCGAGAACTCCAAACAAACATCATGAGAAGGCTCATTTTCACAGGCTGAATGATGTGCTTGTATGAACGAAGGATGTAACAGCGCCGAGTTAGTCAAGAGTTCAGAGGAGCGGATAAATGGGTGGATGCTTTTTGGATTCAAATTAGTTCAAATTAAATTTAAAAGAGTGAATACAAGCTGTAACAAGACCATTCTTGAAAGTCATAGAATGCTGTACTGTATGATTTTATGAACATTCATTTGTGGGGCAAAAGGCAATGCTTCTGTTTACATTGTATTTTCATAATAATAATAATAATAATAATAATAATAATAACAATAATAATAATAATAATAATAATAATAATAATAATAATAATAATAATAATAATAATAATAATAATAAAGCACATTTTATCATGTACATTGAGATGTGTCCACACTTGCACTACAACAAATTTGGGGCAAAACAGGGACTAAGCCTGGGCTAGACCTGGACTTAACCAGGACTGGAAAAAGACCAAATCAAATAATAAATATCGTGACTAAACTGGGTTCATACATCAAACTGACCTGTCAAATCAAGTCCAACTTTATTTCTATAACACATTTAAAAACATCCACAGTTGACCTAAGTGCTGAATGGAGTATAATGGAACAGTCATTAAAAAGTTTTCTAGTATAATACTATTTTAGCCTGAGAATGTTACAGCTATACCTAATGCCTTCTCCAAACTCACCTCTATGCGCTGGGAGTTGACTTTTTTGCCCTTCTTGTTCCAGCTCACCCTGGGCTTGGGGTCGCCCGTCGCTTGGCACACAAAGGAGACCACGCCCCCTGAGACGCCAATCTGGTCAACAGGAACTTTAGTGAAGCGAGGTGGTGCTGAGGAAAAAGAGAAAGAAGAAAAAAGGACATTAACCACAAGATGAATGCACAGAGCCAAGTCAGCCTCTTCTCTGGCCGAATTAAAGGGTGTAATTACATTTCTGAAAGGACAGCCCTTTTCGAACAGCCGTATCCACACAACATTCTCATGCAGCTTTAGAATGTCACACAATAGCGCGCTAACTCATCTCACGCCTTTAATCTTCAGCTATAACTCATTCTCGCTCTACTCCGCCGAGCTTCGCCATTTGACAGTTCACCAGCAAACCAAATAAACAACTAGAAAGTCATTGGAGATACCGAGGACTGTCAGACAATTAAATGGACTGGTGAATACATGCGAGAGATTGGAAACTTGGCAATTACAAAGCGCTGAGTATTAAAAAGAAAAGTTACTAGCAACTTTTGTACAGACTTGTATGGATTCACAGCTAGCTACCATCTGATGCACAGCCCAGTTAACAATCATTATCACAATAGCAGAGTTTTGGTTCATAAATTGGCTGTCTAAAATAGCTTTTCAGGTGTTACAGTCATTTAAAATTGGAATAGGCATTGCTACTTTGTCAGTGCAACTGAGCCAAGCACTTTCTTAGTATTCTATATATTTCTTAGCAATGGAAGACAACAACCATGAGTAAGGGTCTCCTGAGCTTCTTGTTAAATGCGAATCATACAGATATGTGAGCATGATCAAACGGCCAGCGCATTCCGTCAAATGAATAATTAAGGAAGTGTCGGCCTACACCGGTCTCCAGGCACAGCTAAACACATATGTAAGAGACTTCCTGCATTCATTATCTGAGTGGGTACTTTACAGCGAGCAGGAGAAATACCAGGAGACACGGGGACATAAAATTAAAAGGCTCTCTGATATGCCTCAGGAGCGGAACAACGGAGCAACGCAACACGCAAAGTTCACTTTCAATGGTCTGGATGACAATGTTTTAAACAAAGTAAAAATGATGAAGTATGTAATGGTTTAATGTTAAAAAACAACCACACATCATATTATCTATAAGCAAAATAAAACATAAAACCAAAATATATGAAAGAACTTAAAGGTGCACTATGTAACTTTCTGGTTGGGTGTCTGTCATTTGCTTGTTTCCATGGATATGGCATTGCTCTGCTTGGAATGTTCCACAGTATGACATTAAACAGCTCTACCCTACTTTTATTGAACTACAGGTAGCTTATAGCTCAAAAATACCTAGAAAAACAGGCATTCTGACTGGGAGCTAGTTGCCTCTCCACAGATCTGACCTGTAACTTGGTCTGGTTTGATCTCCATAAAGATAGAAATGTTTAATATCACTCTGTGAACATTCCAGACAACGCAACAATCTTCATGAAGAAAAGCATTTGACAGACTCTCCACCAAAAACTCTTCACAATGCATCTTTAACTATTTGTGATCCTGTTTTGAATGCCAAGCAAAAATACAGATTCACGTTTTTCTTTTTCTTTTCATTGGTTGTTGAATCATTGCAGTTTATTCTTATTTCCTTTAAAATCACCTGCCTCTGGGTGAAACACCTTATATGTGTTGGGTGACAGGTTCTAGATAGCTTCACTTAATAACGCTGCTTTGTGAGAATAATACAATCTCCTCCTTTGGCACAGCTTTCAATTGTATTTTGACATTAGACACGAGTGCTTTTAACACAGTGCTGTTCCCCTGACCTCTGTATGAGGGACATATAGACTGGGGCTGGTGGCAGTACTTCTTTGATTAGATTTCCCCAGGCTGCTTTGACATTTTGCTTCTTTACATTCTCACGCACTTTTATGTGGGAGTTATAATAATGAACAAAATAAACTATAACACAACTATACCGATGGAGAATGTCTATCAAGTTTCACCCTCCTGACATAGTGACACCACAGTATGTCTAAGATCAACAAGTTAACGAAAGCAGTATAAGGATAGAATAAAATCAGGGTGAAATTGAGGGTGAAATAAAATATCTGCTCTGATGCAGATTCCAACTATATTACTTTTTTGTAGTCATGTATTAATATAGCAGTAGCATAGCAATTTATAGGCACATTTAGGGTGCGTTCACACTTGTCCTGGTTCTTGGTTTAAGATCAGTATAATCCTGCAGTGTTTGTATCAGTCTGAACGTACCCTTCAATTGTTTGTCAGGAAATATACCACAACATTTTTTTGTCAACAAATGTTTATTGTTTATGTGTTCTTACTATGTTTATTATACCTTCATTAAGTGCAAAGCATTTGGTTTATTTTATTGAATGGACCATATTCACCCAACATATAACTTGAACAATGTAGGCATAACTTGGGAAACAATATGATGCTAACTCACAAACCAAAAGAAGTGTGAGAGTGTGTGCCACGTCATATAAGATAACGCCCTGTAAGCCTGAAAATGGCTAATACAGTGCAATTACTCCAGGTTTGCTGTGTGTGATTGTGTGAACTATAATTAACCTTTTATTCAATTTTCTTGAGCATTGCACCTCTGGGCCGCAGCTGCCAGCTACAGTTAATGTTAAACCTGCTTTTTTGCTTGAATTTGAACCTTGCCAAGTAGCTGGTAATTGCACCTTAGATGAGGTTGAATGGTGTCAGCACTTAAGCTGTTTAGCCTTTTTTCAAGTAATGAGTGATGGCACGGACCACTCCATAAATTTAACAGAGAGTGAAGGTGCACACTGGGTCACAGATTCATCATCATTCAAAGGCTATTGTTGATGAGTACCTTCAGGGAAATCATCAATGGAAATGTCTATGTGACTTTAAAAGGGCAAAAACATATTGTAATAAAACATTAGAACTTTCAGAACCTGCCTAAAGCTTAAAAACCCAATTTACCATCACAAAGATTATAGGCTTATTTTATACTAAACTACTAATTTAATGTAGTCCATGATCTATATTAAAAAGGGGATGTCATAATTATGATATTTGTGAGAAAAAAACTTCACAAACTAACAATTATAATTACCAACGTACCACACAACAGTAGAATCCTCAAGTTCCTTACTTTGACTGACATCTACGCATTACCATTTATCAGCTATGGGACTAGGCTTATTAAATTATCATTTCTGAATCAAATATTAAGTTTACAGACATTAATGGAAAGATCTCATACTTTTAGGTTTTAGGTTATAGTCCACTGAATTACTTAATTCATTTAGCTTAATTTAGTATTTTAGTTCTCATTGAATTATCTTGACATCTCAAGTGCCAGAATTAACCGGTGTGTGTGTGTGTGTGTGTATCTATCTATATATATACACATATATATATATATATATATAGAGAGAGAGAGAGAGAGAGAGAGAGAGAGAGAGAGAGAGAGAGAGAGAGAGAGAGAGAGAGAGAGAGAGAGAGAGAGAGAGACTATGTTAGTTTTCATTTAAGGTCACCATAAAAAATTTTCCACTGTCCTTCCCTACACTCTATGTATGCTAACGGTAGCACAAAACTTAAAGGCTTTGATTCCCAGCTGTGCCGCCTCTTCTAAAAATGTCCACTCGTCTTTTGCTGTAAGGAAGGTTGTAGGAAGGAAAGTCTCTCCTGGTTCTCTGTGCATTTATTTTGACCAAAAATGACATTGAGAGGACGTACACCCGCAGTGGCCATTTTGTACCCTGGTATTCCCCATAGCTTTCCTCAGATGGACATAGGTACTACTGGCCAGATAAGCTCGTACAAGTCCCCTCTTTATCAGCTCTGCAGGGGGGTCCAAGCTAAAATTACCAGCAATGGGAGAGCAAGGCTATCTTCAAGTCGCTTAGAATAGATCCGCACAAACATGAATGACCACTGAGAGAAACATAACGCTACGCCGCACACACCGATGTTTGTTTTTGCTAATATGCTAACCACCTGCTGGCGTATGTACCCCTGCTTTACCGCGATAACATGGCTTCGAGCGCACCCCACTCCGGCGTGCAAAGTGGGAGGTGGAAATACGAGACGGTTCCATTTGCAGAATTTTTACCGTTGTTGTGTGCCCATAGCAGAAAGGAGGGGGGCGCTAGCTTTATGACTAATACGGTAATTGATGGGCGAAAAGCTTCTAGGGTCATAAATAGGAGCCATTATGTGCTGAATTAGCAAAGTGGGAGACAAAATGACGCACGGCTATTCTGTGATTTGGAGAGAAAGGTAGAGAATAGGGAAAAGGGCACTTGTTATCCATCTTGCCGCAGATACCTTTTTTGTGTCCTTTAAAGCACACAGAAAAGATTTTTTCAATAGGCAACGACAGCAAGAATAGCCATTTTATGTTGTAAAAGGTGGCACAGCAAGCTAACTAATTTCACTTTCGTCGTTATTATAAGGCTTTTTGGAGGAGGAATATAGATGAGAAAACCATCAAAGTAAAGTGCATTCTGAATATTTCCATCCCGCTCACGACGGTTGTATTACCGAGATCCTGTGCATTTCTAATAGTCGTTTGCATACCTTTATAAGAACCATTTGGGCTATTTGGTGTTGTTTACTCAGGGCTTGCGACTAATACATAAACAGCATGTCACTGATTTAAGAAAGTTGATTTGCTGAAGTGAATCCTGGCGTACATTAAATGAAATTTTCACATTAGTCAAACAGAAGCCTCATGATGCGACTAGCCTTGAGGCTTACAAAACAATTTAGTAACGCCCAACTGTCGGCTGTTGTACATGCTTTTATTAGATCAGAAATCGGCCAGGGCTGGAAAGAACCATCAGCAGATCTAATAACATTTACTTCATAGTTTTAAAGTTCTTGAACCCTTGTATACTTGCATCGGCTTGTTCTTATAGTCACATCTAAATCTAAATGAGTAAAGGTATTTAATCAGTTATGGGTAGTAGTAGCAGTAGCAGCAGCAGTAGCAGTAGTAGTAGTCAAGAACTAGTAGTAATAAAGTATAAATAGCAAACGTAAATTTTTAAAGTAGCAAATATTCCTTTGTAATTTTAACTTTTTTGACTAAATAGTAAAATAATTTGAATCTGTTTATTATAAAGGCTACATATAAATCGTGTTGTTTTTTACTCATGTCTTATCAATAGTTTCACTAGTTTAACTCTTAATTACTTTGTAATAATTAAGTGGAAGTCCAAATGAACCCTTTTGCAATAATGGCTACAAGTTTTTCATGCCTAACTATCTCCACTCGCTAAACCTTACTCACAGATAACCAACACGAGGACTGAAATGTGCACTCAACCGCATGCACCGAATCCAACATACACAAAGCAACACCCGCACTCCAAACACACTCACACACACACACCCCGCAGGCCTAAATAACCAAACCCCATCAATCAGGACCAATTCTCACTGGCTGCCTGGGCAAGCGCCATCACTATGGTAACCAGGCCTTAACTCTAAACCCTGTCTCGTTTTGTCTTGTCTGGAGGTTTTCACACGCAATCATTGCCAACAAAGACCAGAAGACGCTTGCAAAATTCCCAAAACCGTGTTTGAAAAAGGGAAAAGAAGTCAGCCGGGACCATATAAATCAATGTTATTCACTCTCTTTTGGAAAAGTCAAAGGAGGAGGGAGGCAGTTGTGTCTAAGGCCAAATCATTCCAACGCAGATGTACCTTGGTAGTTATTGGCGGTTAAAGGTGCATTATGCAACTTTTTTAGTTGGGGCTCTGTCAAATGCTTGTTTCTATGATATGTCATTGCTCTGCTTGGAATGTTCCACAGTATGACATTAAACACCTCTACCTTACATATTTTAAATTACAGGTGCTTTTTTAGATCAAAAATACCTAGAAAAACTGACTGTGAGCGAGATTGCCTCTCTGCAAATCTGACCTATTATTTGGTCCCTGTGAAGATAAGACTGTTTAATGCAGACATTCCAGACAAAGCAATAACATCTCCACAAGAAAGTTACACAATGCACCTTTAACAAATGTTCTGTCTGTCAAGATAAAATCGTAATCAGTGAAAGCTAGTCTGTGCAGCAGCTGCCGTCCATGGAGCTGGTTTGGGTCAGTGCTTCAGCCTGTAAGCCTCACCTCGACTGGGCACGCTAAAGGGTTAATGTAACAGTACCTTTTCCAATTAAAGTTAAAGGAGGAAAGGCTAATTAGGAATAGCTCATGGGGCAGTGGGGGCATAAAGTAGTTCTGGACAGAATGATTTATAACGCTATGGAGAGTGCTTTTTTCCTCTTTGTATTTAGTTTGTGATTTTAAGTGCTTCTGTCTGATATGGAAGGCAAAAATATTACAATTGATGCAATCTCCTTGAACTATGCATGACTCAATAAATACATATATAACTCTAATCTTGATGATGACATACTGTGTAACTTTCTTATCTTGATTCACTTAAAGGGCCCATATTACACTATTTTTTGATCTATGCTATAATGTTTCCTCATCAAAAACATACCTGAAGTTGTGTTTTGTTTCATTCACACATTTTCTTCATTTGGATGATTTCAGCCCTGGAATTGTCAAGGTAAAAGGTAGCTGTTAACTTGAGAACTACCACTATATGACATCACAAGGTGGAAGAGAGTGAACAGAGAGAGTGAATGAAACAAAACACAACTCCAGGTATGTTCTTGAAGAGGTAACAACACTATAACATGACTTAAAACTCACAAGAAACCATTTTATGTAATATTAAATATACCTCTACTAATACACTGTAACCTAATGATATTTAAATTCATAAAACACGTACTACATTTGTTCCAATAACTTCCCATCTAACTCAATAGTACTTTGAAGCTTACTTGTAAATGAGTAACGACTTTTTTCAGCATTCTTTCATCATGCAGTGAGCCATTTCTACTTTCAAACTTTCCGAACTCAGTCTTTACAGAGCACTGGGGACTTGTGGCGGGATGTGGGAGCTGTGAGTGAAGTAGGTGAAGTAAGTCCTAGAGTGCTCCCATCCTGAGGTGAGAAACTTTGCCCAGCCACTTTGCCACCACAAAGAGGTACACACTTGTAATACGCACAAATTGGTCCCATTGAAACAGCCGTAGAAGGCAGAGGGGATACTACATCTGAAAAAGATGAAGTAATTTTTAGCCCTTTGGAAATAAATAGGCTCAATTCCTCAGAGAGTATACGGAAATTAAACTTTGGGAGTATGATTTTGGGAATAACTGTAACAAGCAGAAATATCTAAGTGGTCAGATTGGTACTACTTTTCTGGAGGTTACATGTACACTGGTAAATCTGTATAGCTATAAATATGTATCAAAAATGCATCTAAAATGAATAAATACAATACTCACAAACTTCTGCATATTTCCTTAAGCCGAAAGTGTTGTCTATGCATAAAAGCTAAGGAGGATTACGACTAGTTAGCACCTGGATGGGAGACTATGGGAATATGAGGTGTGACTCCAGGGCTGTGCTGTGGTGTCCCACGTTCACCCACCTTATCTATGAATGTGTGTGTGAGTAAGTAATTGGCGACGGATTCTGTCAGTTTACCCCAGAGCAACTGCAGATAAAGTAGTAGTTTACCATTAATAAGTGTGGGATCAGTGAATGTTAGACTCCTCAGTTCAATGCCATTTTAAAGCCCTATTAGAATGTATCAAAAACAAACCTTGACTTGTGTTTTGTTTTATTCACACAGGTTTGAGTAATCCTGGTTTATTCTGTCAACATCTCCAAATGCCCTGTCCCACCTTGTAATGTAGTGAAGTGAAGTTTGCAAATTAACAGCTGCCTTTTACCTTTTGTTCAGTATATATTGGAAATTCCAGGGCTGAAATGATCAAAATAACATTAGTGAAGGTTTATGTAATTTAAAAACAGGTTTTCAAGATGAGAGAAGAACTATAGGGTTTCTAGGGTTTCTAGGGTTTGAGTGTTAAACATGTGTGAATGAAACAAAATGAAACTTAACATATGTTTTTGATGAGGAAACAACATTATAACATAGATCAGGAAAAAAGCAACATATATAGGCCCTTTAAACTTAGAAATTCACATTATATGATATCACTTTACCACTTTATCACTATGGAAACATAATAGGAAGAGTGTTTGTACATAATGAAACAAACTATTCAGCATATCTAACTTTGCTGCTTTGGACTCACAATAGAAAATGCACTGAAACCAAACACACACTGCTGATAAATAGACTGTGCTCAACACAGTGGAAGATTTTGGAGATGTCTTTCTGACCAGACAAGAGGATTTTAAAAGTGTTAGACTGGATCAATTCTGCAGCCGTCTCCTGTGGTGCTGTGTTTAATTCCTTCGTCTAGTGGAAGGAAAATAATATAGTGGGATAGCACCTTTCAATCAACTGTATTGTTCTGTCATACTGGGTTCATAGAACATCACTCAAACCACTGGAGCATGGTGCTGAGAAGAGACTGGGAGAGGAAGAAGAAGGCTTTTGAAAATAGGTAATTGATCTATCGTGTCGACCAAAGAAAATTACTTCTAAAAAGGTAAAAAATAAAAAAAGATACTAAAAGTGGTTAGTATGTGTTATACCATGGGAACTGACATTCAGAAGTAGCACTGTTAGGTAATTATATGTTATAAGGAAACTTGTGATCCTGGTGCATCTTTTCCACTGCATGAAAATTCATCCTTCGTTACAACAGTGTTTGTAAGTGCATTTGACAATTTTGATCCATGAAGAATTAACACATAAGAGGTCGAAAAAGATATAGTTAGTAAAGCGACAGTTTATGAAGAAAAGTGTAAGACAACAACAAAAGCTGAGGATACAGAGAACACAAAAAAGAAAGTATAAGCTCCACTAAGGGGCTTCCTATTTCTCCCAAAATGCATCTTCAAAGGAATATAAATAATTGAAGACCCTTAGCCCATCACTGGGAGTATATGACCAATTACTGCTATAAGAACTGTGCCAAGAGTGCAGCTGTGTACTCTAAAAGAGAATGGAAGAAGACTAAATAAAACTATGAAAAAGCAGCTTTTTTTAATACACAGAGAAAGTCAAAAATATACTGTCATATTGATTGATGAAAAACAAATCTACGCTATTGTCTGATCTATGTTATAAAGTTGTTTCCTCATCAAAAACATACCTGGAGTTGTGTTTGAGTTCTTCTCTCAAACTGAAAACACTCTGCTTCACCTTGTGATGTCATGTGATAATACAGAAAGATTCCACTGTGTTTTTAAACCTCATACGCATAATTTGGTTAACTTCAGCAGTGGAAATACCACTCTGAACAAGAGGTAAAAGGTAGCTGTTAACTTCCAATTCATGACATCACCAGGTAGAACGGAGCATTTTAAGCTTTGGAGATGTAGTAATAAAGGATTACTTAAACATGTGTGAATAAAACAAAACACAACTCCAGGTATGTTTTTGATCAGGTAACTACATTCCAACATGGTCTAAAGCTCAATTTTGTGTAATATTAGGGCTGCAGCTATTGATTATTACAGTAATCGATTATTCTGTTGATTATTTTGTTCGAATAATCGAGTAATCGTTTGTTAATGTTGCGTCTACTTTGCACACGTTAAGTACACACCACGTGCATTGACAGATACACGTGTTTTGGACATGAAAAACGTAATTATCGCTAGGCTAAGGTTAACTTACCTCGTGGTTTCATTTCCACTTGATGTAATGTACGGCTGCTTTCTGTTTAGATGTTGTAGCATCAGTGTTGAGAAGGTTACTTTTAAAATGTAATCCCCTACAGATTATAGATTACCTAAAATGTAGTTTGTAACGTAATCCATTAAATTACTTAAAGTGAGTAACGTAATCTGAATACTTTGGATTACTTGATATTGACATGATTTTTAAAACTACATGAATATAGCAACTAACTCCTGCAAATTCTTGTTTGGTTTTAGACCTGGTTTAGACCTGGTTTTAGATCTGGTTTACATCTGGTTTAGACCTGGCTTTAGATCTGGTTTACACCTGGTTTAGACCTGGTTTAGACCTGGCTTAGACCTGGTTTAGACCTGGTTTTAGTCCTGGTGTTAGTTCTGGTTTAGAGGGGCACAGGAGGAAGCGCGGTCCACGCAGCGTATGCGACAAGACACGATCCACACGATCTGTACGGGAGGAGATGCGGTCTACGCTCTTATTACATCCATGGGCGCTGCGCTGTTTTGTGTACAGTGAAGTGCAGTGGTCGTGCGGAAACTTTACCGCTACCGCAGAAGGTTCCGGCCATCGCCGAGCGTATGAAAATAAAACGAAGCATCGAGGCAAAAAAAAAATAATCGATGCATTTTTAAAATCTATTTACTCGATGAATTGTTTCAGCCCTATGTAATATAGAACCTTTAAGTGTCCTTAAATCCCTGCCATGAGAAATGTGCAGTCGTTTGTAGGTTTTAAATATATATAAAATCAAGTTGCAACAGTAAATATTGTAAATTACTCAAAATACTGACTTCTTCCAAATGCAATATACGACTGTAAAATCCTTTATTGTAATGGGCCGCAGTGCACCATTTGCTCATTATTGGTCTATTGTCACGGTGTGTTTGTTAGTCGAAATACGAGGCAGCTTTGTTGGCTTGACTAAATATTAATTTCCATTTTTATCGTGTTTGTGTTGTCGCTGGCTGTACACAATGCATATTTATTCATTTAAAAAATATATTCTTATTATGCGCACTATCATGGAAGATAAGCCCGTGGGCCAAAAGAAAACCAAACAAACCATAACATTTGAATATCGCACATAAATAAAATTATTATCTTTTACTGATCATAAAATAAGCTGTCATGTTTTACGCAATAGAAAGGCATTTAATCTAGATATATAGCACATATATGGCGTAGGTTTCGCAGTGTGTTCAGAGCTGTAATGCATGCAAGCACAATCCATATTAAAATGAACTTGCAAATAAGGAGGCATGCATTATTATAGTTAAGGCTGGAGGGATTTATTGAGCAATCTTTCTTTCTCTTTTGATTAAAACTGTCTACTTCTGTGTGTGATTTACGAGCGGGGACAGCGTGCTGTGATGGAGAGAGAGATAGAGAGAAAGATGGAGGGATGACATCATGCTTGGAGCTGCAAAAGGATGCAATAACACAAGGAAGTGGCACTGTGCTTTTGAGGGAAGAAAAAAAGTGTTTGTACAAGGTGGGGGCCGGTGGCAGTTTTGTGCAGTCTCTCAGTCCAGCAGGTGGGAGGCGATATCACTGGACAGACACCACTGGTCTGTCTGTGTGTTTGGGTGTTGCTCGTGGGTGTAGAAGATAATGGGAGAGAGGGGGAGAGAGAAGGAGAGAATAAAATGCATAGATTATATATAATAACGGGGGCAAACCGTGGGCCCCCAGTAGAGAGGCTATTTAGGGAGGGAAGGAGTAGACTTTTATATTTGTTACGAGACAAAGTACTTCTACTACCTCCATGTGGGAGTTTTCTTCAGAGGTAATAGTACACTTGAGGACAAATGTCCACGTACTTTATGATGCTAATTTCAATTTAGCAGAGGGTTACATCTACCAAGCATAATTAAATTTAATCTATTGTTGTTGACGAAAAGCGTGTGTCTCTTATCATTGGTTCCTTTGTTACTACAGTTGGTTCAATATAAAGTATTCAGCATATAATAGGCCTGTAGTTATTAAGTTGATTAATTGGCCACTGAAGTCTTAGTCAACCAAAATTTGTAATAGTCAATTTTTTATTCAGATTATAAGGATTTATTTACACAATAGCAGGAGGAAGAAGGTATGCAGTGAAGATTTGGGTGTGAATCATGAGTTTAATCTTTTAATCTTTTTTACAAACAAACACTGTTTCCTTAAACTTTTCAGTTTAAAATGTTGTTTTTGGACAGTATTTTGAGTGTGGTTTGTGTCAGATCACTAATACTGAAAACTTTGCAATGGCTCCCTCCTTTTTAGTCAGCTTGTCGAAGAGCAGGACATCTTTGGTCTACTAAGAACTTCACCAACTACAGCCATAATATATAGAAATCAACTTTTTAATTACACTTTTTCATAACAATCTTTATTTATGCTTCCCAGTGAGAAAACACAAGGACAAACAACTGCATGAGACTGTCAAACAGAGTGAGAGATCCAGACAGAAACAGAGATCATATCTGCAGGAAGAGATTGTTGGGATGGCAAACAGATGGAGAGAGAGCCCCTGCTGTGTCAGAGGAGAAAGAGAGGCTAATCTCCATCAGAAATGAAGCTGACAATTACGTTTGAATGTTATTTAAAACGGGGGAGCAAATGGCACCCGCACGTGGTGGGTGACTGAACTCAAGCTGGGGACATGAAACATATTGTGAGGAGGATTAAACCTACACCTCTGCCATAATTTATAGTCTGTAAATAATATGCACATAATATGGGAATAACACATACAATAATTCAAATGAAATATACTTTTTATCATTATAATGTGCTGATGCAGGTCTGTCAAAGCTATGATAACATTTTCAGATTTTAAAGGAGCACTGTGCAATTTTTCTAGTGGAGGGTCTGTGACCTGCTTGTCTCCATAGAGATGTTATTGTTTTGCCTGAAATGTTTCGTGATATTACATTAAACACATCTATTTTCTTTGAATCTGTTTTCTACAAAGACTCCGTAGTGCATATTTGTTTTCAGTCATACTAACAGTGAATGTAAGTGTACTGGATAATGCATGTGCATGCATGAATATGCTAATGTTTCATTCTGTCTATACGCAAAGCTCTAAACATCTGTCCCACTTCCTGTATACAGTGGGCTTGAATGTATGAATACATTTTCAATCAACCTTCCCAAGTACAGGAGAGTACAGAGTTCATTTGGGGACTCGCATACTTGCACTGTCCCATTTTTCCACTTCCGACCGGCGCTATTGCCTTTTTAAGACTTACAAATGTCTGCCACTATACTTGTAATAAAGGCACATTTAACTTTTCTGGTTTGATTTGTGCTGAAGGGCAAACAAGAAGTAGGGGCAAAGATTTTTTATTTTTTTCCCCCTATGACTGAAAAGGCAAAGTCACACTCCTGTCCTCTATAGATATACACACTATATATAAAGTCTAACTAAGAATCATTTGCATACAAAGCAATCTTCACATGACATACTGTATGCTGGAAACAATTAAAATAAATTAGCATACATCAACAAGGACAAGGAAGCTGTCTACATATGTACCAACACTTCTCTCAAACACATAGGATTTACAGGCAGTGAAACCCAAGGGGAAAGCCACCCCGCATCCCCATCACTCTCTTTCTATCTGAGCACAGTGCCTTCCCCTTTGTTCCATCTCCCTAATGCTACTCTAAGCTCATCTTAACGGGGAAATGGTGCAGAACAAATCCTACGCAGGAGTTGTCAGGGCGGGATAAGAGACTACCAATGCGCCTCGTGTTTCTATCTCAACTAAGTAATAAAAGATGATGAATGTGCTCTGACTTCATACCGGTGAATATTTGGTTGTAAAATGAAAAATCCATTTAAACTGATTGGTGAAGCTTATGGTGTTGTACAATGGGTAGATTGTGACCATTAGAAAGACTTACAAGGTGGGGAGCCTGTGAGCTGCATGGATATCACAGCATCTACTACAAGCTTACAACTACTTCATAGGGATGCACTAATCAGATACTGGTATCAAATATTGACACCATTTGGATCAGTTGTGTCTTATGTATTTGTTTGTGTTGTGTCTGTACTGGCATCAGTTCATATGGGGTTTTGGAACTAAAAAAGCTGGATCAGTGCATCCCTACATCAGTATCCCGGTTATGTTTTTGAGTATCCTAGTTTCAACACGTATACGCAGTATCCCGGTTACTGCAACAGTTGAGCGCGCATGGGTCCATAAGACAAACACTTTTCAGTCTTCAGTAGCCAAAATAAACAGCGACCAACATAAATAAAGTGAATGAAATGACTGTTAAATAAAGAACTGCGCTAAACCTGCACACATATCTGAAAACATGAATCATCTCCAACGCGATATGATATACGCACAGAACAGACTCACCATCAGCAGAACATCCCTCTGTCACAGACAGAACACTCAAATTCCACTGAGTCGAGACCTTTAGTCTGACAGAAGCTGACTGTATCAGCGCGCACAAGGAAAGAGCTGCTTTTTTCCAGCGTTTGCAGTTTATGCAAATTAGCCATGTGGTTTTTTATTTCATTTCTGTAAGATGTAAACAAATATGTGCAAAGCTGCATTAAACACTACAGTCTCAAATGGGCTGATGTGACTCCATAGTGGTCATGGTTTTTATGTTGTAAAGTTGAGTTTATTTAGGCAGATTAGTAATAGTAATAATAATGATGAGAATTTTAATATAAAAACATTAATGATTAATCAATAATCGAACGTTAATTCTCCTGACAATCAATTAAGAACATTTAATCGAATGCCCATCCCTATTACATGGAGTATATTTTTTCTCAGTTTTCTTTTTGTATGTATATTTTTCATACTACACAGTATAAACCCGGGTAACAGTGTATTTTTACCATGGAATTTCAAACAAATTTAAATTGTGTGTAACCAAAATATATAGGATTGTTGGTTATAAAATGAAAGACGGTTGAACATGGGTGGGTCGGTTAGTTGGACACATAAATAACTTTGTGTCCGTTGATGTCTAAACTTACATAAGGCCTGGGAGCTGGTGAGCAGCAGTGAGAGCAGCAGTGTGGTGACAGGCAGCAGGACGGGCAGGGAGAGGCGAGGGGCTCCGGCGTTGGCCATCCTGACTCCAGAGGGGGAAGGGGGCAGGGAGAGAGGGAGGGGCTACGGATCGACCTGGCCCCGACCAAACAGGGAGGGCGGGGCTTCACACAGGATGGCTCGATACTCTGGAAGAAAAGATAACAAATGGACAAGAATTAATTATTGGTGTAGACAAGAATATATGAAGGATAGAAAATAAGGTGCCATTCAAGACAAAGTAGTAAAACGCTGTACATTTAAGGGTAAAATGATCAAAAAGCAGTGTACATAACATAGACATATTACCCCTAATGTTTTTAATAATAAGAAAGTCATTTGGTACATTAAGCACCACTTTAATTAAATCGAGCCGAATTCAGTTGTATTGTATATCTTTGAATATATTTTCCTCTCATGTTTTATCACATTTGGTAAGATTTGCTTCATACTAATGCACTATCTTACTAAAACAGTATAGAAAATTCAGTATTAAAAATGCATAGCTATCCAATGGCACTTGAACAATAGGCACTTTGTTTTGCGGGTCACCCAGAAGGCAAAGTGTTGTCTGCAAAACTGTGAAACCCACATCACAAAAGTATATAATAGGGCAGGGTAACATGATCGCACTACCTTGGTTCAACCCCTGTGTCAGCGAACATCTGCCAAGCCTTCGTGTCCTTGAGCAAGACACTGAGCACGTTCCCTTTACAACTCAGCGGCGCCCATGAGAGGCACAAGGGTGACTGTGTAGAAGTGAGATTAATTACCTGCACCCTGGGTGGTTAACTGGGTGCCGCAATACAAACTGTGCAGACAGGAGCCACTTTGTCATAAAGCAGACTCCTTTGTAAGGGGGAGCATGGAGGTTAAAGATAATATTGTGTCAACACAGGTTTACAATTGGGATCTATAAAAAGGAGCACTTCTCAAATGTCCCTGAACATTTCACATTAAATCCTCACTGACAAACTTAAAGAGCAGTTTTTCAACACAGAGACAGTAACACAGGCAAGTGTCAGACAACTCTATAATGGTTAATAGCAGTTCACAAGGGAACGAAAGGTAAACACAAAAACGGGAGAAAAGATTATGTCTATGAGAGGATGAGAGAGAGGAGCAAAATGTTGACATCTTTTTTTGTTATTTAACATTCCAATATAAGTTTCAAACACAGTCAAAATAAAAATATTGTCACTTTCAAGCTTGTGAACGGAATTTCTGTTCCGTTTGCAAACACCACCATAGTGATGTTGCTTTTTTAAATGTGTAAAAATAAGCAAATGTGTTTAATTTTAAGAAATGCAAGAAAAATGGCTCAATTATGTACTTTAGGATTCAGACTAGAGAACAAATGAACTCACACTGGCAACAATGAGATGTTAATACAATGCAAAAGAGGGTATAGTAGGGTGACTTTTGAATGTGTTTGACAATACAGTCAGCTGACTGGCGTCCCATACCATACCATACCATGCCGTACCATTTTCTTCAAACTTTTTGTTTTTAGATGTCCAGTGAGAAAGGTTCCACAAATTCCACTACACGTGCCAGACACACTTTCTGGACTTTTGAAAGAGTCTGATCAACAATAGATCTTTTGACTGATGCCGTGCAAGAAAAGAGTGGGCGTATTTCAAAAAAAGTGCAGCTCCTCTTTCAGCACACAATACACATACAGGACTGACATGCGCACCCTTGACTCCCTATTTTCTATTTCTATGCTTCAACCTGGAGGCAGAGTGATGTAACACACACAGGCATAAGAGAGTATCGAATAATCTATGGGCCTTGTGAATGATGGCCCCATTGTCTGTGGGTGTAAACATGGGTGTAGGTAGGGCTAATCTTTCCAGGCCTGCAGGGATTTGCTACAGCCGCATGCCTAGGTTATGATTTATGGCCCTACCCCCCAGGCCAAGCATTTCTATCTCTTCTTCTGGTTGCTATACAAACTTCACAACACAATTACAAGCTCCATTGTTGTTAAGACAGCCGCTTCACTACACGTAACCTATGGCAATGTGTGGGCTACTAACTATTGATTCATCCTCTCTGAACATGTAGTATAGCCTGAATTCCTTAGAAATACCAGTGGATTGAAACATTTTAACATAGCGTCTTGGATGTAAAGAAATATATATGCTTTTTCAATCTAAAGGTAAACACTACACTATATTATCCACTGCTGTTAGCATCTTATCGGGAAAACCTGTCAAGTCTTGTTAAAAGCAATCTTCTTTTTTTTAAGGACACAGAAATGGACAAAAATGTAGCGTTCTGTTTAGCAAGCTGAGAGGCCAATCGATTGATAAACCCATAGTCTTACCTCGGCTGTGATTGCAAAAGGAAACAGCTAATGGTCAGTTTCCTCCTTTTAAGGCTTCTTACAACAAGATAATTTGAATGAGCATTTTATCAGAAACATTTGACACATAATTACATCGTTCCTCTCTCATATCTTGCTCATTCCAGTATCACAAATGTACCGATGTGCATGCAGGGAGGTCAAAGAGCTACAATTCTGAAACTTGGTCTTGAATTTTGTTTTCATAGGCTAAGTTTAATGTTTAGGGCGGACATCAGACTCTTTACATTTTTAAAAAGCATGTTCAGAATTTCACATTTATAAAAATTTTGGCAACACAAAAAATACATACAAATCCCCCAATGCACAGTGCAGATAGATTGGTCCATTAACGTACTTGGCATAAGACAGGTATTTGCTGTTTTCAGACAGAGAATTTTTATATGATTTTAATTACAGGGGCTGTGCGTGAACATACCCAACAGTCTTTTATAATAACAGCTCAGACTGTTGCTTGCATAGCACTTAGTCTTTGCATGCAGGTAATTTTTTCGCAATTTAACACCTCCATATGGCATTTAAGAGCGTGATCATTTAGAGTCTACTCATTTACTTGTACTCCCATATAATTTATTTGCTTTGTATATGACGCTGGAGCTATGTAGCATGGCTCTCCGCATGCGAGGAGAGTGTATGTGATGAGACATACCACATACTGCGGTGAAACTAGAATATAGCAACCATCTGTTGTTGAATCCCGAAATGTATTGATTCCATGTGTCATTGAAATTCACTTTTCTTTACTTTTTATGTACCACCCGACCAGCAGAAGGCTTTTGTATCAAAATGCACAGATTCAAAGCTGTCATCCCAACACAAATATATTAAGAAAACATGTATATTTGCTACTTCTCCTTGATCAAAGCTATCCTTCAAATCTACCATTACTTCTCCTTTCCACATACATCCTAACCTCCTCCTATATTTCATTCACTCTCCTCCCATCCTTTCCCCCGTCAAATTCATGCATACTAAACTATGCTTGCATTGCAGATGTTTGGTGGGGAATCACATGAATTTGCATGAAACTGCGGGACTATTATGTAAATTGGCCCTCCATGTGTGTATCTACCTCTCTTATTGCTCAATCCTCAGAGATCTGTGTTGGAGGAATGTGAAATTCAGTGTACCTGTCATTAGGCGCCACATGGGACAGCCCAGGTGGAAAAAGAATTCATACAAACAGATACATGTCTTCAAAGCTGCTTCTTAGAATAATGCCACTATGAATTTTGTTGCCTAAGTGAAGGTTGTTTGTGTAGATAGGCAGGACTTGGTCTGCTCTAACCTCATTAAGGGACCTGAGATTGCGCTGCCCTGGCAACCTTCTCCTTGGAAGCAGCTTTCCCATGAGCCTTTGCCCTCCACTGTTCCCAGCTTTCCCCAACCCCAGAAATGGCGCATGACACCTCCGAGCCACCTTGTGTCTGCCATCTGCTATCCCCACCAGAGTCCCACAACCTTTAGCGAGGATCCTATGAACTGAAGGGAAAATCAAGTTAAAACTGCTGAAAAGTAGCTTAAAAGTTTTACTTCAAAGTCACACCACTCTTTTGTATTTGTGAATGTGTTAATACTGTTATACTCTGGAGCCATTGTGATATGCAGATGTTAAAGGTCCTAAACTGACTCTTGTGAGCTTTAAACCATGTTTTGTTTCATTCACACATGTTTGACTAACCTTTAATTATTAGTCTGTGTACATCTCCAAAGCTAAAAATGTCTGTTCCCCCATGTGATATTATGAAGCAGTAGTTTTTAAGTTAACAGCCTCCTTTTACCTTTGTTCAGTAAAAATTGCAATTCCAGAGCTGAAATTATCCAAATTATTCTAGTGAAGGTGTATGGAGTTTAAAGACACAATGGAGCACTTTCTGTATTACCACATGTGTTTTCTGTTTCAGAGAAGAACAGGCTAAATATGCAGGGTTTGAGTGTTAAACATGTGTGAATGAAACAAAACAAAACTCCAGGTACGTTTGTGATGAGGAAGCAAAATAATAAGATAGATCAGAAAATAGTGTAATATGAGCCCTTTAAATAAAGAACAGTATTTATGTGTTGGCACTCCTTATAAATGCAACAAAGTCTATAGTTCTGATTACGATTCTCTTTTCACCCACAACAAGGTAAACATATGGAAAGTTTTTGTTTTAGTTTTTCACTAAAATAGAAATGTGATTAAGCCAACTTTCCCAACTAGATTTAAGAAAGTTTATATTGGATTTCCATCGAGAATCTTCATCAAAAGTTGCAAACGCGCTGTATATCTTGTAAGACAAACACTCCTCTACCAGTTTGTCTTTCAGATAAACAAATAAAATAAGGCTCAGGGGCCCCTCCTTTCCTTGCTCTGGGTCGAGTGCACAGCCGCTGAGAGCACTGGGTCATGCAGAAGGCCCAGGCAGATTGGCAGCTGGGAGACAGGAGCTCGGTGCTGCCCTCTTAAATGCTGGTTTTATTGCACCGCCATTTTGTTTACCACAGAGGAGTGACATGGCTGTCTACAACGACCCTTTCACAACTTCACAGACTCCTCAAGTAAAAATCTTGTCTTTCTTTCTGCTTCCACAACTCTGCCGCTCTATAGCTAGATAAAGGCCAAAGGTGACTGTGGAAAAAATAGCCATAGCTTTATAGTAAACAACTCGCGTGTACTACTACTGAAGTAGTTCTGTCTATTACTGTCCGTACTACAGCTGGGCATAGCGGAATATTAATAGTACTTCATATATATTTTCCCCATCAACTCCTCCAATTGGTCAGAGCGACATAGGCACAATAATCACAATAATACTACACTGGCTTACTGCTCAATATATCAAAAGTTGAACAATATTTTTGGGAGGCAATCGTTTGTACAATTTCTGGGGGGATTATTGGTTATTTGTTTGACTATATGATAAGACTTAAGCTGTAAAAGGTTGAATTTATAGATTCAGTGACTTGTTACTTGTTACAGATACGAACGACTACTTTAAATTTTCTCTTGGGTTTTTGTGTCAGTGTCGTAAATTAGTTTAAATATTATCATTTATAGTCTATATTTACTTCCTTGTTTTATAGTTACAGGCTTATTTGCTCATTTAACAAACTCTCAGAAGAACTAAGTAGATATAAAGCACATTTCTTTTATTTCCAATATAAAGTTGTGATAGCAAATTCGGATTGACCCAACATGCTGCCTACACCAATTACTACAGCTCTATTACCGCATAGGAGGTATTTAATTATCTCAGTTGGATGCCAGTAAGTAACAGTTGGTGGAAGACCTTGACAACGAATTGACAGAGGAGAGAAAGTCTGGTGGTTGACAGACTAAAGGGGAGTAAAGAAGGGGTGACATCAGCTTTGGACCCCCGCCAAGCAAATCAGACAGTCTACAGCCACTGGCCAACGGCTCCAATGCCCTTTAAAAGTGCCACACAAGGAGTGACTGCGGTTTATGAAGGACAGCTGCAAGTAAAGAAAATAATAAAAAATCTATGCAATTCATTGTGGAAATGGGATGCGGATGGGAATGGAATGAGATTATTCTAAGTGAGAGAAGAGGAGGCAGAGGAGGAGAGCTGGCAGTCCTTGGTGTTTAGAAAAATGTCTCCAAAACTCCTTGGTGTAACTGGCAGGAATCAGTGTGTACCATTTGCTGTGTGGTTTGAGAACTTTCTTGATTCCAAAATAACGGGATGTGCACCACTCAGAAAAACTGACACCTACATGTGAGAATAGATGTTAACATGTTAGCGACGATCACAGCTAAAAGCAGGTGACATTGCACCGATCCTGCTACTAATTCAAACAGAAAATAATATTCTACAAGACTACACTACAAGTTTTGCAAAAAGCTTTTCTTTCACGATGCAAAACAGGCATCACTACTGTCTGTCAATGTTACAAGTAGACATAGTAATATTGATAAAAATGAATAACTATAATTTTGGCAATTAGGGATTATCATTATCAAGATAATCCTCAAAAAGATTATCATGTCTTTGGTATTTTGCTCAAATGTGATGTGATTTAGATTTGAGTAGTGCATAAATCTGAATAGACTGAAATTAAAAAAAGAACTAGAAGAAGAAATACATAAAAATAGGAAATAAATATATATGATTTTTGCAGCTTTTCATTATCATTTGAAGACTGAAGCCTAAAAAAGAGACAGCATGCGATAAAGAAATGACAAATAACTACAATAATCATAAAAGACAATGTACTTGATATTTTTACATTTGGAAATAAGATCAGTTGATATTATCTTTAGACAATATGGCCCAACATCTGGTAGCAGAAAAAACACTTTTCCCGTAACCCCTAACTATACCATCATCTTAAAAAGTGCAATCGCCTCAACCCAATGACATGGTTCAGCTAGAGCAATTAACTTTGTGCTGGTGCATGAGATGTTGTGTGGTGTGGAGGTTAGGGGAGTGCCTGTACCCCTGTCAATCACACAGCACAGGAACAAGCTCGCCTCAGACAGATGGCCAAGTCAAGCCACACTCCGTCTTTCAGCCTGTCACGGCCATCGCCGTGCTCCAACCAGCAGCACTTGTACTAAAAGCATGGGAAAGACAACTGTTCTTTAGAGCCACAAAGAGCCTGCGGAACAGACAGGAGCAAATGGGACACTCTTGCCATCCACAGCAACTAGAAACCAAAGAAATGTTCGCTAAAAGGGCGCTGGCAACGGAGAAAGCACTAAGCTGAATGAGGAAAAGATGTAGGAAGTCATTGTGTGGTACCAAAGGTAAAGGGTCCACTAAAACGTAGACAAGTATTGATTTGGATTTATTTTATTTTGTCTTTTACCTTTTTGTTGTGTATAATTGAAAAAATGAAAGAAAAAAAGAGTAGGGCTGAAGAATACAGAATCCAATCAACTGAAGGCAGCAATTACGCAGATAAAAGAGTGTGCTGTAAGAACAAAATATCTGAAAAGGAAAATTTTGTCAATACCTGTAGTTTAGACCACTACAAAAAAAGGCCTGAAATTCATGGGATGATTTTGGAGTTATATATTATAGTGTGTACTCTAAGCAGAATCCTACATAATAAACACATTACAAATCTAATCCCCATTGCAGTGGAGTTCTGAAAAATGGCAGGAGTGGTTTATAATCTCCCGTGTTTATTTATTTCTAAACAAAATTAGTGAAAACAAACTGAATAGTCACACAATTAATCCAATTCCTAGAATTGCCGGGGAAAATCCAAAGTCCCCATGATAAAAATCAAGAGAAGAAAGAAGCAGGCCTCTGTTCCATTGGCTTCATGTGACCCGAGGAGTGTTTGGCCACTGGCAGAAGCACTCGGGTAGAACAGTGTATTCAGTGGAAGCTCATAAAGTGGCTTTATCCATATTAACATATTCCTCCACAATAAACTAGAGGAGACAGAGCTGGTGTTGTCAGCTGGCCTTAGGTTTCACCCACGCACTGGTATAAAGACTATTTGTGTGGCAGACAGTAGGTGATTGTAGAACAGGCCCTGCCATAAAAAGGCCATTTCTTTCTATAAAATACCAATTTAAGCTGTGAATCTATAGACCGTGTGCATTAAAACACACATGTATAAATTAGAATAAGGTTCAAGTTCATTATTTTATCCTTTTTTCTTTTTGTTTTTAGGCTGACATCAGCATCTGTCGCGGGACTATAGATGAAAAATAGACTTCCTGGCTAATTCTGGCATAGTTACAGAAATGTTTAATATGCACTTGTTCCTTAAATAAAATAAATAAATTCAGTAGTAAGCAGAATGTAAAGTATATAGAAATTAATAATAGAGAATAAATATAACTGAAAGTAGATAATGAAGCAAGAAATGACTGCACTTGCTGCTTTAATGGTATACTGAATAGAGGTAAGGAAAAAAAAAAAACTTGGACTTTCAGTGTTTTGGTCTTGGGAGTGAATTTCACAGAGATGTGGCTGGATAGTGAAGGTTGGGGTGAAGAGTGATGGACTAAAGTTGTAAGGTCAAAGTTGAAAGGTCAGACAGCTGGGAAACCTCTTTAAATCTTCCTCTCCATTTTGTGCACATGCATTCTTTTCCCAGTGGGGCATTCTCTAACTCTGCCTAACTAGAGACATGTGTAAAGGCAGCTTTCACACCATGACTCATTCTATTGTATGAAACTTATTTTTGGGAAGCTAATTATACAAAACAACAGCAGTCTGGTGTGGAGAGGATTTTAGGGGGCTGCTGGGCTGTTTGTTTTCTTGCATGCAGAATACCCACGCTGGTTTTAAGTGGCGCAAGAGGAGAGAGCTGTGGGTTTTCAAGTCTGTAACTAAAGTGCATGAATAGAATGTTTGTCTCATTGTCATTCATTTGCCAGTATGTTTGTTTGCACACCCATGCTGTGTTTTGTAGTGTTCAGAACCGCAAGCACCATCCTCTCTATCCTGCTGACTGTTAAGAGGAATGCGACAGGCTTGCCCAGTCAGGGAGATCACCACCAGACACGGACACTAGATTTATGCACACAGAGCAAGTTCAACTGTAAATACAATTACGGCAGTAGCAAACAGCAAACTTGGTGTAACCGCGCCGAGACTTATCGATCCATGGTCGTCTGATGAGAAGTCTGTGGCTTTAGAAGAGTTATTACAGAGAAGCAAAAGGTCAGCTACAAAAACACACATACACAAGTCCAGAAATGTTTTTGATGTCTCTGCAAATCGCGCAGAGTACAGTGGTGCTGGAATGTTACAAAAAACAAAAACGTGTATTCTTAGACTGACTCTGGGAATACAACAGAAGGAAGCACTTAGCTCTAACAGTATTTATATCAGCATCCACCACTGCACAGTTATTAAGTGGAACAATACAAGTACAAGAAAATTACATTTATGTTTTGATACCGAATTTAAGATATGATTAAAGGTGCGCCGTTTAACTTATTAGGGAGTCCGTCACCTACTTGTTTCTACACATATTGTATGCCATTGCTAAGCCTAGAATGCTCCACAGTAGAACATTAAACAGCTCTACTTTACATTTACATTTATGCAATTACAGGTGATTTAACTGCTCAAAAATACTTAGAAAAGGCATTCTGACTGTGAACAGGGTTAGGTCTCCACAAATCTGACCTGTAACTTGGTCTGGTCTGGTGTCCAAGATAGAAAGTTTTATTGCCTTGCTGTGAAACATTCCAGACAAAGCAATAACATCTCCATGGAGACAAGCATTTGACCGACCCTTCACCAGAAAAGTTACACGATGCACCTCTAAATAAGCTACTTTATTTACAGACTCCTCTCTGATTTGTAGATGCTACATAGGCAAGTAAAGGGAGAATCAAAGCCTCTTTATCTGACCTGAAGAAGAAATCAGAATTCACTTAATTTTGCTCCACTGGTTTTCAAGAGACAAGGAGCTAAACTAGTGGGGGTAGTTCTGCAGCAAAGACACGAGCCGTCCAAGAGCACTTTGGCAGTGATACGGGAGAGTGTTATTCCAGTCGCTCAGAGTCAGCGGTCCACAGCTTAGACTAAATCTCCAGTCGAGGATTAAACCAGCAAACTTTTCCTGATTCACACTATCCGGCTGCTGGAGAGAGACACTGGACTCAAAAACAAGCTCTCAGCATGAACTTGTATCCCTATTGTAATCTAATTATGGACTACAATGGTTTTGCATGTAATCCATGTCTGAAGTCAACTCTCAAAGCAGATTCTGCATTGTTCTGGACGTGTTTGATGGGGTTAGTCATGGTTTAGCCACTCACACAGCCTATTGTTTTTTTTCGGTATTGGTTGAAATTCTGTTTTTTCATCTTGTGATTCCCCTTTGACGAGTGCACACGATGTAAACTGCCAAGGCCAAGAGCTAATTCTCAGAAGAAAACATCAAAACTGCCATTGCTCTGCCACCTATGAGAAGAAGAGATCATGTTGTCTGGAATATCTTGTGTCATTCACCCTTCAGAGATGCTGTTTTGGGATTGTAACAGAGTAAATTATAGCCAGATTGGAGGTAGTAACAGCGCATCAAAGTGGGTCTTGATGAGAATATCTTCCTCATTTTAAGTTTTATTTTTTATTTTGTTGAAGGTGCACAACGTAACTTTATGTTTGGGGGTCCGTCACCTGCTTGTTTCTATGGATGTGTCATTGCTCTGTCTGGAATGTTCAGCAGTATGACATTAAGCAGCTCTGCCTTACATTTATTTAGGGCTGCAGCTATCGATTATTACAGTAATCGATTATTCTGTCGATTATTTAGTTCGAATAATCGAGTAATCGTTTGTTATTGTCGTGTCTACTTTGCACATGTTAAGTACACACCACGTGTACTGACAGATACACGTGTTTTGGACATGAAAACTGGGCTAAGGTTGACTCACCTCGCGGTTTCTTTTCCACTTGATGTAATGTACGGGGCTTTCTGTTTAGATGTTGTAGCATCAGTGTTGAGAAGGTGACTTTTAAAATGTAATCCCCTACAGATTACAGATTACATTCCCTAAAATGTAGTTTGTGACATAATCAATTAAATTACTTAAAATGAGTAACGTAATCTGAATACTTGGACTCTGGATTACTTGATATTGTCATGATTTTTAAAACTACATAAATGTAGCAACCAACTCCTGCAAATTCTTGTTTGGTTTTAGACCTGGATTAGACCTGGATTAGTCCTGGTTTTCGATCTGGTTTAGACCTGCTTTAGACCTGGCTTAGTCCTGGTGTGAGTTCTGGTTTAGAGGCGCACAGGAGGAAGCGCGGTCCACGGAGTGTACGCGACAAGACACAATCCACGCGCAGAGTGCGCGGCGTACGGGAGATGCGGGGTGCACGGCATACGGGACCGTACCGCGCTCTGTTTACCGCGCTCTGAGGAGGTTCTGCTCTTATTATACATCCATGGGCGCCGCGCTGTTGTGTGTACAGTGAAGTGCAGTGGTCGTGCGGAAACTTTACCTCTACCACAAAAGGTTCCGGCCATCGCCGAGCGTATGAAAATAACAAAGCATCGAGGCAAAAAAATAATAATCGATGCATTTTTCTAATCGATTTAATCGATTAACTCGATGAATCGTTTCAGCCCTACATTTATTCAATTACAGGTGGTTTCATAGAGTAAAACACCTAGAAAAACAGGCATTCTGACTGAAAGTGACGCTACCTCTCCACAGATCTGATTCGATGATGATAGAAAGGTTTAACTGTGAAAAATTCCAGACAAAGCAATAATATCTCCATAAAGAAAAGCATTTGATGGACACTCTACCAGAAGAGTTACACAATGCACCTTTAAATCCAGCGCTGTAACATTTTGACTCTTTCAAATAGGGGAAAATCAAATTGAACTAAGATTTATTACCCGAAAAACTAATTGTGAGAAAGTACTGAGGAAAAAACAAAAATTAAGAGGCACCACAAGTAATTACATCCCAGTCAGACTGCGCTACCAAACTGCTCATCTTCTTGGCATCTTCAGCACTGGCTCATATTCAAACAAGAAGACATTTTTCCAGTTAGATTATTTCCCTTTCTTCTTGCTGAACAATGACTCACTTCACATATTTGTATCTTTCGTTTTTCTTTATTGGACTGAAAAATACAGCTATTTTTTTTTCCTCCAAGAGCCTCTGGGCCTTGAAAAACATGCAGGCTGGAATCCAGAGCCCCTAATCACAGCTAAGGGAATACACTCAGTGGAGAGTCACGATTTGGTGGCAACAAAGAGGAGACGAAGGAGGGATAGAGGTAGACGAGTGGAGGAAATGAGTGTCATGAGAAAGATTTTCAGACATTTGGACACCATTAAGCGTCAAGTGGCAATGAGGCTGTTGATTTAAAGCCATATTCAGTGTTGCGAGATTCGATTACAAGTGAATCGGAAACAGGGGCAGGAAGATGTCAAATTTGAAAGTACATGTTAATATAATTTCACATGCAACAGATTAACGGATTCTGCCCTGGAGATGATCATTAAAGGCGCAGTTTCAGCTTTTTGCTGTCTTACAAACAGAAAAACAGTTCATTATAAACAGTTTGCTGTGGTCCTAAGTGGTTCCTCACTTTGCTTATGCATCCAGAGCCTCCTAATTTTTCACCATGAAGAGTTTCTAAGTGTGGTTCACAACTTTCAAAGGCCAAAGCAGAATTGTGCCATTGCAATAACAACTAGCATGCTAATTGCGTATGTCTGATTTTCTTACATGCAGTACAGAGGACTCATTTTGACCTCAAGAGCTGCTTACACAATACATATGCACATTCACTTGTGACTCAAATGTATATTAAACCTTGGAAACTGGACAACTCTCCAAATACTTCTAGTTTTTGTACTGCTTCATAGTAAACTATTTAGGCTTTATAAAACCAAGAAAATTCTACCATACTAAACATTTGACCCAACACACTTCAGAGCATATGACCAAGCACACACGATAGGCTTTCTGTTCATATTTACATGTTCCTAATTGTGAGTCAAAATCACTCACACGGATCATTTGCTAAAGAGGCCATGTTTTAAGTGAATACACACAGACATATGAATAAATGTGTGAACCCCTCCGCAGCTCCTCGGACATGTGCAGCAGTGTCACTGGGCCTGTGTGTTCACTTTAGGCAAGTATGATATGCAACCTGCCACTCCAGTACACCTCAAGCTGTTCAGCTGTCGTCAGGCTCTCTCAGCAAGAAGCAGTCTGCTCCATCTGGTCAGCCTCTTCCTCTCCTCCCCTCCTCTCCTCCTCCTCATTCCCTCTTCCTCTCCTCCTCCCCTTCCTCCTCCCCCGTCTTCCCCCGAGGCTCTGAGTGTATTTGTACAGTGCAGTATGAGTGCATGATGCCAATACACATATTACTACAATCCCAGGGTTATGCAATGTTGGCGAGTACTTACCACCTATCCACTTATCCTCCTGCACTCTCAAGTACAGCCATCAACACGGATAGGCTTAAAGCGCACTGTAAAATTAATCAGCATTCTATTAGCGGTTCATCCCTCATTTCGGTGGTATCTCATTGGTGTACGCCGTTATCTGAGCAGGAAAGCCTTCGAGGCAAATTAGCTACAGTAAACAAATGAAAACATGCAGAGTCAACAAGAGCATTCCACATGGGCCACCTGTGTGTGAGCCTGTTTAGCCAAAGGATCCACCAGGATAATTGGACACAAACATACGCTGCTGCATTCCAACTATGTGCCTGAGGTGGTTCAGTGTCAGGGCTGTACTGTGGTAGTCATAGGGCAGACAGGGACATTCACTTATAGGTAATTATGCAGTCATCTGTCTTCCATTTGTAACAATGGGGGTCACTAAAGCCTCACTGTAAATATGGACTTCAGTTTAGGGGTGGGAGATGAATCATAAAATGTATTATTGAAATGGTTAAGTAAAGAAAAGCTATCTAACTTGTCCAGTGGAGGGTTTGTTACCTGCTTGGCTCCATGGAGATGTGCCTCGAATGTTCCACAGTATGGCCACAAACTTAAACATCTCCATGCCGACTTGAAGGCCAGTTAGATTTGTGGAGCAGCGACCCCACTCACAGTAAAAATTGATGTTTTTTAAGATATTTTTTATAACAACTGTAATTGAATAAATGCAAGACTGATTAATTTAATATTAAATTAAATTAATCCCCCCTTCTTGCTTTGCTTAGGATTGGATGTAGACCTTTCAATTACAAAGCCTGAATCTGATCGTTGACAATTAAAAATCAACTTTTATCTCAATAAACATTTGTAAAAAAAAAATAAATAAATAAATAAATAAATAAATAAATAAATATATATATATATATATATATATATATATATATATATATATATATATATATATATATATATATATATATATATATATATATATATATATATATATATATATATATATATATATATATATATATTAATAGACAATTCTGAAATAAACAGAAATCAGGATTATAAAGTGTAAACAACATGGCATTTAGATGAAAGTACTAGTCTTAATGCGAGCACTGCTTCATGCTCCTGATGTTAAACTGGGCATCATTTAAAAGTGTGCAGTGTTTGTCACTAACAAGGTCTCCCAGGGCCGCAGGAGTCTGTTGGGATTCAAGCGGAGCGTGGAGCCCGCTCGACTCATGAATGAACCAAGAGCAACAACAACAGCTCAATGCGACGTTTTCCAGGCACCGTGCACATGCATGGAAATCCGACAAGTGTGTAGGTGGGTAATTATCACAGTGTGGGGACTGAAATCTGCATACACACTTACATCATGGGGACGTGCCTCCCCCATGTTGACAAAAATCTGGTCCTCATGATGTAAACCTCTTATAATTAGATTAACATGATTCAAAGCTGAGATATGGGCTAAAATAGACTAAGGCTTGGAAAGTCGTACCGATGTTTAAGGTTAGGATCCATCTCATGAAATGAATGTCAGTGTAATGTCCCCTAGAAGCATGGAAATCCAACAAGTGTGTGAAGGCGCTTGTGTGATTCACAAAACTCATTCATAAAACTTTAGTTAGGATTGGTTTTCTATTAGAATGGATATTGAGATATGAAAAAGTAGGTAGATGACTGATGGGAAAGTGTCACTTTTAGGCAACTGAAAAAAATCCAATAACAGTAACAATACAATAAATGAGTGACATTACAAAAGATTACGGTCAGATTTAGCAAGACTTTTAAGTAAAGTTCTAGTTTAAAAATGTAGGTTTCAGGTTTTTTCTATGATGAATATTGAAAATGGTCCTGCATGAAGAAACAGAAGTAGATTCGAGGCAATAAAGTCCTTTATTTAGGCAAAGCAGACACTCCAACGCGCTTTGACCATGCAAAAAAATTGTCCTGCATGAACTGAATTATTGAGTGTACTTCAATCAATCAATCAAATCAAATCAAACTTTATTTATAGAGTGCTTTTCATACAAAAATGCAACACAAAGCACACTATGATGGTTGCCTTTCCTTATTTCTTTTAACTTTTTTCATCTTCTCACATCACATACGATCTGGTCAGATTTTACAGAAAGGGCATCTACTTTTACCCTAAACCATAAAACAAAAGGGGTCAGAAATAACCATCACACCTCAAATGCCTAAATTCAGCTGTAGCAAAATGACACGACCAGCCACCAAACAAAGGTCCAGCGGCAGCAGCAGGTGAATGGGCTGAGAGCAAACACCCAGGGGTTCCACATCTCTGCTCTCGTCATTAAGCACCAGTGTAGAGGCTCAGTTTGTAATGGGAAGGTGGAGAGAGAGAGGAGGCGGTGGGCTACGATCAAATGACACTCTGACATTTGAGGCCGAAACAAGCCAATCGATCGTGATTAAATTATTCATCTGTCTGTTTACTGTGGAAATGGAAGGTTTGGAGGATGTGGGGTGAGGGAGGCGGGACGCGGAGTGGCATAAGTGGATGTTTAAAGGGACCATTCCAAACAGGATGTATGGTTTCTAACAGGGCTGGGAGATATAACACAAATATTTTTGACAATCAGTATCCTCATATTGATAGAGTTAGATTTTTTGGTTCATATTCATTGATTTTCCAGCATGGATTTCCTAAACATATGCTTTTTAGCACACACACAAAAAAAATAAAAATTCATAATTCCTTCCTCCAAAGTGTGAAGTTAGCCTCAAACCACCATGTTCTTACTGACAGAAGATGGATGTATTTAATGAAAAATGTATTGTGTAGTTTGATACTTCCAGAGTATAATTCCATTTTTGTATCTACCTAAATCTAAAAAAGGGGAGCATGTACAACGATAGTAGCAAAATGCAGTCGTATATTTTAGGGTTCAAAAGCACCAGTGATTTACAAAACTGGGCACTACCCAAACTTTGAAACTACAAAAAATCAGCAACAAGAACAATCTATGAAAACTGTACATTGTCTTTTTTAGATCCCACTTATTCCCATAAATAAATATGGCCGCCACTTTCCCCTCCCTGTGCCTATTGCATTCCACATGAGGGACTGGATGGCCAAGCTTAGGGTGACATTTTAATGAGTGGGTGCGTGAGACTGGCTCTAAGAGGGTGATGATGGACACACACACATGTATAGAAGCACACACACATACATAAACACACATGCGCACATATACACACAAGCTCATGCACACAAGCACACACAAACACACATGCACACACACAAGCATATACACACGCACACATACACATACTAATGCAGATGGCCACAAAGAGCCACTGTGTCACGACGCACACACAACACATCAATGCACACTGGAATACAAAGTGCCTCACATACAGGCACTCACATTGGACCGTGTCACATGGGCCAATCCCACAGTCAAACGCAAAATAACTTTAGTATTGTTCAAATCAGCAACAGTCCTCTTGATACGATCTTTGAGTCGTGTTTCAATTTTGTGTTCAGACTAACAGACTTCAATTCTTACGAGACAATTCAGGAATATGTTATTATTTTTGCTGTTAGGGTTATTGAGATTCATTGACTGATAATTGTGAACAACATAATAATCAAAAACATTTGAATAATAACGAAAAACAAATTAAAGTTAGTCTATACTCCAAAGATGTGAACCTAACTTAACTGTCACATTAACTTTATCAATGTTATCATTCAGATTCTGATTCAAACAACTATATGAATCCCACCAGGGACAATTGAGCAATAAAAACGCAGTGACAAACAAACATTTAACACATGGAGTGATTCTGGACAAAGAGAAGCTCTCAGTTCTAAGAGGCACTCCATAAAACACATTTCCTCTACACAGAATTTAAATGGCGAATGGCTGTAGGAATAAATTATTTCAAATACCTGTTCGTTTTTGAATAGGGGACAAAATAGCAACGGTATGAGTGCAATAAGGAAACACACTTTTGGCAATATGATTGTGAGCTAAGAATCACTTTGGCTTTTTGTAAAATGTGTGCGCTACAAAAAGACGCCAAGTCTCAGAAAGTTTGATTTCATGACACTGGTTATTGGGAATGGTAATATAGTAATAATGTTTGTTTTTCATATTTTTTTATAACAATAATTGAATCACTAAAATTCTATATTGTATACTTCTCAATTTATATGACTATATCAGTATAAAGCACAGTTGCTTTTTAAGCTTAGTATTTCACATTCTTATACCCAGTGATGGGAAGAATACTTTGAAAATACATTTAGGTACAGAATACTGAATATCTACATTAAAACGTATTTTGTAACAATCAGAGTACTGTATTCTGAATACATAAAATACTTTTACATCTAGTTGCATTTAAATTATAGTAAAATGTAACAGGATTGAAAACAGCTTTATATTTGTTTCACTCTTGTTTAGGCATTTCCTGTGTGAAACGTGTAACATGTGCACTCACCACAAGAGCAGAACAGTTTCATATTTCGTTCACTAGTTATGTGCTGTTTGAAGCATAAATTGTGAGATCCACCAAGTATTCCTCTGATTTTAGGAAAGTAACTGCATTCTGAATACCATTAAATGAAACTGTACCAGAACACGATTACTCAAACATAGTATTCTAAATATGTATTCTTGGTACATGTATTGAGTTACTTCCCACCACTACCTAAACCTTTATAACAGGCAGTTGAGAAGCTGCACAATTAGCATATTGAATCTCAAGTAATTTTTTAGAATACACTGAAGAACCTTTCAGAGCCTCATGTCGTATGTAAGACGTAGGCACATTATTTCCTGGTGTGTGTGCACAGTTGTCCTCAGTGGCAGCCGATTATATTAACCTTTTAGTGGAGCCATATGCATAGAGTGAGGAAAAGACAGGGGAGACAGGGAAAGAGCTAGCGCTGCACTGTGTAGTCCATGGGCTGAATTAATGAAATTGTAGGCATCTGCATGGCTGCACATTTTGACTGGGCCAGGAAGAGGACAGAGGAGTGGTGTGGTGAGAGAGGGGGAGAAAGAAAGCAAGAGAGAAGGGGAGAGAGAGTGAGACAGAGAACGACTGAGCGAAAATAAGAGGGAGAAAGAGAGAGAGAAAGAGGGAGGAAGGAGGGAGAGGTTGAGCGAGCACAGCCACATGTTAGCACTGAGAGCCTCACGTCTTCAGCTCCCCAGTCCTAACCTTCAATTAACCTTCTTTGTGAATAGAGGAGCAGTGTGTGAGCGGGCATGTGTGATTGTGCATACGTGCCACTATATTCCCCCTGATAACTCTCTCTCCCCTCTTCTCTCTTCCTGTCTCCTGCTCTCTCCTTCCCCCTTTCTCTGCTATTCTCTCTCTCTCTGTGCATGTGTGTTCTCAGGCATCTGCTTTCATTCAGCCTAAAATCAATTTTTACCTTAACCCATGTCCCCCCACCTCTCGCTGTTCACTCCACATCTGAGCTTCATTGAAATTCAGAACACTGAAAACACATATTTCTTTATTAGTTTAGAGCTCTTCACTTCCAGTGTAAAATCACACAGTTGCTGGCACACATCTGAATGTAAACCTCAAACTGCACTCGAGCTGCCATTTTAGATATCATGAATTCAAGTGTGTGTGTGTGTTTTTTTTTTGTTTGTTATAAAATCAGTTTAAAAAGGGCCCATATTACAGTATTTTCAGATCTATGTGATAATGTTGTTTCCACACCAAAACTATACCAGGAGTGTTTTGTTTTATTTCATTCACACGTTTAACACAGAAATCCTGCATACTTAGGCTGTGTTCTTCTCTCAAACAGAAAACACTCTACTGCTGCTACTGAAACATGTGAGAATTAAAAAAAATCACAAGTCCAGATATGTTTTTGAGGAAGTAACAAGAGTATAACACAGCTTAAAGTCCACAAGAGTGAATTCTGCATAATATGGGACCTTTAAACTACTGCAACTGTGTTAAACAGTGCAGCTAACTGACATCTATCAACAGTTTAGACTTGCCAAAGCAGTAACATCTCCATATCTGAATACAAAGATCTCCTTGGTTGAAGATAATTGCCCTTTTCACAGAGCCACAAAATTGTACCCAAACAAACAAAACTGTAATCATCCTAAGAGCGAGTGAAATTATCTTTGATTGCCATCTAAAAAAAAAAAGGTTGTGAGAAATCTGTTGCCCAATTCAAAAGATTTTCTGAAATTTTCAAACATAAAAAGTCAGTTTTATTAAAGCCCCCTTTGTTTAGCAGTCGTATATTGCACACCTGGCCTCAGTGCTTGCAGAGCGTTGGAGTCTGGTCTGGTTTAAACTAATGTTAAACTTGATCCTGCTGTCTCAACGGCATTGCCAGACACTCGCGCCAAGTGCAGTTTGAAATCATGCTGATTTCTCGCACATGCTATCCAGAACAGGTGAGAAGTCTCATTCCAAAATATGCTGCCCTACTCCGATTCTTGGCTCTTTTAATATAACCTTTACTGTGACTAGTTTTTAGAACAAACTAAAACTGTTGCTGTGCTCTTTGCTTGCTCATGATTCAAGGCCAGGGACTAAAAATAGGCTTAAGTTCCAGCCTGTTGGTATAAAGTCTGTGTATGTCAGACCAGCTGCTCAAAAGGATGGTTGAATGGGATCTGATGAGAGCCACATAAACACTGAACATCTGTGAAAGCCTATTCATACTGTACGAAAATATAGTAGCAATATATCGCAGGCTTCAGTTTGTGTCATCAGGCTATTGGGCAACCACACCCCACTTTCCAAACTGCTTGCACTCTCTGTCTCTCTCTCTTTCTCCCCCCCTCCCCCTCTCTCACACACCCATCCCCCCCAAACTACATTCCTCCCAGACTGAAGTGAAGGGCCCCTCAATGACTTCCTGACCGCCTCCGACACACACAGCACGCAGGTCATAGTAATGCGTGCAAATGAGTGTATTTATAGAATGGTGACTAGGGCCAGTGTGTGTGTACATAGTCATTACAGCATTTAAAGCGGTGGGGCTTCATGCATGGTCGGGTCCACTCAGAGACATTACAGTACAAGTGCACACAGAGTCGCAGGCGGCGGTTCCAGGGGTATAACATGAGGAGTGTGCATGTAGCGACAAGTGTAAGAATGGCTTAGGTCAACAATCTGATGGTGGGTTATGTCGAGGGAACTGTACGCAGAGGGGAGGCTCAGAAGATGGTCTGAAGAGCTAGTGGTCATTCAATATTAAGGCCTTAAAGGGCCCATATTACACTGTCTTCTGAGCTAAGCAATAATGTTGCTTCCTCATCAAAAACATACCTGGAGTTGTGTTTTGTTTCATTCATACATGGTCAACACACAAACCCTCCATATTTAGGCAGTTTTTCTCTCAAACAGAAAACACTCTGTGATGTCTCCATACATCTTCACTAAAATCATTTGGATAATTGCAACCCTAGAATTGTCCATCTCTACTGAACTAAAGTTAAAATGTAGCTGTTAACTTGAAAACTACCCCTTCATGACATCTCAAGGTGGAACAGAGCATTTTGAGCTTTGGAGATGTAGACAAACTAATAATAAAGGGTTACTCAAACACATATGAATGAAACAAAACACAACTCCAGGTATGTTTTTGACAGGGTAACAGCATTATAACATAGCTTAAAGATTGCAAGAATGAATTTTGCGTAATATAGGACGCAAATAAGAGTTTGGTAAGGTATTTGATAAGGTATTGAAAAAGATAAAAGTGTTTTTTTCCTGTACAACATGAGTCCTTCCTGTGAGTGGGCTTGCATCTTCATGAACCTGACTCTTATCTGACCAGGTTGTGGGCCTGCTCTTGCTTGTCTCCACTGCAATGTTGTTCTTTTTGCCACAGTATGACATAAAACATATCCATCTCTGTAAAGAATGTTCCCAAGTATAGTTTTAACTTTCTGTTTCTGAAGAACTACCAAAGGGTTAAGCACATACACACCCGTGTGTACGACCATAGGCCCAATATTGGTTTACTGGCAAAATATATGATGAAAAAGTAACAGTTTTATATGTGACACCCCTCACTTCTAGATAAAAATAAGACACTGTTCATATAGACAGAATGTCCACACTGAACATTTTATGAACCTTCTGGTGTTTGTCCAGGTGGCCAGATTGAGTCCACATAAAAAGCGCACACAGTGGAACATAGATGGAAAATGAAAATTGACAAGAGAGACACTGTGAAATCTCAACACAAGCGCACAAAGTGTACACTGTCATTTCAGATGTGCCATGCCTCACACTCTTCCCCTCACTGCTGCTGTGAATAAAACATTCATGAGAAGAGAACAATTTAGACTACACAGCCAATGTCCGACCTCCTCTGCCACCACTCGCCAACTGCTTTATATCCAAGAAGCAATAGAAGAATGACAAAAGCACATCTGAAAAGAAGTAACAATGAGTCACAGGTAGCTCTACAGTCCCACTTTTTACATCAATAAAAGGATTGAGATTTTTCAGCACATCTCAGGTAGGTAAGACCTTCTGAAACAGCTTTAACTTTTAGCACAAATAAGTTTTAAAGGTCCTATAGTACACAAAATTGTTCGAATGTTTTTGCCTCCTTAAAAACATACTTGGAGTTCTACTTTGTTTCATTTACACGTGTTTGGGTAACCCTTTATTTTTAGTCTGTCTATATCTCAGAAGTTCTAAATGCTCTGTTCCACCTTGTGATGTCACAAAGAGGGTTTTTTTTGAGTTAACCTTTTACCTTTAGTTCAGTAGAGATTAGAAATTCCAGGTTTGAAATTATCCAAATTATTCAAATGAACATTTATGGAGTTTTAAAACACATAGGAATACTTACTGTATTACCACATGACATCACAAGGTGGAACAGACAGTTTTCTGTTTCAGAGAAGAAAACTCGCCTAAATATTTGTGTATTGAAAGTGTGAATAAAACAAAGCATAACTCCGGGTATGTTTTTGATGAGGAAACAACAGTATAACAGAAACAATGTTATTGCTTTGCATGGTATTAAATGCGTTGCTCGCACCACCATCTTGGTAATATTGTTACTTTTTTTTTTAAATTAGATGTTTAAAAAACAAAAACGGATAACCACAAAATATTCTAGTCAGCCCATGTTCCATAATCCAACGTGATTTGGAGAACCTCTAAATGTATTAGCAGCTTGTTGGCTCAAGCAAATTATTGTAAGTGAGGGTGATAGACTTTGCATATCTCCGAAAATACATAAAAAGAAAAAAAAGATGCGGTACATTCTAATTTGCAAGTGCAAGAGGAAGCCATCTGCAGAATTCCTCCCACACACGGCTGCCATTGGTCCAAATAAATGCCGAAAATCACTTCCACAGACAATTTCTCACTATAATGAAGCTAGCACACGGAGCTGAGAGATCCACAGCACAGTACTATCGAGCATTTGGTGTCTATTAGGTGTGCATTAATTTGGCTGCTGTAATCAAACGTCATTCTTTGTACTACTTTTCCACTTGAGCACAATTCAGACAAGAAAAACATACTAGTGATCACAAAAGCCAAAGGGAGGAGAGAGCTGTCTGAGGAATGCAAAAATGGCTTGAAGAGAACAAAAACAGAGAGTAGAAGTGGAGAGAGAAAATCAATACCTTGCTTAAAATGAGGCCAAAAAGAAAGGTGCAATTATGCTAAATGTGTTTGCACAGCAGTAAGCCTTGGACGTTTTCAGTAAGAAGAAAAAACACACATATTTCTACAGTAATTTATACCTTAATTCTAAAAAAAAAATGGCATGATACGATATGACATCAAGGGCAGCTATGAGTTTTGATTCCAGTGACCCTCCCAAGTTTTACCGGTTCAAAGGAATTTCCCAACACAAGACATGACTTGGGTTTGAAGGAGGTTTTTGATATTTTACTCAGAATGCAATGTGCAGCTATTCTATTTTGCATTAACATAAAAGAAGGGAATTTCCATAGGTTGGTTTGAATACACACAAGTATAAGAAACCACATACTTCCTTCTGTTTTCTGAAATGTGTCTCGGCATAAATCTGTGAACAAAATATTGAAATCCTCACTCCCATCGGACAAACAGTGGACCAGGATGAATGAGCCTCAAACAGTCAATATCCTGTGTGGATCTTCCCATCTAAATAAAGGAAATATGAGAACAGTATCTATGGCCCAGTGGGAATGAGGCTGCAAAAGCTGCACACTGATGCAGCACAGAGCTAACTATACGTTCTGTACTGTGACGGGCTTGAATGTATCCAAGTTAAACACACAAAGCTCAGAATAGAACAAAACTAAACATCTCACAAGGGTACGGTTTCTACTGTTATACCTTCCTTATTATGGTCTAGAATACTAACTATAATGTTCAAGGATGTAATTCAATGTGGTTCAAGATGGTTCAATTCAATCACAAATCAAAAATACGCCTGATATAGTGCACGTAATAATCATGTTCTAAAAATAAATTGTGGATAAAGATGACCAACTGCCCCTAAATGTTATAGAATTGGAAAAAAAATGCTTGTGGCACCATAAGCCCTTTAATATCTTGTTAATTAATGCTGTAAGGGTGTCACACTTAAGGTAAACTTCTAAGACCCTGTCACTATGTAGTACTAAAAATTCCTGTCCAGGGCAACAGCTGTTTGCAGTACACGCGACCAAAAGGTTTCTTCAAGAAGTCATAAACACCAATGTCACTATGTTAATCTAACCATTGATGTCCTTTGAAGGGCTCACTTCAACAGCATAAAATCTTGGTTTGTCTAAACAGAGGGCTGCGCTGAAATCTGAGCCGATATGTGAAGGACATCATGTAACGCTACTCACTGTTTGAAGTCAGGGACACAGTGACTGAAAAGTGGGGCAAGAGTCTTAAAACTGAATTACCCATGGTGCTTAAATAATCAGCATCCATAACACGGGGAAGGAGGAAAGGCTTATCAAACCAAAGGAGGTTGACATTTACTGACAGGAACTTAAAAAATAAGAGTTAATCTCAAAAGGTTGTTTGATTTGTGTGATGCCAAGTCACGAAAAGCATTGTGCTATAAGATAAAAGAGCAAAGAACAATAACTCAGCAGTGTCAGTTCAGTTAAAAATGTAATGTGTTTTTATAAATGTAAAAATTGTGCATGTTTATTGAGGAGAATACTTCAAAGTGAATCAAAGCAGGGCCATAATATTCCAAAGATGACCTCGGAGACAGACGGGGGCTAAAAGAAACAAGCTATGCCCCTGCTCTTTATAGCCGCTCAGCAGATCACCTGTCGCCGTTATCAACTGATACTATTTTCATCGGTGGCCTTTTCACCCACCGCAGAGGTCAGCTAAAGGCACCAACTGCACTACAGTGGGGCTAAGGGACGACTGAGTGGGTGTCAGATTTATTAGCCTGGATTTTAGTGGACTTGGTTGCGCTGTAGCTGTGTCTTGAGTGTGAATCCTAGGCCAGGGCAGTTTAATATGAGGCATGGAGCTGTGTCCTTGCAGTGCCTTCCCTTCACTCCCCCGCGCTACAATATGCTGATGTGTCAATCTGACATAAGTACACAATCGCCCAGCGGCAAAGTTGAACATCATTAAAATCTGATGAGGACGGCACCAAATGGCGTTCAATATATTAGTCCTGACATCCTCACTTCTTATAGCTATAACTGGTGTGCACTGTTCTTAACAATATTTCAGATGACTCTCCCCTGCCTCGTAAGTCTTGATTTTCTTCACTACTATCAACACTTACTCTGCTTTCCTGCTGTTTCCGCTGCAGTATCCTTCTCTAACATGGATCCTTATGAATGCTCCTCCTTCGTCTTCCTCCTCCCACACACACATCCTTTGCATTCTTCAGCATCCTCCTCTTCATCGCAGCCTCCTGTCTCAGCGCCCAGTGCGCAGTGCCCACGCCGCCTGCACCAACGGGTCAAGTGCATTCAATCGCTTCAACTAACGACCTGCAGCAGACTCACATCAAGCGAGATCATAGACTGGATAAAAATACCCCGTGCATTTGGATGCTCCTCAAAGCTTAAGAGCAAACTGGCCTCATCGGACAGACTGGGAGGTAGTGATGGAGTGCACTGAACGCAATGATTTGAACTCTCACAGCAAAATTTCAAGACGATTAACCCTAATGTGCAGTATCAAGATGGGAAAAAACTGACAAATAACAAAATGAAGTTCATGTTTATGACTGCAGTGGAAAAATATTGATATTGATGAATGGGTTTTGTAATTGGTGAGGATGGAGGGGCCACAAAATAGAAGTATGGCACTATCTATCACCACATGTGACAATGAGGTGACTGAATAATGCAGCAAACAGTAAAGCATTTTGAAAATGATTGTTATTACTATTAAAGAGGGAGAGGTTAGTGAAGCAAAAACTAGCAAGATGCAAATATACAGTGTCACAAATTGAATGTCATAATTTAAATACTGAAAATTATAACCATACCACACGGAGACTGCATGCATAATGTGTGAGACAACTGGAGAAACAGCAGTGGTTTAGCAGAGACGGCACCTCCTCTGTGCTGTTGGTAAACCCTAATGCTAGTGCTGTTTTTGCTCAATACAGAAGACAGCAAAGAACAGAGCTGAATACCAATCACTCAACGCTGGAATATTTCAAGGTCCTTCTCTGGGTGGAAAACCTCTGACCCTTTGTGAAAATGACTGACCTTATTATTCATAAGTCATAGCTTGTTTTAAACCACATTTGTATTATGACTCTATAACTCCTTTTGTACATTAATCTTAACATGGCAGACATTGCCGTGAAAGGTTAAGAGGCAATTGTCACATTGTATTTTAAAAACTGGAGTGCAAATTTGAATCAGATTTCATGCACTTCATTTTTAGGAGGTCAGCTGCCAAGTCTCTTACTAAGCATTCTCCAAGTGCCCAACTCAAAGTGTAAACCGCAGGGGTCAGAGTGATCTAACTATGGCTACACGTGGCTGACCCTCTCCAAATTCCAGCTGATTAACAAAAGCAAAACCTTAGACCTCCTCCTAGAAGCATCTGCGAGCTCTTTCTATGTACATATACTCCAAATGATATGCACGCAAAGGAAGGGGGGCACTGTAAGCTGTCAAAATAATATATACATAATAACCATCCCTTCACAGCAAGTCATTTTAGGTTACATAATTCACAACAGGCACAAATTTTGTCACTAAATTCTACATAAAAGAGACAAGGAGAAAATTGTGTGTGAAATTCCTACTTTGAAGTGAGTGACGCACATGGAAAAAGGAAAACTAGCCGACTTCAAAGAACAGACCAGGTTCCTAAAGGTTCCTTCTGGCTGCTTTTTTGACACAACATGTTTGACAAGACTCGTGAAAACCTTGAGGTCGATTGTAGCAGCACAAAGGAAAATTTAGTAAAACTGTTACGCTTATATGCTTTCTTTCAAATAAGTTTAATTCAATGCTCATTCAAAAACCAATACACCAAGCCACATCTCCCTTCAAGGTTGTTTTCTTAGCAGTGACTCTAAGCAGCCCTTTAGGGCAAATGCCATCCCCCTGCAAGTCTGTAAAAGGCTCCAGTCAAACACAGCCTCTGTGATTTACAATGGAGGGCCCCACTTCATTATTAACGGCAAAGGTTCACAGGCCCTGGAGCCTCTATATGAGAAGGTTGCTCATGTGGTTCCCTCGACATTGTAAACTGATTGATAAAAGCATTAACCTCTTGGGTTCTTTTTAAAGACAATACAGTAGAAAATGCACTAGTATTTACCTTGTTCACATGTTTCAATTGATAGATAAAAGGTGAGTTGTAATAGAATCCTAAATGCAATATTATGATATATAGTAAAGTAGGGATGGGCATGATTAATCGACTACTCGATAATTGATCATTAAGAATTTCGTCAATCACGTTCATTTTAAGCGTAAAGTAGCGTAAGGAGTCGAGGCTTCCTCTCACAGCACAAACACTGGAATTGCGGCCTCACAGTCCCATGTCTCTGCTCTGGCTCCTTGGAGATCACTATATCCCCCAATGACTGCGTTTACCTGCACATCAGTATCCTGGTTATATTTTTTTCTTTTTTTTTTGAGTATCCCGCTTTCGCATGTATATACAGTATCTCCAACGTGACATACAGACTCACCAGCCTCATCACATCCTCTGTCACAGAAAGAACGCTCATATAGTCCACTGAGTCATGTTCTTTAGTCCAACAGAATCTGACCACATCAGCTCACAAAGAAAGAGCTGCTTTTTTCACTTACGCAAATGAGCCATGCGGTTTTAAGTGTTGTTTCTGTAAGACATAAACAAATGTGCGCAAAGCTGCATTAAACACATTTTAATCTCACACAGGCTGATGTGGCTCTACAGTGGTTATGGTTTATATGTTGTAAAGTTGAGTTTATCAATGCAGATTAGTAACAGTAATAATAGTGATAATTTTAATATAAAATGTTAATGATTAATTGAAAATTGATTGTTAATTTTCCCGACGATTGATTAAGAAAATTTAATCGAATGCCCATCCCTATAGTAAAGTAAAGATATAGTAAAGATATTAACTTAGTATCTTCACATTTCATTTAGGAGGTAACTCAAAAATCTACTGTTTCTGAAATTGCACACTTCACTCTGATTGGTTAAATCTACTTGTCACTCAATCGGCGCTTGTTCTGGAGACCAATAAGAGGAGTTGGTGGGGGAAAGGGGCTGTGTTTGTTTAGCTGTATTAAACAGAGAACCACTGAATCACACTGTAAGCTATTGCTATCCTCAAACTAGACTATCATCCCAGGGATCAGATAACAATTTTGTTTGTCTTTGATTTTATCGCTATATTGACAGCACGATCCAGTTGCTGCTAATCAGTTTACAGTATTGCATTCAACACCATTACACATTAAATGTTTCAGTCTCTATAAGCGATGCAACTTCTTTAATAAAAATTTAACTGAAACCAATGAAGCCATGTACCTAGTTATTCCTAACAAGGTCACCAAACAGACAGATAACTGGTGTTGCTGGCTAAAAGATTGGGTTACAGTCAGGCCAATCAGCAACATCTCTTCTGGCTCCGAGCTGTGTTCCAAGTCCTGGCATAGGTTTGTACTGTGGCAGTTGGCAAGCGAGGTAACGGCCATCTTAGAATGTGAAGCACCCCTATGTGCTGAAAAGACAGTTTGGCTGTGGTTGAAAAAGCCACAAAACCCCAATCTGCTCCTTCCTGCTTTTGCCCTTATGGTACATCCCTGGAGGGTGCTGGTTCAAATTCATTAGTGCTCCTTTATCTCCATGAAAAAGGGGGACTCTCAGTGCTCCATCTACCTCCTGTTTCCAATCTCCTTCCTGTCTGCTCCTCCTACCACTTCCAACTCCAGCCCCCTTCGCCTTTATTGTCTCACTCTGTTCTTGTATTTGCCTCCACAGAAGACAAGGTAAAGTGGGGCCTAAAGCAAGAGTCACTTTTCATACTCAGACATGACTTAGTCTCCCCTTCTGTTCTCATGTTTAACCCCTTATCTACCCTGGTGAGACTACATATTGGGTGTTGCAGCAGGACAAATGTCACAGACTGTGCCTTGAGGGGGCGGGCAGATGGATCCAGCAGACACTTCATTTAACCCTGGGTAAAAGACAGACTCCAAGCTAAACCCAGACCTTTCTCACCTCCCATTAACTTGTGAGACTTGTCATTACATGCATTAGGGACATGGCTGTAACAGAAATAAATGTCATCAGATGGTGTCTTTTGCTGAAGGACATAGTGTATTGTAGGGTTCCTATGTAATTATTTCAAAATATCACCATATGTTGAACTTTATCTATTCCCAGGCATCTTATCTGCAGCACTGTCATTGATGCATCCTATATGATATTTCTTATCTCCCACCACAGATCCCTCTTGGTGGCTTTAGGCTGTAGTGTAATCAAAGACACGCTGACTTCCAACTGTGTCAACACAATCTCCTGCTGCATTGACACCAAATAGACTGATACAGATAACCTGACTATTTAGTTTATTTAGAGGAATCACTTAGTCCCACTGCACTTAGCTATTCTCATTTATGTTTAGGAGTATGGAAACTTATCATTCTAATTATTATTTCAGTGTAAAAAAGTGCTATATAAAATACAGTCAAAGAGCTGTTGAATTTGTATTATGCACAAAGACAATATGAAATAGCTATTCATTATTGAATGTTTGGGTACAATTTGGGCAGATTACACAAAGCTAAAATATGTGGCATCCTAACTCGAGCGAGCTTCTAATCCTTAAACAAAAGGGGGACAGCAGAGAAAGGGCACCCTCCCGCCCTCTGCTAATGTTAATCTGCCCAAACATGGCTCCTATCGCTGATTGCCATGTTGTCATTCTGCCCCCAGCCTCCACTGCCTTTTAATCAGGATTATCTTCGCTGACACCAAGATTTTAAAGTTAATTAGAGGTCTAGCCAGCCACTGCAGGTGCCAGACCTATTTCGGAAAGCAGGGATTACTTTAAAATTTTGTTGGAAAATATGATCATCATGATGTAGACTGCTAGCAACACACTCTATATTTTAAGAAAAAGGTTCATGGCAAACTTCATTTGTATTTGGGTAAAGCTGGTTGGTTGATTTCAGCTTTAGTAGCTCAAAAAGTTATTGTTATAGCAAAAAAACATGATAGCATGATTTTAATTAACTTTAATAGTGTTTCATGACAGTATCTTTGCCTTTTTACTTTACATACACAACACCTTCTATATTTCTGGGGTCTCTTTTGTTTACAACTTGAAAAACTTTTATTTACTGTCTGGGGCACCAGCTTGGGGCGTCTACCACAAATCTGAGAGGCAAAACCTGATGCATTTTGCCCATGGTTCCTTATTTTCTTTCTTTTTACATGGTGCTATATTTCTGTATCCAGATACGAGCGAGCAAGTGTAATTTCTTTTGCGCACTAGGATGAGGAAGCCTGCTGTTTTTAAAAGGTACTCTAGCCTCTAAAGCCATAATTACTACACAAAAGCTTTATGGTACAGCTTTTTGCTTAACAGTTTTGTTATAATAAAAATAACTGCATTCATAAACTGACAACCGTAAAATATATGACTCTTGAGAAATGCCACAAAGGGTCATAATCAAGTTCCAAGCATGTGCATATATATATTGTATGTAGATTATCTGCTTAGGTGATTTCATATCATATCATCTATTCTTAAGTTACTCCACAACAACAGTGACAGCTCTGGTATTGTTTGATTTGTGGACTTCAATGGATCAATGCAGCTGTCAATCACTGGTTGTAAAAATAAAACCCTGCTGAATCCTTGTAAAAATCAATAAGTCATTGCTGAAACGGAAATGGAGCTGTTCCCCCATGAAGACCTTGTAAAGCGTCTATAGTGCGACAGCCATCTTGGGAAAACTTGCACATTAAAATGTGAGACCCAACTCCAGTCTACTGGGCTATATATGCAAATGTTTCAACCTATGGCTTTCTCGGGACACAAAGGCAGCCATTTTGTTCGGTTAAGTGGCCCCTATAGTAAAGTACTCCTATATCTCCTGGGTGAAGCGCGTGATGCATAGGGATGAACAATCAGGCTGACAGGCAGGTAGTTACAGCTTCTTAACCCAGGCAGGCTCAGCTCTGAGCGGTGCACCAGAACAGCCCCCTGTGCAGCCCCTTCCCTGTCCTCTTCCAATGTCTTTCTCTTGCATCCCTCCCAACAATAGTTCACAGTAAGTTTATTCTGTTTTATCTCAGTCACTACTTCCCAGAGGCCCATGTTTTCCAGAATGCACTGCACACAATTATTTCAACCCATCAATTATCTGTCTACCTCTCCTTAACTACCTACTTCCTATTCTCTCCACTCGATGACAACAGCTCCCATGGTCGTGCCTTCTCCCCCGCTGGTGGTCTTGTATGCACACGTTTCTTTGTGGCTGCCACCTAGAGCTCCCCTCGGGCTGCTCAAGAGTCACCCCCCTCCCTCCCCACACCCTGCCTCCTACGACCAGATGTCCCCCAAAAGTTTGGGTGAGCCAGTAACAAAAGCAGAGGGGGGACTGGGTGAAGAGGGGTTGCAGGGATTATTTGAATAGGCCCACTGGCCCAGCCGTCCTGCCGAGAGGCTTTCTCCACTCTTCGCCCAATAAGCACCATGGGATTATCAGCTTTTAACACACATATAGAGGATAATAACACACCTCTACCCCTATTTGCTGTTTTTCTTTTTTTCTGAAAATGCAACTGGCTTGTTGTGAATCAGGCTATGTTTTGTGACTGCTGAAAGGTCAGTGACCTGTTACAAAATCCAGTGTGAATAATGCCCATCATAAACAGCACTGCTTACATATAAAGGAGAAATAGCACACACAGTCAAGAAAAAAGTAGCTTTTTTCTCATTGACCCAAAAACTGCAGAAACTAATGGTTGTTTGATATGACCGCTTTGAAAAGTTCAGATGCAGCTTGTTATTTTTCCATTATGTCTTGGTACAGTGAGACACTGAAAAACATTTGGTTTATGTATTGTTTTGTAATAACCAGTGGCTAATGCGAATTTCATAGAACATCACATGGCTTTATATTTAATACAACAGCACTTAAAACACTCAGAGGACACGACAGACAAAAGATTTCTTTTTCAAACTGGACAAAAACTGTGTTACATAATAAAATGGACAAACGTTCTAGAGATAAGACACAAGACCCTCCAAAGGTCACCTGTTCTGCTCTTCATCTTTGCTATAGGCTCCTACTCTTCATACCCAGCTGAATTCTTGTCAACTATAAGAAATGTTCTTGGAATCCACTTGCTCACATCACACAGATGGCTCAACAGGCTGCTGTGAACCATCGACCAGCCTGCATGCACCGCGTTTAAATGAGCCGCAACCTGTTCGGACCCTTCAGGCAGAAGAATGGGATTTTAACCCCCACCCACCATACTTCCTGCACCGTGAGCCTGAAACCACACCAGGGTCAAATTGCCAGGGCAAAGGGGGCGAGCCTTCCTGCCAGACCTAGTTTACAAAAAGGGAGGGAGCAGACGCCTCGAGGGGGATCACTGCGCATCAATCTTCAGGACGCCAGCTGGTGATGAGGAGCACATAGACACACTGCTAACAAACAGTGGGCACCCAAAGGAGACGCAGACAAGGAGCCAGAAAAAAAATACCCACTTAATAAGGCTGCAAAATATACCGCAAACAAATGGAAATCTCAACTTCAATATTCACAGTTAGCAAATCGCAAAGACAACAATTACTTAACTTCACATCATTTCCTGTATAAACAACAATATTACAGCTAATCATGCCAAAAGCCGCTAACCCTGTAGTTTAGACCTCTATACACATGTTGTGAAATGCATGTGATTCTTGTATTAGTTTGGCCATTCATATTTCAGTCTTCTCCAATGTTAATGATCCTGGATATGTTTAAAATGTGGACTTTGAGCAGAATCTTATCGCAAATCTAATCACAAAGCTTGTTAGCAAAATATTTTCCCAAAATTATTCAGCCTCGCCACTTAATGTTCATTCCAGGGATGCTGTTAATTCTATATCACCCTAAAATGTCTAGTTTATTCCTGTCCGTGTAGAAACAGCTCCAGGCCAAAGAAAACTGAATGGGAATGTGTTAATATCTGTACAGTGTCTAAAGCAATTACTCAAGTGTGTAATTTCTTGAGGGAGTGAAAGTGGGAGTAGCAAGCGTCAACACACCGTCCCAGGCTCCTGCACAGCCTCAAAAGCAGATTACTGTCACTTCATCAATAGGAGCTAGAGCGGATCATTCCGGTAAGAAGCGTGAGGTGCCAGGGGAGCGGGTACAGGAGGCTGGGGAGGTGGCACCGGGTCAGAGAATTCCCAAAGGCTTCTGCAAGCACTCAGGCAGGGATTACGATGTTTGGGGGCTATACTGAATTTTGCACATAAAAAGTAGGTCCAACTTAAAACTGAAGACTTCCTAGTACAGCAGTTTTTTTTATTTTTATTTTGTTACTGCTCAATAAACAACTATCGCCCATGAACCACCCATCACCGCCCATCCTAATCATAGCTTTCAATAAGAACAGGACGTGCATAAGATAATGAAGTAAACATAAGACAATAATTAAATACCAAATACATTCAAGATTTGACCTTGTTTTAAGGTGTACTCCCTGCAGCTTTTCTGGTATGACATTAAACATATCCATCTAGCATTTACTCAATATGGGTGTTTCTCTTGCTCAAAAATACTATAATTCCTTTTGTGAACGAGGCGACTCTCCACAGATCTGAAGTGTAATGCATGCAATAACATTTCCATGTAGAAAAACAAGTGACGGACCCTCCACTGAAAATGTTACGCAGCGCACCTTTAAGTCTGGGATAGGAAAAGGTTCACATTAAATAATCGTTGTAAATTAGAACTTACTATTACCAAAAATACAGTACAGTACACAGTAAGAGAGTAAAACGAGCGAGATTGACAGCTGATGTAGAATGACTCTCAGGGCATCTCCATATCTGAAGTGGGGAAAGTACTCTTGAAAGTGTTGACACAAAACAAACAAATTAAGTAGGCACATAAGCAAAGAGCAAGCAAACCCCGGACAGGGCCAGCAGTCAGTGGGAGCACCATACTTCATTCAAGCCAACCTCTAATCAATGCCTCCGAGTTCACATACTTTATCCGAGCTTTGTCTTATCTACCTACCACTGCTCCAGTCTCATCGCATACCCAGAAACAGCTGCTTGTTTTGGAGCACTGACCTTTTTTGGAGTTCTGGGAGTTGTAGAGTAAATACAACTTTTTTAGACTGCACCAAAGAGGTCATGCTCTCACGGCTTACTTCCAGTGAGGTTCACTAAGGACATAGGCAGTAATATTGGAGCTCATGCCAACCAACGCAAGCAAGTGGTCAATATTTCCTCTGCCAGTCTGCCCGATCATGTTTCTCCCCTATGGCCAAATATTGAATATATTAGTCACAACAGTGAAAATGACACACATACAAGCTACTAAGAAATGCAATTGTTATAATGTTTGAATTTGTTCTGTCTTCGAAACCCTGTTTTTACTCCAAGCTTGGCAATTTTACTCTTAAGTACCTCCCCTGATGATAATAAGCATTTCCCCCAGACTCGAAAGCACTAGTCTGGATCCAGCTGCTACCACTAAATTGAGTACACGGTGAGCATTCCTGGCTTGAATACAAAGTTTGTTTTTGGCCTTGGATAATAGTTTCTACTGAGAAAAGAGGGAGCAGTGTAAAAAAGCATGGCAACTACAATGGTGTGGATTTGTTATAAACATATAAATTTAATTTCATGCCAAACAAACACCATCATAACAACAGTCAAAACAGAATTGTGATTTTTTAAGTGTTATAGAAGCTCATGTGAGTTGCATGTGGGTGGGGCCTAATATAAGAATGGCCAGTTAACTGCAAAAAACAGGAACAGGAACTATCTGACATATAACTTATTCACGGTTGTTAAGGCTGTAGTTGATTAATTGGTTGATAATCTCTTGACTAAAAGTTGTATTAGTCAACATCATATTATTTAGATTATATTATTTATATGGGACAACTGCAGAAAGAAGAGCAGAAAGTTTATGAGTGAATAAATTAGATGAACATTTGGTATTATTGTTGGTATTTATATGTAAAGAGGTAGATTAACTTAATCTGTTTTGATATTACATTATTTTCTAGTACTTTTTCTGCATAAAAACATATTTATTGTTTTTGGATGAACTTCTGTGCAGGTTTAGTCTTGTGAGTGCAGTTTAGGTCAGACACACAGAGATGCGTAATAGTTTGAGAGCTTTTGCCACACACCCTTTTATAGTCGACTAATTAATCTTTAGTCAACCAAGAATTTCTTTAGTCAACTACAGCCCTAATGGGGCTATCCACTACAATATAAGGAAACACTGACAGCATTCACAAACATTTAGGCATAACTGGACATATGATATTATCAACTGAGCTACTCAATTAAGCTTTATTCTACTTTATTGAGACTTTACCTGTTTACCTAGCTCTGTGCTACTGATACAAATATGACTAAAAATCACCTAATCCACTAATGAAATGAAGAAGGAGGGGGACACTTTATAAGACACAGTGCCTCCTGTTTTCTCAGCCAGACTAATTGCACCTTGTGTGTCTGGAGGAGCACTGATTTACCACTTGGAGCAAATTAAAATGAATAAACACAATTAGCTGAGAGTGCAACAGTAGCTCTGCAGCTCACATTCCTCCCTTTTTCACTGCCATGACAGTCACTTCTGAGCAGCTGTTATTAACTGTGTGCTCGTGTCAAGTGCAATACGACTAATTGCACAACTCTCAATGCTACTAAAATGCTCCTAATTTGAAACTGAACAGGGCACCCAGTGGTTAAAATAGAGGAAACTGCAAACAGTTTGAATAGAAAATTGAAACAGAGCACCACAGATAAGTGTAAGAGGTGTGAAAGATGCTGTTATGTGGGTTGTAATAAATATTGCGTTATATATTATATTTTTAAACTGTTGGTTGTTTTTCTTTCGATTGTAGGAGTAATACAAAAAGATCTTGGTTTGGATGCTCCAGATTTTCATATTGTAAATACACTACCAGTCAAAAGGTTGGGCTCACCCTCTCGAATTCAGTCTTTTTCTATGCTTAGTACTTTCTACACTTTACATACATACAGAAAACATCAAATATATAAAGTAAGAGATATGGAATTATTTAGTAAAGAAAGAAAGCTAAGTAAAATGTTAAATAATTCCATACCTCTTACTTTATATGTTTGATGTCTTCTGTGTGTATATCAAATGTAGAAAGTAGTAAACACATAGAAAAAAAAAAAACACTGAAGAGGGGGAGAGCAGACTTTTGACTGGCAGCGTATACTCACCAATAAGAACAGCAAGGAATGGTTTTATGTGATTTCATGGCTCATTTATGTTTGAAAATGGTGCTCTATTGTTAGCTGGCACCATAATGTGTATATTTTTATGTCTAGCAGTTCAGTAAACTAGTAATTGCAGTGGAAATTCATACCAAACCTCTTTGTTGGGTACCAAGTGAAATGGAACAAAAAATACATCATATCCAGGGTGCAATTCAATTAGCTTCTCTCCGAGTGTGGAGAGTGGTGCTCCAGGGAGAAATCTAAAGTTTGGTCAAATAAAAGAAGTTTTCAAGGGTGTAATGTTCCCAGTGCCCCCTTCCTCTTCAGTTATTCATTATTTCCGTTTACAAGCTGGCCACTCACAAATCCATCGATCTGCCATTTTCCACAGACAAAATAATTTGATCAAAAGGAGTCACACCTTGACTGTCGCCGTGGAGACAGATGCTAGTCACGCTCGGCCAGTTGTGCCTGCCAGCTTATCCTTGGCATTTTCATTGCCTTTTGTCTTTTCCTGCCCACTTAGTTGACAGTGATCAGGGGTGATAAATTGTTCAATTAAAGCCACATTAAGAATCCAGAACAGACTTGATGCGCCGCCTCCTGGTGTACGGGCTGTCCAATTACTCTGAAGGACAGGACTTGTACAGGCTCCTGACAGTCAACATGTGACTCCTATCATAAGACAAATGGCTTTATTTATTTAAGCCAGCAGAGGGATTGATACAGAAAACCAAGATAGATGAGATTTGATTAAGAAAATGTAAATTTCTATTAACAGGGAAAATTTGCATTGTAAAGGTACTGAGCCGATTTAGACACTCCTGTTGGACATAATCTCTGATCCTTGTAAACCTTCTCACTTCTCACCTCATTTTGAACGTCTAACATCACATTATTAAGGGAATTTCTGTGTTTACTCCAGCCTTAAATGAAGCATATTAGTCCACTGATCTTTTTTTGGCCAGCAGTTGCTTGGATCTTGTGGAGGAGGGTCAGGGAGAGGCAGGGGATAGCAATAAAACGTAGCAATAACGTTAAGAATCTCATAAGTTGAGTTTGTATAAAGCTATTCTGCTTTCTACAAAAAATAACGTAGCCTAAACTCATATTTAAATCTCACTGACCTCCCTCAATCACCGTGCGTAAAATGTAAGATCAGAATCGCCTATAGGTGTACAAAAGAAGAAATATTACAAAACAAAGCTCATTATATCGAATAATTGTTCATAGTTTGATTCATTTGATAGGAGAGCTATCCAAGTTATTTCGAGGTAGCCTGTAGCGCTCACAAGCCTCAAAGCCAATGCGCGTATTCAACATTGGAGGTCGTGCCATCGTAAAAGTTTTCAATCACGCCGTTGTTCACGTCTCAAACTGCATTTATTTGTATGGTTTTCCCAGGCTAATACTCTCTTACTAAAAGTCAGTTGTCAGAACCACAGCCTGAAACTTGAGAGTAAAAAGCTCCCATGTTTTTACTTTTCCCGGTGCCATCTTCTTACACGAAGACCTCCCGTCAATAAAGCGGTCCAGATTTACGCAAAACTGCCAACACGTTAACAGAGCCAGAAGAAAGCAAGAACTGAGAGATTCTTGCTACATGATACATAAATCAAACATCTAGAACCGAAGAATGAAAAACTTACCCACTCGATGCGTAAAAGTCTTTGAAAGAACCCCCTGTTTGTTTTCAGGGGTTCACTTTTTAAACCCCGTCCTCGAAGTTAACGCTGCGTATTCCGTCTGAAAAAAGCAGTTCCTTCATCCCAACATGTACAAAAAGCAATATTCCACTTTCTTCGCCGGCATAGCAGTCAGTTGTTAGAAGAAAAAAAGGCACGTACAACTCATAATATTCCCGGTGTGCGTTTGTATTCCTTTCCCCAGACCATACAAGCTCCAAGCCAAGAAGCTCCGCAGTGAAAGAAAAATCAAATACGCGTAATAATCCGTGCGCGATACGGGGACGCACGGGGTTCCGAACGTACACTTCTTTATTGGTGCCTCGTTATCTTCGCGTCCCAGGTTTAGATTCCTTTCTTCCCAAATGCACCTCGTACCGACTGGGGGTGGGGAGACACACAGGCAGATGCCCCCCTCCTCCTCTCTTCCCTCCACACTGCTCCAGAGCAGGAAAAAAAATACGAGACCCGCGCTGCGTTCAGGAACCTCCAGTGAAAATAAATACCGAAGACCTTTTGCTTTATGACGCAGTACTATTGACAGGTATGACAACTATGTAACAATGCAAAACGTGCGTGCTGACTGACACAGGCAACTTGATTACACATTTTACACAATGAAGAACAGAAGAGCCGGAGTGGTTTGAAATACTCAATAAGATTGAGAATCACACATCACAAACGGTAAAGCTTCAATATTAGTAAAACATAAAATCATAAAATACTTTTTTGTTAGTATGTCTCTATGTACCTGTGACTGAAATGAACTAGGCCTACTACTAGGCTACTACAACTAGCCTACTGTTTGCTTAATAGTTTTTTTTTTTTATATAATGAATATGTAATTATGCCTTATTAACATCTGTCTCTTGCTATCTTTTTTGCCATTACCATTCATGTTTTTTTACTCTTTGTTATTATAATATATTCTGACTGTGAGCTACTGTGTTCAAATAATTTCCCTTGTGGATCAATAAAGTTTGTCTAAGTCTAAACCTTCTCTGAAGCTGTCCAATCACAAGTTGTCGTGCAGAAGTCGGGTGTGATTGGCTGGTGAAGTTTGAATGGGAGAAGTGACAGCTGGTGTCCAGCATTGAGGAGGGACACACAGAGGAGACACATCAATCAAGTGACCCCCACTCTGTTGTTTGCCTGGAGCGCGCTGCTAACAAAGGGTTTACAAAGTCCCCTTTTCAAGTGTTTGGCTCTTTGCAAAGTTTAGTGAAAAAAACCTCAAAAGTTAAAGGCTGATTCTAAAACAGTGTCACTAGCCCTGAAGAAGCTAAACATGAGCAAAAAGTCGCTGCAAGTCCTAACAATGCAATGGCTTGGCTTCTAAGAGAACTGACACAGTGCTCTGGTAATATGAGGTATGACATCCTGATAAAAGGATCAGTATTACCTTCTGTTGTTTTGGAATATTTGTGTGACCCTCTCCAACTCAAAAAGTTCTCCAGATGGGATTTGTAGAGATTAATGTGTCACTGGACTCATCTGCCTGGCAGGTCATCAAGACAATTTATACAAACCCAGTGAATTCCCCATTTATTATTTGCATGTAAAAACAGAAAACAGGAAATGAATAAAAATATTGTAGAAGCAAAGAAAGTCTCAAGCATAAATCAGAATAAATATGTATAGTATATTTTACAAATAAAAGCACTTCCTGTAACAGTAGATTGTTTACTCTCCATGAGACGTATGGTAAAAGGAAATGATATGAATTATTAGCCATGATATGCTGTTCAAATTCAATATCATAAATTACATGAAAGATTTTTAGCTGTCCAATTAAAATAAGTGTATGAATTTATTAAGCATAAACTTTAAAAAGCATGCAGACACTAATGAATGAGGAGCGTCTGGAGTGGCTGTGAGCTGGCAGTGAGCCACCCTGCTGCAGCAGCAGTGCTCCACTGCCCTCTCTCTGTTCTGTGCTTAAAACCCAGTGTGACATGTAGCACACCATAAAGAGCTGTGAAAGTGTGTGAGAGGACCAGGGCGCACGGACCATCTAATCAATTTAACCACGGAGTAAAGAACATGCACAGATTCCTCCCCTGGCTTCTTATTCACACTACAGCTCTTTATTTAATCAGGCTGGTAAATCTTAGCTGCTACCCAGGGCTCACTGCTGTTCCCCTGGTGGCGTGGGCCTAACATGGTAAATTTCACTGGAGGAGGGGAATGCGCTCCATGGCAGAGGACAGTGCTTGGGAAGGATAAAAAGAGCACTTACAGCCTGACATGTGCAATCCATAACGGAATAATGAGACTCTGCCACAAAGGAGCCCTCCTGTGCTCCGCAGAGCTCCAGAGTGTATACGCACTCTTCCTTTAGCAAGTAGTAAGTGCACATAAATGCCATGTAAATTCAGGAAGCGGAAGAAGTGGCGAGCGCACAGGGGCTGAGCGTTTAATCGGGAGGATCTTATTGCAGAATGGTACTACAGCGTGTTCGGTGAGAGCATGCTCCAAGTAGTCTGGTGTTGCTGTTCATTGCACTAGTGATATATGACAAGAGAACATAGGTTTAGTGTTTCTTCAATAACTGAAACTAATGCACAAATACAGCACCGTATCACTTTTCCACTGAACGAGTCACTTGTATTTGCCAAGAAGGTTCCACAGTATGACATTAAACTGATCCATCTTCACTGGGACAAGCAAGTGGGTCCACTAAGCCAAGTTACAGGTCAGATCTGTGGAGAGGCAACCACACTCAGAATAAGAATCCATGTTTTTCAAGGTATTTATGAGCGGTAAAGCACATGTAATTGTGTGTTAAATATGTGTAAAAAATAGATAAGTTTAATGCCATACTGTGGAGTATTAAAGGCAGAGCAATAACATCTCCATGGAGACAAGCAATTGACAGACACTCCACAGTCACTCTTAATACACTCACCAATATTGGTAAACCGCATAGAGGGACTAGAATGGCATTTACAACCCTGAAAACCATTGAAAAGATACTATTATGTAAATTTAACTTTTTATTTAATTAATGTGACATTCTCAAAGTAAGTGGGGTGAGGGACAGGGGATTAAATGGCTGTACTGGACAACCAAAGGAGGGACTGGTGGTCACCCTATGAAGGACTAAGCTTTAATTTGGATTGAATGGACAAAAAAAATAACGTATTCCCAATTTTACTTATGTTTAATTCACCACTTTAAGATCAAGATGTAAAAATACAAGGCGTGTGGGTTGTAAATAAAAACTGTCACCATTTTCCTTATTGTCTGGCTGCTCCCCTCCGTTTCTCTGTGTCACCCGAAGGGGCTGAGACACAATCACGGCGGATAGCAGAGGGCCATCGCTCAGCCTGTCCCTGGAGGCGACAGTCCACTTACTGCCAAACCCGTGCTCAAATGGAAGACGTTTCATCACCTACCAAAAACACAATTAAGGAGGGAGCACCCACACTTTCTCCAGGCCCAGCGCTAGTTCAGTTATTTCAGAGGGGAGGGAACCATTCAGATATGTACTCACTCACACTTTTTTTCTCAAATGCACTTTTTATCTGCACAAATGTGTGAGGACTTAAGTGTGTTCACCAAATACATTTCTTGAATCTTGAGTCTTGAATGTCTGACGGAGGTTTTTGTTGGTTTAAATGGGCTGTGAAGACTGCACTGTGTTGCTTTGGTTGTTGTCTTTGAGGGGTTGTTTGGATTATATTACATTTGGCTGGTGTTCCTCTCAAGATTACTGCTTCAAAGATGAAAGAAATGAAAGATGATATCAGCAGTTAAAATTTTATGTTAGCCCCATCTGATGATCCAACCAACCATTAAAGGTGCACAGTGTAACTTTTCTGGTTGGGTGTCTGCTCCTTGTTTGAGATGTTATTGCACTGCCTGGATTGTCCCACAGTATGGAAATACACTTGTTTATCTTTATTTAATCCCAGGTGTCTGTATTGCTAAAAATATCTTGAAAAATGTAGATTCTTACTGTGAGTGGGGTCACCTCTGCACAGATCTGACCTGTCATTTTATCTCTTTGCATCACCTGCTTGAGTCCACATTTAATGCTACACTGTGGCATATAACATCTCTGTGGAGACAAGGTGCTGAAAAGATACATAGTGCTCCTTTAAAGTAAAATGTGTTTTATATGTTTTGATAATTATTAATTGTATTGTATTTGCACATATTTCACTATCCATTCTGTGCTTTGAGTCTATAAACAAATTCAGAGGTGGACAAAATATTGCTGATATAAGATATAAATTTGCTGCTAGAAGTTGCAAGATATTTTAAAAAGTACCATTTATCCTACTCGTTGTTTACTATGTTTTAGAGCTGAAGTGACCTGCTTGTATTTTACTTATTTAGAATAATAAATTGTGAAACATGAGTGAATAATTCTTTACCCCCTAAACTCTATCGGGTGCAATTTAAAATGTTGTTAATTGTGTTTAAATGTCTACACTCTTTGGGTCCAGTCTATTTGAGAGAATTACTGGAGCCCTACACTCCACCCAGAGGCCTGAGGTCAGCCGACCAGCTCCTGTTGGTCGTGCCCAAAACTCGGCTCAAGACGAGGGGAGACAGAGCCTTTTCTGTGGCAGCGCCCAGATTGTGGAATAACCTTCCTCTTCCTGTCAGATCCTCTCAGTCCGTAACGCAGTTCAAGACTAGATTGAAAACTCATTTCTTTTCCCTGGCATTTAATACTAGTTAGTCAGTTTATCTTGTTTTATTAGGTTATTCTTTTTTTCTCTTTTGTCCTCATATGGTGTTGTATATGCATATGTTTGTTATCCTTTATGTGAAGCACTTTGGTCAACTGAAGTTGTTTTAAATGTGCTATAGAAATAAACTTGACTTGACTTGACTTGACCTAAAATAGTAAGCCTTTCTGGACTACATATATTTGTATCTGTGAAGAACTACTTGCGGTTCTCCATACTGCTCCAAAACAACTTAATTTTCTTTTAATTTTCCTTGAGGTCTGGTCACTGAGTTTGGGGCATTGTAATGGCAGTTTTCACACTGTACTGGCTTTAGAGCAGCCATACAGGAGTAGAGGCAGACTGGTGGTTATTAGAACGCACCAGTGCTGCCTCTTATCTGCCAATACGATACAGATCTACACAGAGCTGAAGAGAGATTATGAATTCATTACCTGGATACACAAGTAAGCAGACAGATAGACACCAGTGTGAGGGGGGAGATGGTCTTAGGCTGGAAGTATGGTGCAGACTGAAAAGCAGAGAATTACATGGGACTGAATAAATCTGTCAATTCTGCTTAAGTTTTTTATATTTTACTGCTCCTGAGATGTTGGGTTTAGGCGTGGATATACTGTTATTAAAGGGGCACTGTCTAACTTTTTGGTTGGGGGGTCTGTCAGCTGCTTGTTTCTATGGATATTGCTCTGCCTGGAATGTTCCAGAGTATGACATTAAACAGCTCATCCTTACATTTATTCAATTACAAATGTATTTATAGCTAGAAATACCTAGAAAATCAGACATTCTGATTCTTAGTGGAGTTGCCTCTCCACAGATCTGACCTGTAACTTGGTCTGGTTTGGTCTCCATGAAGATAGGAAGGTTTAATACCATACTGTGAAACATTCCAGACAAAGCAATAACATTTCCATGGAAAAAAGCTTTTGACCGACCTTCCACAGAAAAGTTATACATTGCACCTCTAATGTGTTAAAGCTAAAATACTCACTAGTAATGTACTCCAAATATATTTGCTGGAACGTGAAAGCTTAAACTGTATTGTAATAATTCTTGAGCCCGTCAGTTGTTTGTGCCACTGATTGTTCAAAATTCACTTCTTAGTCATCACCAGATACTTTTTTGAAATAACATTTTAGTTTATTTTTATTACCAACTACAGTCCTTTCTCTGAACTCTCCCTCTCTTTGTTGCATTTAATTTCAGATATTTGGAGAATGCTTTTACTTGGAGAGTGTTCTTCCGGCAGTTCTGCTCTTTTGGAGGTAAGTGTAGGAGTGATGCAAAATAAAACAGAACATATTTTTTAATGGTCTGAAAAATGTCTGGAAAAAAATATTTATATAATAGTAGGGCTGAAATTATTCTGATTCCAGTGAAAGCGTATGGAGTTTAAAAACACAGTGGAGCACTTCCTGTATTACCACATGACATCACAAGGTGGAACCAAGTGTTGTCAATTTGAGAGAACTTAGTCTGTGTTTGTGTGTTAAACATGTGTGAATGAAACAGGTATGTTTTTGATGAGAAAATAACAGTATAACATACAGTAAGTCATAAAATAGTGTAATATGGGCCCTTTAAAGGTGCACTGTGTACACTGAAAAAAAGCTTGGCCATAATTTAAGATATAACACTTAAATCTATCAGAAAATGACTTAAAAATAGTGAAATTATCTGTCCAGGCAGCAAAATAATATTACTTGACAAGTTACCTTAAACTACCTCTAGACTAGAATGAAGCAGTCTGTGGTAAGTGTTCATTGGCTGGAAATAATCTGTGTCACTGAATCTAAAAACAAGTGAACTGTTGCAGGGGAAAACTATGGTAAATGGATTGTAGCTTCTTTTAAACATGTATTGCCTAATGTTAAGATTTTCTGACTAGTTGAGTCATGGAAGAAATGCAGTGACAATTTTTTAAGATTATACACCCAATTCAGAACTAGTAAGTAGATCATAAAAAACAAGATGAATAACCTGATACAAGTTTTAAAATCTTGGCCAGACCAGAGAAATTGACAGTGTAACTTTTCCGGTGGAGGGTCTGTCAAATGCTTTTCTTCATGGAGATGTTCTTGCTTTGTCTGGAATGTTTCACAGTATGGCATTAAGCCTTTTTATCTTCACAGAGACCAAACCAGACCAAGTTACAGGTCAGATCTATGCAGAGTTGACCTCACTAACAGTCAGAATGCCTGTTTTTCCAGGTATTTTTCAGATATAGAAACACATGTAATTGAGTAAATGTAAGATAGAACTGTTTAATGTCATACTGTGGAACAATACAGGCAGAGCAATGACATCTCCATAGAAACCATCAGGCGACGGGGCCTGCAACCGAAAAATTACATAGTGCACCTTTAAACAAAAATAAATACATTAAAAATATGTTGCTTTAACGTTCCATCTCCCTTCACTTCTCTAGCCTCCCATGTGAGTCCTGGCTCTCCTGCACATGTCCCTTTCCGGGTCAACCCATTACACTATGCTTTTGTGGACACTTAGCTGTATATCCTTTCAGGCATCTCTGTGCTTGTGTATGTGCACGTGCATGGGAGAGTCCAAAGGAGGAAGACTGTAATAATGAGTGATGCCAGAGGTGCTTTTTGCCTCCCCCTTCCCACTCCACTAGCTCGCTAATGGCCTCCTCGGTGGGTTGGCTGACCGACTTGCTTGGCTCTTGCGTGGCTGTGTATTCCTTATTTGGTCACGCGGGTAAAGAGCGGGTGAGCAGGGAGGGGGTATGGGGTGCAGGTAAGAGTATTGTGAATGGCTCTGTTTACATGTAGGGTCAGGGGATCAGACACAGAGGAGTGCCACAGAGCTACCACAGAATCTACACACAGATAGCGGGAGAGAGCCGAGTTCTTCGGAGCCATCATTGGGGGATTTATCAGGGTAGATCCGGCGTGAAAGTGTGGGATGGACTTTAGTGCAGCCCCAGCAAAGAGATAGCCTCCACAGGTAATTTTCCAAGACACTCTCCCTTTAGCCCTTCCTGCACCAAAGCCCTAGACAGTGCAGGGGAGTCGGTGGAGAGGAAATTAAAGGCAACCATCCTTATAGTTTTGCTTTTGTCCGCTTGAGTGGCTGTGCGCTGGCCTGCTCTCCTCGCCTTGCCTTCACTTGTGTTCCCTGGGCAATGTTTATGCTGTGCCCGGGTCCAGGATAGAATAGATTCGCCCACACAGCACTGTGCTCTCAACCAGAACTTAAATAGGTCTGGCAAGTCCGAGCAGTGGTCCCATTCACGCGTACTCCTCTGGATTAAGCCCTTTGGCCCGGGGCAGTGCAGCAATGACTACATTAATAGACCTAAGATAGCAACCCCCCCACCCATCACCACAGCTCCACCCGTACATATATACATCATACAGCGGTAGTCCTGTCACCATAACTCATTTTGAAGTATGATATATTGCTACAAAAATAACCCAATAAACAATAATGTTGAAACTACTTAATATCTCAAAGCAGTGAATGTTCCTTGTTTTAAGTGAATGTTATTGTAAAAAATGTGGCCAGCTACATATTACTGCTAAAATGATTATTATTATGTGGTAGTTAAAGTTACACAGAGCACATTTAATTTGTAAAGTAATTGTCAGTACCAGTATACTTGCAATATTCAACATCTAATACTACTTTCCAACAAGACCGGATATTTACTATAATATTTTTTATGTATAGAACTAAAGGAAGATACAACATATGCACTGTTATGAACAAGTCCATAAAACCCATCATTAACATCAACATTATAAACTTCGGCACTTTCATTTGTTTTACTAAAAATTAAAAAATTAATATGAAGTTCCTGAAGTTGATTGCATTTTGAGCATCTGGCCATTACTGTTATGCCTGAAAAATTTGATCCTTTTGTACCTTTACACTTCACGTGAGACCAAACCCAGGGAGGCAGCAATTTTCAGCCACGTTGAATATAAGTATCACAATTAACATCTGCCAGGCCCTTCACGTTCCAGCTTGTTGAGTCTGTGGAGGTTCAACAGGCTTCTGGGGCTGGTGGGTGGTGGGGCAGTGTAGAGGGGGGTCCACTTGTGCCAGTTCTCTTCTGCTCCACCATTTCAGCGGGTCAGAGCAGCCTCATCACTCCGCCACAATATGACAAATCCAGCTGTTGGGAGCAGCGTGAGCCCCCGGCAGAGAGAGGGGTGTGAGGGGCGTACACAGCTGCTCTCATGGCCCCTCCGAGCAGGCGGGGAGAGAGCGCTCGCTACTTCCACTCATCAAGCATTACAATGTACCAGTGTTCACTTCATTTAAGACCAAATCTGATAGAAGATTACACTCGTTTGATGATATTGTTTACAGCGTGTTTATTTAAGTGAGGTTAGGGTTAGGTTTAGCGTTTTTAACACAAAGGCTGATTTTCAAATGAAAGTTTTCTGATGGAGGGTCCGCCACCTGCTTTTCTCCATGAAGATATTATTGTTTTGCCTTGATTATTCTACAGTATGGAAATAAACTCGGTAATCACACATTCTAACTCAGTGAAATGAAGTGAAACCTTAACTACAGCACAGAAATTGCATGGTAATAGACATTTTGTAACCTTGTTTTCCTGATTTACAGTCTTTGTTCTGGCTAAGGACTAATACTATTTATATGAAATAAATCACTCATGAGCTTCCTTTTTCATATAAAGAAAGATAAAGGCAAAAGAGTTAGGTGAAATATGAGATTTCTATAGCAGTGGCCCAGCTGTGATAAAACAAGCTGAAAACATACAGCCACAATTAAAGCACGGGTTGGTTTCAATTAAGAGCGGCTTTGAATATTTACAAGGATTTAGGTCTCCAGAGATCCCCAAACGCAGCACAAAGCACCAAAATAAAGAATCACTTAGGCACATTCAAAGGACGAGCAGAGACCTTTTCATTTATCCGCTGTGCATCGTGTGTAAAGGGTGTGAACTAATGAAAATGAGGGGGCAGGGGTGTGAAGGTTTTTACGGTTGTAAATTAATATAAGAAAGAAACAGCTAAAAAGTGTATATGGCACTGAGATTGTACAGATGCAATTTTATCACAATTATTTAAGTTTATTAATCCTTCTTGGGGCAAATTCAGTCTCTGCGTTTGACCCATTACTCAATGCTGGTAGGGCAACATGGAGCAGAGGGCACTACAGTGTAGCGCTGGCAGGACCAACAAGCTGGAGGTTTGCCTATTGCACATGTTTTGGGGTTTGGTTTTGGAAACAGCTTGCATTTGGCAGTAGTACAGGTATGATCTAATAAGTGTACCAAGCTGTGCCTTTTAGGTATAAGGTATAATGTTTATGATATGTCAATTGGAAAAAAAAAATCAAAATTAGAAACTCCTAAGGCACATAGTGAAGGAACTACAGTTTGATTCATAATTTGAGATTCTTATCATTTCAGTCATTTTTGTATTATTATGTTGACTAGAGTTTAAAAAATACAATTGGTCTATTTTACATTTACATATTTAAAAAGGCAACAGCTCACTTGACTTAACCCAAAGTAAAACTATGAAGATGTGTAAAATAAAAGTCTCACCCTTTCATGTGAGTAACTTCTTGTACATATAGGTGCACAGTAGATTGAGGGTTGCTCCAGACAGTACAATAGGGGATCTGGTGCAGTGTGAAAAATATCTTTAACACGCCAAGGTGCCATACTGTGTCTAAGAAAATCTGTAGGAGTCTGGAAGGTGTAAGAACAGGTACGCAGACAAACAGTGCTCAATATGTAGAGTTTGGTCAGGTACTCCAAGTTGGAGATTCTTCTAAAATGGCGGCACACTGGGTTTCTCCACTTACCTCTGGGATGTTTTCAACACGACTTTAGCTTCATATCTTCTGCTGCTGCTGCGGATTCTCTTCTTCTATGCCTTGTTACTGGTTCGGTGGTACCTTTAAAAGATGGAAAAGGGCGCACAGGGAGGGAGACAAGAAAGGAGAAAGAATAAAGGGAAAGATTAATGAAAAGGACTAGTGAATGAACTGCCTCCTCAAGTGGTGGGAGGGGGAATTGCTTTGGTTGGGGCTGTATGCGTGCCCTTTGTGACCACAGGACGGCAGGCAAAGTGCAGCCTCTCCACTGATTGCCTGAGAGCTCTAGAGTGCAAATCTACATGAAAACCCTTCTGGCTTTTTTCTTTTTTTGATCATTGGCTGCTACACATCTCTAATGAGACTGGGCCATATTAGTAGTGTGGGTGTACTTGCCCAGTGCAGTGTGATGGTAAGTTGAACACTAAGAACTTAATAATATACAGTGAAGTCAAAGCAGTTTGGGAAGACACGCTTCAACATACTGTGGTTAAAGGTACACTCTGTAACTTTCTTGGTGAGGGGTTGTGCAATGCACCTTTAAGAACAAAAATACATTCACATACTATCAATCGAACCAATAATACATCCCACTTCCCCTTTTGATGATAGTGTGAGCTGTGTGTGTCTATGTTGCAGGGCATGCCTGGTCCACAGTAGCCCCATTCGATACCAGTCAATACTGTTAGAGAGGTCTGGAGCGACCCTGAGCCACCCAAAGGAGCTTCTTCTGGAAGGTTATCTGCAGTAAAGGTCAGAGAGGAGCATCATTACTCTGCCTCCCCCCCAGCCTCCGCCAACATAATCATATGAATATCATTGATAATAAACACCACAGGGTGTGATCGATCACATGCTAGGTCTGGAGCATTATTCTGTAAGGGAGGAAGCCGTGTGTTGTGGGAGTATATGGTCAGGACAACATTTCAGCTAAGCAAAGCAATGGAAAATGGTGGAATAATACATTACAATTCAGTTCAGCAATGCAATATGGGAGATACAAGTTACATTTCAGGGGACAGAAGGTTTATTATGAGTCTCCAGCCAAGGAGTATCAAGAAAATGTCATTATTTGGCATACGCACAGTAATAATACAATCCTAAATTTTCAACTACAATCAAAGATTCCTTAAAATAAAAGCAATTTGTAAGACTCACTCAATTTTAGGTATTCATTATAGAAAATGCAAGACTGTGATCAAATGGTATGTAAAATCATTAGAACTATGTAGTCTTTTAGTTGAGCTTTGGTTGACATAATTTTATCATTTGAATATTCTATGCAAGTTTATTTTCTATCACACAGGTATGAACATATACAATTATAACAACACATTAGTTTCTTTTTAGGATTATAAGGAATTGTTATATTGACCAAAGCCAAAAGCCGAATCATAAGAGTTATCTGGAGTTTGGGAGTGGACTGGACTTATGCCTATGACAGGTTGGACTACTCATTTCACAAAAACACAGTTAAGATCATTACATATAAGAATTTGCAAAAGACTACAATTTTTCTTCCAATTTGGCAATATTTTAGGTTTTTTATTTCCTGGTTGGAAATCATGGCATAGGTGTCAGAATTAAATGTTTGCTATTTGGATCTGTAAATAAGTCAGTTGATTCAAATAGATGACAAAGAAGCATTGCACCCATTTTGATTTTTACCAATAGCCAGCTCAGTCATCACTAATCCATTCTGCTTCTGTATTCCAATTCAAAAATTTGTACATTTACTTAGTACATTTAATTCTTGGGTTCTTTTTAAAGACAATACAGTAGGAGATGTATTTACCTTGTTGACTGTTAGCTGCCTGCCAAGAAGCTTCTGTATTCTGTTTGGATGCTAGCTACTTCCCTACCTCCATCTTTTTATTATGAACCCTGCTCCCAGACACTTTCCCAGCGTCCTCCATGGCACGATTACCTCAATAGAAACAGTCAACACAATCCTTTATTCTGACAAGCCATTGGGGTCAGGGCAACCCACGGTAGCCAATCAGAGTCAACTAACAGGGCAGACTGTGAGAGGTCCCCCGGTACAGAAGCACCGCGATGGAGAGGAAGAGGGGGCGTGGCCACACGAATGACACACGAACGATTGCCCCACCCACCGGGACTCCACGTTGCTCTGGGCTGTCAAGACGATGAGAATGGAGAAGAGGAGGGACTCACGTGCAGAAGACTTCACACTCGCCAGATTTCAGCCTAATTAGACGCTGATGAGAGATGTACTGGACAGACACCATCGAGATCATAGAAATACTAATGAGCTGTGATCTATATGTGCTACACAGATTTAGCACCATTCATATACTAGTACTGTGGATATTGAACATAATATACGTTATAGTTCATAAACTATACATTGAATTTTAATTAAGAAGAAATATTAGGAATACATTTTTTAAAAAGTTGAATTACTTAAAGATGTAATATGTTACTTTTCTACATAAGAGGTTGCCACATGCCTTTTCCATGCAGTTTAAAGGGCCCATTTACACTATTTTCTGATGTATGTTATCATGTTGTTTCCTCATCACAAACATGCCTGGAGTTGTGTTTTGTTTCATTCACACATGCTTAACACCCTGCAGTTTAAGAAACTGAAAACACTCTGTACCAGCTTGTGATGTCAGGTGGTAATACAGGAAGTGCTCCTCTGTGTTTTTAAATTAGAAACACATTCATTAGACTCATTTGAATACTCTGAGCCCAGGAACTGCCCATCTCTGTTGAATAAAAGGTAAAAGGCTTCATGACATCACAAGGTGGAACAGAGCATTCTGAGCTTTGGAGAGGCAGACAGACTAATAATAAAAGATTGCTCCGATGTGTGAATGAAACAAAACATAATTTCAGGTATGTTTTTAAGGAGGTAACAGTCTTATAATGGCTTGAAGCTCACAAGAGTCAAATTTGCGTCATATAGGACATTTAAAAAATATGAATCAAATGTGCAGTAAATCTGTACCTTGATCTATCCTTAGGTTTTACAACTCTGAATGCTTTTGCAGTTGCATCACATCTCATTAAAAAAAAAACAGTCTGGTGATGTATTAGAGGGCGATCCACTTTTATCACAGAAGTTTATCTAAAACACTTGCATCAGTTTGCTTATAATGAATCACAGCTGACATATTACCAATGAGTGTGAGCGTTTTCTTGAAACACGGTGAGAGAGTTCACATCCCTCCTCTGTCCCTCCTCCTCTTCTTTCCCTCTTCCTCTTCTTTCCCTCTTCCTCCTCTTTCCCTCTTCCTCCTCTTTCCCTCTTCCTCCTCTCTCCCTCCTTCCTCCACTCTCCTTAGATTTAGACAAACTTTACTGATCAACAAGGCAAATTATTTGGACACAGTAGCTCACACGTTACATTATAACAGCAAAGAGCAAAAATACAAATGGTATTAATAAATGGAAAATAAGTAGCACAAATAGACTAGAATAAGAGACTGGTGTCAAATATGGCCTAATTAAGAAATGTATATGTAAAAATAAAATATAGAAATATACAAACACATATATTCCTCCCTCTTTCCTCCCTCCTCCCTCCAGCCTCTCTCTCACGCTCTCTCTCTCCTCCCTTCTCTCTCACGCTCTGTCCTCCCTCCTTCCTCTCTCTCCTTCCTCCCTCCCTCTCTCCTCCTTCTCTCCTCCCACTCTCCTGGCTGCCAAGACGAGCGCAGGGGAATTTGTTTAATGTACAGCACTTATTCACCGCACACACGCTGTTGCACTACCGCTTCCTCCCTCCCTCTCTCCCTCCGTCCGTCGCATGAGACACTCCCTCGCCTGGGCACGCCGCCATTAATCAGCACGCTCCAAGAGTTAGCCCAAAAATTACACTGCTCCTTAAATCAAACTCTGGAGCCTGGTAAAAAATGGCGACTTACTTACAGGTGAGATGCTTGTAGATTTGCCAGGGAACCTTAAGGATATGGTTCAATGGAGTTTGATTCACTCAAGCGGAAACGAATTCTGGTTTGTTTTCTCATGACCCCCGCAACATATTGGCGCTGGGTTGTGTGGCCGTGCGGAGACAGATGGCCAAGCATCATGGTGCATGGCAAAATGCGGTACAAAAACATGCAAAAATCTCCTAGTGTTTCCTTTTTTCTTACAACAACGTGACTATAGCGAGGACATCAGAGGAGAAGATGGAAGAAGTCTATAAATAATCATAAAACTGACCGGGAAGGCTGTCTGAAAAATGCATTTCGGCCTTCAAGTGATGATGTCAATAGAGCTGTTGCCATGGCAGTGCGTCACATAGTTTTGTCGTATCTTCACCTAGCCTCAAACAACCTCACCTCTCCGGCTATAAAAGTAGAGATGTTCCCCAACAGAATAGCAAAAAGGTGCTCTTTTTAATCCTTTCAAAGTTTTAAATGAAAAATGTGAGATATTATTCATATAGGAAAAATGTCCAAGAACCTGTTGAGATGATAAAAAGTATAGTTCATGTGAAGGCTGCGGTCACATGACGTCATAACATTGTATGAACAGAACCAGTAGTTTAAAAAGACTGTTTTTGATCTCTGTTCTAATGTTGCTGCCTCCTCACAAACATACCTGGAGTTGTGCTTTGTTTCATTTACACATGTTTAACACACAAACCCTACATATTTAGGCTGAATTCTTCTCTCAAACAGAAAACTCCACTGTGTTTTTAAACTCCATACACTTTCACTAGAATCGTTTGGAATGAGAATAATTTCAGCCCTGGACTTGCCAATCTACTGAACTAAAGGTAAAAGGAGCTACTAACTTGAAAACTACCACTAGATGACATCACAAGGTAGAACAGAGCATTTTGAGCTTTGGAGATGTAGACAGAAGGATTACTCAAACACGTGTGAATGAAACAAAACACAACTCCTGGATTTTGAGGACGTAACAGCATTAGAACATGGCTTAGAAGAGTCAGTTTAATGTAATACAGGAGCTTTAATAGTGAAGGGAGCAGGTCAGAATTCTGTGGTACAATTTGCATTAAAACAGTCAGTGCAGATATTTTGCATTTTGAATCTCTGGAATTACTGGGCCACGTGAAACAAAAAGTGGTCAGTCAATGTTTGCTCTGCACAAATTAATTCAAAACTGAAATATGTTAATAATTTTATTATTATACTGTATTGTTAATAACACTAAATGGTAATTGTTGTAAGGTGAAACAATGTTAAAGGTCCTGTATTACACAAAACAGAGCTTTTAGCCATGCGATAATGTTGTTCCCTCCTCAAAAACATACCTGGAGTTGTGTTTCATTCACACATGTTTGAGTCATCCTTTTTTATTTGTCTGTCTACTTCTACAAAACTCAAAATGTCCTGTTCCAACTTGTGAAGTCATGAAGCAAAAGTTTTAACAGTATTTATTTAATATTTCGATGAGGAAACAATATTACATAGATCAGAAAATCGTGTAATATAGGCAATTTAAAGTTGCATTGTGTAAATTTTCTGGTGGAGGGTCCATCAAATGCTTTTCTTCATGTAGTATAGCATCACAGTATGGCATTAAACCTTCTTGGAGGCCAAACCAGACAAAGTTACAGGTCAGATCTGTGGAGAAGTAACCTCACTCATAAGCAGAATGCCTGTTTTTCTAGGCATGTTTGCACTATAAAACCACCTGTAATTAAATACACGTAAAGTAGAGTTGTTTAATGTCATACTGTGGAACATTCAAAGCAGAGCACTGACATATCCATAGAAACAAGCAGGTGATGGATCCCCAACCAACAAGTTACACAATGAACCTTTAAACCACAAGATTAATATGACAAACGTGTGGCCCCAATCCCTCTTAAAGATGATAAGGTTCAACATTTATGCATTTTTTGTTATTTTAATTGCCGTGGCAATAATCCCAGTTTCTCCCATCTCTATACTCCATGGGAAGAATACTCCAGCTAGAAACTCTTTAACAAGATCCTGGCTCAAGAGGTATCCCCAGGTGCAGCTCTCCAGTCCCCCACTGCTCCCCACACGCTGTCTCAACAAGATGAAAGTGAGAAAGGAAAAAGAAGAGAAAAAACACTGTGGACAATAAATATATTTCACTTTAACCAGAGGCGAGTAATCAGAAAAATAAAAGGCAAAGAAAGGTGACAGGAAGAGGGCAGAACGCTATGGGAAGAAGGACAAAGGAAACCACTTTGACGAAATGGATACTGACAATAATATCGTTCAGTCTTTTCCAGCCAATCACAGGAGATGTCAAACGGATAAGCTGATTGAGTTACAAATACCCCTGATATTTTAGGTGTGAATGAATTGTTCTGTTGAAACTGTCAGAGTCAATGCGCATCATAATTTGGGCAGTTATTCTTCAGAGCATTGACAGTGCCTGCAGTCTACTGAACTTAAACCCATAAATGTATTTAGAATTTTTGATACACACATCTATACCATTTAATTTTTACTGTCTTAAAAACGTGAATGATGATAAAATGATTTGCGGTCGTCCAAAGTTATTGCTCACTCACCTTATGCATTCAGGGCATCTTTATTCACCATGATTTGTTTATTAACACTTTTTGCAACTTTCAGAGACCAGAGGCGCTTTAAAATTAGAAAGAAACAGCACACAGTGGACTTATTTTGACCCCAAGAGCAGCTTAAATACTCACGCTGAAATACGTGGAAATAAATCAGGTACAGGTCCATAATATAATCCCAACTGATCATGCAATTTCTTCGACGCAGCTTCAACATCTTAGAAAACTTGTTGAAATGTACAGAAAGTCCCTGATCTGATGGTCCTTTTTGCGTATACAAAGAAGAGGGTGGAAGGCTTTTGCAAACCAAGTCTCTTTTGAAGGCATACAAAATGTGACTTATTAAAAAAAGGCTGACTGGGTGACAGAAATTTCTTTCAATTTTCAATCTAACAGGGATGTCAAAGGTGAGAGATTTTGCAAGAGTGGAATTGTGAAGCTGTCAGCAGTTGAGGGCTCTTCTGATGGTGTCTTTGAGGGAAAAAAGACTCTGATGTTGTAGCGGCTCTGCAAAAATGTTAATGCAATAGCAAAATGAAAGGAAAGACCATGAAGAGCTGCCAATTTTTGTAGGCAGTGAACTTAAAGAATAATTGGGAACTCACCACTGCAACTTTGTGAAGGTAACTGGCTTCCTTTAGCATTATATTTGGTTTGTTTCCATGGCATCCACCCAAATGTAATTGTCTTGCTATCTGAGGCATAACTTTTTCAGTATTACATTCAAAACTATTTTACAAGTTTTGATTTAAATAGCTACTTTACTAAAGTAATTAAACATAAACACCATAGTCAGATCAGAAATATATGAGGTTGTTTCTTGATTCAACACGATAAAGTTCTGACAAAAGACTTCTCCTTGAGGTACTTTGGAGTATGGCGAGTCCAGAATGATCTCTTTCTGTATTTTTTATACAGAAGAATATCAGTTTGGTCCCTACACCTTCTGCTGCATCTTGAGCCAGCCCCAAACATGGCCATGCAATCAAATTTGTTTTTCATCAGCCTAAGCAGAAACGCCAAGACTCCCTCACCCCAGACACTTCTTCCAGCTCCTCCGGGGGGACCCCAAGGGGTTCCCAGGCTCCATCTTGGTAAAGTGTTGGAGAAATGTATATCCAGGCAAATGTTGGAGATAAGGTTCAAGCCCAGTCCTAATGTAGACTTGGTTGCTAGTCTTATTTTAGACACGGCTTATAGATGTAGTTCCTGGTTTAGTGCCTGTTTATATGTGTGTGTGCGTGGGTGTGTGTGTGTGTGCGTGTGTGCGTGGGTGTGTGTGTGTGTGTGTGTGCGCGTGTGTGTGTGTGTGTGCGTGCAGCATTAGTTTTAACCCAATACAACCTTCACACACTCGGACTCATGGCCTACAGACTGGAGGTTTTGTTCCCTTGTGTAAGCTTTTGTTCAGTGACCTTATTACTTTCCTATTGGCTTTCTATTCTGGTGCCCAGTGCTTTGTAAGAGAAGCTCCACTCCAGCCCCAACATCCTCACATGAAAGCACAGAGCAGCCGCTTGTTTCAGAGCCCAGCATGTTTTGTACAGAGAGGGACAGTGGTGGGTTTAAAGAAAGCTGTTACTGTGAAACTGGCCTAAAAATCTAAAGTGATAATAGATAGCCTACTTATTGGTAATCAGGTGTCACTCATGGCTAAATAACATTATGCAAGTGTGAGCTTCAGGTGGAATACATTCTAAATGAGGTCCGGTTAGTTGCAAGTTTAGCCATTCTTTATCCTTAAAAATGAATTAAAGGTGCACTATGTAACTTTTTTGGTGAAGGGTCTGCCACCTGCTTATCACCATGGAGATGTTATTGCTGTAACTGAAAAGTAAAGTATGAAGCTTATCTATGTCAATGGAGATGAGCAAGTTACATTAGATTTGTGGAGAGAAGAGCCCACTCACAGTAAGAATGCAGGATTTTAAGGTACTTGTAATAACAAAAAAATGCTCATAAGTTTGTAAGACGTTGTATCCTGTACTGTAGAATAATCCGGAAAAAGCTTTAAAAGCTCCATGTAGACAAGCTAGTAGTGGGTTCTCAAGTAGAAAAATTACATAATACACCTTTAACTAATTACCTCAGTACCATTTTAGATTGACTGATTTTTTTTTTTTTTTGGAGTGCCTGGATTTCGCTGTGTCTAAAGTTTTATCCTTTTTCCTCTTAGAGTACCTGTTCTCACTGATTGAAACATCTTTTTGTTTTCTGTACTATTTTAGACGAACCAACTCTCTTCACAAAAGCATGATTATGAAAAACAGCTTACACTGCGACCCAAATTATTATGCAGGTCACTTTTTTAAATAATATATTGATTCAAATTGTTTTACTGATGAACAAGTGGTATTAACGCAAGCCTAAAAGGGCAGTTGATTATCCAAAAGCATAAAATATCTGAAGCATTTAAATTTTGAGTAATAATTAGTTAAAAATGTAATATGCTGTGAACCAAATTATTATGCAGGCCTATATAAAGGTGAGAATTTTGTGCTCTGAGACCATAAGCACTAAAGATGGGAAAGAAGAAAGACCTCAGTAGTAAGGAGAAGGCTTCTATCGTGAAATTGTTGGGACAGAGGCGGCCAATGATTGAAATAGCAACAATATTGGACCGTGACCATAGGACAATCAAGGCCTTTGTTTCCAAAGCTGACAAAACAAGAAAAAAACGTGAAGAGGCTCCAAGGAGGAAGCTAACAGCTCGAGATTTGTCAGCCTTAAAGAGAGAAATGGTCAAACAACCTTTGAGTTCCAGTGCAAGCATCTTTTCTGCTGTTGGTCTAGGCCACACCCCTGAAACATCACGGAATCGTGTTCTGAAAACGCTTGGTAAGGTCCAGAAAACAAAAACAAGGCCTCCACTTAATCAAAAACACAGAGACAAAAGACTTGCTTGGTGTAAGAAGTACATGAAATTGGATTTTGGGCAAGTTATCTGGACTGATGAGATGCGTGCCACACTTGATGGTCCGGATGGATGGGCTAGAGGTTGATAGCCAAAGGTACTGATGCTCCTTCCAGGTTGAGGCGTCAGCAAGGTGGTGGAGGTGTAATGATATGGGCAGGCATCATAAAAAAATAGCTCATTGGCCCTTTCCGGGTTGCAGAAGGAGTGAAGATGGATTCTGTAAATTACTGCAAATTCCTAGGAGAAAATTTCCTTCCGTGGGTAAAGAAAAAACCAGCAGCTCAGTGCAAGAAAATTATGATAATGCTCCAAGCCATGCATCCAAGTTTACTGCTGAATGGCTGGCATCAAAAGGCTACACACAGGACAAGATAATGGACTGACCAGCATCCTCACCCGATTTAAACTGCATAGAAAATCTGTGAAGAAGGGTTTTTGAGAATGGGAAACAGTTCTCATCAAAGGATAAGCTGTGGGAAGCAATTGTAAAGGATGCAAAAAACATTAAACCTGCTGAAATTGAAAACTTGACATCTTCAATGGACAACAGGCTCCTTACTCTGATGCAGAAGAAGAGTGGCTACATCTCCAAGTAAAGATACATCCAGATATGCTTATTATTTGACAATTTGTGCTCAGGATAGTCTAAATGCCAATAAAATTGATGTTGTTAATAATAAAAGATGTTTTATTTTCATATGCTGGATGTTTTTAGTTTGAAATAAAGATTTGCATAATAATTTGGTTCACCTGAAATTTGAAAAGTTTTATATTTGTCATCTAATATTATTTCAGTATCACATTTTTTTATGGATTAACATGTAGAACCAGTATAGCAATGTACACTAAAAGAAAGGGTGGGCTAACACAAATAGTTTCTGCAAAGCAATTAGAAAACTGACTTGCATAATAATTTGGGTCTGACTGTATATGCAGCCAAATCATGTAAATGCACAGATTTTGCAGACAGCCAGTGAATGAAGCAACACACTCCATGCTGGGAGCGCTAACCACTCTGCCGTTATACGCCACTGTACTCAATTAGTCAAACCTGCCACTTGGACATGGCACGGCATTCTCCTGCCCACTAAATCAGCCCGCCTGACAGCGCCCAGGTCGATATTAATATTAATACCTCTATAAATAATGTTATTGTAGGTCTAGAGTTAATGCCTCATGATGGCCCACTGTGATAAAACAGAGCTCTCTTTAACACACAGGGAGATAGACGGACTAAATCCCTTTGCGGTGTCCTCTCGTATGGGACGATGGTGTTGGAAAGGCGCCGAGGTGGTCACAGCTGTGTTCCTGGGCGAAGGGGAGGGGGCAGTGTGGGGGGAGGTCGCAGTAACTGTATGTGTGTGTAGGTAGGGGGATATTATCATTGGGTGCAAAACGGACAGACCGAACGAAGAGGATTAATTATTATAAATCATAGCACAACTTGCATGTTTATACAGTAGTTGCTATGGGCTTGCACACTGCGGTTGGGTGGTGCTGCGTATGTTTGTGTCCGGAGAGGTCTGTCTGCGGGTTGGGTAGAAGAATGACTTTGCTGGTTCATGACAATGGGCCATATTTCACACAGACAGCAAACATATCACTGTAACGTCTTTATGTGCCGGCTGCAAATCTCCGGATTAGCTATTGGCAGCAGAGAGAGGGCCACCATCAAACAGAGACATGGTGCGCGGGGAGACAGCTTGTTAATGTGACCTTGTGGGCACAACAAAGACACTCAGTCATCAGGCAGTCCAGGCATCAAGCAAAGACCTCTAAAGAAAAACTTCTGTAAACATATAGGCAACAAATGGACACTAGTCTAATACGCAGTTTGATTTGCGACTTCAGGTAAAGGTCCTGTGTTACGTGAAATTGACTCTTGTGACCTTTAAATCATGTTATAATGTTGTTACCTCATCAAAAACATACCTGGAGATGTGCTTTGTTTTACACATGCTTGAGTACAGTAATCCTTTATTATTAGTCTGTCGCCATCTCCAAAGCTCAAAATGCTCTGTTCCACATTGTGTTGTCATGAAGCAGTAGTTTTAAAGTTAACAGCTACATTTTATCTTTAGTTCAGTGGAAACTGGTCATTCCAGGGCTGAAATATGATGAGGAAACATTATACCACAGATCAAAAAACACAGCGTTCACGTTAATGTAGCTGTATCCATTTTTTTCACCCATGTAGTTGAGTAAAATTCTGTCCTATTACAGATATACTGTAAAAGCAGGTCTTGAGGTAAAACTGAAGCCTGCATTTAATAATAAAGGATCTTACTGTCCGAGAATGAAGAAGTGCACGGTTAGCATGCTAGTTGATCTTAGCATAACAATGATGGCAAAACTCTCTGATAGGTTTGAAAAGTGCTTAAGAATAAACTCATCCTCGTAAATAATCAGAATGCATAAGGTAAGTGAGGAGTAACTGCTGCAAAACATTAAACATTATTTCTAGTGACCAATGCTATTGACTTACACTTAGATATTATAATAACAGACAGCAACAATATAAATGGTACTAAGTGGCAGAAATAACAAGAGACTGATTTCAAATAAGGCATAATTATATATATATGTATGTCTTAATGCTCAAGTAAAAATAAAATATAGAAATATAGTAATACAAATATATCTCTGAGCTATATACAAGAGGTCGTACGGAGAAACGCTGCAAATATACAAGAAACCAACAAATCCTTTCCAATAACTTCCAGAGTCAAGTATTCTTTTTGAGCATATGGAAGAAAAACTGACACAAACTCAATAAACCACAGGAGGATTTGACTCATTCACATCCTCCTTCAAATACGATTCAACTCCCAGCATGCAAAGTTAGCAAAGTTCAATACATGGACATTATAGACCCAATCCTTACACGAACCCTCTCATTTCTCCGCCATAATGTGTGCCTTGAGCCCTTCTCTGAAATCCATATCCTGGGGTGCTGGTATTGTGAACAAAGCAATTAAAATCACAGCACCCTGCAATCATGAAATAATCATAAAGTTATCTTTATGACTTTTCCGTGAAGAGATGCTTTGCTTCATAATATTGGGGTGGAAAAGAGCGTTTTCCAGCTGCTTTCAGGGAACAGCTCTAATAATTAAATGAATGAATAAACGAATGCGGATAAATATTAATCAGAACCCAGGCGCATCAGGGAGGGAGGAGAGGAGGCGGGCTGCAGCATCATGATTGGCAGGAAGGAAAATAAGTAATGTCATATATACATACACAATGAAGGAAGCTGAATGAGGTTATTACAGGGCCCATATTACACTGTTTTCTCATCTATGTTATAATGTTATTTCCCCATCACAAATATCCCTGGAGCTGCACATTTAGAGTTCTTTTCTAAAACAAAAAACACTCTGTTCCACTGTGTGATGTCATGTGGTAATACAGAAAGTGCTCCACTGTGTTTTTAAACTCCATACACCTTCACTAGAATCATTCGGATGACTGGATTTCGGCTCTGGAATTGCCAGTCTCCACTGAACTAAAGGCAAAAAGGTAGCTACTAACTTGAAAACTTCCACTACATGACATCACAAGGTGGGACAGAGCATTTTGAGCTTTGGAGATGTAGATAGACTAATAATAACACTGGAAAATCAATATCTAGGTAAGTTAAAATGACTTAAATTAAGAACATTTTACTTTATTTGAGTAGATTCATTTTGACAAGTGAAATTATGTCAGTTAAGTGTTTTTTTCTTAATTCAAGCAACATTTGATTTTATTTCTTATTTTAAGTACCAGAAGTTGTTGTTTTTTCTTATTTTATGTGTAATAAGATGTATTTTCATATTTTAAGTACAAAAATCTACACTGGCAGATAATTTTACTTGTCAAGTGAAATTTACTCAAATCATGGTAAAACTTTCTTAATCTAAGTCATTTTAGCTTGACTAGATTCTGTTTTTTGCAGTGAAAGGGTTACTCAAACATGAATGAAACAAAACACAGCTCCAGGTTTGTTTTTGAGGAAATAACAGCATTCTAACATCACTTAAAGCTCACAAGAGTCAATTTTGCGTAATATAGGACCTTTAAGAAGAAGAATGAAGACCTCAGACTGACCTGGTTCTACGATGCTTTTATAGACACAAACAGTAGCATTGGAGTTTTGTAAAGCCGGGATCATCCTTGCTAATCCAGACTCATTAGGATGAACTGTATGATAGTCTGCCCTTGTTATGCAACCCCCATCCCCCCATTTTTATTCATTTGCTCTCAGGCCTGGCCCAGCGCATGCAGAGGAGAAGTGGCAGCTTTGATGGTGGTTTTAATAAATGACTTTGAGCAGTTGTGTGTGGCCAGAAGAACAGAGGGCCCGCCACACCTGTCGCTAACCATCAGGCTGTGTTTAATTACAGTAGACAAAAGGTTTACTCAGCTCTGCGCACGGTAATGCAGCTCATATCGCCTAGATTAATGGAACGTCATATTATACAGGCCTACGGTGGGAGAAAGGAAAGGAATACAGGCACGGAAATGGAAGACTAGATTAAACATCAGATAGTTAAACTGGGAAAGCATTAACGATACTCTGTCTATACTGTAAGACTGCTGTAGTACTAGAGTGGCTAATGTAAAAGGCGCATTGTGTAAGTTTCCATCAAAGTGGAGGGTCCATCAAATGCTTTTCTCTATGGGGATGTTATTGCTTTGTCCGGAATGTTTCACAGTATGTTATTAAACCTTTCTGTCTTCATGGAGACCAATTCAGACAAAGTCACAGGTTAGATTTGTGTAAAGGCGACCCCACTCACAGTTAGAATTCCTGTTTTTCTAGGTATTTTTGAGCTATAAAACCACCTGTAATTGAATAAATGTAAGGTAGAGCTGTTTAATGCCATACTGTGGAACATTCCACGCTGAGCAATGACATTTCCAAAGAAACAAGCAGGTGATGGGCCGCCAATCAAAAAGTTACACAGTGCACCTTGAAATATAATATACAGTTTAGTGTAATACTCAGTTTTGCTTGTTTATAAATTGTGATTTGAACAGATTTGGCCACTTCCTCATAGTTGTTACAGTTAATTGATAAATGAATGAAACAGGAGTGAGTTTACTGATCAGATTCCATGGACGACCTGTGCTATTCCTGTTCACTCCCAAAACATGCCCTTGGAGAGAGAGAGGGACAGAACAAGAGAAAAAAGAGAGAGAGAGAGAGAAAGAAACAGACAGAGAGAGAGAGAGCAAGAGAAAGCGAGAGGCAGAAAGTAAGAGAGAAGGTTTAAGAGAGACAGTGCAAGCGAGAGGAAGAAAGACAGACAGAGTGAAAGATAGAGACAGAGAAAGAGAGAGAGAAAGAAAGACAGAGAGAGAGAGAAAGAGAAAGAAAGACAGACAGAGAAAGTAAGACAGAGAAAGGGGAAGAGAGACAGAACGAGAGAGAGGAAGAAAGACAGACAGACAGAAAGATTTAGAGAGAGATAGAGAGAGAGAGAGAAAGAAAGACAGACAGAAAGAGAGAGGGAGAGAGACAGAGAGACAGAGGGAGTAAACGAGAAAGAAAGGGGAAGAGAGCGATAGACACAGAGAGAGAGAGAGATAGAGAGCAAGAGAAAGCGAGAGACAAAGAAAGTAAGAGAAAGAAAGGGGAAGAGAGACATAGACAGAGAGAGAGAGACAGAGAGCGAGAGAGCAGAAGAGGACGAGGACAAAAGAGACAGACACAGAGAGTGAGTAAGAGAGAGATGGAGTGACGGAGGGCAGGAGAGGAGATACTATCCCTCCACACGTCCACAGAGTTCCATTGAGAGCTCTGCCAGTGCTTTCCAGCTCAGTCACTGTGAATGAGGCAGACATTAAGCTGATGGAGCAGGCAAATGACTTTACACTGGCACAAATGTAGAAGCATTTGGAGACTGAGCAAACTCCCGATCAATAATTCAGGTGCTTTCTGTTAGAACCGAAATCTCCCCGTTCTGTAACGTTTCAACTTGGACTTTTTGCACATAAATAGATCTTCCCCCTCAGCACTCTTCAGCATCAGCGAAGGTCAGTGTGGTGAAAGGAGTCTACCTACAAACCCCCTAGGGCCAGACAATGCCACTTGGATACTTCCTGCTCTGGCTGCCAAAATAACTCTCTCCGTGGGGGCTCTTAAATAAATAACAGCATTGCTATCCACCAAAGATGTGATCTCTGTTCTCCAGCACAGATTAAAAATTTAGGCCCATTTAGGTTGATGCCTGCTGTAACTGGAATCCGTGCGGTTGTGAGTGGGAGATATCCAAGCGGAGAAAGTGTCACCCTGGTACTTGGTGGAGATGATACTCTTTGCTGTGGGCCTGGTTTACAGTAGCGTGTGCAGTGGATATGAGGGAGAATATTGTGTAGCTCGGCCTGTCACAATAATTACTACAGTATATCGACTTCAATAACTCAAAGCTGGAACAATATACAGTATTTTGGGCTCAGTATTTATCATGTGTTAAATTTCTTTGCAATAATGGGGAGATGTATTGTCGCTTTTATGTAATAATGTGAGATTTAACTGTAGATGGTGGAAGAAATAACTTCACTGTACACTACAAAAACTAAAATCTTGCCAAGTTAAACTGGCTTGAATTGAGAACATGTTAAATAGATTTGAGTAAATTTCATACGACAAGTAAAAATATCTACTAGTACTAGTACTTGAGATAAGAAAATACATCTAGTTACACTGAAGATAGTAAAAAGAACAACCCTGTACTTAAAATAATAAACTACATCCTATGTTGTTCAAATTAAGAAAAAAAGACGTCATCCATTAGTAGACAATTTTATTTGTCAAGTGAAATCTACTCAAATCAAGTAAAATCTTCTACATTTTTGTAACTGGAGCTTACTCTGATATAACAGTGCAGAGTATATTTGAAAATTGGTTAAAAGAAGTTATCCAGCTTTGTATCTGTGGCATAAAGTATTTTCAATAATATCGTTAATCGCAATATTTCTTTGTAATATATCATGCTTCAAAATTTGACATGACAGGCCTACGTGTAACGAAAAGGTCATAGGCTTGATCCCATAGTGTTTTTACCTCTAGCCACGTATCATAAGAGTCACCAATTTCTCCAGCCTGCCCCCCTCCAATGATTCACTCCAGACACCACGAAGTTAACACCAAATGTACAATGTGCCACTTCAAAGAGCCAACTTTAAAGATGTCTGAAATATGTCCCTGTATTTATTTAGCAGCCAGGATATCCTCCCACTCTTCAGTGGCACACACTAACTCCTAAACTTCAATCTGACAGCTTAGTCATGTGAAAATTGTATGTTTTGCTGCAATTTTAAAATTAAGATGCGTGACTTGCTTGACGTTATTTGTGACTAAATGCAGACGTGTATTCACCCCAAGGCTTTATATAAATTGTCAAAATGACAATATGCAGGGTTAAGTCACTTAAAATTAGTAGAAGAAAAATGTTTGTTTTTTCAGGATGATATGATGTGGGATCCAAACTGCGTTTTTAGTGGTCAGACTAGACAAAAGCCCTCTCCGGGTGGGTGGGGCATCTCTGCTAAGTGGAGAAGTTCAAGTATCTCTGGGTCTTGTTCACAGTGAGGGGAGGATGGAGCGTGAGATTGACCAGCAGAACGGTGCAGCATCGGCAGTGATGCGGTTGCTGTATTGGACCGCTGTGGTGAAGGAGGAGCTGAGCCAAAAGGGGATACTCTCGATTTACTGGTCATTCTACGTTCCTACCCTCACCTATGGTCATGAGCTCTGGGTAATGACCGAAAGGATAAAATCGCGGATACAAGCGGCTGAAATGAGTTTCCTCCGCAGAGTGGCCGGGTGCTCCCTTAGAAATAGGGTGAGGAGCTTGGTCACCCGGGAGTGGCTCGGAGTAGAGTCATTGCTCCTCCACATCGAGAGGAGCCAGCTGAGGAGAGCATCTGTTCCGGATGCCTCCTGGACGCCTCCCTCAGGAGGTGTTCCGGGCATGTCCCACCAGAAGGACACCCTGGTGAAGACCCAGGACATGCTAGAGGCTGGAGGGACTATGTCTCTCGGCTGGCCTGGGAACACATCGGGGTCCCCCCGGAGGAGTTAGAGGAAGTGTCTGGGGTGAAGAAAGTCTGGGAGCCCCTGCTTAAACTGCTGCCCCCACGACCTGGCCCTCGATAAGCGGAAGAAGATGGATGGATGGACTAGACAAAAGCATTTGTGCAGTCAGGAAATCAGGAATAGCGTAGAAGAGTTAAAATATTCCCAATACAATATCCAAGTTATGGCAATCTTATGAACGGTTTGTTGCGGTAACCCTTAAAGGTGCATTGTGTAACTTTGAAGGTAAAGGGTCCGTCACCTGCTTGTCTTCACGGGTTTTATTTTTTCACAGTTTCCATTATCCATTGTCTATTCATTCAATTATGGGTGTTTTATTGCTCAAAGAACACCCATACCTACAGTCAGCGAGCCATGCTCTGCTCAGGTCTGATCAATATCTTGGTCTGGTTGCATCTCCTGCTTGTTTCCATGGAGATAGATAGTTTAATACCATACTGCGAAACATTCCAAGCAAATCATACTTTGCTTGGACTTTTTACGTTGTCATGGAGACAACATGTAGGCAGACCCTCCACCAGAAAAGTTACTTGAAGTTATTCCAATGTGACCTGACGCTCTTGGTGTGAGAGACACCCTGTTTAAAATAGCTTCCTACCTTCATTTCACCATTTGCTCAGGCAAAGAAGATCACACAGCCGAAACATTTGCACATAAATTAACTTTTGCAAAGACTGGCTGTATGTGCTGGAGTCCTTTCCAGTTTGATGGTTCGTGGGTTGCTCCCTTAATTCCAACCATTATATTTTAATATTGTTTGGCACATGAAACTAAATTCTAAATGACAAAAAGTTTACAATTGTCTAAGTTACAGTATTTGATGCTGTATTGATGATTTGGTTTACAGTCCAAATATTTCTAAAATGAAAAAAACTTATGTATGTCCCATACTGTAATAACTCAATGACACTAGGTAAGGCAAATAGGAAGTCAATTAAGCAGTGAAAGCCCGGTGTGTAAAAGGGGTCATATAATGGAGCCAACCTCACTACGAACCCACAGGAAATGCTTTGTCATTTGACCTTCATTAACATGGCCTATTCAAGCGTTCAACTCAGTGATAAATCAGGAAGTAGTTTCTATTGTGCAATTGTGTGCTCGCTCGTAATCAGTCCCTACCTGGATTCCATTAGTCTCTTTGAACAATCAGATACTCCAATCGAATGTACCTCTCAATGGTATTTGTTCTTATAAGACTTTAAAAACACAAATGAAACTGGGAGTGGTAAGAGATGAATCCGTTGGGATTGAGAGATCATTACGCTAGGCCCAGCTTCACACTGTTTCTACTAAATAAAGCAGTGAGATAACAGAGCTACACCTTTAGCCTTTAGACTGGGGATAACAGAGAGATCCAAAGCAGAGGAGAGGAAAGAAAATAGTTCTCAACGCTTTTCTGTTGCCTGATTAACCTGATCAGAAGATTAATCGGACTTTAAACACCAGAGGCAGTGCTGGTGGCCTCTTTATCCAAATGTGGAGAACAGGCAGGGTTTAGGCTGGGGAGGGGAGATTCTGTTCCCATAGCCCTGAGCCCACCACCTGCCAAAAACCCAGAGGCACGAAGGGAATTAGACTCTCCCAGTTTGCCTCAGTGGTCTGATTGGAAAGCAGGTCTCAGCTCATCCAGACAAGAGCTTATAATCCTGAGGTTCTCCAGCAGAGAATCGTGTAGGAAAAGAGTGTTAGCCTGAAACTGTAGATCAGAAAATGTGCCTGATTTGGATGGAGAGCTGAAGTTATCATGTATGTTCAATAATTCAATTTGCCTGAAATGTTTCACAGTCTGATATTAAACCTTCAGATCTGTGGAGAGGCAACCCTGCTCACGTTCAGAATTGAATAAATGTAAGGTAAAGCTCTTTAAAATCAAACTGTGAACCATTCCTGAACAATGACAGTGACAATGATAGAAACAAGCAGGTGACAGACGCCCCCACCTTTAAGTGTAAGTAATTCAGCTCGAATTTCTGACCATACTAAGCAAAATCATCAGAGGGCACAAACTCCTATCATGTGAACATTTTTGAGCTGTGTATGACGGTGAATTTTTATAGATTCACAAATATATTCCTATAATAAATATATATGTCCTATATTATACAGAACTGTCTCTTGTGAGCTTTACGCTACAATGTTCTTACCTCATCAAAAACATACCTAGAGTTGTGTCTTGTTTCATTCAGACATGTTGAGTAATCCTGTTAAGCTGTCTCAGAATTGTCTGTTCCACCTTGTGATGTCATGTATTTGTAGTTTTCAAATTTAGGAAAGCTAACCCTTCAGTCAGAATACACAACAACTACAACAAACTGCAACCCACTGGACCCAGAATAGCAGTCTTTTTAGGCAGTATCTTTCTACTTTTTTGTACTAAATCTTTATTATTTTTTACCAGTCTAGACAAAACAGTGTGAGGCGATGTCATCACCTCTCATTTGCCTCCTGCATGCTCATAAATGAATGCTCCCCTCCTAATGTGAACTCCTACAGGCACAGCTCTGTAACATCTCTACTTCTACTTCTCAGTATCATCCAGTATTTAAGTGCAATCCTCCCTCTCCGCAAAGGGACTTAAGGCTGCCACGATCCGATGGCTGTGAGTAAATTGCTGGAAATGATCTGTGTGTTTGTCTGACCTCTTAATGAAGGATCAAAACAAAGAGAAAAAGCCAAGGTTTTATTCTCGCTTTAAGCTTGTAACCACATGTTCTAAAGCAGTCCTTACAAAATTTGGCAGAAGGAGAAAACTGCAGATTGTGATTGATTTGTACCATACAAACAGATGAATCAAACCCAGCATTCCTTCATCTGTTTGAGTGAGTGTGACTATTACCACTACCTCGGCTCATGAAATTAAAACTAGTCTAGCATTGTTTTCTTTAATATTCCTGGAATATAATACATGTTTATCTAATTTGAGATTGGAATCAAGCATTATAGTACTCCTGGAAGTAGTCAAAATCTGTCCTGCTATTGCAAAGTAATTTAGTAATTTTTTAAAGTATCTGCAAATCATAAAAAAATAAAAAAATAAAAAAAAAACTACTGAAACTATTCTGTTCTGTGTGTACTCCTTGTGCTGCTGTCTCTTGATCAGGTTGTTGTTGTAAATGGGAACTGGTTCTCAGTCTACCTACATGGATAAATAACAGTGAAATAAATAAAATAAATAATACAAGTACTGGTAATACACCCAGGCTACAACTAATATTACTGCTGGACATTAAAGGTCCTACATTGTACACAAATCCAGGTAATACACACATTTTACTGATGTCTCCAGAAGTGACAATGCCACAAATTGCTCACTGGTTTGAACTATCATTGGTAAAATAAACAGAGTGACATTCAGGAAAACCAGAAAATAGAGCTAAAGCGGGGAGAAAAAGCACACTGCAGAGTGAACAGGGAGGGCACATTGATCGCCGCCTCCAGCCCACGCCGGGCATTGATTGGAGGATACAGCTGTGATACTTGGCACACCTCACCGTCTCCGACTGCGAGCAAACATATGGAGCCAACAAGCCAACCTTTTCGTGCCCATTTTTCCACTTATCAGCTTGACCAGAAGACACAGAAAAGGCGAGGAGAAAGCGCCACTGTCCTCCATATAATTGTGTGTGAACCTCATTTTTCAACGGCAAGCAGCTATCCCGAGAGGCGTCTTTTTTTTTCTGAAAGCGGTAATCATTAAGTCGGACAGAAGGAAGGGTTCAAAACAGCAACTGGAGCCAAGCAGCAGAAGCAGAAATGGACAAACTATTGTGGGGCTGCAAAGTGCACGTACACCACAGTCTTATGGGACTTGCTTCCTGTGTTAATAGAAAATTGTGTTTTGATTTATTAAAGGTCCTATATTATTCTTGCAACATTGACTTTTGTGAGCTTTAAGACATGTTTTAATGTTATTACCTCATCAAAAACACGGAGTTGTGTTTTGTTTCGTTCACACATGATTGAGTAATTCGTTATTTTTAGTCAGTCTCCATCTAAAATGCTCAAAATGCTTTGTTCCACCCTGTGATGTTATGAAGCAGTAGTTTTCAAGTTGACAGCTACCTTTTACCCCATAAAGATTGGCAATTCAGCACATTAAAAGATGACGTATAGCCAAAAAAAGGAAATAAAAGTGAAAAAACAAACAAATAAAAAACATAAAACCAGACAAAAAGAGCTGAACTAAGATTGCATGGTAATAAGTCATGGAAAAGCCCCATATTAATGTAATGTCCTAATCTTTCTTTCCTCTAAGCCTCCAGATGCAGGTACTGAAAATGAACGGTTTAAAACTAAATACTGCTAATTGCAAACAACCATTCTCTCTGATCTTTATTTAGTGCAGCCAATTAAGACAGAGGTTAGGATTTCCTCCATTTTGACTGGCTTAGGGATCCAATCCACTAACAAAACACTAAGCAAGCACCAGTCTTTTTAGATGGTCACTAGAGATAGTCAGGCTGATATTTGGCCTTTTTAGCATATTGGCTATCGGCCTGAAATCACCATAGGCAGATATTTTGTTTTGGTCAAAATGCTGCCTAAAAATACACATTAAGATTTATATTAACAATTTAATCCAAAGAGATAGCTGCACAAAACATGACTACACTGCTCTCATAGATTTATGGTAAAAATGGTCTTGGTGTAAGTTTGTAGTAAATTTAAAGGTGCATTGTGTAACTTTTCTGGTGGAGGGTCTGCCAGATGCTTTTCTCTGTGGAGATGTTAATGCTTTGTTTGGAAATATTTCACAGTATGGTATTAAACCTTTTGATCATCATGGAGACCAAACCAGGCCATGTTAGAAGTCAGCTTTGTGGAGAGGCAAGTCTACTCATAATCAAAATGTTTTTCTACATATTTTTGAGCTATAAAACACCTGTAATTGAATAAATGTGGAAGGGCTGTTTAATGTCATACTGTGGCACATTCCAGGCAAAGCAATGCCATATCTATAAGGCCACCTTAAAATTCTATAATTATAATATTATTTGGGGAAAATGATCAAAATCGGTCCCAAAACTATCAGCAGAGCTTATTGGCCGTTGGCTACACTGTATTCTAAATAGTGGGTATTGCCATTAGCCATGAAAAAACCCTTATCAGTCCATCTCTATAGTGGGCACTAGGGGTGAACATTATCATGAGTCTGATGATACGATACATATCATGATATGCATGTCACGATTCAATATATCGCGATATATCCTGATACTAAAACAATGTATGATATGTATCGTGTAGTTGACAATATTATTAGAAGTAATTACTGATAACTACACCTTCATGAGAACAAAATTCTACAAAATATAATTTATTACCTTTTTTAAATCATGAGTGAATCATGAACAGTGAATGCAGCTAATGAATTTTTGTTAAAAATATTATTTAAAAAATCAGGTGCATTTTGAATCAATTCAAGAATTGTACAATGAAGTATCACGATAAATCACTGAATCGATTTTTTCTTACACCCCTAGTGGGCACACAAATAAATGTACCAAATAAGGCTGTAGTAGGGATGTAAAGATGGAACCTGTGTTTCATCTCTTACACTCTCCTTGGATTTATTGACTGCAGAACGGCATCTTTCAAAGAATTAAACAAAATGGACATCAAAGGTTAACTGCAAATGGCTCCTGCCCACTTGTCCTTCCTATAAGCCTCCTGCTTAAGAAGTTGTGTAGGGAAGCATTCAATAGACTGTATATGCTTAAAACGCATGTGAGAGCGAAAAGCACTTAAAAACAAGTCGTAGCACTAATAGCCCTCTGATCAGACACTGTTTCATCTTGGGCACATTATCTGCAAATTCAATACAGGCACTTCAAACAATCTATGGCTAAGCTCTTGAGTTATTTATGCATCAGGAGGTGAGTATTCTGGGCATTCTCCTGCTGTCCCAACTGAGCCTCGTCAATCCCTGCCAAAATAAAACATTAAAAATACAGAAGAAGCGACGCACCTCTAATACAAATTGTAGTGAGTCAGCCTGACAACGTATGGCCCAGTTTTGTTATTGATTCTGACGCTTTCCAGGACGTTCCTGATAAAACGTTTGACAAATGAGCTGCACTCTTCTCCTGTCAATACAGCCAATAAGCCCCACCCCCCTGCCCACCACCTGTATTAGATTCAATTATGTGATATGGACTATCACTTCCAGGCTTGGCCATGAGGAGTTGGGAAAACAATGATAGGCATGGGGATCTATGTTGAATGTCGAACCAGGATGACAAAACAGCAGAGGTCCATGTATGACAAAGCATGAATTGAGCTAGTGACCTGAAGTAGACTAAAACTGGAATTGCATTAAACGTATTTGTTGATATAATACCATTCATTGTGGTTTCATGTTTCATCAAGAGAGTACTTTTTTGAGGCTTCTGTTTTAAGTACCTTCACCTCTTGCTGTGTTAAAGGGGAACTAAAGGGCACGTTTGAAGCTAAAGTCCATTGCTAGAGGTGGTTGAATATTGTCAGAAGCCTAAAAACCGCACAGATCAGTGTTGCCACAGCGGAGATCCCGTTGTGGTAGTGAGTCTGTCAGGGTAACAAGCTCGCATAGTGATGGGGCAAGCTTCCACGTAAAACGCCAAATTGCACAGAAGAGGCTTAATACCACTTTCTAACCCATCTTACAACAAAATATTCTGGTCTGGAAACGTTATAAAATAACTTTATAAGCAGCCTTAGCATTAGCTTGTTGATTTCCCACTGCGCATTGGCTTCTGACAGTATTCATCCACCTCTAGCAATGGACTTTAGCTTCAAACGTGTCGGAGTTCCCCTTTAAAGGTCCTATATTATGCAAAATTGACTCTTGTGAGCTTAAAGCCATGTTATAATAATGTTACCTCCCCAAAAACATACCTGGAGTCATGTTTTGTTTCATTCATACATGTCTGAATAATCCTTTATTAGTCTGTCTACATCTCCAAAGCTCAAAATGCTCTGTTCCACCTTGTGACGTCATGTAGTGGTAATTTTCAAGTTGACAGCTACCAATTAAAGCTTTTACCTTTTGTTGAATAGAGATTGGCAATTGCAGCGCTGAAATCGCACAAATGATTCGAGTGGAGCACGTCCTGTATCACCACATGACATCACAAGGAGTGTTTTCTGTTTGTCCTGTATTTCAGTTTCAGAGTCTTTGAGAGAGACAAGTGGCCAAAGGCAGAGACAGCTCCTGTGAAGGGGACATGTTAATGATAGGTGTGGATAGTGCCCTGAGCACTCTTTAGCACCAAAGGAAGGGAGCTCCTCTCTCTCACCGCCTCCTGGAGCCAAAGCTTCTCTGTGCCCACGAGGGAGAGAGCGAGAGAGGATACAAACGGAGCTACAGAAAGGAGAGACAGGAAGAGGATGAGAGAGAAAAAAGAGGAATAGGGAGCGAGGGAAAGGGATGGGGTAGATAGATGATAGATAGAGGGTGGGAGGAATAGACAGAGCAGGGGAGAGAAAGGGAGAGAGAGTAGGATGCACCAATATAATCCTGGTATTGGATATGTGCTGATTTTATTTAATTTTTTCATCGATCGAGTATCAGTTCCAAGATTTCAATTCAGCTGATATTCCACTATATTTATTATTTACTGGCCAATGAAAGAAAAAACAGAGATAGATAGAGAGAAAGAGCACAATTATAGACAAGGTAGTAAGGATAAGAAAAAGAGTGAAAGAAAAAGAGGACTGAAAGAGTCAGAAAGGGTGAGAGGAGGAAAGTCAGAGAGGGCGAGAGAGAGTAAGGGTACAGAAATAGTCTTTGTCACCAGCACACAGCGGGACACCGTTCACACAAAGCGTCCAACAAGCCTGGACGGAGCGGCAGTGTTGTGTGCCAAAAAGCAGCTCCCCACACTGTCGTCTCTGCTATTTCTACAGTACTTTGTGTGCTTGTGTACACAGACTCCACTCTCTCTACAACAGAACTCACACAAGAGATATATATGAGCTTCAACATACAAATATAACACATATATTATCTTATGAACCTTAGACAGTTTTGATCTCAAGTCAAACATGTAAAGACCAGACAAAAATAAATTAGTTAAAAAATAAAAAAAACTAACAAGCATTATCTTTCTTCTTTATTGATTTGGATTTTAAGACAGATGCCCTTCCTGTAATTTCTTGATTTGTGAAGGTGTTGAATAGGCAATTTCTTGTATTGTAGCCCCCTGTGTGACTACAGCAACTGCTGCTGCTGCTGATGCTCTTTCCATTATGTACAATTTTCAAGGTCAAAAAATCTATGCGATTCAACACAAAATGCACCATATGTTTTCCCTTATTTCTCCAACATATTCTCCGACTGTGCCAAACCGTTCGAATGTAGCCACTCAATATGAAATGATATAGTGGCTGGGTGGAAAAACGATCTGAGGGTGAGGGAAGCAGCAACAGATAAGAGGATTACTCCATTGTGATCTACCCCTGGGGCTGTTACCCCCGAGCACACACACCCACGCACACACACACACACACACACACCACATACACACACATATCATGCACACACACCACACACACATATTACACACACGTTTAACAAAGGGTGGGACCTTGGCTTGTCTCCTTTCGTCTCCTGCATACATCATCTGAGAAACATACGACCCTGTGTCCCCGACTACAAAGGGCAATTGCTGCTAAAACATGTCCTGAGATGGGGCTCTATATATACTGCAAATGGTCTTAAATCACAGCTCAAATTAAAGATATTCTTTTCATTTTTTGAATGATCATTGAAGTAAAGGCGATTGGAAAAAAGCTCTTAAGTAGGGGTGAAGAGTGGGGAGTGACATCAAGTAAACTGAGTCCACAAAGCTTAGCCAAGAAGAGCCAAGAATGCACATTTCAGTGAAATCCCCTGCTTTATGAAGCATGATGCCATGGAAACAGAAAGTTAAAACCATTCTTTGGAACATTTTCCATGGAAATAGACTGATGTCACACTGTGGACAGTAATAGCCATAGGAACAACATTTCCATGAGAATGAACAGGCTACCTCCAAGTAAAAGTCAGGTTTGTGGAGGCCAAAACCTTTCCAAAAACTTTCATTTTGTCTTCTATTGTGTGTTAAGGCATTACAGTAAGAGATGTGTTTACCTCGTTGACATGACATGGTTTTAATGTATAATGTATAAATACATTTACTTTATTGTAGTTGTGTTTTTTTAAATCAGATGTCACTGTATAAGTAACCTTGATCATTAATAAATACTTGTGGATTAAAAAAGCAAAATATCAAACATCTATAAATTGTTTTAATGTACTTTAACTCTTAGATATTCCAGTTTCGACTCAGATTTCATTTAGTGCGTCATAAGAATGCATATCAGGAGCTCCCCTAACACGCCTGTGCTACATGTAAATCAGGTTTTGAGTGGGAGGTCTAGCCGGGGCTCGTACTTGATTTTAACAAAGACATCAAGTGAGTGTTTGTGTGTGCGCGTCAGAACTCCAGCGATAATTACTGTCATTCAGCACAAAGCTCAGAGCACAGGCGGGAATTAGAGCGAACGAGTGGCCCTGTGTCTGTGTGAACGAGATGAAAAAGACCACACCAGCTGTCTCCTCCATACACTGTGCACTATCGGAAATGACTTTATGGACCAGTCCTACCTATAAATACTACTTAGCTATGAAAATGAAACAGGAAAAAAGATTTAATCATGTTATAGTTTTATGTACTGTGCTTGATTCTTACTGTCTTAAAATGTGTAAAAGAATTAGTTAATTTGAAAGTGTTTTCAGGCTGATTTATACCATAAGAGCTGGTTTAACTATATAACTGTACTTCTCCCTTTAAACAGTACTTTGCAACAATACCAGATATGCACTGAAAATGAGCTATGGCTAAAACCACAAGGAACATTTCTTTCTGTTTTTTTTTTTTCAAAAGTACATTCTGCTATGTAAACCTATATTCTACTATACATATAAAAGGAGCATTGTTTATCAACTGCAGTATCAATACAGCTTTTAACATTTTTCAGTCATTCTTTTCTTGCTTTTCAGGGCAGCAAATTGTACATTCTGATCTGCAAGGGGACTGCAATTCTTGACTTTGGAAACAGCTAGAACCTAACAAAGTTTGTAAATGACAGGTTTTTGTGTTTTAAATGGGACTTAACGCTTAAGCTCAGCCCACAATAACATTTGAAATAGAGCTGCTAAACTGGGCAGTACATCGAGGACTAAAGAAGAGAGAGAAGGGGGTCTGTATGTATATCAGGGCAGTCTTTTGTGATGTTACCAACTACTGAAAATTACAGAGTCCACTAGAGGGAACACAAACTTAGATTTAGACATTTTTGACCAGAAAGTTGCCAAAAAAGCACTATAAACAGTAGATAATACTATTAAAACACCATATATACAGTTAAGTAGTGAGAGGAAAAAAAGAAAATTCCAAGTTTGTAGTATTTATTCAGTTGTTGGTGACAGCTTCTTCATCTGCCCTGAGTCCACACCCCATAGCATCACACATTCAAGCACACAGAATGAGTAAAGTGTCTTGCCCGGTGACACAACAATAGTACGCACGGTCAATAGTGAGCTGGAACCAGTAAACTCTCGATTAAAGCGTGAATGTCTTTACCAAAGGCACTATTACAGATTGAATTTATGCCGTAGTTTTAATTACGATCCAACTGTGCATTTTCCAGATTTCATATGTTCTGTGTGATTTGGCTTTAAACCATTATTCCAAGTGCAACCGAGTGAATCCCTGCAATAAGGTATGTAGCATATTGTTGCTTGGAGGACAGTGAGAACATTAGCAGTTGTGTGGGCTTCTAATTCCCCTTCAACTATTATTAACACACTGTGCATAGGAGTGTGGTAATTTGAATGCTGTGGGGCAGGTAGTGGTTCATTCTGAAATAATTAAAGCACCATCCTTGTCATCAGTGAGTATCCTAAGGCCTTTAGACTACTTTGATCATTACAGATACAAGACACCTCGTATGCAAATGGCGGATGAAAAATTCACTATGATGATAACCCTGACTTTGCCTTTCAAAACTAAATGAGAGTTTTTTGGCCTTAACATCTAACCGGGCAGAGGACAGCCTTGGTCGTTTGCATTTGTAAAAATGATTGTGCTATGCTAATTTACTAGTTTTTGCAGAGTTTAAAAAAGATTAGATTGGCTATGCATTTAAGAGGAATATTATGTAGAAATTTAGACAACTTATTCAAATCAGTGACTTTTTAACCTTAATGAACAGTTTTTTGAGCCCGTAAGCATGTTATACTCCTCTCACCAAAAAGACACACGGAGAAGTATTTTTGTTTCATTCAGGCGCGTTTCATTAATCCAAAGTAATCTTCTCTGAACACTTTTTTTTTTTTTTGCATTTAGCCTGTTTACTTGCATCACAGATAAAATTACTGTTAAATTATGACAGTAGAGGGAGCTCCAACACCTAAATGCCTCACTGGAAAAGTCGGTGTAGTTTAGATTTTTCAAATGCAGACATTATTTTAAGTTAAATGCATGTTTAAAGGGTAATTAAAGCCACAAAAATGCATAATATATGTTGAGACCAGTTGGCTTTATTGTGGGTAAAAGGGACCCAGCATCTCTTCACGCTGTCTCTCCCTGTTTCTATTTTTTTTCTCTCCTTTTATCTAAGCATGAATGAAAATTGATAAGTAGTGTCAAGTTTCCATAACAAATCCAAGAGCAAAATGACTATATTTCAACATTTTATATCAGTTTATGCACAAAATAGAAATGCTTGTTGGAATATTAATTAATATGAAAAATAATGTTTAGGATTATTATGGAAGCATCATAGATTTCCTCCCTCCAGGCTGATAACATCTGTTAGTTTAGCCACAGACCCAAGATGACCCCATTCTGACCTTAAGCCTAATAGCAGATTAACCCTCTGACCCTGGATGCAGCCACTTCATAGTACGCGGTGAGTACTGGTGTGACTAGGACGACCGGGTCACATCTCTGGACATGTAAAGACCAATGGCAGGACTTTTGAAAGTGAAAGTGCACAACCTTTAGCCAGTACGAGTGAATGAAAACAGCTATTTAAGTCACCTCAGGACTGGGACAAATTAGGCTGTGAACAAAGCAACTTCACTAATGGAAATGACGGATTAAACCTGATTAGTCTATAGATCAATGAAAGTAAGCTTGTTTTGCCTTCATTCTTATTTGTGAAAAAAAAAAAAAAAATCCTGAAGCTTTATTTGAGCAAGTTTAATCAAACTTAAATTACATTATTTTATTCTTAACATTGTTTGGAGGTTCTGGGTATCTCAATGCTTTCTTTGCACCAATAGGCTAAACTAATTGGTATGAACTAAGTGGGTTTTAGAGCTTTAACCCCTGGCCGCACACTACTCCTTATATACAGTAGGAACAATGAATACTGTAACCTGGACTCAATCATTCCCATTCCAACATGCTAGCTCCAAAACAGATTCACTGTTTAATTTTCACATGATTCAACCTTAAAGGGCCCATATTGTGCGATTTTCTGATCTATGCAATAATGTTTCCTCATCAGAAACATAGTGACACAATATAGAGTTGTGTTTTGTTTCATTCACACATGTTTAACACACAAATATGCATATTTAGGGTATTTTCAGCCTTGGACTTGCCCATCTCTGCTGAAGAAAGGGTAAAAGGTCGCTGAAAACTTCAAAACTTTTAAGCTTTGGAGTTGGAAACAGACTAATAAAAACAGAATAATGACATTCTAACATGACTGGTGAAAACATGTTGAAGACCATTTAAGAGAAAGAACATAATTCGCCTTTGTGCTCGAAAGTAACCAACGTTTACAAAGACTAGACCTTGGTCAAATTTGCCCGTGCAGCGGTTCATAATGTGGGAAAGCAAAAGGCTGTCTGCTTGTCTGCGTAATGGAGAAGATTGCTGAAAGATATGAATGCGACAGGTGAGAGGTACCACGCAGAACTTATAGTCAGTCATATGTGTAAGTGAAGCCTATCATCTGTGAGGGGAAAGCACCGCCATGGCAAACCCGCCCAAAGCGTGGGGGGAAGATGGAATTTCCTTTCTTTTCTTTTACCAGCCCGGTCACCTTTGCCCCGGGTGGATTTCGTTTGCTGCGTTTTATCCATTAGCGCACGGTATAGACAGACAGGCACAACACAAAACACACACACACATACACAAGAGCATTTGCAATTTCTTCCAAAGCTTCAGCGCTAATACACACGGAACGCTCACTGTCCAAAAGTCAATATTTTCTGAAGGATCACCTCCCCCGAGAACTGGCAGCCAGGCAATCTTACGCAGGCCCCTATTGCAATGAAAGGGCCTGTGATTGCATTGGACCGTAGCCCTCACAAAGATGTCGTACATCAAATGCCAACAGATAAAAAGCCATCCGCGAAGAGTTAATCAGCAGAGTAGCTTTCAGGGCCATGCCGCAATTTGTCTCAATATCATGAAAAGAAGAGTCATAAAAAGCAGCCGTATAAATAAATACACAAGCCAAAAACACTGATATTTTTTGTTCATGCAGGAGAGATGGACGGTTTGGCCGCTGCGTTTATGATATCGTTCACCAATATTTCCTGACCTTGGGAATGATTTGATGTTTGGCAGTTCTCTGACACCTCAATCTTCCTACTCATCGGGCTGATTCAGTTGTGCTGGAGAGTATAATCAATTTGCATTTTGACTCACAGTGGAAATGGCCAGCGCAAGAGGCTGTTTAAACATTTTGCATACGATCTAGCCAAATCGCTTACAGGGGCAGTTGGTGGTTCATCGCCGTAGTTACTTTTTATAATGCGGCTTAGTCACGATGGTTGGTAACTCAGTCGTATCCACAGAGTGAAGCTTGACGATACGCCTTTCATGATGATTACTATATCGACTTCAGTATATGAAAACTGCTATTTTTTAGGGCCAATATGTATCCGGTGTACATTATTTTTGCGCTATTGGGAAAAGTTTGGTTATTTTTGGCTGACTTGACTATGACTCATTACAGATGCAGACTAAGTACTAAGTGTTTCATTCTATTGTTACAGTACATGTAGATTTAGAATAGGATCAAAAATTGTTATTGTGACAGGCCGACTTGACTAAAATCTTTAAAAGTGGCAGAGTGGTTAACACTATATGAGCTCCATCAGGGCTCTCTGTTGATGACCAATTTAATAAACTGCCTCTGTTGTAATAGTGAGCCTCATAACAGCAATAGATCTATACATTGCGACCTCTCACCTCACCGTTACAGGTCTGTATTGACTCATATTTTGCCAAATCTTTGCCCACTATCTAACTATAGTGCAGTATCAATGACTTTGGCCTGTTTAAATCCAGACTCAAAGTTTATCTCTTCAGACTGGCTTTTAACACTCACTAATGCTGTGACACTTTGCATAATTTGTTTTTATTTCATTGTTTTGCATGTTTTTATACTGTTGATTTTATTGGAAAAGCACTTTGGGCTCCTTGAGTGATGTAAAGGGCTCTATACTGATTGATTGAATGACTATCCTCTATATATTTATTTATACAGTTATATAGAAAGTATATCAAATAAAAAGTCAATACATTATTAAAACTATTAAAATCAGTAATATACAACCAGATGCACCCTCAGTATGTTCACTGTCCAGAGTTTACATGGCCTAAGACCTATATTTTTATAGCTGCTGAAAATACCAAAGTGAGAATAACAAATTGCGTCATGTTCTTTCTTCAAAACGTAATAGAAAACAGAGCGAAGGACATGTCAAATCATATATAAAACTTTAAACTGTTCTCCCACATGAACAACAAACCTGCACTTACTGCGGCCTTGAAACAAAGCCCTAGCGTAGCATAAACTTCTCAGAATGAACTACTTTTTGATAACTTTCAGGATCAAACTTCCTCTAAGTGGCACTCCGGGCTGACTTCCTGGCACTGGCTCTGGTTGGTATGCAGCGCACACTCTTGCCCCGTGTGAGCTTCTCTTTGGAGCGCTCGATCCAACTTGGCAGTGGACAGGCTCGATTATGTTCAAGGCTAAAACATCCTGGGGGTAAAATTCTTTATGTGTACCTAGACTTCCAGACAGCTGTGCGTTTGGCTTTCAGGACACGTGGACCCAGACACTCAGCATAAATCGTGTCAGCCCACATCGACCAAAGTGTCCGTCAACGGCCATTTAGCTTTAAAATTAAAGCAAGGCACAATGTAATTAGGCTTTTAGTGTACTCAAGATCCCCCAACAGACAGAGGACAGTGTTAAACATACAGCTCTTGGAGACACAAGCCCTAAGCTCGGAGAGTGAGGAAGATTCAAAAAGCTATGGCATCATATATTAACACCTTCTTAAATCTACATATCAGACATATCAATAACACAATAACACACACAAAGAATATTGAGAAGGTATAACCATAAAATTACTATGTCAGATTTTGGTTAACATTGCATCCATACAGAAATTACAACATGGGTTAGGCCAGGGGTGGGCAAACTATGGCCCGGGGGCCACATACAGCCCATTAACCTTTTTAATCCGGCCCGCCAAACATGAATGAACTGCAATAAAATTTATTAGTTTTATTTTCCCTGCAATTCTGGCGTTTCCCAATAGATGGCGCACTCTAGATACATTGATACATAAAACCAAATTATCCACATGCGCCCATGGCACGGTGCCCGGGGGTAGAACTATATCTTGAACACGACTTCCTCACTCATGGTCCGAAAACCTTCCCATAAAGCACTGCGGCCAAGTATATATCTAGTGGTGCCGCGCACACTGCACCTGCTCCCGCACGGCGGCAAAACTTCTGAAACGAAAAATGTTAATTTTTGAAGTGGAAAATCATCGGCCCGATATATGGTGCACATGTTGAATTGAGATGTTTGAATATGTCACATGTAAATTGTTGGATCCTGCAAGTTATTTTCGTCTTATTTGCTGGGTTGACGTAGTCAGACTAGAACACTCCATCCATCTGCTCCTGGTCCGGCCCTTCCATCAAATTTTAGAACCCTTTGTGGCCCTCGAGCCAAAAAGTTTGCCCACCCCTGGGTTAGGCCTTCCATTTTAAAGAGCCTATATTACACAAAATTGATTCTTGTGAGCTTTAAATCATGTTATAATGTTCTTCCTCAAGATCATATCTGGAGTCATGTTTTGTTTCATTCACACATGTTTGAGCTTTTATTACTAGTCGGTCTACAGCTCTAAAACTCAAAACGCACTGGTCCACCTCATGATGTCACACAGCTATCTTTTTACCTATATTTCAACAGAGATCGGCAATTACAGAGCTGAAGTGATCCAATTTATCTAAAAAAGGTGGAAGTGTTGTCCATTCGAGAGCAGAACTTTGTGTTAAATGTGTGAATGAAACAAAACATAACTCCAGGTTTGTTTGAGATGAGAAAACAATATAACATAGATAAGAAAATAGTGTAATATGGACCCTTTAAAAGTTCAACTTAAAACATTGTGGAAACATGATTTTTTTTATTGTTTTCTTTCTTTATTTATTTGTGCTTTAAAAAACAGGCCCCAGAAGCCTTCTCCTCTGCCACGAAGGTTAGGCGAATGACAATATCTAAACAGAGACGGAGACGAGGCGTGGAGCAGCCATACGTCAAATAATGAATGCACAGCCCTGCCACATCATGCTCCATATACATTCGTTTGACTCCAAGGCTCAGCGGATTTGGCTTTTTTGAAACACAAAAACAATGTCTGCCGCCCCTCTCCTGTCTCCTCTCCATCACTCACTTCGCAAAGGAGGCAAGATAGTGCTGTCTGCATTATTAATCATCCGACAATATGGAGCTACAGGTTGTGCAAATAATCTACAAGGAAAGGTCGAGCAAGAGCATCAGACAGCTCACAAACAAAGCTAGGTGCCCTCTGTGCTTTAAAGGTTCTATATTACATTTAAGTCATGTTAGGATCTTGTTACGTCTTCAAAAACATACCTGGATTTGTGTTTTGTTTCATCATGTTTGAGTAATCGTTTGTTATTAGTCTGTCTACATCTCCAAAGCTCAAAATGTAATGGCAGTTTGCAAGTTAACAGCTTCTTTTTACGTTTAGTTCAGCAGAGATGGGCACTTCCAGAGCTGAAATCATCCACATTCTTCCACTGAAGGCGTATGGCGTATGGAGTTTAAAAACAGAGTGGAGCACTTCCTGTATTATCACATGACATCACAAGGAGTGTTTTCAGTTTGAGAGAAGAGCTTAGCTTCACTATGCAGGATTTCTGTGTTAAACATGTGTGAATGAAACAAAATGCAACTCCAGGTAGGTTTATGACGAGAAAACAACATTATAACAGATCAGACAATAGTGTAATATGGGCCCTTAAATAAATAAGCTTAAAACATGCAAGTTGAGGTTTTGATAGATTTGGGCAAAAGTACAATTCTTTCTCCCATAGCCTAAATCAGACAGCACCAGTAAAACATATGTATCTTGATTGTAAGGTAGGGCTCTAATAATTCACATTGACTGACTAACGGAGCACATAACAGCAGAGGGCACTCAGCATTATGTCCTATAGATTTCCTGTCTGTTTTGGAGAGGGCGATGCTATTGCCGCGGATGCTGTTTTCAAGATTCCTGTAAATCCATTCTTGGCCAAATTGGAACAAATTACAAAAAACTAGTTTGTATTCATTTTTTGCACAAATGGTTTAATCAATTAAGAACAGAAGTAATTGCAGTAACAGTGGAGATGTTATTGTTTTGCTTGGAAGGTTCCACTGTATGGTATTAAAAGGGCCCATATTACGCTATTTTTTGATGTTGGTTCCTCATCAGTATTGGTTCCTAGAGTTGTGTTTCATTCACTTGTTTAATGTGCAAACTACATATTTAGGCTGAGCTCTTCTCTCAAACTGGAAACACCTTGTGATGTCATGTGGTAATACAGGAAGTGCTCCACCGTGTTAAACTCCACACATCTTCACTAAGATCATTTGGATAATTTCAGCCCTGCCAATTTCTGCTGGACAAAAGGTAAAATGGAGCTGTTAACTTTAAAACTACCGCTTCATGACATCACAAAGTGGATCAGAGCATTTTGAGCATTGGTGATGTAGACCAACTAATAACAAAGGATTACTCAGACATGTGTGAATGAAACAAAACATAACTCATATGTTTTTGATAAGGAAACAACATTCTAACATGACTTAAAGCTCACAAGAGTCAGTTTTGCATAATGTTGGACCTATCTTGCATTTATTCAGTTACAGAGTTAAAAATCCTACACACTGTCTTACATGCAAATTGTGAGATTCATTAGGACCTACTGCAACGTTTCGGCACTAGGCCTTCATCAGACAAGAGTGTAAGCTCGGGTGGCCATCTTAAATAGGGTGTGGCAAGCACCCAAGGGTGACAAATCATAAAGGAACAGTACCCAAAACAACATAATACCAATTACAAAGGCAATCAGCTCTTAAACAGTAATATACATCATGAAAAAAATACTAATAATCATAGTAAAGAAATAATTAAATAATAATAATTTTATATCGTCAGCTGCTTGTTCCCATGGAGAAATAGGCTCATTGTCATTCTATAAATCTATAAATCTATATTCATTTCAGATTTGTCAATATTTTCACACATTTTAAGTAAATCGGTGCACTGACTTACATGTGAGCAACGGTTAAAACCAATCCGAATCTGAGTCTATTTTTAAGCTTTGACGTCCAGCTCTCTTGCACCAGCCCCTCCGTGATTCCATGAGAAACCCCATAGCTCTGGCCAGGAGATGTATGCGCTGAGAGGGGAGCAGAGAATTCCCAAAGGGCTCTTGGCCTGTCCATAGGTTACAGCCTTTCCCACACAATCCTGACTGAGAGAGGAGCCATCCATCAGCGCTCCACCAGCTCTACAAGAGGCTGGGGATTCAAAAAGCACAGTGATTTATGTGCTGTGTGTGTGGTGCGCCTGCTTTAACACACATGCACTCAAATACGAGAGCTAGAGCATGGACCTTCAAAGGAAAACATGGTGTAATAAAGCATGGATTTTTACAGTCTGTATACACACCAATTCTATGTTTAAACCCCCACACTAGCACAGAATATGGGTCTTCAGCAGAGGTTAGAAAATACAGACATTGTGCTGAGACATAAGCAGAGTCATTCATTTAAAGGTGCACTGTGGAACTTCTATGGGGGAGGGTTCACTGCTTGCTTGTCTCCATGGAGATGTTACTGCTTTGCCTAGAATGCTCCACAGTAAGGCATTAACATATCCATCTTGCATTTATCTTAAATAGTAGGTGTTTTTATTGCAAAAAAGTATCGGAAAAACAGCCATTAAAATGTGAAAGATGTCGCCTCACCACAGATCTACCTGTAAATTTGCCCTTCTTGTTTCCATGGAGATGTAAAATATTGTAACTTTCCAGGGAAAGAAATAACTTCTCCATTCAAGTTGGACAACCAGAAAAGTTAATGCGCTTTCATTTTAATTTATTTTTTTGCACTTTTAAGTTAAAATAGGCTATAGGTCAGGTTTGAGGTTTACTATCTAAATCCAGTAATTATATGGGATCTATGTCATAACATACACTTAGCAGGACTTTTTGGCAGTATAAAAAGCAGAGTGATTCAAGCCACAATTTCAATGCCAACTATGTTCTAAAATACTATGATTCATGCTTCCCCATTTAGCTCCTACACTTTATCTTTATCTCATCTTAAAAAATAAATAATTAAAATCACGCCTATTGTCAAAAATAAAAATCACGCCTATTGTCAAATTGTTGTAACAGTGTTTTAACTGCAACAAATAAACCTGAAATAATAAAACAAAAAGCAAAACATCACTTGTGCACCCATTAACTGACTAATGAGACCCATTGACTGAAATGAAAATGATTTAATTGCAAAATGGATATTTAGAGCAATGCTAATTACTACCTGAAATTCAAGTGTTTTTTGAAAAGAGGGGAGTAGAGTTTCAAAAGGTGTAATTATATTCTCCACAGACAAAAAGATTACAAATCCCAATCAGCGAGCAATACAAAAAGAATTACAAGTGAAAATTGAAATCCTTTCCCATAGCCAATCCAATTACACCACGACGCAGTATTGTGCTGCAGTATTTAGCTGTTGTCATCACATTAGTTATACCTCAACTGGCATTTCATCACCAAAATGGATCAATTTTACATTGAGCAAGAATCAGAAGAAGATTTTTGCTCACACCTCAGTTCAGAGCCTTTTGTTGTGACTCAAAGAATACAATAGGACAGTGGTGCTCTGTGAAAAGGACAGGCTAGTTTGGCTATTAAGAGGCACACTCAAGTGGATTCATTTTTGTCTGGCCACAAAGGATACGGCCGAGCTCATAAACCTCACATTAGTATAACCACAGATCAATGGGGCTGTGAAGAGGGAGACGGATTGTTGACACTGGCTGGGTTCACCGCACTGGAAGATATGGTTTGTGCTGACGGCAGAGACTCCACACTTCAAGCACTTTCACAGTGTATTCTTAAGGCTCTAACATGTCACAGGGAAAATACTATGGATTGTGTACAAGCAAATATAATCCCCTGTAATGTTAGCTAAAGGCTCTAAGCCATCACTTAATACTTAGTAACTGTTTGTACTTAATTTTGGGGAGTAGATAAAGGCGCAGTGCAGAACTTTTCTAGTGGACTATAACATTCACTGCTCACTAGTCTCTAGAGATTTTATTGTTTTTCCTGAAATGTTCCTTTCCTGTCTACATGGGAATGTCGTTGCTTTTTTGGATATTCCACAATATGGCTTTTAATGTGCCTACCCATGCAGGCAAACAGATGGCCCCACAAGGCCAAGTTACAGATCAGATCTATGAAGAGGTGAGGCACCTTAACATAAGAATGCATGTTTTTGAGCAATAAAAGTACATATATTTGAGTAAATAAAAACTTTAGTTTAAGCTTAATGCCATACTGTGGAATATTCCAGGCAAAGAAATAACACCTCCATAGAGACAAACAGGTGGCAAACCGCCCCATATCACAAGTATACAGTGCACATTTAACTGTTTTGCTGCATAAAATTAGCCCAAACATTCATTATATTTTAGGGTACAGGTCCCAAGATGTTTTCCTGTTTGTTTGGTGTGTCCTGATCTACTTTGTATTTCAAAGTTTTGTTTTTACGAGACATCAAGTAATTGTATTCTTTGTAAATGAATTTGATTCACCTTTTACATCCCTAAATTACACAATCTTTAGAAAAGTTACTGTTATTATTGCTTTTAGAATTTGATTCTAATTATGTTTTGCAGTTGGTCGAGGTCAGCCCGTATAACAAACCACTTTATTTTCAAACTGGATTCATCTGTTGTATCTTCTTAATATAGACTCACAGACAGAAAAACAACAACTTCACTTTTGAGAACGCGAGAGGTTAATTGAAGGTTAAAGCATTCAAAATATGATAATTATTTAAAAAAAATCTATGACTCACTTTGCAATTAAAATAATAGACAAAACGGCATAAACACGAGAAATTCAAATGTTTGTGAAAAGTTTCCATTTTCCTTGCACTGACGATAACAATACAAGTGCAAATGCCAAAATCATTTACCTTAATGTAGCTATAATTGCAGATATACACTGAGTACTCATTATTGTAAGACAGTTTAAAGAAACAATCTGTCAATCAACGCACACGGTCCTGCTGTCTGCCTTCTTCCTCTCCTCCGACTACAGGAGATTTATTTACAGCAAACTGCCTCTCCTTGTTACTCTACGTCAGGCTTGGATTGGCCAACATTTTGAGCTCACATTGAGTTTGACAAGCCATAAAGAGTAAGCGGAAAAAAGAAAATCCATCGGTGCCCAAGTCCGAGGAGGTTTTTAGGAAGCGTTTGGTCTGCTAGCCTGTCCCACTGTGGGCGGGGCAAAGCTGGCCCCCGGCCCCGCACTATCACTCAGCCTGATGTATAGGTCCACAGGGTCCAAATGAAACCTGTCACAACAAGGGTAATGATGTCAGAGTCACTATAGCTCACTGCAGGAGAGCTACGAGGGGAGGGGGTAGAGAGGGGAGACCCGGAGAGGATGGGATGTCCAAAGAGGAGTAGGAGAGAGTCAGGGAGACAGGAAAAGTGGCCGAGGCTGAAGGAATGGAGCATGGAGGGAGGGGTAGTTCTAAAAGTCTAAGAGAAGACGTATAAAAAAGTTGAACTCGTATCAGATTCTTAAACTCTCAAATGTTTTACACCAAGAATCCTCTATTAGGATTAGGTGATACTAAACTCGAAGTGAACATAAATATGACCAACTACCTCAAGACGCTCATAAGAAAAAAAAGAGAAAATTGGGCTGAATGGACAGTCACTGCTCCAGGTAAGTTCTGTGTACTCAGTGTAGAATTACTGAAAGCAAATAAAACCTATAAAGTACATAAATAGTCTCTAACATTTCAGACTTCAGAGCAGCTGTGGTTGGACAAGTCATGGAATTTCACATCTGTATAAATACACCTTTTATATTTGATGTGGTTTGTTTTATTCTTTTCAATTGGCCCTGTTGAAGTTTAAAGTTTTAAATACTTTACTATCACTGTAGGGACATTTGACCTCTGCATTTAACTTTATCCTTCAGTGTTGATGAGACAACCTGCCAGGAGCAGTGGACCCATGTCCAGATTATGAGCTGGGCTTGGTCAGGACTACCATAGCTGGAGGAGTTTTACCTAGTTTGCATTTTTGCTCTTTTGTTAATTAAGATACTTAGATAATGGAGCAAAAATACTCAAGTAAAAGTAAATGTATCAAATGAAAAATCTACTTAAATTGCACTAAAGTATTTGTTTAAAAATGTACTAGTAAAAAGCAAAAAAAGTATTTTGCACAGATTTGGAAATCGAACTAAGCTTCAAATGTAGTGATTTTGTTTCATTCTGAATTTTGTTCAGCAGAAACAACTGAATCAGTGGGGGGGTATTGTATTTTTGTTTTCTCTATGTGTTAAAAATACCCCCCTCAGCTTTTTCAGCAGGTCTCAAACAATCTTTTACTTTTCAGTCCTGTTCAGAGTACAAAGCACAGATACCTGCTCTCAAATGTAATGGAGTAAAGGTAAGACATATCCACTTTAAAACATACTCAAATAAAGTACATATACCTAAAATGTATACTTAAGAACAGTACTTTAATACTTTTACTTTGTTACTTTCCACCACTGCCCATAAGACAAACGGATCATTATGCATTTACCCTTCCAAAGTTCCTGTAGTTGGCAGGACAAGTTAAAAACTGTAGACGACACCAGTTTTGTCATGTGTCCTTGCAGAAAAACAAACTCTCTTCTCTTTGGATTCTATCTAGCCTAACTGCGCTGTCATTTTGTATGACTTTGCAGGCGTGAGAACAGGCTGATGTCATACAGTAGCCCTCACCAAGCGCATGTTAATCAGCGTCCTCTATGTCCCACTTTGATATTTCCAGATTGGCCGTTACATGGTGATCCGGTGATAGCTCATGGCATCCTCAGCCCTCTCATTCTCCCCTGTATCATTGACATCATCCTCTTCTCCGCTCCCCCCTCCCTCTCTCCCTTTCTCACTCCCTCACAACGCACAACTCTCCGGCAATCTCTCTCCATCTCCGAGACTCTGCGTTCGCTAATGGATTGAAAGTCATGGTGGAAGAAGCAACAGTCATTTAAAGATTAATGTGGGGCCTGGTATTTTGAAGGGCAGTCACAGTGAGGGTGTGTGAGTGTGTGAGTGTGCGTGTGTGTGTCAGAGGACGAGTCGGCTAAGATGCTTCTTCATTATCAGCCATTAGGCATAGACGCACAGAGAGCATGCACCATAGAGACTGCATTAGGTTAGCTGTCTGGTCCATATCAAAGCGCCAGTCAGTAACTTCCCTAATACAGTAAGAATGAAAGATAATTATTAAAGGCCTGTAACTGATTTTGAAAGTATTAGCCCCGCCCATTTAGTCCCTTCTCTCATTCTGAACCATGACGGAGAAACTGCCAGTCAAGGATTGTCACAGTGAGATGTTTCCAAATGATCCTCATCCATTAACATCTATGGATAAAATAGTTGAACCCCGAAGTAGTAAATGTTTAAAATACTTCAGTCTTTTAAAATGTACAGGCATTCAGTATCATTCAGTCTCCTTATTATCCTCTATAGCTGCTTTTACAATATACAGGATGGAGAAAAAGGCATTTTTCTGAACTAGAAGAAATAAGTCAGTACTGGTAAAAACTTTAAAAACAAAATCTTTTGTGAAATATTTTTTGTGCAGTTCTTAATCGTCAAAAACATCAGTTATTTTTTTACTCAGTTTTAAAAGGAATACAAATACTCCTCGCTGCGAATTGCTGTTCTCAACTTAATCACCAAACCCTCTCCAAAAATCCAGCCTGTGCAAATTGAATGGTCAAAACTATAGCATTCATCTTTTTTTTTAACTTTTGTATTTGTATAAAACGTTTTTCTTAAGGATTAAAAAAAAAAAATCTGATTCTGCGTAAAAAGTAAACCACAAAACTGCATTCTGGCGCCCTCCACTGGCGTCTATAATGGTTAAATGCGCAAAGCTGTTCTGAAGTCACCGAGAATTGTTTAAAAGGGAGAACTTTTTACAGCCTGGTGTAGTTTTGTAATAGTTTCAATGCACATTTCTATAGCTATTCATAATCCAACTGTCTTTTGAGCAGGTTTTACACTGACTCAAAGTACTCAGCTATAGGGGAAAGAGAGTGCTTCCACCACAGAACCACTCAAAGGACATTCAAACGTAGCTATCCGTCATGTCAGTGTGACCAGCCTGGCCACTCATCTCACCATCTTATTTCCTTTCTATCTATTATCTTCCAATCACCCGCCTACTGTATCAGGTTTTAAGTAACTTTTATGAGCATATCTGTCACTTTCAGAGCACCCAGAGTATATATAGTGAATGAGTCATTTGATGGAAAGGCTAAAATATCATGAAAGAGGTTTTGATCTTGTGGTGTGTTAAATTCTACAGCAAAGTATGTAAAAAGTAGAAGCATGATGATTGGTGGAGTTAAAAAAATGGACCTGGAATGGAACCAAAAACACTGAGTCACTAGTTACTCCTACAGGAATACAGGAAATCCTTCTGCGTATAGAGCTCGGAATTGAATGCCAAAAAAAAATAAAAAATACGTTTGATGCCAGTGCGCAAAATGTCCATAGAGCTGTATTAACAAAAATAATAAGTTAACTAAGTAAGATGTTTGGTTACTACTACTATTGTGTGAGTCAGAATGCCCTTTTATTTAATTAACATTTTTACCATAGTCATTTATATTTACAGGAAATTACTACATGTTTTAATGATGAGAACAAATTTCCCTAAGAGGATAAATACATCAACTATGTACCACTACACATATCCAACTTGATGCTGGCGAGTGCTAGAGGGCCATAAGCAATGCCAAGTTCCCTGACTGACCCTGCGGGCTAATGTGGCACAAAAGTGAGCGTGTCAACCCAAAAATAAGTGACAGTTTGTAACACACACGCGCTCTGATCCACGAGTCACGTTCTTTACTAAATGTATTTGTGAAAAAGGTAACCATTAGTGAAGCCCGGTCCCTCTGCATCCCAGGCAAATCGATACAAGAGGAGATTATTTATTCTCTCAAACAACTGATTGCTCTAATTTGTACACTCGAGTGGAAATGCCCGCTGGACTTCCCATGCAAATGCAATCCGACAAATGCGGATAACAGCGAAATGGCCCTCTCTTTGTTCAGTGCCACTGATTCAAATACCTGCATATTTTTACAGCACAAAAATGAGACAGCCAGGGGAAAACTGCCACAAGCTGGGGCAGTTAATATTTAATGTGCATGTCTGATGGCTGTAATTGCTTTTGAGGACAATAGAACAACAATCGGTGGATAAGAAAAACTGCAGTAGTAGGCTGAAACCACAGAGACAGGATGCTTGGGCCTAGGGGGGAAGAAACATGGAGAAAGCACTTAAAGTCATGAAAAATACAAAACAGGTGACTATCAATGCTAGGTTTGACTGGAAGTTGACCCCACCGCTGTGTGGAAGGACACAATGCACTTAAGAGCTGCTTTGGAAAAAAACATGCAGGGAGGATACGGTAAAGCAAGGGATTGTCACAAATGTTAACTGTTAACAAGGGCCAAGCATGAATATTTGATTTTATTGTTTGTATTGTTGAAGAAAATATACAGAAATCGGCTATAAGAGTCGACAGCATGTGAGACAATAGCTTACAATGCACTTTTCCTTATGTAAACCAAAGATACCAAAAAGAGTACTGATTTCTGGCTCTTCACATAGATGGGTCCAACCAGTCACTACTGATACTGTGGTGTTCTACATGTATTTCTATGGTGGAATGTTTCTGTAGTTGCTATAGTGACACAATGCACACATTAGCAAATGCAGCCAAAAAGGTTTTAAGTCTGAAAACTCAAGAAAAATCCAAAATTAATTTAAACAATGCATTTTCTGGAGACTGTGATCAATAGGGAAGTTCATGGTCCTGTTTAGGTGTTTGATTTTCAGTTGAAAAAGTGAAAGTGACTATTTTATGGACTATAAGTTGCTCCTGAGTATAAGTCGCACCAGCCAAAAAATGCATAATGAAGAAGAAAATATATATAAGTCACATTGCCCTATAAGTCTTTGGGAGGAAAATTATTTTATAAAATCAAAGACCAAGAACAGATATTTCAACACCTCAAACTGTTGACCTTGGCTTGGAAGTCTGCTCCAGTTTTTGGGACATCGTTCTCCGTGCTCTGATAGAGGCGATTGCGTTGCATGGTAAGTGGTAACAGCTTTTTTTGTTTTCTTCATTGCAGTTTGAGTATCCACTTTTCACCAGTCCCTCACAAGTTTCTCACTCACTCCAAACTTTCTTTCTGCTGCTTGATTACCGTTTTCAGCAGCATATTTCACTACTTGAAGCTTGTAATCTGCAGAATATGACTTTCTTTTTGGGGGCATTTGTGTTCAGTCTTTCTCAGTTGTCTTTATAAGTTGATGCTTAAACTTTAAATTTTCAGCGGTACAGGAGTAACAGGAGTAGCAGATACTGGGACACAAGCCTAGAGCGCCTCCTCGTGGCTGCGTGAAAATAACAAACATGTGAAATGTGAAAATTATACTAATATAATATTAAGTCGCACCTGAGTATAAGATGCAGGATCACCCAAATCATGAAAAAAATAGTCTGAAAAATACGATAATTGAAAAAGGAAAGAAAGTTCCAACTAAACCCGCTCTTTCCAGATTGTGTTAAAATAAAGATGAGATTAAAGCCTAACAAACCTCAGAGCAGTGCTTACAGTTAGCATCACACCCGAGATGCAAGTATCAATATGGAGCTGATGGTTCACCATATTACCAATAAAACATATTTTATCATCAGGTATACACAACTACTATAACCATTAACTTTTTGGAATCTTTTTTAAGGACAATACAGTAAAGTGTATTTACCTTCTTGACATGTTTCGGCTGCGAGCTGCTGCCATCTTCAGAACTGTCACCAGTGTTGGTGGTGATGTGCCGTATATCAGCTGCACACTTTACTGTATTGTCTTTAAAAAATAACCCAAAAAGTTAAAGTACATAAAAAACTAAATAAACATACTTTACTACTAAAACCAGTTTTGCAGTTGCCGGTGTAATACTTTGTTCATAGGAATTCCTCAGTTTTTGTCTGGTCAAACAGAGAATCACTACACTATTTGAAAATACAAGCTATCTACAGTCATCTACACTTGTATTACTGAAAAGAAAACCTACTTGCCATTGACAGCAGTATCAGGAAATCTATTGAATATCTCTGAACTGAAGTGAGAATGTCTTGCTCGCATTTCCAGGACTGAAGAAGCAGAAAATTGTACAGAAGTGTTAGTCAAACAAGTCTTCATGCACCACAGAACATGGGATGAGACGAAGGCTTTCAATATCTATTTAATCTGTGTGATAGATGTACAGTGACAGGCACCCAAAAAGGACCAACCACCGTTATTATTATAGTATTGAGAATTCTACTTCAAGTGAAAGATTACAGGTAGAATGCAGTAACAGTGACCACGCATAGGTTAGTATGAGCTGTTTTCACTAGTTATGCTGCAAACATGACTTCAAACTAAGTCAACTTTCTTTGAGACATTTTCAACACATAATCCTAGTAATGTGGTCATCTTAACTGTATTGTTAAACAGATGAAAGGGCCCATATTACACTATTTTCTATGTCATAATGTTGTTTCCTCATTATAAACATACCTGGAGTTGTGTTTTGTTTCATTCACACATGTTTAACACTCAAACCCTGCATAATTAGGCTCTTCTGAGTGAATTGCCAATCTATACTGAACTAAAAGTAAAATGTAGTGTAATTCAAACATGTGTGAATGAAGCAAAGCAAAATTCCAGGTATGTTTTTGATATAACAACTTTATAACATGGCTTACAACTCAAATTCATTAATAAATGAAATGTAATGTAATTAATGTAATATGGGACCTTTAATAATGCAACATTTACAAATATCTCCAAACATTTTCTTGAACAGCCTGCTTGGTTTTCAGATTCTGTAGTATTTGTGTGAGAACCTTGTTTCATTATTCACACTGGAAGCACATCAACTTTAGCAGTAAGTGATGCACTAGATGTAGCTTTGCAAGGAAGATATGCAGAGAGACAGATCTGCAATGGTGAGATGTAAATCGGCCGAGACAGTGAAGAAAAACCAAGAGGCACAGAAGAGCACGTCCTATGCACCGGGAATATAGCACTATAGAAACAGGACTCAAAAAAGGAAAAAAAGGGTTTAAGGTACATTGTGTAACTTTTCTGGTGGAAGGTACATCAATGTTTTTCTCCATGGAGGTGCTATTGCTTTGTCTGGAATGTTTCAGAGTTTGATATTAAACTTTTCTATCGTCATGTAGACCAGACCAGACAAAGTTACAGGTCAGATCTGTGGAGAGGCAAACCCGCTCACAGTCAGAATTCCTGTCTTTTTAGGTATCTTTGAGCTATAGAACCACCTGTAATGTAATAAATGTAAGGTAGAGCTGTTTAATGCCATACTGTGGGACATACCAAAGCCCCATCCACACTAGTACATAATCGAGTCATTTTTGTTGTGGATGAGGAACGATGTGGAGCCACCAGCTCACACGTATTCACCTGAGCACAGATCTGATCCGGCACTGTGTGGATGTCTGAAAACGCTGATATGCTAACGTAGAAGCCTTATTGGACCACGTCACTGTGAGTTGTGCCTTCCTGATTCGCTGGGTTCGTGACATTGGGCATGCGATGCTATTGCGGAGAACAGCTTAAACAAACCCTAGACAAACACGAAACAGCGTTGAACCACAAAAAGACTTACCATCTCACTTGCCATCTTCCTCGGAAATCGGCTGCTGCAGCTTAAGACATGGTGCTCCACTTCCTTGTTATTACCGCCCATGTGGTGTCGTGACATGAAGACGTGATGCCAGCCTAGTCATGTGACTAGATCCAGACACGCTTCCAATATGGCGATACGGTGATACAGTGATTCATTTCAATGTAAATGTAGTCCAAGGACATACCAAGAAATGACATCTCCGCAGAAAGAAGCAGGTGATGGACCCCCAACCAAAAAGTTACACAGTGCACCTTTAAGAATGTGGAGGAATTTGATGGACAAGGAACAGGAGAGGAAAAAATGAACTAAACTGACATGAAACAAGGGCACGCGGCTGAACAGTCTAAAAGCTCCTTCCCTTTTGTCAATTAGAGGCGCACTTAGAGTACGTGCACAGAAGCGTAATAGCGAGGGGAGGATGGAGCTGAGCAGCAGTGGCAGAGGTCAGGGCTTATCTCACCCAGTCTGTCTGTCCAGTGCTTCTCTCCATGGCGCACACAACCAGCTGCCAACTGCATTTAGGACTGCTTTTATTCCCAGGCAAAGGCCATATAAATGTGGGTTTTAGAACATGCAATGGGAGGAGAGGGTGGAACAAGAGGATATCAACAAAAGCAGGCCTGTCATGATGCGAAGTTTTGAAGTGGGATATATTTTTAAATTCACAAATGGTGAACCTGATCATTTCTTTCAGTGACTATCACATTTTTAACAATGTTTTACCTGCCCCCCATCTGTAGTAAATATTATTGACCTATAACGTTGAGATGTCATCTGAAACTATAGATGATAAACGATAATACTGAAACTAATTTATTCCCAAAAGCTATACAAAAAAACATGAGCTGCAATAAATAAATGGCATGAGACACTGGGTAAAAATGTTATTTATGCAACACTCTACGGCTCAGATTTTATTGCAGAACAAAATCACACCAAAAGTTCCCCACTAGTAAAAAAAAAGAAGTGCTCATGATAAATCAGAATGTAATTTGGCCATGTCACAGCAGTCGGATAAAGCTTCTGAGGAAAGTGACAGCTGCTCATCGAAACAGGTCAAGGTAAAACAACACATTTTCTCTTTAAAAGTAAACTAGAACTTAATTTAGGTTGATTTTTTGTGAAATACATGACTAGATTAAGTTGGGAACAATAACAGTGGTTCATCTGGGGCAGCTGGAGTTATAGATTTTTGCCTACTAACATTAAGTTTAGTGTCCTTTGGCATGACAATATAGAGCTTTTTTACATTTTGCATTCTAAGTCATGCTAAAATAATGTAAAATGTAGAATTCTTCCATAGTTTTGTCTAATATTTAACTGCAAAATGAACAGACAATCAAGTTAAATTTTAGTTTTGGGGTTTATTGGGGAGTGTTTTTGGATTGCAATGGAGAAAATTTAATGTCCCCATTAACATGACTACCACACGGTTAGCTGCGTAACAATGCAACTCAATGGATAAGGTAGGTTTGAGTACCTTTGAACTTGTAAAGGGGTCATTCATTCTCTCGTAGCTCACTCTTGGCCCTTAACGTGAAGCAGCGAAGTTCAAAGGTCGTGGGGTTTGACATGAGAAGAAAACATACTTTCCTTCTCTCACAAGATGAATCAAAGTGATAAACACGACAGCTGTGGAAAAAAACACAGTCTTGTAGTAGACCTGACTGATTTATATGGTGTGAAGTGATGGGTGGGAGCTCCGGCAGTCCCATTCCTGGAAAACTGGGAATAGTTAGGATTGGGAAAGCAAGACACAGCAAATAGCGTGCGAAAAGTGCAAGGAAAGAGTAGGGAAGCTGGTTGTGGAATAGAAATCAGGTAGGCTCAGCGCTCATTAGCTCGCCCGCCACACACAATGCCACAGAGCAATGCACCTCCCAAGGACATGAATTAAACAGAGAGCCCGGCTGCCTCGAAGGAAAGGCGCCCTGCCAGCACTTAGCCAGGCCCCATAAACAAAGCAGCGAGCATTTGTCACTTCCTCTTCAACCAACAAAATGACAGGAGAAATAAATTACCTTAAAGTAGACCCTGTGTTCCCCACTGCCTTTGCAACCCGTCCGCCGCTTACCACCAAGCAGAGCAGAGCAGTATGCAGAAAAGTACAAGAAATCAAAGCATACATTTATACAGAGAGATCGTAACTATACAGCAATCATTGTAGAAGGAAAAATGGTCCATCAAATATTTATATGAAGAGAGACTGAATCAATGCATCAGAGTATCTTCTATAGTCAAAGGCCATTGTTAAACCCAGTTAAAACATGTCCATGCAGGTAAGTTCAAGTACACAGCATATATATTACTGAATAATGGGCAGGTTCAAACAAAAAAGGAGTTTTGTTAGGTCAATAAATAAGGTAGAGCAGCGGTTCCCAAACTGGAGTGCAACTGGCGGTGGGAAGGTGATTCTCCTGACGGTACTAAGAAGTGTAAGTCATTTATTCTGCATTCATTCTTATGTTAAGGTAATCTATTTCATTGATTGATTGTGATTATGCAGGTCAAAATATAATCCTAGAACCAAAAAGTAATAGCAGAATGAAGGTCATTTCAATTCTCTCCTAAAAAGTACATTTAGATGAAAAATGCTGATATTAACCACTTTTGATGGTGCCAATAATGCGCAGAACTGTAAAATCACAAACAGAATAATCACAACTCTCAAATTAGATTATTTCTTCTTCTTCTTCTTCTTCTTCTTCTTCTTCTTCTTCTTCTTCTTCTTCTTCTTCTTCTCTAGCCCCATGTTTTCTCATTATAAAAACAAACAGGAATACGTATCTTTTCATGCCTCAAATTATACACAAAATTTAAACTCAAAGTGATACTTCAGACCCATATCATTTCACATTCCTGTTTGACACCCTTTCACAAACCGGTGACAAGAGCAAACCTCTGCACAAAAGCTTCAAATTCCTGAGACAAGAGTCAGGGGATGTTTGTACAGACACATCCTTTCCTCCATTGATCACCTTTACACGGTTGGACAGGGAACACAAAACAGACACCTGGACATGCCACCTCTGGGACCACCCGCACCTGATTTGTACTTGTCTCCGATCCCACTGCAATCTGCATCTTGTAAAACATCTCCCACTTGTAACATAAATGAACACACAAGAAGTCCTTTTTCTTCTGCTTAATTTGCCCGACCCTCTCCACTGTATTCCCCATTGTATTGTGAAGAACACTGGTGTTAAGGGTTTGCCTGGCATGCGGCCATTAAAACTAGCAGCCTATTGAGCTAATCTCCAGAGAAAACACAGGTTTGTTAATCAAGCCAACGCAAAACAATTACTGGAATCCAATAATCAATGGATGCAGACAAACAATAAATCCTTACTGGCGGCTTCATGCGGATGACAGGAGCTGAAATAGGCTCCCCTCTAATTAAAGCCAAACGTGATGGTATGCTATTGCTACCTAATAGCAATGCCACTACGCTATTTAGCTCATCTGATTAGTCTGTTTGACACAAGCACAGTCTAATAGCTATTACAAAGACTTCTTTTTCTATAATGATTGCTCAACAGCTGCTAGTGTGCAGGTTTCTTCCCTCCGAGTAACTGTTGGCAATGAGCAAGGAAAGTGTGGGCTTCCAGTAGCTATGGAGATTGTGTATAAAATGTCTGTGGTCCTAATGATATGTAGATACATGCAGATGAATATCTAAAATGGCTACCACAGCTATAACTGAAATACTGGTTTAGGAAATTTCAAGAGAGGCCATGTTTTAAGTAAAACATTATGTACACATATGGGGTCAGAAAGGCGGTAGATTTAGAAGCTCAGAAGGTGATGCTGGTTGTCTTTCGCTGAACCCAAAATCCAGAGCTGGCAGCACACGGATAGAAAAGCTTAATAGGTTTTGGGGAATTATAGCGAAGGGGAGCGAGCTTCCTGGTGAATGCTGGGTAAATCAGGTGAGACAAATCTGTTGGGTTTAAAGAGCCGTATAAAAGATGCTAATAGCCCAAAATAATCAAGTGATGCCAGATGTGTTATAGAGCTGTCAAAAAGAAAAAGTACTCAATTTTGTATCAAAAGAACATACTAATTCAAGTAAGTATCAATGCTCAAAGAAAATTAATTGTTAATTTCATAATTATAGTGTAAAGTTGGCCCTTTGGACTAATATGAGACCATATGGTGATATTAAAGAGGGTGTATTATGCAAAATTATCTTTTTTGAGCTTTCTACCATATTATAATATTGTTCCCTGATTAAAAGCATGTTTGAAGTGCTTTTCTGAAACATTTATGCAATTAATACTCCAGTGTAATACTTCCTCTTTTTTAGAAACTGCTATGGAGCTCCGCAGTGACCGTCCACCCCACAGTTCTGAAACTAAATTTGCAATTATTTTTTCTCATAAACATTCCAAAAAATAAAAAGTTTGAAAGTTTGCTAATTGGATAATTGACTACAGGGTTAATAAACACCACATGACCTATAAATGTATAAAAAACACTTTATAAACCACCAAGCTATTAAAACATTTAATGAAATGTGCTTTTTTGGACAGCCTTGTTATGGATATTAGTGACCACGTAGCTGTTTAGCCTCAGCAGTGTCTGTCTATTCGTGAATTAGAATAAAAATGAATGGAAAATTTATTCCAGAACCAGAACAGGCTGTCACTGTTGAGTTCCATTATTTAGTGTTAAAAATTGTGCAGTGTTTACCTAAAAGTATTATTTTTTAATTATCACTTTGGTATAGAAATCACAATTGAGTATTGATCCTTCTCTTAGCGCTAAACTTGAGTTACTGTGACAAAACTAATGTGTAGTCTTGAAAACCTATATGATTATTTGACTTCTTTCCACTTCAAACATTGCATTGGATTTTGGATTGATGTGTTGAGTGAAGCTGACAGGCATTCCCACTTAGCACAATGGCAACAATAATAAGTCTGCCGTGATCAATAACCATTCATGACTTGCTTTAAAAAGGTCCCATCCTCCAGCCTTTTCCTATCCATCTTTTCCGGCCTCATTTCCAGTTAGTCCTTCCTGTCTCATCTATAATTCTAACTCTTCTCCCCTCTCTGCTCTCACAGGGCCCACCTAATCACATTTAGCTCAATTTAACTTTATTTTCTGCGCTTTATGTACAGTATCTTGCACTATTTCTCTTGTTTCTCAGTGTAATATAAAATTATCAACTTAACTTCTGATTTCCTGTCATCTTTTTTCTTTGTCTGTTATACCATGTTCATATGCTTCTCCAAACTGGAAATTAAAATGATTTTTATTGCTGCAATCCATGTTGTGTCTTAAAACAAGAAAAAAATTCATTTTAAGAGGGTTGCAGTCGTCTACAGTTATTCCTCACTTTTGTAAAACATCCTTAGCATCCCAATAATTCACGGCAATGAGTTTATAGAAGCGTTTTGAAAACTAGCACACACTAGTCTTACTTCCTGGTTTGCGGAGTATAAAATGTGTTTATAATTAGATGCAGGCCAATGATCATGAACTACCTGGAATTATTTCTGGTGATTTCAAAAAGACACATTGTAAATAAGTAGTTTTTCAAAGCTGTTATATTTAAAGGGGTTCTACTTTTCTGGTGGACAGGTTTGTCTCCATGGAGATGTAACTGCTTTGCCTGGAATGTCCCACAGTACGACATTATCTCCAAGGAGCTAGTTGAGAGGACACATCCAGGACAAATTGCAGGTTAGGTCTGTGGATTTGTCGAGTTAAAATAATGGACACTAAAATCACATGTTAGGATTTCTGTTCATACATGATTGTCAAAACTACACATTTTTTTGACTAAAACAGAGAAAACCTGATTGTCCTGTCTGAGCCTCCGTACACCTGCGCTCTATAATCACTCCATACATCTGTGTCCATTGACTGTGTGGCCTCCTGCAGCCCACAGCTCACAGGTTTCCCATAGCACATTGTTGCATGGCGGTGGAAGCTTGCACAGCATTCTGCCATAAATAATTGAAGAGGCCCCACACGGCCAGGCACGCACAGTCTAAATGGATTATTGTGGGAGATCAATGCTGGCCTGTGAGGGTTTTATTAGAGGCTGCTGAAGAAGCGTACAAGGCCATTGCCCCAACTCTTTGTCTTAATTTCACCTGATCGTATGGAGCTCGGGATCTAACCTTTATGTTTCTGGACACACATACAAAACACTATAAATACGTATACAAAAACTGTGAAACAAGCTGATAAGATCCTGATCACTATGGGATAAATGCTATGTTAAAAGTTCCATGTGCAATTTTGTTGTATTTGATCTAATTTCGTCTTGCCCCATTATAGAAAAATTGTATATGCATCTCTTGAGGTCAAAATATGACATGTGCTGTCTGCATCTAATTATGTGTGTCTAATTATGTGTGATTAAAGTGTTTTATTGTCCGGAAGCACATGTTAGCATGCTAGTTGTTACCTTTACTGTCATGACAAAACTATACGGTCTTTCTGAGTTATGATAGCTTTTATGAACTCATTTTGGTGAACAATTAAGATGTTCGGAATGCATTGGCTAAGGGAATAACGACAGCAAACCACAAACAATAAACTAGTCCTGTTTTTCTCATTTTAAAGAAGTAAAAATCAGTATTAGTATTCAGCTTCTTAAAGTCTCCATTGTTTTAACATTAGGCTGACTGAAAATTCTGAGATGAGACGACACAGTTCCAAGCTCTATACAGTTTTGTACTACAGCCAATGCCCCCTCCCCCAGCTTTAACTTCAGCAGCCCGCCCATCCTCAGTCATAGTGCCAAGTCGCAGCAGGTCGCCAGTCTTATTGCTCACTCTAAATTAAACATAAACGCCCGTCCAGGACAATACATGAAAGATTTATGGTCTCCGATGCTAGGTCAGTAGTAAACAGTCTACAGCGTCTAGTTAACCATGCAGAGATGCTAAGCGACCAATGACATCACTGCCGACTTTCGATGGAAGAATGGGGGAAGGGCCAAGCGTGGTGTGACCTTCGAGAGTTACAGCGCCAGAGGGCAGTTGATGGCTGCAAGTGCAATTAAACCCGCAGCATGCACCTCTCCCTGGAGATCTACATCTGTCTCTTCTAGTAAGAAATGGAACCATAGTCTGTCTGAAAAATATCACAAAGACTATGGTGGGATTAAGTTCTTCAAAATTTCTTTTATGAATTGTTTTTAATTTTAATTAGGAAGAAATGTGGTGGCTGTGCTAAATGTTAGGAGGTTGGACCATTATCCACTGAAGAAAAGAGAGTTGAAGTATGCAACAGCCAGAGCTGGGATCAGTCCACTAACCTTCCAGTTGGTGGGTAATTGCTGCAATTGTTCTACTACTGAGTCACACTGATTACTGATTACTGATTTTCTACATGTAATATAATGCTAGTGTACATATGAAAAAACACTTGTTGCTCAGTTGCTGGTAAACAACAGCAGTTCTTCAGTTTAAGTCTGTTGAAAAAACATGGTTCACTATTATACCAACCATACTAGTACTGGGTTTCAGGCAACATGGCATTGTAGAGGGTTTGAGTCACCAAAAATCAAGTTCAATATTTGTGAATTCACCTTTTTCAATGCAAAACACAATGGTATCAATGGAAAACATTTAGTAGTATGATATCATTACACTTTAGTATCCGAAAACCACCAGCAGCAAACTCAAGTATGCGTGTCTGACTACTATAAGCATGTTTAATCACGCCAAAATATCATCCATAGAAAAGTTCTTTTGAGTCAGAGTATGCAGCTGGAGGTTGAGTAAGGCACTTTTGAATGTTTTGTCCTTGCACTTGTTATTGGTTGGAATACACACTCCACACAGATATTAAGAGTGCAATTACCCTTGAGTAAAGAGCTGTTGAGAGTGAACATGCTGATGGAAACTGAACTGTGTGACTGAGACATGTTTCTCTTTTGCTGCTGACACAGAACTGCTGCTACACTTGTGTTACTCCATTTGGGATTTTCCTGTTACTTTGCTACTCATAATTTCTTATGACCCAAGCTCAAAATAAACAATACTGCACAGAAAGTCAGTAATATGGTTTTAAATGACTAGACATCATTCACGTTTATTCTTTTTTAAAGGTGCAATATGTAACTTTTCACTGCTTGTCTCCATGGAGATGTAACTGCTATACCTGGAATGTTCCACAGTATTAACATGTGCATCTTTCATCTATTCAGTTGACACGTCTCCATTGCTAAAAAGAGTTTACACCAGGATAGGGGTCTCTGCTTCACTGATCTGACTCGTACCTTGGCCTTGTGGTGTCACCAGCTAGTCTCAAAAAAAAAGATGGTGAACCTGTAACAAGAAAAGTTAAGTGTATCATTTACATTTACATCTCAACTAAAAAAAAAAAAAAACTCCTTACCTTATTCACCCATATCTTATCCACATGTGGAACGATTTTGATAACAACTAATGTACAAAATGTATTATTTTCATAAAACAGAGACCTTTAATTAATGATAAAAATATATCTTTACCATTGCAAGATAAGACTTCCTTTTTGGCATATTCTGCAATACTACTGGACAACTCATTGATCAGAGAAACAACATTTACATTTGATGCCTAACTCCTTTGACATAGAAACACAAACTTGAGACTTTAAATGGCGTCCTAAACTACTCAAACTACCATGCAGCTTCTCTGTTACAGCTTTCCATGTACCAAGGAAATATGTACACGTCAAAGCCATTAAAGTGTCACCGCTTGCCTCAAACCAGGTCAGAATGTTCATAAAAAACTCACTGAATACTGTATTTTGTGGCCTCATTCTGGCAGTCAGCGCTCCTTCTGAAGAGCATGTATGGAAGGTCTATCTGAAGTGACACCACAGTGAGGGACAAGGACATTCCCGCTCCAACATACTAGAGCTCATTTAAATTGAGATTTGAAGACCATATGGTTCTTGACAAGATGAACTGTACAATATGCTATGGCTGAACAGCGTGGTATTCTAAATAATTGATTACACAATCCTTCTTTTGCACGTTATTGATGGTGAAAGAAAGTTTGTGTAAGTGTTACTGCAAATATGCTGATCATTTCATGCTTTAATCGTGTGATGTCTATTATAGTATCACCAAATGGGACACAGGATATGGCTGATACTGATGCAGATTAAGACTCCAGAGCCGCTGATGGCCTTTAAGATCTGCCGATATTTTTGGGCCAATAGTTTTGTTTTGATTATTTCCCCCAAATTATGCTATTTAAATTTACTACTGTAAATTACTACTGACTGTTGTGGTCATGTTCTGTGCAGTTATCTCTTCAAATTAAATTATTAAAATGAAGCTTTGTGTGTACTTTTTAGGCAACAGGCCAGTCAAAATAAAATATCTGCCTGTGCTGGAAATTTAAGGCCTATAGCCCATAAACTAAAAAGTGCAAATATCGGTACCAATGTACGGTCTATCTCTAATACAAGGTAAAAATATAATACAGTCATAAGAACCTAATCCTTTGTAAAATAATAGTAACTTTTGTAATAAGCAAGTGTCCGCCACCTGCTTGACTCCATGGAGGTTTATTTCTTTGCCTAGAAGGTTCCCCAGTATAGCATTAAACTTGTCTGTCCTGCTTCTGTCCAATTATGGGTGTGTTTGGTGCTCAAAAATCCTCAGAAAAACATGCATTCATACCTGTTGATGTCACCTGCTTGTCTCTATTGAGATGGGGAAGCTTTATGTCATACTGTGGAACATTTCAAGCAAAGCAAGAACACCTCTATGGAGACAAGCCGGTAGCGGACCCTCCAGTTAGGTGACAAACCTTGAAGTAATTTTTCTATATTTTTGGAAAGGCGGACAATATGGTGGATGATATACCGTATATGTGATTCTGTATAACTACTTAACTAAAACTGTGTGGCAGATCGTGCCGTTCCTCTGTAAGTAAAAAGTAGTTACTCCCATGACAACCAGCATGTATGCATAACTTAAGATATGCTTTAGTACTTAAGCAGTACTTTTTACCATTTGGCTTCTGTGGCTATATTTTATCTGCTAAGGTTCCATTTTAATAAGCAGCACTCATCATCTTCCCCTCTAAGGACTTGACCACACGCTTGGCTCACTCATGGTCTCGCTGCCGCATTGGCTGTAAACGGCTCATATCGTTAATGTATTAAAAGTATATGTGCATGAGTAATTTGTGTTGAGGAATGGGCTGCCTCACATGTGTGCATTTATTTGCACTGGCCGGACCGCTGACAGGTGATCAAGAGGTAGAGCTGCAGGGGGAGGAAAAACTCAACTTGAGCTTGTCATCCAATCACCCATCTCATACATACCGAGACGTGCCCCGATTGATTTCTGCTTGGAACGGATTGTGCGGAAAAGGGGGAACGTGCTCAAAAATCCATTGTAGTTTGGGTCAATATGAGCTATCTGCGATTTCTTTTGCTGAACGCGTTAAGATCCAAATCCGACAATGTAACAGGTCAGTTTGTGCTGGTCCCAAGCCATGTGTTGGGAGGGCATCTGACTCAAATTCTCACATTTTTTCATTCACAGTCATAGATTTCATAATAAATTGGTCAATTGAAATGGTCAATTGTCAATTGATCAATTGTACTGAAAAAATGCATGGTTTTATATATGATGTGGCTACAATGGATTTGTAACATCTTGCACCCAAAGCTTTATTAAATGTTGAGCACTATTTAAGGAAGGGCATCTGTAGTAAAACAGTAACAGGTATAAAAACTTGTTCATACCCCAGACCAACAACACAAATGGACTGATTGTGCAAATATGTCAAGCCTGAATGACTGTTTTGTCCAGTTTTTAGTTTTTCTTTTTGTTTTTTGTTATGTTATGTTATTGGAGCACTATGTAACTTTTTGGATGGGAGTCTTTTACCTTCTTGTTTCTATGGATACACCATTGCTCTGCCTGAAATGTCCCACAGTATGACATTAAACAGCTCTATCTTACATTTACAGGTGTTTCTAATGCTCAAAAATACCTAGAGAAACAGGCATTCTGACTGTGAGCGGGGTCGCCTCTCCACAGATCTGACCTGTAACTTCATCTGGTTTAGTCTCCATGAAGATAGAAGGGTTTAATACCATAATGTGCGTATAATTCCAGACAAAGCAATAACATCTCCATGGAGAAAAACATTTGAAAGACCCTCAGCCAGAAAAGTTACACAATGCACCTTTAATGCTGCTGACCCCTGCTCCGAGCTAAACTTCTCCATGAAGAAATGACATAAACAAAACCTAACCAAATGCAATTGCACATTATCCACTTCAGATATTTCGAAAAACTTACATTATAATAACACAGAACACAAATTCAAGTGGAAATCTGTTACCAAGCCCAACAAATAAATGAAACTGGATACGTTCTTAAGAGTGAAAAACATCAGAATCATGGCAAATCATTATGAAAAAATATGTGCTGTCGAAACACGAATGTTTAACAAAAAATATATTGTCTATTTTGGAACATGTTGCTGAAAACTACCAGCCTACATTCAATCTGCTGTGCTAAAACTGTAGCCTAGAGAATGTCACACATCCATATATGGCATCCTATATAATTCCATGGTTGTTTAGTGTCCACGGTTTGGTTTGTTTCTCTCTTTTAATTGCCCCGTAGGATATAAATAGGGCTATTTAAACAGGCCTCTGAGCATGTCCAACACGGGTACTTGATCGTGCTGTGAACAATGCGGCGTGCGGGGGGAACGCTTCATAAAACCTATCCAGCCCATTAGCTTTGAGGGAAAGACTCCAATAATGGCTGTCCTTCTGCATGTCTGGAGTGAAGACAACATTAAATGGGAAGTGAGTGATTTCGCCTGCCCAGGTTAGCGAGCATTATCTACAGATGGGCACAGCCTCTTTGCCAGTAGTCTTAAGTGTCTCTCAGCCGTCCAAATCTGTAGCAAAACGTGTGACTCTGTTAAAACAAATGAAATAATGTGGGACTCTAACGGCAGCTCTGCGTGTTATGGAGAGGATTTTGTGTTTATTGTAGAAAAATTTTAACTTTCTACGATCCGGTCTATAAAAACGGAAAACTGAACCAGAACATTGTTTCTCTAAAGCCGCCCTTAAAAAGCAACTTGATAGACACTTAGATTATGAAGAAGGAAAATATGACTATGAAAGATGATACAGTAAATCTATTCTATTTCATCAAATAATCTTGGTTAATTTCGGTAATGGGCTGACTCAACAAGGGGGTGTGGTATTGTTGTGAAAGGAGAGGAGGGGGGTCAGTCCAAATTTCTCATGTGATGGAGCATAACAGGGAATTGTAATACACAGCAACATCATAAATTTGATTACATTACATTGCAGCGTGAGCCTGTAGCCATTTGCAGGCACCATAAAAAGCTATAACTAAGTTAGCACGGGTACAGAGAAAAATGAATAAAGCCATTTTCTTTTAACAACCAGGGCGAGGGCGCGATATTCCCTCTTCTTTCTCTCCCTGGCTTTTATGAGCTGAGCATGGATGCGGGCTGTACTCAGTGGGGTAGAAACAGAGTGATGAGAAAGAGAGGAAAAACGCACAGCTAGAAGATTTTAAAACTAGGGATCAGTATAAATTAAATGTAATTAAGCCTTATTGTATGCAAATAGTAAATTAATTTATCTAACAAAATGAGGCAACAAGTCTGAAAATGACATTTGGCTGTTCGTATTACGCAGGGTATGATATATTCTTTGTTATAGCCAATATTAAGGTGAGGTTCCAGCGAGGATTATAACGGATTTCTTACGCTGCTATTATCAAATCAGACTCAGCGGATGGGGAAGATGGGGCAATGGATGGAGCGGCTCACGGCCAAATAAACTCCAGTGATGAGCGTGTGATCCGCAAACTCCAAACCCGCTCACTGGGGTGTGTGGAGACGGCACCAAAATCAGCAAAGCACGGAGCTCTTAGGACGCGAGCATTTCTCAGTTTTGTCGCTTCATCTGAGTGAGGAGCTACGGCGCGTGGATCTGATCAATATCGCCATACGCGGGATTTTCCGTCTCTTTCTGAAGGCAATGCAAAGCTCCACTATACTTGCTTAATCAAACCCCCTTAACGTGTAGAGGTGCACTTAAATGACGAGCCCACTTCTAAACACACCTCCGCCCCACGCGCAACATCCACAAGCTCCAAAGACAGCCGGGGGAATTCAGCAGAGAGAGAGGCGAGGCTTGCTTCATTTTGGGAATTCTCCACGGGGGACAGCTGAAATGGAGAATGCACCTACGCGTCGGTCGTTTACGGAGTGATGGAAATCCGCGTTCCTGTGGAAAGAGCGGCTATAGGAGCTGCGTTGTCGCGGCTCCCACTGAGTCCGGGACCACAAAGCGTGTTTCATTATAACAAGAGCCCCGCGGTGCCGTTTGGATGAGATTTTCTGCACAATTCTAAACGCCCGGTCCCATTTACGGACGTGTACAGGAACGCTCAGATGTTGCGGGAGACACAATTGAAGAAAACGGGCACATTTTAGAGGAAAAAGTGTCGCAAAGTGTAACAAGAGGTGGCATGCGCTTACCGTTAAGGAGTTGGTCGTTCTTTCTCCAGCTTTTTTAAACCCTTCACGTCTTCATGGTTAAAACAAGCAATAATCCTCGCGTTAAACGTCTGCGTCCCGGGTGCAAGTCCGGTGAGGGTGCGTGATGTGCGGTGATGCGTCTCTTGTGATTGTTGCAGTGTAATTTTAAAATCCAGCCGAGGAGCGCAGGTTGCTCGGGACGCGTCTGGCACAGCTCAGAGGAGGAGGACCTCACTCAGCTCCCTCAGCAGCAGCAGCAGCCACCACCACCGTGCGCAAGCGGAGAGAGTGTACGTGCGTGTGCGTGCGTGTGTGCTCGCGCAGGGGAAGCTGAGAGAATGATGTCATGCGTCCGGCTCTCTCTCTTTCTCCAAACGGCACTCAACTCACAAATCTGTCCATCTGACCATCTCCATCAATGTCATTTTGCAATTAGCGGATTAATTATAAAGCAAAATCCATTTACAATATTTTTGCCAGTTAGTTGGAAACATATTTTATTTCAATAGCCTGTTTTAATAATAATTCATAATAAATCTTGTATATTTTATTACGGAGTCAAAATCTCCACAATCACCCTTACCCACATGGGCAAGTAGGCTTCAATATATAAGTGTATTTACACAGTGCGACCAAAGACGTGATGAAGTCGTGTCGTTTTCATCCGCCTACTTTCAAGGTGTCCACTCGCTTCGTCAGTGCAACAGAGCCCGGGAGAAGGCGGCAAGGCTGGGATAAAACGCACCAATACGCGCGGGTAGTACGCCTCAGCGTCCGCCCTCCCGAGCCCCTCTTAAAGTTAAAGGCGTGCCACATCTCACCTTATCAGATGCAACGACCAAACGATACGGGATGAGGGAGTGGTTCCAAATGATTCTAGTGAAGGTGTATGGAGTTTAAAAACACCTGTATCACCACATGACATCACAAGGTGGAGTGTTTTCTGTTTGAGAAAAGAACTCAGCCTAAATATGCAAGGTGTGTGTGTTAAACGTGTGAATGAAACAAAACACAACCCCAGGTATGTTTGTGATGAGGAAACAACATTATAGCATAGATCAGAAAACAGTGTAATACGGGCCCTTTTAAATAGTTCTCTTTTTGCAGAATTATCCAAGTTCTTAATATGAGAAACCAGGTTTTCACTTTGATTATCCCCCTATGATTAAATCCAAGTGAGTAATCTATTAATTTTATTCAACAGCTGTCATGTAAAGCATTCATTTTGTTCGTAGTGTCGGATGTGCTTATATGGAAGTGTTCATTTTGTTAGACTTGGGGCCATGACTGAAATTATTCATGCCCAACCCTTTATATGAGAATAACTTTGCATGTTATCAGGAAATAGATCCGCGATATAATTCAAATTTTCTCATAACATCATTTTCTGATTCAATTGACTTTTCCTTTTTATTTTTGATTGTGTTAACACATTATTGACCACAGGGGTTTCAGTTAAGTTTTTGTACAGCTTGCTCTTGCCATTTTACAGTTGGATGTGCAACAAGAACTCCAAAACAACACCGCGAAGGCCACTTAAAGGGCCCAATATTGTACTATTTTTTATCTATGTTAAAATGTTGTTTCCTCATCACAATATACAGAGTTGGAGTTGTGTTTTGTTTCATTCACACACATTTAACACACAAATCCAGTATATTTAGGCTGTGTTTTCTATCAAACAGAAAACCTTGTGATTCATGTGTCATGTGGTTATACAGGAAGTGCTTCACTGTGTTTTTAAACTCCATACACCTTCACTAAAATCATTTAAATAATTTCAGCCCTGGAAATAGCAAGTCTCTAAACTAAAGATTAAAAGGACCTGTTAACATGAAAACTACTGCTTTGTGACATCACAAGGTTGAACAGAGCATTTTGAGCTTTGGAAATGAAGACAGACTAATAATAAACATGTGTGAATGAAACAAAAAACAACTAAAGTTATGATTCTGGCAACAACGTTCTAACACGGCACGGTGGCTGAGTGGATAGCACTCATGCCTCACAGCAAGAAGGTTGCGGGTTCGATCCCCGGGTCGCTCGGGCCTTTCTGTGTGGAGTTTGCACACATGTGTCTGGATAGGTTTCCTCCGGGCACTGCAGTTTCCCCCATCAACTCAAAACATGCACTGTAGGTGTGAAAGTTGTGTGAGTGAGTGTTGGTGGTGGTTGGAGGGACCGTTGGCACCGCTTGGCTTGGCAGCCGCGCCTCCGTCAGTCTGCCCCACTGACGGAGCTATAACAGTAGCTTACCACCACCGGGTATGGAGTGAATGAAGAATGCTCTGTAAAATGCTGTGTAAAGCACTTTGGGGACATGTGTCTGTGTAAAGCGCTATATAAATAAACCTTACCTTAACACAGCTTAAAACTAAAACAAGAATCAATTTTGCGTAATATGGGATCTTTCATTGCATATTTACCAAATCAAATAGGATGGCTCTGGCTGCTTCCCTCCTCAGTGTCCTCCTGAAATGACATATAGCAGTATATAGTATAATATATAGGTAAAATAATGAACAATATTTCACTGAGGATATTTAGAAGATGCTTCTTTCTTTAATATTTCAGCTTTATTGCCACCCAAGCACCCAAAAATAGCACAAATCAACACTAACTGTCAGAATTAGGGAGGAAGCAGTTTTGTTGCATTCAAGTCTGTTATTTCTAATAACAAAAAACTGGCCTGTAATATATAACATTTACTGTCTGGATCCATGAACACCACCATTTTGAGTCTTGATCTCTGAATGATCACAACAGCATTTTGTGTGTTTTAGTAAAAGTTTTGTTGTAATCCCTCATTCATGCAAAACAATCCAGACGGCTTGGAAAAACATCCTTCATTACCTTAAAAGTGGACAACTAGACAAAGAATATAAAATAGACCCAGCTATACTCCTTTATTCCACTTGCGTACATAACCCTTAGATTGTAATTATTTTTAACCAAACCAACTGAAACTGGAGATTTTCCTCAGAAGAACGCATTTGCAAAACTAAACTTGAAGCCTCTTTTAGTTTTTTTAAGTAGAAATGTGGATAAATAATAGTATTTCACATTGTATGTAACCTTCTGTGGCAGATCAGCACAATAGTTGTAATTTAAACAGCAAGTGGGCTTATTTAGTGAACAATGAATTAAACAGAGAGCAGACACAGAGGCTGTCATTACAGAGATTTAAGGCAAACCACTGTAATTATTGGGAGGCTCCGCAAGTGTAGACCAGAGAAAGACAAAGACACTGGGTTTGTGCCACTGGGAACTGCACATTTCTATGTGTACACACATATTGATCGTACCAGTGGTGCAAGAAGTACTCAATTTTGTTAGTAAAAGTAAAAATATCACATGAAAAATATTAAAGTACCTGTTTAAAATGTACTTAAAATGTAAAAAGTAAAAGTATTTTGAGCTGACTGTGAAGTTTAATAAAGCTTCAACATAAGTTATTGAGGGCTTTCTGAGCAAATACTAGTCATAAAACAAGTTAATAACAACACTCTAAGTCCTTTACTCCACTGTGCTAATTATGAATCATGTTTCTACTCAAAGCCCACCACACACTCCAGAGGCTGAGTGAACTTCACATGTAAATCCAGGTCTTTGTTTACAGGCCTATGGGCAGTGTTGAGAAGTAATTAAAGACATAAAAAATACAAATACATGTTTAGAATACAAATTTTAAGTAACTTCATTGGGTACAGTCCCTCTTTGATTTGGAGATTTTTGGAGTTACTTTCCTAAAATCGTGTTGTTTTTCGTTACAAACATACCTGGAGTTTTGTTTTGTTTCATTCACACATGTTTAACACACAAATCTTGCATATTTACACTGAGTCCTTCTCTCAGACAGAATACACTTTATTCCACCTTGTGATGTCATGTGGTAATACAGGAAGTGCTCCACTGTGTTTTTCAGCTCCATACACTACATTTGGGTAACTTCAGCCCTGGAATTGCCTATTTCTACTGAACAAAATTAAAATGTAGTTGTTAACTTCAAACCCACTTCATGACGTCACAAGTTGGAACAGAGCATTTTGAGTTTTGGAAATGTAGACAGACTTAAAAGTTTACTCAACTATGTGTCAGTGAAACAAAAGACAACTCCAGGTATATTTTTGAGACAGAAGTTAATTTTGTGTAATATAGGACCCTTAATGCAGGTATTTAGCATTCTGTTTTCATTTTCTTCCCATCGCTGCCTACAGGTGAATGTCACTGGCTATTCAATTACATAACTGAAACAAAGAAATACATTCTTGGAAGCTTATTATTTGTTGGTGCCAAATTGTATTTTGTGGTTGTATTTGTATTCATGGGAGGAAAATACAATTTTCGACCCTGATAAAAAAAAAATAAAATTCTCTATTATTTCCAGATGTATCCTAACTGATTTTCCCATCACCTCCTCTTCGGTTCTCTATCTACCACAGGTCTTCATCTTGCTCTTGAACTTGGCTTTGTTGGCTGATCTCTTCTTTCTCTCCTTCTTTTAATGTGTGCGGCGGTGTGAGGGGGAACGGTCCAATCAGAGCGCAGAACAGAGCTTTAATTAGGCGAGAAGAAGGGCCCTGTCACCTTGTACCGAGCACATGCAATCAAGACCCGACCGCTCACAGAGGAAGCGGGACAAGGCCACACATTGATTGGCTGCTTCTGAGGTGTTAGTGGACATTAGACGCTTAAAGAGCTCTGACTTCATTTAGGGATAAAGATAATGCACCAGAGAGCAATTTACTCAAGGGAACAGAGCTACAATAGTAATTTACCCTCACACAATGGACACAATGGGGAAATCAAGTCCCAGGACAGGAGTTGTGCAAGTCACATAATGCAATAATAATGATACAAGGATAGATACGGTATATGAGCTTTTAAAGCATGCATACTGTTAATAGCAATTTTGGCTGTTCTCACTGGAGCAGTCTAAAGGGTGTTTGCAACAGCAGCAAAACAGAAAGAACTCACTGCATTTAGTTTTGAAGAACCCATATTGTGTATTGAGTTTAAAATATAGTCATAATCTACAAAACCCATGGACTGTTATGTTATAATTTGTACTATAATCTGTGCATTTTTAAAAGCAATATTCATCTAAAACATCTGAATAAATGAAACGGGTAACTTTCGAGCTGAAAAAATGGCGGTACCCAATGGCAGCAGACGTTGCCATAAACATCACACAGCACCTCCGATAAATAGGTGCAGATCACACTAGTGTTTGTGGATTTTTTCTTTAAATTGTACGGTAATGACTATGCAACGCTGCTGAATCCTATGTGAATCACTGATTAAGAAAATGACATTGGTAAGTACAGAGCAGTGAGCGTATACTGGTGCAGGTGAAAATACGAATTGATCGGCAATAAACCAAAGAAGCATTTGAAGGAGTAGGTATTTTGTAGCCACATCTGCCCTGGGACACACTGACTATTTCCAGTTAAACTACATATTCACAAACATTTACTCATTACATGTGTTCATGTGCAGTTCTGTCTGTTTGAATGGCATTGGTTAAATTTTGTATCATTTCTAATATTATTTCTAAGTGCAGAGACCCAAACCTCCTATGTTACCGATCACGTTTTGAAATAAATGTAAAATTGCAGCTCACACAGATGTGTCGCCATGGAGATCACTCCTGTGCCATTTGTCATAACCTTTGGCTTTCCACAGACAGCTGCAGTGACACCTCATCTACAAAAACATATTGTAAACACAGTGTGGGCTGTGGCACCAAAGCTGTCAGAGAGAAGACTCTCTGGTGACTTCTTCAGTAAATAATGTGTTTTGTAGAACATAACTCATTTTTTAATATCGGATAGGAAAGTGGTGTAGAGACAAACAAAGGTAGCCATCTACAATGGGTTAAACTCAAAATGTTAGTAAAATATTAGTGAATTTTATTAAAACATCAAAGAGAAAAATTGCACACATTTTCTTATTTGCAAATTGTGAATTTTATTTTATTATAAATTCACAATTTGTAAGTAAGACCAAGTGCAGGATTTTACTCTGTTGATGCTCTTGGGCTGTTACTTCTCCTCCTCCTTTTCAAGAAACAAACAGTGGACCAGCGATGAAACACAAGGCTTATATCAATTCAGTCAAATTTTGCAGCTTTGCAGGGTTTACATGATACACCTTTGCCATGATACTACTACTATTACTGCCCGAGAAGAGAACAGTTTTTGTTTGTTGTTTTTTAATATTAATAATACATGGCCTTTTGACTAATTTCAGCATTTTTTCATCTTTTTATTGTTCATCGTAAGTGTAGTACAAGACCTCATATGACCCAGCCCATGATAAATACACTTAATGAACAGACGGAACAATCGCTGACCAACGACAGACTTCACAGAGAGGACCAGTCTAATGCAGTCTTAAAGGAAATGAGACATTTACAGTAGAATCATTAGAACAGTGATGGTCAGTTCACTTAATGGTTTTGGACATTTGGGTTTCAGTGTATTTTTTCCACTTGCTCATCTGTTCTGTGCTCCTGTGTTTGAAACAGGCTGGTGATGTAAACAGGAGTCTGTGCTTTAGGGAGACGGAGTGATCATTAAGAGAAGCCAAGAGTGAGACAGAATATTAAAGAGCTAAGCGAATGAAAAACACTTTTTTAAGTTCAGCCTTTTAATAACCTCGGGCCATATTGGATTTTTATATTGATTATTTAATTTATAGTGATCAAAATGCTGGCAGAATGACAGGAGACAGGAAGCCAAAAGTTGCTTAAGGTCAATGTTTAACCAATTCACATTAATTTAAAGTCTACTAAGAGTAAAAGTGTGATATAAGCTAACCATCCAGCTTGGTACTCCTGACCACAGCTTTAATTAAAAGTTCAGCATTTATCTTTTTTTTGGTTCACTTTTTATATAGCCCTTTTCCACCTTCAAGGTGCTGTACATCAAAGAACCACTCATCCACCCTTTCAATCACCAGTGTACAACACTGAGGGCAAGGTGGGTTAGTGTCTTGCCCAAGGACATTTATGAGAGCTGGAATTGCACTGCCAACCTTGCTCAACCAATGATGCTTATGTCGAGAGCGGGATATGAACCACCAACCTTCTAGTACCTTCTAGGTACTAGCACTACCTAGTACAACAAACACCATCTGAGTGACTGTCACCCACCCTTTATGTACATTTTAACACATACATTACCACATGTACATTACCAAACATGTGACAAGAAATGTAGAGTGCAAGAAGTGTAGAGTGAAGTGCAAATTGAAATAATTTTGCACTTTGCTCCTTCTTACAAAGATGAGGAAAAACTCTGGGTGATTCTAGCTGTACTAAAATAAGATAATTCAATGGACCTGTTCCTCTGATGTTTCTGTGTACGATTTGAGTGTACATTTAGGAGCTGAAATAAAGCTTTGTATACAACATCCTCAGGTAGCGATGGTCTGTTACATCTACAGACCGCTGTTTGAAGCTGGTGAGTTCACCGTGGGTTTATGCGATAAAAACAGAACCCTAGATGTGGCATTTGAGACTGTCACAATGGAAATGGGTGATACAGGTCTTGTGTGATGCAGGTTTTTGTGTGGATGCTACTGAGTTATGTTTCTAATATTATTTTAGAAAACGCAGGGGAAAAGCTGTCAAAAGTAATATGTGGGTTGTTGGTGATCTGTTACATCTTTTAAATCTTTTCTTTAAGGGCCCATATTGCGCTATTTTCTGATCTATTTTATACTGTCTCCTCATCAAAAACAAACCTGGAGTTGTTTTGTTTCATTCACACACATTTAACACACAAACCCTGCATATTTGTGAGTTACGGAAAACACTCCTGTTCCACCTTGTGATGTCCTATGATAACACAGGAAGTGCTCCACTGTGTTTTAAACTCCATACACCTTCATAAAAATCATTTCAGCCATAGAAATTGCCAGTCTCTAATGAACTAAAGTTAAAAGGAGCTGTTAACATGAAAACTACCCACTTTGTGACATCACAAGGTGGAACAGAGCATTTTGACAAATAACATAGGGTTACTCAAACATGTGTGAATGCAACAAAACAAAATTCCAGCTATGTTTTTGATGAAGTAACAATATATATCATGACTTAAAACTCACAATAGCCAATTTGGCCTAATAGAGGACCTGTAAAGGGGCACGATGTAACCTTTCTGGTGCAGGGTCTGCCACCTCTTTCTATGAAGATCTTATTGCTTTGCCTGTAATATTCCACAGAATAGCATGAAACTTTTATTGTTATGAACCTATTATAGTAGAGATGCAAATGAGAGTTACATGTCAGATCTGTGGACCAGCTGGAACACACCCAGTAGAAATGCATGCTTTAAAAGGAATTTTAAGCAATGAAAATTATAGCAGGCGAAAAACAAGACTTCTAAGTTTATACTTGGAGACAAGCTTGGAACACCACCACCTTTTGCACCAGAAAAGTAAAATTTTTTAACCCAAATTAAGAACCATTGGCTATATTCTCATTATCCTCTTTGATCACCAGACCAAGTTTAAAATAGCACATGGCTACGTAGTAGCACGCAAACACATTTAAAAGCAAAAGATCTACAGTACATCTGCTCAAACACCATCGCCAATGAGATCTCGCATGCTTAAAGTTTGTGCTCCCTCACAAAGCTACCGTATATGGATCCCACTTTTTGGACAGCAACCCAAAGTAGCTGGCACACACTGTGGCATAAGCAGCTCTAACTTTAGTCTATGGAGGGAGCGCGCTGTGAGGTAACATGACAGTGTGAAGAGAATAAGTCGTGACAACAGAAATAGCATCTCCGCTTGTACAGGGCAATAAATCGTGTGACTAGTAATGGCTGGGCTCGGTAGGGTGCTACTGGGAGACCATTGGGTGTCACTTGCCTCATTAAACCTAAGTATCGGACGGATGAGTGGGCACGCCGATGTGACACCACTTTGATGCTGTCACAGGTAGAGTTGATTTTGCTGCTCCTATTGTCAGTGTACAATCTGACTGGCTCATTGTTCACCTATGGGCTTTGCTAGCATCTTCTACTCATTTGGTTCCACCTCTCACTAGCACTACAGCTTCTCGCGAGGGTATTTATAGCAGGATTTTGAAGGGACACTAGGTTGGTGAAGGTGGGAACATCTTGACGGGACAAAGTAGGAACAAGCAGAGGATCTATGTCGATATGAACCATGTGATTTCAGAGAGTGGTGTTTAGGTAATGAAAATGAAAATAGCATCTGAACTGAAGGCTTCGTTTGGATTGGAATGCAGTGTGAATGAGCCATCCACTCCCACAGAAGAGGGCTGCTGTGTTTGGTCTATCTACAGAATTAGGCAGGGCTTTTCATTATAATTTTGTTAGTTATAAATACACTTTCTAATATTGTCATGCAATAAACACATTTATTTAAATATACTTAGTTTTTCTTCCTTCTAGTAGTAGTGGTAATGCCAAGTAATGTAGGACCAACATAACTATCAGCTACATCAGAGTCCTGCACGGGTTCGGGTACTCGTGGATACCCGACTGGTGAACCACAAACTTTAATGAAACAGGTGAAAAATGTTGTGCTGTGTCGGATGCAGGTTCGGGTTGTGCACAGGAGAGCCCGGGTTTAAGCTGAGGTTTACAAAACATCATGTGCGAACAAAAAACAGGGCTATATTTTAGTAAAATGTAAAAATGCCATTGTTTTTACAAGATGATTCAATGTAAAATCCATATGTTTTTGCCACTTTCATTTTCAAACCTTGCTTGCGATGTCCTGCAGTTCAAAATGACTCCCGAGGAGCTAAAAAGAAAATTAGCGACTGGAGAGTATAAAGTAATGGCTCTTTTTTGGCTCTCAGACTGATTTTCATTCGGGTGTGGTTCGGGTGTCGGTGTGTATTTATAGTGGGTCGGATCAGGTGCGGACGGAAAAGTTCTGTCGGAAAATGGGTCGAGTGCGGATTGAGGTATGACAGGTACGGGCGGGTGTGGTTTGTCAAAATGAGACCTGTGCAGAATTCTAAACTACATCATATCTGATTCAGGGCACAGAGGGAATAGGGTGGAATTGGGAAAGACATATTTAATAACATAACTTTATAACTTTTTTATAACTATTTGTATATTTATTGCATTGTTTTATGTTATGTGTGTTTTCTGTGTTTTGTATGTCTCAGGGACTGCAGATGGAAAATGTATACCTGTCGTCTGGTACAAAGCATCTCCTCAATGTTTCTTCGATTAATTCTTCGATTTTCTCCTGTGCATGGTCCCTGACAAATTAAGTAAAGTAAACTTTAATTGTAAATGTACTAACTACCAAATCCACTTTTGAGAAAACTGTAGGCTACCATAGACAAGTTGCACTTAAAAAAGCTGCTTATGTCTGACTTTTCTTGAGCAGTTGCTCTGGATCAAGTCTAACATGGTATTTTTGTGTGTCTGAAAGCACATCCCTGACCCATTTTAACACTGAGAGCACAGCCTGTGTACTATATGTATTATATGTACTATATGTACTATTTGTACTACATGTGCAACAGCAGTGAGTCAGCGAGCAGACGGCATCACCCATCACCTCATCAGCCCATTATCACCAGCCTTCACCTGAGCACCATGTCACTATTCTCTTTCTCTTTTGCTCTATCTCTCCTTCTCTCTCTGTCCCTCCTTAGTGCAATCACGCTCTCTTCAGTTCTTCCTCTTCAACCATCTTCTTTCTCTTCCCTTCACTCTCTTCGGTTCCCCTCTCTCTTTCCTTTCTTTCTCGCCTCTCTCTTAATATCACTCTCTCTCTCATCTCCCCTTTCTCTTAATCTTTCTCTCTCTCCCCTCTCTCTTAATATCTCGCTCTCACACTGGTGGATGATCCGATGTGACTTAACCTTGGTGAGGTGCAGCACCTCCAACAATAACACTGCACTGTCACAAGAGCAGAATATCAGCCTGAGGGAGACGGAGATCAGCCTCACATATCACACACACACACACACACACACACATTACACACACACACACACACGCACACACACACACACACACACACACACACACAATGGAGCTTTAGGTGCACCTTCACACTGCTCTGTAAAACACGGTGTATATAAGTTATATTTAATGAGTTAGAACATATTTTGCATACTTTAAAGTTTAAACAATTACATTTGAATACATATTATACTTTTATCTGCTGTAAAGTTATAATCGAGACCTTTGGATCATTATTTTATATGTTGGACATTTTAAAGCTACCATTTGTAATCAGTTGTATTCTCACATATCACCACTAGATGCTATCTACATTACAGCTGTCTGATAGTGTGCCTGCTTTGTCCAGACAGAAGAAGGTGAACTGTCACCTTAAACGTCAACTTTTTCTTTTAATTCATTTGTGTCAAAGTAACTCCATGACAGTGAGTGAGGAGAGAAAAGAGTGAATGTTGAGACCGTTGCCTCTATAAGGGTTTTACAATGGAGAGTATGCACCCTTCACACTTGGCTTCACTTACCTAGTCTGTTACTAAGATTGGCTTGAACATTCACACTAAAGCTCGCTAGAGGGCATTTCAATTCAATAAAATAATCTCAAAACAAGTCAAAAAATACAATTAAATGTAAATGTGAATCAGAGCTCAGATTTTCTATAGAAACTTTAGAAGAGGAGAGAGGTGGTGCCACATTAAAGAGTTTGAGCCTTACATTTTAACTGCTCCATAAACCACACCGAGGAGGTCCCATTTCAGCTTTGATTACATTTTAAATTATTTATGCCATTCAAACATGCTTTATCTCCAGTCTGTGATACAATCACCCTTTCTCACTGAGGGTGTACCTGTATACTGTAATTCCAACTCTGACATTTACTAATGAGAGGGGATGGGCTGCTATTGAAGGATTTATTAACAGATGAAATTGTGGGACATAGAAAATTAAATAGATCCCCTTAGCAGGTATAAGGTAATTAAAAGTTAATGGAAATTTGGTGAGAGCTCAGATGCGGAGGGAATTGTCAGATGGAATACATTACAACAGATAATAATTCATTTTGGGACATGAAAGGTCAGAGCAGAGGCACGAAGAGGTGGCATCTGGCAGAATCAGGACCTGATCTGTGATGGGAGGAGCACCACTGATAAACTGTGACACAGGCAGCAGCCAATGTATGCAGCTGCCGTACAGTCATGAATATATGTTTAACTCAAGCCCCCTTCTCCACTTCCCCTTTATAATGACTGACATCCTGTAGTGGGTAAATGTACATTAATTCATGCCATTTTCACATGCTTAGAAAGATATTTTATTCAGTATGGATACCAGCAACTGGTCACACTCAAGTATAACTGTTAAAGGTGCACTGCATAAAGTTACTGATAGAGGGGCCACAACTGTTTCTATCTATGGAGATGTTATTGCTTTGGGCGGGAATGTTTTTCCTACAGTACGACGATAAACTGACGCATCTCCATGGCAACGTCACCAGGCAAAGTTATAGGTCAAATCTGTGAAGAGGTGACCCCAGTATCAGTAAGAATGCATTTTTTCAAGGTCTTTTCTATATTAATTAAAAGATGTGATGAAATATATGCAAGAAATATATTTAAAGGGATAGTCCGGGTTTTTTGACATGAATCTGTATGACTCATTTTATGCTATTTTCTGATGCTGTGATGCTTACGCTATGTTATAACGTTGTTTCCTCATCAAAAACATACCTGTTGTGTTTTATTTCATTCACACATTCACAAACTCTGCCTATTTAGGCTGAGTTCTTCTCTCAAACAGAATACACTTTGTTCCACCTTGTGATGTCATGTGGTAATACAGTATGTGCTAATATTAATTAATTAATCAATCATTGCATTTATATAGCACCTTTCATGACACCCAAAGCGCTTCACTGTTCATTCACTCCACACTCGGTGGTGGTAATACTTTTTAAACTCCATTCACCTTCACTAGAATCGTTTGTATAATTTCAATCCTGGAATTGCCAATCTCTGCTGAACTAAAGGTAAAAGGTATCTTGAACTACACAACTACACAAACTACACAAGGTGGAACAGAGAATTCTGAGCTTTGGATATGTAGACAGACTAATATTAGGATTACTCAAACATGTGACTGAAACAAAGTACAACTCCAAGTGTGTTTTTGAGGAGGTAACAGCATTATAACATGGCTTAAAACTAACAAGGGTCAGTTTAACCAGTATAATGTGCCCTTGAGCAAGGCATTCCATAGACATTGCCTCCTTTCTGGTCTTTCGATTTATAAGGTAAGCCCCATGTAATGCAAAGGAATACAAGTCAGATTCATATAAAAGTTGCCCTTTATCTGTCAAACCGTGGAGCTGACCTGGATTATGTAATCATTGTGCATATCGTCCACACAAAGTGGTAGAAACTGGTGCAATTATTCAACCCCAAAGATGTGATTCTTGTGAGTTGAAAAGACTTTAAAATTGACTTGTGTGAGGTTTAAGCAATGTCAGAATGTCGTTACCTCCTCAAAAACATAGCTGGAGTTGTGTTTTGTTTTATTCACACGTTTGAGGAATCCTTTATTATTAGTCTAAATCTCAGAAGTTTGAAATACTCTGTTCCACATTGTGATGTCAGGTATAGTGGTAGTTTTCAAGTTATCAGCCACCGTTTACCTTTAGTTCAGTAGATATTTCTCGCAAAAACTGTAAATCTCCCATATAATTTTACACTTTCCTGCGCTCCCACTGAAATTATTATCAAATTCTATAACATGAACACAAGCTATTACTGCACACTGAGAGGAGTTGTGGTGAGTTCTTGGTCAGAAAACCTGGGAAAAAAAGAGAGTAGAGATACAAAACCTCCCTGGACACTCTCAAAATAATCTCAGAAAATTCAGCCCCACATCTGATAGTGAGCCAGGTGAAGGACTGTCCCCCAGGAGGTGATTTGGGGTGAACCTTGACTTCAGTGTTTGACAGGATACCAGTGTGCACACAAAAGGGAGCCCCAATTTACTTTACACCGGCTAGCTGAATGAACTCAATACAGTCTTTTCGCTGTGACAACATACTCAACAACTATTCCTTCATTTCATCTTTCAAAATAGCACAAAATAATCACTAAACGAGTTGCAAATAAAACTATAAAGACAGAACAATTGGAATGCGGATGATAGTGAGTAGTTCAACCCGTACGTAAACCCGATTTGAGTTTCTGTTGCTTTTGGTTTGGTACAAATTGCTCTCTTGCCAGTCTTAAGGGGATGTGGTTGTGGTGAAAAAGAAGAAGCAGTAGAGTCCTATTATCCGCAGCGTCCGCAATGTTGATATGGGGCTATTTAAGTTGAGCTTCTCCCTCTGCCTCTATCTGTCTTCATCTGTCTCACTGGCTCTGTGCTTCCCAGCGTTTGTGTTTGTGTCAACAATCATTAATCATGTGCGCTACAACAAATGCCCCGGGACACTTTGAGTTAGGCGCACTTTGACGGGTGCACGGATGCACACATGTCACACTCTCAATGTACATGCTATGGAAAGCTAATTCTAATGATAGCTCTTTAGCGTAACGTTTAAAAGCAGTTTTGTCAGTGTGGTAGCAAAGCACAAAAAGAGTCGACTTTAAAGGGCTCATATTACAGTACAATATTCTCTGATTTATGTTACAGTGGAAGTGGCTGGGGTGAGGGAAGCTTGGGAGCCCCTGCTTAGACTGCTGACCCCGTGACTCGGCCCTGGATAAGCGGAAGAAAATGGATGGATGTGGATGTGGCTACAGTGTTGTTTCCTCATTCTAAAACATACCTGGAGTTGTGTTTTATTTCATTCTTCTCTCAAACAGAAAACACAAAGTTGCAACTTGTGATGTCATGTGGTAATATAGGAAATCCCCCAGTGTGTTTTAAAACTCCATACATCTTCACAAGAATCATTTAAATAATTTCAGCCCTGGCATTGTCAGTCTCTAATGAACCAAAGGTCAAAGGAGCTGTTAACTGTTTTGTGATTTGGGGGGGTGTAAACAGACTAATAATAAAGGATTACTCAAACATGCATAAATGAAACAAAACTGAACTCCAGGTATGCTTTTGAAGAACAAAATGTTTTTGATCAAGTAACAACATTTCTAAGATGGCTAGAAGCTCACAATTCTCAATTTTATGTAATATAGGGCATTTAAAGGTACAGTATGTAACTTTATGTTAAACCTAATTGAAACTACAAACTCCATAGATATAGATGCCATATTGTGGAAGATACTAGCCAAAAAAATGACATTTCCATGGAATAGGAAATAGGAACAACATTTCCATTGAATATAAGGTTTGTGGAGATGCAAGCCCTCAGAGTAAGGATGCATGTCTTGCATGCCTATCTTTGACTAAATTTTAACGGCTTCTAATGTTGCACTGTGGTAAGTACTGTAGTATCATTCTCTATCATGATCCACCAGTTAAACAAATGTAACTGTTCCCATTTTCTTGCCTTTTCCTCTGTTTTGGCCTCACAGTGCACAGGGATGGGGAGTTGACCTGTCCTCCAAACACCACCTGTCTCTTCCCCTCGCACTTCACCCAACTGGTCAGCTACAAAAACAAACAGGAAAAAGGAATCATCAGGCTGAAAATGTATAATAAAAAAATGTTGACCTGCAATACTTGATGATGAAAACCCATAACGTAAAGTAAGGATGTGCAAACTGCTACCAGATATATTATTAAACTACCAGCTGGAGATTTAGCTAAGCCCACATCCTTACCTGCCAGGCTCGCTCTGTGTAGTAGGCCTGTATGCAGTTGCGTTGTGCTGAACCTTTCCATTTGAATTTATGGTTAAACGTAAAATAACAATATTAAAATTCAACAGCAGCCGTTTTGCATGTGACATTAAAACATATAGCAGCAGTGGGCATTCTGATTTCTATGCAAGTCAAAACAAGATGGCCATATAAATAATGCAAATGACCTCAAGACGTCACACAAATGCAAATGATAACAGTTGCTAGGTAACAGAGGCTGGTTAGCGATGGCACACTTGGAGCTGAAGACACACTTGTTGTTAGCGAACCTCCTCACAGTGACAAACAACTTCAGCACAGCCCCAGTGCTTTACGTGCACATCAGGAAACTCTTTTAGCATCTTTTCCTTTTGTGAAACTATGAGAGGTATGTGCAACAATAACTTTTCACACCAAGTACCATCTAAGAAAAGATGTGGCTTTCCAAATATGATCAAATATTAACCTTGCAATACAAAAAAAAGTGAATTCCTCAAACTGGACCAAATGTTTTTGAGTGAATACAATTTGCCACTCGTCCAAGTAGCTTCTTCATTCTGACAGGCTTCTGTTATCCCACTGCTGTATATCTGTGTGAAGGGAGGAGCTTTTTATATTGAAACTAACACACCCTAGTTGTTTAGATTACGGAATAGGCCTGTCTGTTTTTGGTTAAGTCCACACAGCTACCCTAGGGTGCAAATGGTTTTCTTTGTTTTGGTGTGGGTCTTGGTATGGCCTATAAAAGGACTTTTCCAGGTCTGAACGAGGGCTGAACCAGGTCTAATACAGGACTATATCATTACCATAGCAACTCTAGAACCAAGTAGCCAAGAACATAATGCAAAACAGGACAAAATAAGGATGAAATTTATTCTAAATTCGGTATGCAGTTAGTATGGGAGTCCACGTAGCACCATAAGGAGCTTTAAGCAAAAACTGAAAAATACAAACTTTGCATTAAAGCCTACAGTACACCTATTGTAACATGCATACAGTACCAGTAACAGAATTGAATTGGAAAATAACTCAGTGACTTCTCATTGTTAACTGTACATTTAATTTCATTTTTTTAATTGACATTTTATTGAGCTCTATTGCACCAACAGATGTGTCTTTGCTTGTTTTTCATATATTCACTTATATATATTCACTACTTGTACATCACTCAACCAAGGCTATGGCGCCCATATGACTGAATGATCTGCCTTTGTAAAAGTTAAGGCTGCAATGTGTAACTTTTCTGGGGGGTCCGCAACCTGTAAATTGTCCAGAGTATGGAATAAAACTAATCTGTCTTGCATTTATATAACTACAGGTGTGGAAGTGGTCAAAAATATCTTACAAACATCCATTGAGTGCGGTCCCCTCTCCACAATCTAACCTGTAATTTGGATTGCAAGTTACCATGGAGATTCAGTTCAGTTAAGTTTATGGCCATATTGTGTAACATTCTGGGCACATCTCCACAAAAACAAGCAGGTGACAGACTTTCTACCAGACAAGGTACACAGTGCACCTTTAAGTAAATGTTCTAGTTTTGCATACATGAAAGTATTAAAGCTGTAAAGTTAGCAAATTACCCCTTAAAATACAACTATAACTGTCCTTTCACTCATTCTGTTTTCTCTGCTGGAGTGTAAATCTAAAGCAGTGCACTTCCCTCTCATGTGGACCACTAAAGTGAAGTACTGCACAGAGTGCATTAGAGCCTCCCCCTGTAAAAGGTCTGTTTTCTCTCCTCCTTCAGCTCCTCACCTCATTGGTTCAGGGGAGCAATGACTGCAAAGCAAGGCCACATGTTTTATCTCATCCTTGCCACGGGCCATTCTTCTCGGGGTGCCTCTTATACACAACATTAAGTGTTTTTGTCACGTCAAGAAAACACAGGTTGAAGTAGAAGTGACTGACTCTTCCCCTGCACAGCAAAGCTTTTCAGGGCTAAAGTAGACATCAGTGAGAGAGAAAAGAGCACAGGAAGGTCAAAAGGATCAAAGATGGGGAAAAATAAAGTTTGAGTAATCGTCAAAAGCAGGTCCTTAGCCGTGCCATGGCTGTGAACTGAAATCTGCTCAGTTCCTCAACATAAAATAGTGAGCGACTTTTATGGAGTCAAGCAGAGTTGCCAAGTTTGCTTCTTTATAGTGACTTTTTTTTTTGAAAGTTGCTTATAAATTTTAACAAATTTCATGGGTTGCGTTTTTTGGGGAGTTTGCTCCTGAGGCATTTTCATCATCATAAAAGAGGTGATTTTTAACCCTCTTCAGGTCTGCTTCACAATAATAGATCAAGTAAAGTTCAAAATACAGCCATGAACAATTAATTCATGTAATTTCCTATACAATTTTGCACTTCCATAACAATATGTGAGAATAAAAAGGACAGACTAGATAAAAAGTAGGTGCAGGAAGAAGAAAAAAAAAAACCCAAAAGAACCTCCATAAAACTGAACATTAAAGCCATGTATTACTTGTGAAGTGTTCAGGGATGGTGGCTCTATTTTAAAGTATTAAGAATGCGTATTGTACAGAACAACACATACTTTAAATTTAACTTTACACTAAAAACTTCATGGTCTGTCTTTGGACACGTCAAATTTATATAAACAACTAAAACCATGGTACAATCTCTCTGCAAAATAGATTATTGTATAATTCACAGTGTATCTTATAACAAGTCATGGAAAGATAATACTCTTTGGGCAAGTAGTCGTATATGTTTCTGTGTTAATTGTTAATGTTAATTATTATTATTATTATTATTATTATTATTATTATTATTATTATTAAATTTTACTATGCCAACACTCCTGATTTTTCGTCATTCTGAAATCCATGAATATAAACCTAGTACACCTCACTGCAAAAGAGACAGCTACCAAAACAAATCTTTTACCATTACAGCACCATAACCTTTCCACAGCAACTTTTTAAAACTTTACTAAAAGCAATATAGAAAACTAAACTATATATTTGGTAGCAAACGGGGAGTAGCTATGTTATAAGCTTGTCACATCGCAAATCACATAGGACCTTCTTCTGTATTCCTCTCTCTACATACCTGTACCTGTGTTTTTTTTTACATTTGCCACATCAGAACTTTAGGACTGTATCAGTGGAGATCTCCTGGGTGAACACAAAGCTTCACTGCAAATCCTCCAAAGTGTACAACCTGCTTCTTTTCTTTGAGACTGTGGGAGACATATCTGACAAGACGAAGGATTTGCTCGGGCTCTTCCCCTGATATTGGCTGCCTATGTCGAAAACTCTTTCATCCCAAGCCGCGGAGCTAAGCAGCATTATCATAGCACTGTATTTGAGCTGATCTGATAGCGAGAGAGCCGGAGAGAGAGAAAAGAGAGAGGAGAGAAAGGCCCACCGGGTTGTGAACCTGTCAGGCCTGTTCCCACAGCGATGAAAAATGAACAAGGGATTACGATGGATAGAACATGCAGAGTGGGTGGGTAACTATATCGTGGGGTATGTTATGGGTTTGATGTCCATAAAAGGCTGTTATCAGGGTTATAAAGCCACGCAGGATCAATAAAATAACAAAGGTGTGGGCTCATCGTCACGTGGATGGATTGTACTGACGGTTGGCTGTTGGGGATGGGGTGATGCAACTTTGTGAAAGAAATTTGTATTCTTCTTTTTCATGGGGACAATACAAGGATTTGATCATATCATTCAATTAGTCCCTGCTTTGTAATAAAACTAAAGAATGGTGAATTGTTAGTCAGAGTGTTTGCTTTGTGATTTCAGTTGAGTGGTTTGATTTCAGGCCTGTATAGTTTTGATTAGAGGAATTTCTGTGTTTTCATTTCTGCTCTAGCTACCTGGAAGACACATTGAGCAGTGTTTGAAAGTTTTCGAGCTCAGTTTTTAACTAATTAATCATTGCATTTATATAGTGCCTTTCAAAATACCCAAAGCGCTTTACAGTTCATTGTTCATTCACACTGTATTCGGTGGTGGTAAGATATTATTGTAGCCACAGCTACTATGGGGCAGAATGACGGAAGTGAAGCAGCCAATCTGCGCCATCGGCCCCTCCAACCACCACCATCACTCATGCACACACCACTTTCATACTGTGGGTGAAGTGCCGTGCCTAAGGACACAACAACAGTTTTTGCAACTGACTCCCACCTGATTTTCCCAGCGGTCTCCTTTCAAAGTACTAACCAGGCCCGGCCCTGCTTAGCTTCTGAGATCTGACAAGATCAGGCTTTGATAAGCGGGTAGGGCCACATCATTTTTAACACAACATAACATTTTAACATCATATCAAGGGATTTAACCAACTAAGAAGTGCAGCATGTGGGGTTCAATGAACACTGGGGAACTGTTGGATTGTGTTTGTTTTTCTTGTATTCATGGAGACTGCCCAAGAAACTATCTATGCACCTCTGAGATGCTCGATGACAGACTTTTTCCACCAAATGTGGCAGTGAAATACTGAGTGAATGGCCTGTCTCATCATCAAACAAAACAATAGCTAATATCTGTGGAGCTATTATGGACCTCAGAGATGCTACAGATGTCTACGGTCAAAGCTGGTCTACAGAAGTATTGCTACTAATGTTCAACAGCATTGTTCCCATGGCAGTTAGGCTGCTAAATCAGACACTCTGACTGGACTCTATATTACTTTTACTTTATGGAATATAAAAATGACAAATAAACTGATCTAATGTCAGTGTGTTCTCAAATGGAGCAGTGTAATTAACATGTGTATCGCCGGCTCACTTTAAACTCCACCTATCACCTCCTACAGTCTTTGTTGCGGTCTCTGATGCAGTTCTTCATAAAGATTTGTTATCACTGTTATTTTCTGCATTTATAGTTAGACTTTAGGGTTATTTCATTATTATACTTATTAGGTTTTACTACCAGCAAACAACCCAAACTGTTAAATGAATAAAATGCACTAGTGCTTATGTATAATCAAATCCCTTTTTCTGTTTTTCCAATTGCGTTCTGCGATAGTACACATGTGACTGAACACTATTTATCTGAAACCTTAATCTACAATCATCATCTACATTACTGTTCATGTGGTTATTACAAACATGTTGAATTCCTCAAATCCACTTTAGATCATCTTCAGGCTGCACAGTAGGGGCCATAAACAACACACTCTCTTCCTATCGAGGCCCAGACTTACGGCCCAGTCATTGATGCACAATATGATGCCCATCAAAGCTCCATGGAGACACAGGGGCCTCCATTATGTGTGCTGGGGCTATCACCACACTCTATTTTACACCTCACTAGCTTTGGATGAACCCATAAAATTACCGCTGGCCTCGGACGGGTAAACCTGGCACAAGTCATGCGTCGCTGTGCAAACTTATATAAATTCATGACTCTTGTCCATGTCAGGTGAAAACAGAAGCTCATGGTTGCATTATTCACACGCTGCATATCACTTTAACTATCACTTAAAAGAAAATGTGATTTACGGTGGACTCAAATGTTTAGTATCAAAAAAGTTAATTGTTAAGTTGTAAAAAGTTGTAAATTATATTGTGGAATCATTAAAGAATTGCCACACAACTTTAAAGTCAAAATATAAACTAGAAAAAGCGTTATTTTTCATTTTGGATGTGTTTTTGCACTGTGAAATGAAGAAAAACATGTGAGTGGGCTTGCATCTCCACAAACTTAACTCTTGTCTGTCCTGGAGGAGGGATTTCTCCTGCTTGTTTCCATAGACATGTTGTTTCTTGGACTATAATATTCCACATTATTATAGATGGATCCTACCTGGACGTCCTGCATGACTGAGGGATTACACAGATATTCCACAGTGTCATTTATCACCATGGAGATGTTTCATATATATTTTTAACTTTCTATTTCCATAAAGGTGAAGTGCCACCTCTAGAAAATGCAGTGTTACTGTGAAAATGAATACAATAGGCTGTAAGAGAGAAAAAAAAAGAAATTGTAAAGATCAACTATGTAGCTCAATGTCTTGTACAAGCAGTATACACAAGTAGATAAAAATATAATCATACTTTCAATTTACTATAAACATACAGAAAAAGTACAAGTTTGAAAAGGAAAATGTGAATAAATGTATACTTTTAAGGAATAAATTGTCTTGCAAATTGACTTAAATTATGTTAAAAATACATTTTTCCCACAATTCTGAGAACTTCGAGCAGATATCAAGCCTGGATAAATCGGTGACTTTACAGAAAAGCCGCCCAGAATAAGTAGACAATAAATATTAAAAAGGAATGCTGCCAAATTCCAAAATAAATGTCATAGCTGAAGGCACATAGAGCACTTTTTCTGCCAAAATTAGACCAACAATTACAAGAAAAAATGATCAACAACACACATGAATAAATAGCTGTGGTTGGCCTGTCACTGTCTGCTGTGAATAAGGTGTAATTAGATTGAAAAACATGTCAAAATGTGTGTGACGATGAATTATTTTAGATATCACTCAGAGAAGGAAACAAAGAGAAGACAATACCAGGTAGAAGAAAATACAATGGCAGCTCATAATCTCTCTTGATGAATTACCTGAGTCGAAAAAGCAGAAATAACCAGCAAAACAGTGAGTGGAGTTGGGGAGATGTTTCTGCTTAATTAACTTGTCCTGATGCGACAGAAGACTGAAAAACCAATTATTGTCAGATGTACGTGTATGGCCCACAACAATCCAGGAACTATTCTGTCTGATTTCTGGGGGCATCATCCCAAATATGTTTCCTATTAATTAACCTATCAGTGAGGAGATGCTAATGTTAAAATGTGACTTCATGAGTAAATTAGTTTAACGATGGTTTTTTGTGAGTTGAAATGTTAAATGGATTTCAGTACAACCTACAAAGAGCGTGAGAGGTCTACATCAATTAAAGCTACCTTCTGCAATTAGACTGGCCCGTCCTGTTGTTGACAGTGTGACCAGGGATACAGGTGAGACCGAACAAAGGCCAAGTGAGGGAACAGGGCTCACATCTGCAACCTACTGGTCGAAAAAAAATCAAACAAACTTGCAGGCTGTAGCTTTAAGTAGAAAATGGTGAAAAAAAAGACAGCAAGTAAATTTTCATGTAATATTTGTGATTTTCTATTTTTTAATCAGAGGAAAAAAATTGAATATTGAATTTATATGTAAATGTAAATGAGATATTACATTTTTTCTTAGTAACTGCCTAATTTTTATTACTCTAGGTGTAAATTTTAAATTAATTACAAAGTTACAAGTTTGAATCACTTTTAATAAACAATTTGTCCATTATGTTATTATAATAAGTCTATAAGTCTTTCTTCATGTTTTATTAAGACTTGAAATAGCATTATTATAAAGTGTATAAAGGACTATTCTAATTGAATTCGAATTTGTCCTACACATTTTGGTCAAAATCTTGCCCATGTCTCAGTTCCACGTCAGAGACCCGTCTCCAGATCGAGAGCCAGGAACGTCGTCATGAGTTTCTAGAACATTTAAAGCTGTACTATGTAACTTTTCTAGTTACATAGTACAGCTTTAAATGTCTGCCAACTGCTGGTGTGGAAATGTTCTTTCTTTGTCTGGAATGTTGCACAGTATGAAATTAAACTTTTCTTTCACAGAAGGTTTTATTGCCCAAAATACCTTGAAAAAAACATGCGTTCTTACAGTGGGCTGGGTCACCTCTCCACAAATCTGACCTGTAACTTGGCCTGGTGGTGTCTCCATGGAGAAGTTTAATGCCATACTTTGGAATATTCCAGGCAAAGTAATAACATCTTTGTGGAGACAAGCAGACGATGTACCCTCTACCAGAAAAGCTACATAAGATAAAAAAAAAAAAAAAAGAGTTATTGTAATTTATCAACCCCACTTCCCCTACACTGACATGACTCTAATGTTACCCCTGCATAGGGTGAGCTCCACTGCTCCCTGCTATAACTTTTGACTCATTATTTCATTAATGGCTCTGTGCTTACATTCTGTCTGGCTTGTACCCCTTAAGCACCTTTGTCCCACATAGGCCTATACACAAACACATAGAACTGCTCAGTCCAATCTTTCAACTTAAGTACGACATCTAATATTAATAAAAGAGCATTCAGGGCTCAAAGAGACTGGACCTGACATTAGTTATGCAAATGGAAGAACAGCTAAAAGGAAGAAAGAGGAAATGGAAGCTGGAGTGAGTCACAATAGAGAGGTGGAATCATTTATAAAGACACGATGTTTTGAATCTGGCTCTGAGGTCCAAAAAGAAAAGACATGTTGCTCCGTATGAACCAAGCAAGCTGAATATGCGGGCAAGAAATATGGGAGTTATTAATGAGGGGGTATTATGCAAATTTGTAATATGTTATAACACTGTTTCCTCATCAGAAACATGTCTGAACAGGTTTTAGATGTCACCCATGCATTTTTGAATATTTTAGCAGTCTCTTCCTATTCAAACCCTCCTTATGGTTAGCGCTACATATTCTGTGCAATGCTCAGTCATCCATGCTCCCACAAAGCAATTCTCCATAAATATATAAAACCATAACACAAAACTGTACAATGTTCTGCGTGATTGAACCTCAGTTTAGATCACGGGCCGATTTGCGCAAAACGTCCCACCCCTTCTTGCAGATTTCACCTATTGCGGGTTATTTTTAGAACGTAACCCCGCAATAAATGAGGGACCACTGTAGTTTCATTAGCGAAATGCAAACTGATTGTGTTGTGAAGGGGGAGTGACTTAACACGGGGAGCAAAGTAAGAGTGTCAGAAACAAAGATAAATGTTATAAAACATGCTAATATGTTGTTTTTGGCAAATACAGCACTTTCAAAACAATAAAAACTAACATGGTGATCTAAATACGTTATGTGTTAGCAGTTAATACCATATAGCAGTAAAATACCCACTCTTTAATGTATGTAGTAATGTACCCCAGTAATGTACTCTATTCATTAGTATCAGTATATTGTTCAAAAACTAAGATAAACATTTTGAGGTTCAATATTTAAAGCTGTAGGTTTGGTAACAATAATGTGAAAAGTAGGTCATTAGTAAATAATATAGGTAAGTCTGTACCTGACTCAGAATGGTGATTGGTGATTGTGAAGTGAATATTCAACTTTGGACTGGACGTCTCTGCATTTGCCCCACTGCTGCTAAGGGGCAGTGGTTGATCTGAAACAGTAGTGAAAATAATCACTGCTGCAAGCGCGCAACAGCACATGGTAAAGCAATTCATGCTGTCACAAAAACAATGTAACAAGGTGAAACTTTTATATTGCAAAGCTGAGAGTACGGCACAAACATTAGCACCATGAGTCATCGTCTTCTAACTTTAACTGCACTCAAAATCAGATACACACTTGTACTCGCAGGCACGACAGCGGTGTTGCCATTATAATGCATGGCTATAGGCTATGGTTACTTGTGATGTTAAATGCAGTATCTGAGTCAGGAGTGCAAGCCCGATCTGCCAATATGAGCTAAAGATACCTGTGAGCTGCTGAATCTGCAACAATGGGACAAGCTGTCAAGGTGCTACCATCTCCCAGATCAATAGGGCTATGGCTTCTATTTTCAGAGAGCACCGTGAAATAAAGTGGCATTAAAGGGCCCAAACCACACTATTTTCTGATTATAAATTTATATTTCTGTTATAATGTTGTTGCCTCATCACAAACATACCTGGAGTTGTGTTTTGTTTCATTCACATGTTTAACACACAAATCCTGCATATTTAAGCTGAGTTCTTCTCTCAAACAGAAAACCTGTTCCCCCTTGTGATGTCATGAAGCAATACAGGAAGTGCTTCACTCTGTTTTTCAACTCCATACACCTTCACAGAATCGTTTGGATGATTTCAGCCCTGGCATTGCCAATCTCTGCTGAACTAAATGTACAGTAATAGGTATCTGTTAACTTGAAAACTACAGCTTCATGAGATCACAAGGTGGAACAGAGCATTTTGAGCTGTGGAGATGTAAACAGACTAATATTAAAAGGTTACTCAGACACGTGTGAATGAAACGAAACATTCAGACGTGTGAATGAAACGAAACACAACTCTTTGAGGAGGTAACAACATTCTGATATGGCTAAAAGCTCACAAGAGTCAATTTTGTGTCCTTTAAACATTCAAGCAACTCAGGCCATTTAATGTAACAGCATTAAACCTAAGGAGACAAGCATGTGACATCACCATGCAAAGTTACAAGTCAGATCTGTGAAGAGGTACATTCACCCAAAAAAATGCATGATTTTTCAAGCAAAAACACAACTGAATAAATGCAAGGAGACAAGTTTAATGCAATTCTGTAGAACATTCAACAAATATCTCCATGAGGATAAGCTGCTAGAAGAAGTTAAACCCTTTAGGTTGATGGTAGAGGCAATGCCAAGAAGTCATGACTAGTAAAAAGTGAGCCAACTGCAGGGTCTTCTATGTTATGACAATTTTGTGCAAATGAATGCTGCAGTGTGGAGGTTTGGTGGAAGTTTGTGCAGCTCTGGTACAGTTACTAGTCATTGGTTTGGTACATTCAGGCAAGTACAGAGTGTAGTGAGGGGGAGGAATGCTTCAAATCCCACTCAGGAAGGTGTCTGCTTGAGTGTGGAGAGGTAGACTGGAGGAAATACAAGTTGGGAGAAAGTGAAAAAATAAAAAAAAACTGGATCTTTATTTTTAGCTGCTTGTTTTTACCTGTGAAAAATGAGAGCGAGACAAGAATGGGACGAGCAAATTACTGTTTTGATAAATTTAAGTCTGATGCGCGCATGCTGGTAGATACAGAGAAATGAATAATAAGAAGTTTCATTAGAGAGAACGCTTTTTTCCATCATATTAACTGATTCCCAAAGTGGAGGTAGGGAAAATAGTATTTCAAATCACCAATATCACAAAAAACATTCAAATAAACAATATTAAATCTGATTTAACTTGTTTTGCCACTTGAAATTATTATGTCTATCAGTTTCATGTCGCAGAGGGCTCCTGTGTCATTTGCATGGTTATTTTGAGGGTCCTGGGCTGATATAAAAGGTGCAGAAATAAAGTACAAATCTTTATAACATCACAATTCCACACACTGATAAAGCCAAGTTATGGAGATGGGTTTCTAAGCAGACCAAGTCACTGCACAGTAGGAGAAACACATAAAAGAGGAAGATTCTGACTGAAGAATTATAACTTCATCCAAACAAATGCGGCAAGTAGTTCATATGAAAGTAATGACTTTCTGTGTCAGCGGCTCAATTACACCCAGAGCTACAGGTGCGACAGGTGTCAGGCAGAGGTCAGAGGTCACGGTGGCTCTCAGCCGGCGATGGAGAAGTGGTAAGATGAGTGCTCAGCTGTGGAGTCACCCACCGAGCAGCAGCTGTGTGCACGAAATACGACAGGATATTCAGAAAAACACCAAAACACACGCAAGGAGGAAGATGTTTTATATCAACAATGCTTTCAAAAGTACAGAAGCATAAAAAAAATGCATTTACCTATGGGCTTCCTAATTGAATTCATTATAAAATCGGTATATATTTTACTTTTAAATTTTAGATTTTGTGTTGTTGGGGTGAAATAAAAAGTTTAATCTTCAACGCACTCTGCATTGCTTTTTCTTCAGTGAACAAATGTGAAAGAATGAAATATTTTCTATCAACCCCACAATTCTCTAGCCCCGCTTTGTACTACCTAATGCACAAGCAGAAAAAAGGAAAAAGATGAAAGAAAAAAAGATGTTGTGTAGAATTTTTTAGAGTAGGCTCACTGGCCATTGTAATTCATAGCATCTGTACATTTATATACGTATAAACACACATGGCAGTTTAATTAAATAAGTTTGGTATAAAAGACTGATTCATTATGTTAAAAAGTACATTGAGGATTTTTATTCATGTCTTTGTTTTTATTTAAGTACAATTTTGACAGCAGTACTTTTCAGCCATGTCACTGTACTTTCACTTTCACATCACTTACACATTTTAGTCCTCCTCCCAACACTGCTAGTACCCAGGAAGCACACTCTCCAGTTCTAGATGGGATTAGCAGGCAAACCCAATTTCATATTTCCCCAATGCTTGGTCTTTCTCTTTGGTCGGCTGTGCTGTGCTGTCTGCTCTGAGGCACAATCCGCCACTCTAATCCATTGCCTTACATTAAGAGCTGTTCCCTCCTCCTTGTTTGGCCCCTAGCACTCTAACACACACACACACACACACACACTAGCAGACACACACGCACACACACCCACACACACGCACACACACACACACACGCACACACACACACACATTAGCAGACACACACACAAACACTAGAAGGCATACAGACACGACATACACTAGCAGACACACACAGCACACACAACAGGCACACAATCACATGCACTAGCACACACACCTGCACACACACTAGCATACAGACTAGCGCACGCACTAGCACACACGCTAGCACACACACTCTAGCACGCACACTAGCACACACACACCCTAGCACACACACTAGCACACACACTAGCATACACCCTTGCATACACACTAGCACACACACTAGCACACACACCCTAGCACACGCACTAGCACACACACACCCTAGCACACGCATTAACGCACACACTAGCACACACACTAGCACACACACTCTAGCACACACACTAGCATACACCCTTGCATACACAGTAACACACACCCTAGCACATGCACTAGCACACACACCCTAGCACACACACTAGCACACGCACTAGCTTACCCTCTAGCACACACACTAGCACACACACTGCAGCACACACACTAGCATACACCCTTGCATACACACTAGCACACACCCTAGCACATGCACTAGCACACACACCCTAGCACACCCCCTAACACACACACTAGCACACACCCTAGCACACACACCATAGCACACACATTAGCACACACTCTAGCACACGCACTAGCACACGCACTAGCTTACCCTCTAGCACACACCCTAACACACACACTAGCACACACCCTAGCACACACACTAGCTTACCCTCTAGCACACATACACTAGCACACACTCTAACACACACACTATCTTACCCTCTAGCACACATACACTAGCACACACCCTAACACACACCCTAGCACACACCCTAGCACACACTCTAGCACACACTGCGGCACACAGATGCTCTGGCTGTGTCAGAGCTTAATCCCCTGGTGGTCGCTCACACCAGGACGGAGGAAAGAGACAGACTTCCCCCGGACCAGTCCATGTTCTTCACCTTAAACAAGACAAGCTTCTTTTACAGCCATTGTTTGGGCCATGTCTCTGCTGTTTTTAGACTTGAACCGTTTCCAGTAATAAATCAAAGCTGAACGCTGTGGATGGTGTGAGTTTGGATGGTGTTATAGGTGCTGCGTGTGATAATATATGTACATTCTAACATGACATGCTCAGTGGCAAAAACGCTAAGAATGTATAAGATAAGCAAGGAATAACTTTGGACCACTAAAAACGGGTTAAACAAATGGAATAAAGTTTGTTTTTCACATTTTAAGACAGTAAAAATCAGGTACAGCACCTTTAAAAATGTCATGTCTATTTTAATATATTTTCAGGTGTTGCTGGAAAAACATAAATCAAATACATATATGTGTGTATCTTAAACAGAGTTACCAGACTGATTCAGATGGGTTTTCTTTGGTAGAGAGTATTCCAGCAACAAAACTAAATTTTGACTTAAAATTTTTAAGTTTTCAAATAAATCCACATTCCTCAGGAGAACTGCACTTTTTCATCAAATATATATAAAAAGCTGCAGGCGCATGAGCTTCTCCTGGTGGTAGTGTGGAGGGTTTTGCAGTCTCAATTTTTGAAATAGTAGTTACTGAGTTTTATTCCAGTGATGCCCACCTCTGGTTACAATTTCAGACTTATTTTGACCTCTTCATCTTGTAGCAGCCCATTACATTAGTCCTGCTTCAAATCTGGTAGTACTTTTTTATTCACACATTATTTTCTGTCTAATCTAGTCTGGTTCAATATATGGTTTACACCTAGTTTAGTCCAGATTCAATTAAAAGTTCTGTAATATATTCTTGTGAGCTTTAAGCCATATTATAATGTTACCTCCACATTCAGACATGAGTTTTTGAGTAATCCCGGTTTCTTAGTCTGTCTACATCTCCAAAGCTCAAAATGCTCTGTTCCAGCTTGTGCCATCATGTAGTGGTCATTTTCAAGTTAAAGGGGAACTTCGGCACGTTTGAAGCTAAAGTCCATTTCTAGAGGTGGTCGAATTCTGTCAGAAGCCAAAAAACGGCACAGATCAGTGTTGCCTCAGCGGAGATCTCGCTGTGGCAGTGAGTCTGTTAAGGCAACAAACTAGCGTAGTGATGGGGGCAGGTTCTTAACTTCCACGTAAAACACCAATTTGCTTCACACTGAAGAAGCTTAACACCACTTTGTAATCATCTTCCAACATAGCCACGTGTCTAACAAACAAAACACTATGCCTGGCTCACTCATTAGTGTCTGAAAACGTTATAAAACAACTTTATAAGCAGCCTTAGCCTTAACTTTGTTTATTTCCTACTGCTCATGCGAAAGCCCAAAAGACTCGATCGCTAATCCCATTTATTTCGGAGTGAATTATATTTTTTGAAAAACGCTAAAAAAAAAGAAACATTCTCGAACCATTTTCTTTCAACAACTTTCAGTTTCTCTTCTTCTTCACCATCAGTAGTCGATCCGCACTTGTTGCTTCTGGCGGCTCTAGCCGCTTGCTGCCGCTGGAGTCGGCAATTGAGTCTTTTGGGCTTTCACATGTGCAGTGGGAAATCAACAAAGGTAAGGCTAAGGCTGCTTATAAAGTTATTTTATAACATTTCCAGACCACTGATGAGTGAGCCAGACATAGCGTTTTGTTTGTTAGACTCGTGGCTGTTGTAAGATGAGTTAGAAAGTGGTGTTAAGCCTCTTCTGTGCAAATTGGCGTTTTACGTGGAAGTTAAGAACTTGCCCAAATCACTACACTGGTTGCCTTGACAGGCTCAATGCCACAGCGAGATCTCCGCCGAGGCAACACTGATCTGTGCCATTTTTTGGCTTCTGACAGTATTCGACCACCACTAGCAATGGACTTTAACCCTGGAAACAAAGGCTAAAACGCCTGCAACAAAAGGGCTATAAAAATCTATGCTATAAAGGATCTTATCTGCTGAGGGTTTTTGAAGAATTTTGACTTTGTTTATGAAAACCTTAATATCTCAACCTCTGAAGCACATAAAAACATGAAATAAATTGCATTTAAAAGGTAAGACTCTTAGCATTTATTAAATTGTGTTATGAAATTTGATTAAATGAAAGATGAAATGAAATTTTTAATTATGAAAATGAGGACAAATCAACAACATTGTGACTTGTGAGGAAACAACATTATAAGATAGATTAGGAAATCGTATAATATGGGCCCTTAAAAGCAAATGGTAAAATGAAAAGTCTTTTGAAATGGCCATGTTTAGTGAGAGCAGCTTTGGCACACTGCACTAGAATTTTCAGCTGTAATTAGCACATAAGTGTAATTGTAACATCATGCTCTTACAAATAATAACTTAACCATTTTCAAACACATAGGGCATAATAATCTTCCAATTTATCCACATTAAACGCATTATGGAGCCCTCGTGCGTCTAGGGCTCTTGACACTGGAAACACCACTTCATTACTGCATTAGAAGTTGGACCAGGAGAGATAATACACGTCTCTGAAACCATGTGAAGCGTCATTGTAAATGCACTCACAGACTAATGATAAACAGGCTGAGTGTGACATGTTTCTGCTGCTCCCACAACTTCACACTCTGAAAATAGCGCTGGTGTTCTTCCGCAGAGCCTCCCACCACTGCTTTGAGCTTCCAAATGGTAAAGAGGAAGGTGGCTGGTGGCACTGTACTGCACATCCAAGAATACTGCGTGGAGTTTAAAAAAGAAGCGGCTTATCTAACTTCTATATGTGGTTAGAAAGGAGATATTGACAAAATGAGGCAATGGGAATCTCTGTGTGAATTTTGCCTGTTCCTTAAGGCATTTTCAGCTCTCTTCATCATTCAGCTATTCAAAGACTCCATTCTGATAATCAGTGTTGGAACATAATAAAGTAAAAGTATTAAAGGATTGTACTGTTAAAAAAGAGGTATCTCTACTTCACTTGAGTACATTTTAAAGCGTATACTTCTTACTTTTACTTCATTACATTTGAGAGCAGGCATCTGTATTTCTACTCCACTACATTTTAACAGGACTAAAAAGTAAAAGTATTTTTTCACATTTATTATAGTTTGAGACCTGCTGAAAAGGCTGACGGTTTATTTGAAACACATTTGCACTTTAAATAAACACAGACAAATAAAAACAACTAGAAAAAAACAATTGATTTAAATGTTTATGTTGAACACAATTCAGCACAAATCTGTATCAAAATCACTATATTTGAAATTGAAAAAAATCTGCACCAAATACTTTAACTCTTTAAGTACATTTTTAAACAGGCACTTTTACTTGAGTAATTTTTTGCTCTGGAACCTGTACTTTTATTTAAGTAACAAACTTGAGTAATTCTTCTCCCACTGCTGATAATATGGTCATGACTGATGTCCCAAACCATTTGCATATGTAACTCCACATTAGGGCAGGCCACACACTAACTGGATTCTTTGGTCAAATGCAGAGAATTAATTTCACTCAATAAAGTTGCATTAACCAACTTTTTCTTATAATTTGTATAATTCTGTTTTCCCCTCAGACATTTATATGTACTGTAATAGCAGAAATGTGTAACAAAAAGGAGACTAATACACACTATCTTCATTTAATTTGTCAACATTTATGTACTGCAGATTTGTCACTATTTGATGCTTTGGGATAAGAGATGATTGAGTGTTTAAGGGCCACTCTGCTTCACTTTTCCATCTGAAAAAAACTGTTCTAAAGTTGTGCTAGAAGAAACAAATGCATAGCGAAAGAGTTTGTGTGAGCTTGAAACAAGTTCGATAGATTTATCTAATTATTCCTTTCACGGTCTGAAAAACAGGTATCTTTTGTCCCTTAAGTCTACATCATTTACTTTACCATTATCCAACAGTAGGGGATTGAATTCGGGGTTGATTAAGTTACTAGGATGCCCCAACACTTCATTCATTTGTACTTCTAACAGATTTTCAGAATCCATATCCTCTCCCATAATGAAACCAATCTTTGTTTATTGCTTGTACATGAGCTGACCGCTGTATTTGACATTCAGGGAAGTGGGAGAATGTTGAGTGAACGCTGAAATAATTGCCCTTGAAAAAAAGGTAAACGTTGACACTGTTGAGGAGAGAGAGCGCGCTCCTCTGAACCATGTCCAGATCCTTCCAACAGTCTCACACAGCACAATAATAATTACATTCTGCCTTCATCAAGATCCTTCACTTTTGGCCACAGCCGAAGTGACAGCACCGACAATACAAAGAGCAAGAAATAGTGAGTTTCTTAGACAGATTGGAGCTGTAGAAAGTTCACGCTCCACTGGACTCAATTATAAACTGGGCCCACCAAATCCTGCTCCAGCCGAACAGGGATGTAAATAGTGTTTACAGTAGCCGTGTTCAGTAAACAGCACTTAAAGGGCTGTTACGCTGTGTGTGATTCATCATCCTGTCCACAAAGCATCACTACAGCCCACTACCAATAATTACCTCTCTTAGTTTGCGTGTGATGGATTGATCAATTTTCATGTTTTGAATGAATGTTACGCTTATGAATAATGCAAACTTAGAAAGCATAAGAACCTACTCCCGTGTCGCCATGTTATAATTTTAAGTGACAGAAGGCCATTAATAAAATCACAACAACACTTCGAAATCTATTGGGTGTTGTCAAGATGAAGTTATAGAAAAAATATGGAAACAAGTCAAGAAAGCAAAGGAAAAGTTTTGGTCTAAATTCAAATTTGAAGTCAAAGGAGGATAAAAATAAAGTAGGCTATACAGTATACAGTACAGTACATTGACACAGCAATCAAGGAAAGACTATTATATGAAAAATATTTTGGAGAATAGGAGAGTGAGGAGAAGACAGAGCTTGGTGATATCCCTGTTTGGCAGTTGTGAACATGTGGAGTTCAAAGCCTGGAAATGATATGACAGCTTTTTATGTTTTTGGTTGTAGTGAAGTCTGGACCAGAAGCTTGTGAAGAAAAAAAGTTGCAATTCTTAAAAGAAATCCCACCATCAATACACATTTCATCCACAACTGCAAGGACCATTAATGGGCATATAGATGTTGTCATTTTGCAATTAATAACTATTTTCAAATGGATTGGCCTAACCCGTCATGTGCACTTTAAGTTGATGGTTCTATACTACACAAAATTGACTGTTAGTATGTTGTTACCTCCTCAAAATATACCTAGAGTTTCACACACGTTTGAGCAACCCTTTATTATTAGTCTGTCTACATCTCTGAAGCTCAAAATGCTCCGTTCCACCTTGTGATGTCATGCAGCGGTAGTTTTCAAGTTAACAGCTACATTTGGCCTTTTGTGCAATAGAGATTGGCAATTCGAGGGCTGAAATCATCCAAATGATTCTAGTGAAGGTGTATGGAGTTTAAAAACACAGTAGAGAACTTCCTGTATTACGACATCACAAAGTAGAACAGAGAAAAGAACTCAGTATAAATATGCAGGATTTGAGTTTTAAACATTAATGAATGAAATAAAAACAACTCCAGGTATGTTTCTGATGAGGAATCATTATTGCAAAAATTGCTTAATATGCACCCTTTATATGATTACTCAGAACTATGTTGGATTTTTTGTATAATATTGATAATTATTTTCATTATTCTACCTTGAACCTCTCAGTTATTTATCTGAAGACCACCTTAGACAATGTTACTTTGTCACCTCACATAATGAGCTATTTGAGCCATTATGTGCCTGTCTCTTTCCTGACTTCGAGATGATACAAGTTCATTATCGATGCTTGCTCTACTGTCGCCGTCAGTGCTTTCCATTCCAGATGTGGTTAGCGCTCTTGTGCTTATCCACTAATTAGCCACACTTCCTCCTACAGTACGACTCATAGACACTGCACATCCTTCCAGGCCCGTTATCTTACCATGACAAGCTAATGTGCTATAATTATAAAAAAGAATGTCAAAACAATTAGATTCCTCTCAGAGTAAAACTGTGGCAGTGCTCACAGCTGTAATTATCTCTCTCCAGTCTCTAAACTATGTTTTTATTAAGCCACTATTCAGACCACTATTTTAATTATTTGTTTGAACAGGAAAACAAACAGGCAGCTTCAAGTGCAGAATGAAAATTTGAACAGATGATGATACATTCTATTTTAAAGAAATTGTGAACAGAAACTTTAAAACCTAAATTTATTTTTTAAAATGGCTATATAGTGGAACACAAATAATGCTGAGCAGTTTCCGTCTAATACACACTAGTCTTTTAATTCTCAGTGGCCATGCCAAAATTTCCTAGGGTTGGACTGGCAGAGGTTTGGCTGTCATTCTTTGGCAATGGCCTCTTAGTACTTTAAAGGTCTTATATTATGCAATATTGACTTGAGCTTGAGTGGAACACACACAAAGGCAAGCTAAGCAATTCCGGACACAATACCATTTGGAAGCTAGGCAAATGTCTCTACCAACAAACCTCCACCATATTTGATCCGGGATTAGCTGTAAAACAAACCATATTTATTCATATTTGACTGTAATGTTTTGCTTTTTGCTTCAGCACCTATTCATGGTTTTCAGCTTCCTGTTATTGTTAATCACTATGGCAACAGTCCTCATTTTGCATCATTCTGAAACCCATGGATAGCAAGGATGTCAGATATATGATGTGTCTACAGTATACGTATATCAATGGATCTCATCTGAGGCAAAACAGAAAGAGAATAGCGTTTATAGAGGCGACTGGATTATGGGTTTACAATAGAGCTGGCAGCTGCTTCCACACAATATGGCCATCCAACCACTCTTATCTCTCCACTTCAAAATAGTCAATTAATGAGAATGAATCTTTGATATCAGAGACAGCACAGATGCTCAAGATGCTCGAAAGCCCGGAACAATAGTCACTTTGTGTACATTTGGTATCAGTCTGAAGTAGCTACTCTTCCACGTTTTTCTGTTTGTGCTTTGTAAACCAGATTTAGAATATTAGAGATTACATACGTGATTATCAAGGACTTATTTTATTGAACTACATTTTGTCATAGAATTGGATAATGGATCTTGTAATTCTATCCTAAACTATGAGATTATTGAGAAGACAGCCCAGTCAAATATGAAAACCAATACATCCATGGATTTCAGAATGATGGGAAATTAGAACTGTTGTCATAGTGATTAACAATGGTCACATTTTTATATACCTTAAAGACACTCACCCATTCACACACACTTGCCTAAGGACACAATGGCAGCAAACATCTATGAGAGCTGGAATCACACTGGTAACCTGTGGTTAAGTGGACGTGACTGCTCAAACAATGATGTTTATGTCCAGAGCAGGAGTCGAACCACAAACCTTCAGATCAGTGGACAAACACTCTACTAACTGAGCTACTGAGCTACTGTGTGATGCAGACCAGGCATTTATTTGAGACCAGGCGGCATTTTGGGGCAGGTGATTAATTTCTTCCTCACAAAAATCTGGGAAAATATATCCCTGGGAAAATATCAAATTCTTTTAACCAGTGTGACTATAATTTTCTATACAGACATAGGTGAGTTAATTTGAGATATTACAATTAAATATCTACGGAGCGGAGAGTTTCCCCACATTTGAAAGCGACTCCTGAATTGCAGAAAGTCATTAAAACTCTTCTGCAATATGCTGAAATTTCTTCAGTAAGTTAAAACTAATGACAGATGCAGCGAATGTGGAACAGGCAGAGTGAGAATGTTTATCCACCACATCAGGGCACAAGGAGCAAGCTGTTTTTTCAGCACTTATAATGTATGCAAATTAGCCATGTGATTTTAAGTTTTGCTTCTGTAGAGACAACACGAGCATCAGTCCTGCGTCCTGTTGGTGCAGCACGACTTCTGTCTTCCAGCTCGTAAATTAGACTTGCCGTTTATTTGGAACCGGCAGTTATTTATCAAAATGTAGACCTGCACCCAGCATTTAAAGCCGGTTAATTGAAACTCTGCTCTTATTTGGTATTTTACGGTAAATCTTTTGAATGGAAAATGTCCTCAAAATGGTGAATATAACAGGAAAATGAAACTCACAAATAGGCATAACTTCACAATCCCTGGATGAGACACTCCTGAATATCCATCTTGGGAATCTGTGTGAACAATGCAGCCAGATTTGGAGTAACAATTTAAGAGCCATTACCCTTGTCATTTGGGTTTCATGGCAGCGCTAGTCTGAAGTGATTTTAGATTTTGCTCCATTAAACTAATTGCTGACAACAACAGTGAGTGCGTGTGTGTCTTTGCCGCTCAGATGCCAGGGATGTCAGAGCAGTGGAGCTCAAGGGAAGAGTCCATCTGAGCTAAAAGTCTCATGATGCTTTGCACACAGCTGCCCCCCTCCACTGTGTGGTTTACATTCAGCATATTGGGGAAGACATGCAAACCAAGCATGCAAACACATTTTCACGTATTTTTCAATTATCATATTAAATCATAAATAATAACACTCGGACTGGTCCCACCCCCCACTCTGCTTCTGCCACATGACCCTGTGTTCTCGCACCTGCCTGCACCTGCCTGTTTTGCACTGATCACTGATACTCTCATACTCTATATTATTATACTCCTGTAAATTTGTAAATCTTGTTATATTATACTATAGCTTTATTTTATTCTATTATTTGTTGCATGTCAGTGTTTGTCTACATCCTGCTCCAAGTACCGCAGCAATTTCCTAATGTTGTGAACCTGTTCACTCATATGGCAATAAAACACATTCTGATTCTGATTCTGATTCTGATATATCCATGGGTGGAGTAAATTTTATACAAATGCATTATTATTCAGGGCTGCTTTCAGTAGTAGTGCTCTGCATTCTAGTGCTCTGGATCTCTGTGATGCTCCTTCTTCTTGTACAAGGTTTACGAGTAGAGAATATCTAGCTGGTAGATAAACCGATATGGTTCATGTCATAGGCTCATTGAATTGCTCACTACATAAGATATTTAATGAAAGATTTTGGATTATGTAAATTAATTCATTCACTGTTTATTAATTCATACTATACCATTTATAGTTTTTTAAGACTTGTCTTTATTAAATTAAATTTCAAATGCTTTTTAAATAAAGAACCCCAGGAAGACTCGGGTACAGTTAATAGCTGAATATAAATAAATAAAGAAATGAGAAGGAAACAGTATCTATGCATAACACACCCAGTCATAGCAATACATACTGTGTGGATACAGTGCAACTATCAAAATACATACATAGGCTACAATCAAAATGTAGAGTAAATATTAGTGACTATGTTCCAGCCAGTCAAACACATCACAAATTTAATAACAGACAACTGAGCTCTCCCTGTTTGGATTTTTATTCCAAACAAGTCTTTTTACACAGTGTACAACCACAGAAAATATTTGGCAATCAGCCACCACCAAGAGTTTACAGAACTAAACCAGCTCTTAACTAGGGAAAACAATGTCAGAATAGAAACTCACCCCTATGGTAAAGAGTCAATCATCTTCTCTTGCAACATCTATGAAAAGAAAGGTTCACCTCAAATCCCACTCCAAACACGAGTGTAGAGTGTAGTAACATCTGTGTGGTCATGTATTTTCCCTTTGCTGCTCAGAGCTCCACCACAACCTGTTCAGTGTGACTGATGAGTACCACTGTGTTCACATCATTGAGCAGCCTGTGCACATGATCCATGGAGGAGCTGCTTCATACACACACTGGAGGAGCTTCATACACACACTGTAGAAACCTGCAGAGAGAGGCCATACACACACTGCAGGAGCCTCCAGAGAGACCCAGACCCTGGAAAAGAATGTCAAGTGGGTCCAGAACATTATAGATGGCGCTGTACTAACCCTGTGCACCTGTTAGAAGTCAGGGTCAGCTCAAAGGCATATGCCATTGTGTGAGAGCGGCCACATTCATTACACTGACCACACAGCAGGAGGTAGAGCAAACTGACAAAAATGATCCCAGTAGCTCAACAACAATATTCAATCAGTGTTTTAAAGGACCCATATTCTGCAAGAGAAAAAAGGCACGTCATTTGGGCTCTATTTTCTACAGTTAAAAAAAAACTTTTTTTCTTTGCAGCAACAACTCAAAAAAATCTTGTCTTCTTTTCTATGAAAGTTTTGAAAAATAGAGCCCAAATGATGTGCCACTTTCTTTTTCACTTCCCGCTCATGGCTTCCGTAAGAATACATTTTCTACAATACAGGACAATTAAGAATGTGCTAAAATGTGCCTTGGTTGAGATTCACACAAAACTTGAATAGACTGTATAATTAAATATCAAAGTGTCAAAGTGTGATTTAATAGTCTTAATTACAGTCTTGATATTAATTTTCCTATAAGCCTAATTCTAAGTTTTCATATCTTCAGCATTAACATTTGCAAAGTCCATTTTTCGATCTATCTCCCACCTCCAAACTCACCAGTTTCTATGTAAGGTACACAACTGTACTATGTTGGACTCACAGATACTGACTAGGAATATTACATTTGTTTAAAACAAACAAGAAGTTTGAGTCTTTTGACTTTGAAGAACCCACTGCACTGTCTACACAGAATATGACTTCAGATTCATTTCTTTACTACTCGTGCTCAGGGCAGAAGACAGGGAAGGACAAAGGGCTCTGTTGACCCGGGCCCCAGGGTTTTAGGGGCCCAGAATGGGACCCTCTTCTTATTAATTTATATTAAGGCTTCTTGTCCCCAGGCCGCCAAATCTGATGACGGGTCTGCTGTTACTACTATAGTTCTGGTGCTATTATAGTTCTGGTACTACTATAGTTCTGGTACTACTATAGTTCTGGTACTACTATAGTTCTAAAAGTGCAGCTGCCCAACTAAACCATGAATGGTAGATTGCAAAAATGGTTCAAGTTTATGGGGGAAAAAAAGATAATTAAAAATAAAATATACTCAGAAAGCATTTTTAAAAAGCCACATTGCAGAACCTCTTCCTGATCTAACTGAAAACAATACATGAGTTTGAGAATTCAAACTGAGTGGGACATAACACTGATCCCTGTGATTTATTTTAAGCTCTGTTTTGGTCCACTCCCATGATCCTTTGCATTGGTGTGTTGAAGGTCATGTGAGCGCATCTGGGACAGTCCAACAGCTGTGAAATTCCACAGACTCCCTGAGACCCCAGATGTTCCTCTACCTCCGCCTCTTCTTCTCGTGTCTATCTGCAGACAGACACAGGCCCAGAACCCTGCTGCAAAACTAAAATGCTTGTTTTTGCCAATTACTTCTCTCCCTTTGGCCCCCATATCCCAGATGTAGCCAATCTTGTGAGAAGATGTCAAAATTATGCAAATGATATTAGTGAAAGTGAAGAGCTGTGGAGTGGAAAACTGTCATGGTGATTTGTGCTTATTTTTGTTTCAGTATTTTTGAGAGCCCAGTGTTTAGACAGTTTGTACATCATTATATCATTGAGCTCGGAAATCACAGTGTTTACAGCAATGCTGATTCTCAAAAGTGCAACTATATAACACTATAGTTTATTCTGGTGGAGGATCAACTACCTCCTTGTTTCCATGGAGAGTGCTTTGCATGGAATACTACAAAATACAGCATTAAACATGACTCCATGGAAACAAGCAAATCGTGTTGAATCACATCTGTAGAGAGGCGATCCCAGTCACAATGCATGTTTTTCAAGGTATTATTTTAGAGTTTAAAACACCCTTGATTGGGAAAAAATGCAAGCCAATTAAATTTAATGTCACACTGTGGAACACAAGCAGTAGTAAAACGGGTTTACTAAGGATACTTTTACCACATTGTAAACTAAACATTTTACAATGTGCATCATTGTAGCTATATGATTATTGCTACAGATACTACAAAAGACAAAAAGCATCAAGGCTATGACCCACACTTCATTCAGAATGTGTTGAATGTGTTGAGGGAGTGAGTCAGTGATGAGCTGTGAAAGGTAATCTATTAAAGGTGAGCTCAGGTCTGTCTCACTGCAAGATACTGAACTGACAAGTACCTCATCGCCACAAACAACGCATAATATTCTATTTAGAAACAGTAAAACCAGTTTGATCCTACTCTGATAATATGTGGCAGGGGCTGGTGAATAGTGAAGTTGGAAGATTTAAAAAACAAAAAAGGTGTGTGTGTGTGTGTGTCTGTGTCTGTGTGTGTGTGTGTGTGATATAAAACCAATTTCTTTAATCTCTGTCTTATTTCTGTTATTGTTGTTATTATTATTGTTATTGTTATTATGATTATTATGAATATTATGACTATTATGATTATTGTTATTAATAATAATAATTCTTTTCTTATGGATCTGTGTTAAGTATGAGTGGGCATGGATGTGATGTGTTTGTGGTGTTTGGTTGAGTGTGAAGCCTGACCTCCTTGGGTTTATCACTACTACTACTACTACTACTTGCTTCCAGATCCTTAAAATCATTTTTATGATCACATTTTTAATTATGATGAAATGATTATTATTTACCCCATTACCCCCATTTTTTGTGCGCTTCCAGGTTGAGCCTAATATAATTTGAAAAATACATAATTGTTCTAAATGATCGGAATCTTTTTACAATACATTTATAATCCAGTTTTCCTGTTCCCCTGACCTCCTGGTTTTGTCCTGGTATGGGTCTTGTTCTGATCATACCTGCTCTGGACCCCTGTGGAGAATTGATCAATCCTTCCATCCAGTATCACATTCAGTGCTTTGAAAAGGTTGGACATCCACGCTGGGGGGCTGTCAGGCCTAATCAGCTGCTAGTGGGTGGTTCTGGCATGGACCAGGCAGCAGCAGCCTAGTGGAGAGAGCAAGTGGTGCTCATTTCAATAAAAATAATTGTTAAAGGTTAGTGGGATTAGATATTACATTGTGGAAACTTGGCAAATGTGTAAGTCTAGTAAGTTTTTTTTTTTTTTTTAAGTGATTTGATTGTCCTTCCCTTTTTGGATTTATTTCATGTAATTAAGTAATAAAAATGTCTTGCCTCAAAATTGTTATCATGCAAAATGAGACCGCTATGTGTTGTCTACATCTAATTATAACACGTTTTTATCGGCCATGAATCAGGAAGTAATACTGGTGTTGCATGGCGCTCAAACTCTACTCTGAAGTATGAAACAAGCTTATAAACTCTGTGTTAGAAAAGCTGAATACATTTTTTGGATTTTTGAAAAATATCTTCTGATTATTGGGATACCTCAAAAATACTTAATATGCAGTTCTGTTAAAGCAAAATTGACTTTTCAGAGCTTTTAACCAAGTTGTTTCCTCTTCTTATATAGCCACTCAAAGTTGTATTTCCAGTGATTCATGCATGTTGGATTACTCAAGACGTCAATGCTCTGATCTACCCGTTTTCACCACCCACTGCTCTGTACTTACTTCTCCGATTTTATTTTCTACATTGGGGTTGCAGATAGGACTTGGCAGCATTGTGCAGCCATTTTCAAACGAAAAAAAAACTTTGTCGCTTGCTAGTGGGCTCGGCAGCTATCCATCGGAGTTGCCCACAGCTTTTCCAACTCTGCTGTGATGTTTACAGAGACGCCAGCTCCTGCTGAGCACCTCAACTTTCCAACATGGAAATCAATGTACTTGTTTCCTTTACTAAGTCATTTTAGATCAATACTGCAATTTAAAATGTGGAAATAATGATCCACAAATTCAAACCTCAGAGCCGACCAAAGCACAATGTCTTCTTTAACATAACTCAACTAATTACAACTGACAATGTGGACTCCAGTGCGCCTGTCACTAGATGTGGGAGTATGTTACTAAGATACATGCTAAATATAATAAAGTCATAAAGTTTGAGTGCGTAGTAGTATGTCATAAGCCTAAACTACATGGTGTGCCTCTTTAATAAGCAGCAGATGCACAGAAGTGTATGACTGGGTGGGAGGATATAACAATGAGACAGTGAGAAGAAACTGTTACCTGGATTTTCATTTAGAAGAGAAAAAAAAATTCTTGAAAAAGTTTGAAAACATCATTTTTTCTTTGAAGTGCCTACAATTCCCAGTAGCCTTGCTTCATCTCTAGTGCCTAAAGTATATGGTACAACACAGGCAGGAGTGGTGTGAAAACTCTTACTGTATGTTTGAAGTTTTGATATGGTTTATGGCTCGCAATTCTTCAGGTCAATAGCACTTGGCAGTCAGATGAAACAGTTTCAGCTAGTGTAAAAAATCATACTTTTTTCACTATTTACCAAAAATAAAGAACAATTCACATATAACATTGAGATAAGATAAAGAAGACAATGCAATCTTCTGTGTGGACTTTTTTTCGGGGCTGAGTGGACAATGGAAAAATTGCATATTGCAGACTCCATGGGGGAAAAGAGGAGCCAAGTGAAGAAGTATTTTCTTTTGTAGGTCTAGAATTCTTGTAGTTTAAAATGAAGCTGCAGGATGTCAGAAATCTGTGGTGGATTTTGTGGTTTAAATTGTCATGTTTCAGATTTCATCACAACATTCTATAGGACAATATTATTTAATACAGATGGGGGGTTGATTTCTGCTTTAATAGTGAGTACAATGGGATTAATAAGAAAATCTGGAAACCACCAATGTAAGTTTTCTGGTGGAGCCACCTACTTGCCTCTATGCACATTTTTGTTGCTTTATATAAAATGTTCCGCAGTACAACCATTAAAGATGCACTGTGTAACTTCTTCTGGTGGAGGGTCTGCCACCTGGCCAACAGTATGACATTTAATTGAACTATTCTCCATAGAGACAAGCAGCCACATCACCAGGCCAAGTTAAAGGTCATATCTGTGGAGAAGTGGGCCCACTCACAGTATTAATGTGTGTTTTTGTTGTAGTGTTCAAAAATAAAAAATCCTCCCATATGAAATTGACATTTAACTGCAGATTTGTTGACCAATGTCGCCAAGAATGTATTTATCCTGGCTTTGTACTGGCATATTCTAGAGACCATTAAGCAAAATACATTTTCAAGGTACCTACAAGGACCAAATTGACAAGACATTTTGACAAGCGTAGATGTTTAAAATTTAACCAACAACAAGGAATAAAATATAATGTACGCTCTGGAACGCCAGCGAGAGAGTTGTGACAAGTAAAAAGGCTCCGGATGTGACAGGCCGGAACTCTACAGGTAAAAGCACAAATTAGGAAAATGGCCCTGTGCTTGTCAAAAAAAGGCCCTTAAAGTTAAAGTTGTATGATGGAAGTGTATGTTTGTCACAGATGGATGACTAAAAGAAATTCAAAGAAAGAGTTGGGAGAGAAGGAGGTGTGAGCGTGCTGAGATGGAAGAGCAAGCATGAATGACTGCCTGGATAACAGACATGATAGACCAGACAGGTGGCTCTCTCTGCCAAGTGAAATAGATTTTTTTGTACCAAGGTAGTTTCATCCCAACTACTCATTTCCAAGCAAAAAAACAGAGTGAGGAAGTGACGAAATTAAGTGTGACAACATTTTAAAGCCATTAGCGTCCTTGCAGCTGCACTAATCAAGATTTTATGTAAAAACGCAGTGGCATAAATCACTAGCATAGCTGAGGATACTCATTAAATCCACTTATTGGGAAAAAAACTACATTGCGCTGATTAGACTAGACTAGAAGATGAAATGCATTTGTCTGTTGTGCACACTTGTGTGACAGCAGGGAGGGAGGAAGTAAAAATGATGGGAAAATTAGTTTAGATTTACCTGATGTGTGTAGGGCCCATGATAAGGGAACTCATTTTACGCTCGATCCAATAATATAATTCTTCACTCCTGGGACCAGTATGGCGTGTACAGATGTGGCCGTATGAAACATCTGGCAGGGAAATAGGAAATGGGAGTTACAAGATCATGTGGAAATAAGGGGCTGATGTCATGATGGTTTTATGGAAATATAGACACGTCCAACAATCTGACAGCAGTAATTTGATGTGGTAATGGTCGGGCAAAATGGATGTAAAAGTCAGATTACATTGTTCCAGAGGTGGGTAGAGTAGTCAAAAATTGTACTGAAGTAAGAGTACCATTACTTCAAAATAATAATAATAGTAGAACATATATGATGCATGACCATGATGAATAATGGACAAATCTGGTTGTTTCAAAGGGGGAAAAAAAGAAATCCAAATGTGAAAATAGTACAAGAAACACATCATTTAATAATAAGGTCAATATAAAGCTCACAGTGGGAAGATAATGCTAGTCAAGCAAAAGTATGATGTCTGAAAACTACGTGGAGAAGTACACTTTTATTGAAAGGTTACTCAATTATCTGTGCTTAAACAATGAATTGGGTACTACTATTCATCTCTGCATTGTATCCCATTATATCGAAGTAAATAAGCCTAAGTAGCATTTTAATGGGTTGATTACCATTGTCTGATGAGGATCTAGTAGTTAGTAGTTAGAGCTATTATCCTAAGCCAAAGCCTTGGCAGAGGTCTGCGCTCTCCAACACAGTGGAGTTCTTTTGTATATTCATGCAGTACACTTTCTAGTTCAGAATATGACCCTAAGGCAAGTCTGTCTCCTACATGCCAACTTCAAGGACTTGTTCATTTTAATTTGATTCATCTTCTTCTATTCAAAATCATCCAATCATTTTAAATAAAACATCACTATCTTATCTCTGAACACATTTTATTGGATTCAATCTGAAAATTCTATGAAAAAAAAAATAAATCAGAACATTGTGGAGACCTCATAGAGACCCCTTTTGTTTGTGGAGTTTGAAGGTTCTCCATGTGTCTGCATGAGCCTCCTCTGTGTAGTCCCTTAACAACAAAAAACACAAAAACAACTAATAACAATGACAATAACAACAACAATAACCTGCATTAACAATCAAACAGGTGCATCAGGTCGACCCACTAAAGACACATGACAAAGGCAGCAGCTCTGAACAAAGGCTCCATCTGATCCACGGGATAATAAAGTGTACTTTAGATTACACTGCTGTCAAAAATATATTCATGTTCAATACTGTATTAATTTGTCTGTGCAGCACTTTGGAAACTCGCGTTTATAAAATGTGCTATATAAAGAAAGTGGACTGGATTCAATAAAGTGTACCTCAGATTACACTGCTGTCAAAAATATGTTCTGCTCTCGTCAGATCTCAGAAGCTAAACAGGGCTGGACCAGGTGCCACAGTGGGGTGCTAGAAGAAAATCTGTTTTTGTGTCCTTAGGCAAGACACTTCACCCACAATGCCTAGTATGAATATGGTATGTGCATGAATGCTGGTGGTGGTTGAAGGTTCAGATTGGCAGCCTTGCTTCAGTCACAATAATAGCTTACGCCACAGATGGAGTGAATAAATAATGCACTATAAAGCTATAAAACTGAATGCATTATTATTATTCGAGTGGCTCTGTATTGTACACAGCTTGTCTGCTATGATATCTGTATGTATGTTCTGAGGGGGACCTACAAGTGTTATCCCTCAGGTACACAAAGCTAAATTCTCCCTGTCATTTCTGTGTAAATGTCCCTTTTGGGTTTATTTTAGTTTGTTCGTTCTATAACATGTGTCGGACAGCTTACTCCTCTGCACCTGCCTGGCGGTTTAAGGCTGTGAAACCCCCCACCTGTCTGCTCGAGTTGTGTTTCAGTTGAGATGAAAAGAGGACTTTGCATGTAGACTAGTGTGTTTGTTTCATTCTTTCTCTGTCTCTTTTTGGTGTTGCATGAGCTATGGAAAAACATGTTTTTTTACTTGCTCATGTTGTGTGAGTCATAAAAATGTAAGGTGTTTTCAGAGATTGTACATTCTGTACGTGGTTTATGAAAAGCCTTTATTTCGAGCTGCGTCAGGTACATATGACGTTATTTAAACATAACATAACATAACATAAGCTTTTGTGTGGGTGACCAATTTTTCAAAACACAGTAAAACTCTTATGTATCTTATTTTTCCTAAGTAACAGACAGTCTTATGCAATATTATGTCATGTTTACCCCACTTTTTGTGTACAGCCCTGATATATTTTATATTATACACAGGCACGGCTGTTTGTGTACTTTATTTAACACAGTATTTTGTGATCTTTGCTACCTCCTTATTTGGAATTTTAGTAATATTTACTTTTCTGTTCTTGGTAATTATATTATAACATGTGAGCTCCTGGCAAGAATTGTCCTTTGTGAATAAAAAGTTGGTTTAAGTCTAATTTCAAACTGAAAACTGTGTTGTTTTCAGTGGCCTGTGCTCATTGGTGCAAGGGCCCCAAAATACTTTTCTCTTCCACATTTACTTCCTCAGTGCGGGCCAGCGCCTCCCACCTGTGTGACGTCTGTAACGTGCAATCAGAGCGAGAGCTGCAAGAGCAGAGCTAGCGCCAGCTCAGAGCCGGCTCAGAGTGGGGCCAGATTAAATCTTGCAAACTAACTTTTAGGCGCTTTGAGGATTTACATTTTTTCATGTTTATGTTGTGAAAATAGAAAAGAATCCCTACAAAATCTGACTTTTGTGAAACTTGTTGATGCCTTGTCAGCCAAACATGGGCAGTTTGAATTTCCAAAATGCATTGTGCTTCTATGGGAGAATTCCTCTTGGCCCAAGCTCCCGGGAGCTGCAGTACCTGGAGCGGCCACTAGTCGGTCTCGTGCCGGGCCAGAGGGGGAATGCCTTACCCAGCTTTTATAATAGATGCATGGATGCTACAGGCTTTTTACACCACATATGGCAGCCAATGTAGCAGAAGAGCTTTCAGAGGAAATATATCGCATTTCATCACCAACCAAAACAACAGAGCAGTAAAAACAGGCCTTTCTGTTGTGTTCACCTCAAACTGCCCTGACACAGATCTGCTGACCCTACATTATATTGTATTGTCATTGTATAAACTACAACTGTGTGTTACTGTGTTCAATTTTTCTAACATTAAACATAATAATTATTGTGACCAAACAAACAAGCTTGGGTGCTTTGAGTGCTCAGATTTCAGCTCTGAGCACAGATGATCTGATCCTGCTCTTGGACAGTACCCTGGTCCTGTCGGTGTGTGCGAGGAACAGAGAGGATTAGCCTGCAATGTTAGCAACATCATTTAGCATCCGACCGGGCTGAGGTCTGGCAGTGACAGAGCACAGTGGTATGATGGTGGCTGGCATGAACTTTTGAGTCCAAACTGTGTGAGACCTGGTTGTGTTTGAATGTTCTTGTTTCAGTTTGGGTCTGCTCAGAGTGCTCAAGCTGCTCACGTAACCTTAAAACATGCACAACTCTTTAATGCTCTACATAGGTACTCCTGAGTAGGATCATTATCTGAAGGAGACTGGGTGCTGTATTGCGATCTTCCTCACCCACTTCTGATCAGTTATCTTAAAAACATTCACGCACACACAAATAAAAATGGCCTAAATAAATACATGATGTTACCTTTTTTGAATTAATTGTTTTATTTTGATCAAAAGCAAATAGGATTTAAATAATGACACAATTCAAGACACCCAAAGCAAATCACGGTGCATTATTAAGTCACTATTATAGCCACAGCTGTCCTGGGGCAGACAGACTGAAGTGAGGCTGCACCATCGGCTCCTCTGATCTAAGGACACAACAACAGTTTCCACCAGAGCCACCGTCACACCATTGTGGTTTTCACAACTGTCTCCTATATTACATGTTCTCTAGATGAAAATAGCGAAGGGTCTCCAAGTACTAACCGGGCCTACTTTAAGTTCAAGATCAGACAAGATCAACACAATATAGGAGTATTAAATGGAAGAACGCATCACAATATACTTCAATTAAGACTTTCCGTCAACATTTCATTACTTTTGAATGTTGAAGGATGGGCTATGTTACATCAGTGTGGACTTGATCAGTGGAATTGGTGATGGATTTAGAGATAAATCTGTATGTTCAGAAAAGACCACAAAACAAAGTGCATATACAGCAGCAGCTGCAGACACAACAGACCCCAGGAATGAAATACTGCCATTAATAGGCTCTTTGTGCTAAACACTCAAGGACTAAATGCTGTGGTTGCCAAGGCCTTCATTTCTTTTGTCACTACAATATAATACATCCAGTTCTTATGGTGCACGCCACAGTCTGCTTTAGCATTACTAGGAGAGATTGACGTAAAACCTGCCAATTCATTCTTATTGCTTTATCTGGACTCATTCATACCCAAATCCATTATTTAGACAAATAAAATTCAGTTAATGGGCAATCAGGAAATTTAACCCACAACCTTCAGACTGAGACCAATTGTTCCATTTCTAACGTTCAACCAAACAGTTTAATATTCATCCATCTTTACCTACCGAGGAGAGCTAGAATAGTGTAGCAAAATGTCTCTTTTTCATGCTATAGGGCTCCACAACTGCACCTGAGGGAGAAGAGGGGTTTTAAAAATAGAGCATTGATTTAGACTTTGTACCTCAGGTTTTAAAAGTTTAAGTGGAGCAAGTTTTTACAAGTTCAACCAGAAATGGAAGTAACAGGCCCTCAGTTACACAGGACACTGTGTACACCTTAACTGCTGAGACAAACCTGCTTGCCAATCCAAACTCTTACTGTCATTAATAAAGTCATATAGGCAGCGCTGGGTGAATCATTATTCATATTTTGTTTTATATATGTGACTATTTGATTTGAGTTTATTTAAAGATCTCATATTAAACAAAACTGACTCCTGTCAGATTCATAACAAATAATAACGTTACCATCAAAAACATACCTGGATTTGTGTTTTATTTCATTCACACGTGTTTGAGTGTTTCTTAATTATTGGTCTGGCTAAATCCCCAAAACTCAAAATGCTCTGTTCAACCTTGTGATGTCATGAAGTGGCAGTTTTCAAGTTAACAGCTGCCTTTTACCTTTTGTTCACTAGAGATGCTGAAATTATCCAAATGATTCTACTGCAGGTGTATGGGGTCTAAAAGCACAGTGGAGCACTTCCTGTATTACCACATGACATCACACAGTGGAACAGAGTGTTGCCAGTTTCAGAAAAGAAATCAGCCTGAATATGCAGGTTTGTGTGTTAAACATGTGTGAATGAAGCAAAACAAAACTCCAAGTATGTTTGTGATGAGGAAATAGTGTAATAATAAACAAAAGCAGTGAACAAATGCCATTTTTAAACATACATAAACAACAGGATATTTGCATAAATTGTTATTCAAAAATCAGATCAGAAAGTTTAGGACCATTAACATTTGTTCTGAAGGAAAACCATCACACCAATAGGACTCAATAGGGTGAATGAAACAGAATGCTTATCAGGTATTTTAACATAAGGTTTTTAGCATTATATATATATATATCCCCTTTAAATTCACTGCTCTAAGTTACCGTGCAGGCCAAACTTTAGCGAGCAGCTCAGTATGTAAAAGAATGAGTCACTTTATGCTTCCTCCTGACTTCCGCCCACAGTGACATGATCAGGACTTCTGTTTTTAGCTGCAGCAGACATGTGTAATAATGACAGAGAGGTAGTCCCAGGTGAAGAGGATCTGCTGACATCACCCCTCCCTCCCTCAGGTGAACGCACACACACACATACACACACACACACACTGATTTATGCTGAAGGCCCCTACAGGTGACAGTGTGTTGGACAGATAGGACACTCATGGTTTGACACTTTACAAAACGAGGGTAGAGACGAGGGTATGAGAAAAGTTGGATGGATTTGAGCTGTGCATACAGTAAAATGTTTCTGCCAAATCTTTGCTGAAATGTAATGATTATGATTCAAAATGTTTCACTCCGAACGTATAAACTGGTTGCTTTTCACATGTTTTTATGACATCTGTGCAATCCGTCAGTTGTCCAGGCTGGGTCGAAAACAAAAGAAGGTTGATTCTGTCAACGGGACAAAGTTTTTAGTGTGATTGTGGCATGTTGTTTTGAAATGTGCTGCCACTGACATGTCTTTTAGTTCTCTTGTAAATCCAGAATATCTCTGTATTTTTTATACAGCACCCCTTCGGCTTCATATTATTTCATCTTCTCCTTTTCTATCCTCATCCTCTCATCGTCCCCTTCACTCTCCTCATCCTCTCATCTTCCCGTTCAATCAGCTTATCCTCTCATCGTCTCCTTCACTCTCCTCATCCTCTCATCATCCCCTTCACTCACCTCATCCTCTCATCATCCCCTTCACTCACCTCATCCTCTCATCATCCCCTTCACTCACCTTATCCTCTCATCTCCTTCTCTAGCCTCATCCTCTCATCTCCTTCTCTAGCCTCATCCTCTCATCGTCTCCTTCACTCTCCTCATCCTCTCATCGTCCCCTTCACTCTCCTCATCCTCTCATCGTCCCCTTCACTCTCCTCATCCTCTCATCGTCCCCTTCACTCTCCTCATCCTCTCATCCAGAATATCTCTCTGTACTTTTTATACAGCACCCCCTAGGCTTCATATTTTTCATCTTCGCCTTCACTTTAATCTTCCTTTCATCATCCCCTTCACTCTCCTCATCCTTTCATTGTCCCCTTCTTCACTCTCCTCAGCCTCACCTCTAACAGGCTCCGAGGGGGGACATCTCCTAAAAGTCATAATCCGTCACGTCCTTCATCATAATGTTTTCTGAAAAGGTCTAAACACAAAAGATATTTTTTCAATAAAAGTACTAATACTTTATTTTTGTGTCCATCTGAGTCCCTCCTTGTTGAACTGCAGTTTATTTTAGGTTATATTAACACAGCAAAATGTAACTGCATACACTCATTGCTAAACCCAAATGATGACACCTGTTAAATAAAACATAGGGAAACACATTCGAGGTTTACCTACAGTACAGACATGAACCTAATCATCCAAACTTTCTACTGTGCTGGGTCCCTTTGCCTAAATCGAAGCTAGAATCCCTGTGAATATTTTATGGGCTGTAATTGAACGGCGCGGTGGCAGCACATTAAAATGAATGTCATGTTTGTGGCGGCTGCATATTTTCACCCAAATGATTGTAATGGAAATGATCATGTGCCTGAGCCTGCATATAAAGAGGCAGCAGCTCCTCACCCGTGTGTCTGGGATGCTAATACGAAGATGCTTTATGGCCTTAGACACAAACTGCAGGAGGGTTTATAGGTGCAACAGCAGAAGAACATGGCAACCAAAACACACCTCAATAAAGAGCTGAAACATAATGGCGTGTGCACGTGGTGATTTGTATGACTGATGAAATATGGGACAAATATAAAAAACAACAACGTAGAGAATGTTTCACCTGTGGTCATCTGGACTATATTTTTGAAATCAAGATGTTAATTTTCCTACTCTACATCAGCCTACTCTACCTAAGTTCAAGCACAAAGGGAGTAGTTTTAGAGTGAAACTGCCCTGCCCTTGTTTACAGCTAACATCATTATGGGTAGTTGATCTTATTATACACATAAGGATTTAGTATGCTTTTTAAAATGTGCCAGAAGACACTAAACCAAATATTTGGTTCTGAAATACCAGATGAACCAGAGGCAGTCATCATGAGACCTCCTGGAGCTAAGCAAACCGGAAATGAACAAAGAAAAAAGAAAAGAAAAGCGCAACCAAGACTTTTGGTTTGAGATGCCAGATGATGAAACTGCAGACGCCCTACCCTTGTTTACAGCAAACATCATTTTGGGTCTTTGACGTTATTATACACACCAGGATTTGGTTTGAGGCTTTTTAAAATGTCTGACACGTCATCATGGCTAAAACTATTAGAATTATTGGAATAAAATAACAAAATTGCAATATATATGGTTTACTTTTGAAAAACCCAAAATTACCTACACTTGATTTAATATATTTGATAAAAGAGACAAGAGTTTATGAGCTAAAATATATTGTCCACAAGGTTGTTACAAACATCAAAAACACCATAGTCTGGGAATAAAAGGTCTGGCACTTAAAGGCCGTGTACCCAATGATATTTTACATGTATCTGAGCAACTGTTTTCCCCATATGCAGCTCTTGAGGTCAAAATATATTTGCTGCGTGCTGTAATCAGGAAGTGTGTGTTAACATGCTTGTTGCTTAGTTGCTTTACTAAGAGGGCAAAATTTCGCTCTTGTCTCTGAGAGTTGTGAAAAGTGCCTATAAACTCATTGTAGTGAATAATTAGAATGCAGTAGGTAAGTGAAGATGAACATTGGACCATAGCAAACTGTTTGAAAAGAACAAGTTACAACTTTTAAGACGATAAAACTCAGGTACAGCAACTTTAAGAATGCTGTGTTCACAATTTTACACACACCACATCAGAATTGAAATTAAACTATAGGATTAAACTTGAATTTGCTAAATCAAGATTCAAGATTCAAGATTGTGTATTTGTCATATGCAGGTTCAACAATGCAATAAATAGTAGTTAAAAAGTTTTTGGAAATACAAGGGAAATAGTAAACAATATAGTAAAAAAAAAAAGGAATTAGGAAAGAAAAATAGGAATAGAACAGGATAAAACCAAGTCAACAATCAGGACTAACCTGGGATCACAGCAAGACCAAACCATCAAGATTAAACCAGGACAAGTGTGAATGCAACTTTTGCAAAATGTAAACTCACAAAATAAGGAAAATTTTAGTTGTTCAGTAATTTTTAGTATTGTAAAGTGGCTAGAATCTTATTTATAGCAACCAAATTGTACACTCTAATTTTATGTTAACACCTGTCTCCACAATTCCATCCCAAGGTCTGGAAAGTGACACATTGTAGGTATTTCTGTTATATATTGCAGACAGCAGTAACAATGAATAAACACTATTGTAAAGTATCCCTGTTCCAGTCTTTCACACATCATCATCATACTAATTGTCTTTCCTCTGAGACAATAGTAAACTTTTGCTCAAAGTGGGGAGGCATGTTCAGCAAAGGCAACCATATGGCAGCTATTATAGAATGAATATGCAGAAGCGGCTCATTTAACACCAAGCCAACAGAGTCCTCCATCATGGTGCTAACAGGGGTTGCCCTCCTGGTGCATTGTGGGTAAGAAAACACCACTGCCACAGAAGGAAGGAGTGTGACATGGTGCTTCATCAAGAGTGAACAGAGCAGATGGGGAAAGTAAGCCACCGAAAGTCAAAAGGCTGAAATGAACTACAAGTATCGGACAAGCAAAATATTATGACAGATTAACTTTTAGTGCGACAGAATGTATTTTTTATATATTTTTGCTGATAGTAACTTTTTTATTGGAAAAAAGTGTAATGTAGTTAAAGACTTTAAAATAAATAAATAAATAATCATTTTTTAAAAATTGTCAGCACGGTGGCTGAGTGGTTCACCCTCCTGTGGGCTCATCACCCGCAGAGGGGTTCACAGAGGCCGGGTGCGCAAAGGACTGAGGCAAACTGCTGCCCCCATGACCCAGCCAGATAAAATGGAAGAAGATGGATGGATAATAATGGATAATAATAACCATAGGTTTAGGTTAACAACATCTAGTGCTGTTTTAGTCTTGGTCTAGTTCTGGCCCAGTCCTCGTCCAGACAGTCTAGCCCCAATTTAGTCCAAATCTAGTCCAGGTCCAGTCCTGGGTCAGGCCTGGGCTAGTCCTTTTTTCATTATTTTGTTGACAAGTATGACAAAAGTTCAAATCAAGTATGTGCCGTCTTTTGAATGTGATCCTGACTGTTTCACACCAGTCCTTACCTCACCTTTGTAATGCAGTGAAGTACACACAGACCAAAGTAAATGATCACATAGACACAGCTCCTGGGGGTTCTTGACTCCTGGTCATGCATGTTTCACCACTTCGCCACTGTGAAGCAGGTCAGCCCTGCCTTTTACAGACAATCAGTGTCAAATGCAACAACTTTGGATCAAAAGGAATGGCATGATGCTCTAATTTCAATACAATCACCTCATTCAGCTGTGGTCTATGTGAGGTAGTTTTTTCTGTTTGAAAAGCACAAAATAATCCAGACACTCCAAAAAAGAATGAGCTGCACAAAGAAGCAAAAGGAAGTTGACCAAGACAACATATTTCACTAAACCAAGAGCACCTTCTAAATTCACTGTACTGTTTGGAGCACCTGCGATATTCCTTCTTTTTAAGATATGCTGCACTTCTACAAGCATAATACATAAATACAATAGATAGATAGCTAGATAGATAGAACAGATTTAAAGTTATTTAAAGTTAGCAGTCCAGCCTCTTGTATTCATCAGCTATGGGCCTGCATGGTACAGGCATATGGTGTGTGGGACAAACCACTTCCAGAGTCTGTCCATGGAACAGTACAGGGCCAAGAGCCTGTCCCCAAAGCTGCTCTCTTGTCCGGTGATGGTGCTATGCAGGTGGTGCTGGGGGTTATCCAGGATGGACAGATGCTTGTTTTTTTGGCCCTCTTCTCAGCCACAGATGAGCGTGAGTAAAGCTCTGCACCCACTACAGTACAGCATCCTTCTTCTTGAGACTTCCTCCCTTGCGGATCACAGCGTTGAAGAGGACACTGGAGATGACTGTCTGGTAAAACATCAGCAGAACCTTCTGGCAGATGTTAAGGACTTCAGCCTTCTGAGAAAGTGCAGCCTGTCCCTTTCTGTAGAGCAAGTCTTTGTTCTATCGTGTATTCAAACCAGTCTAGTCTGTGGTCGAGGTGTAGGCCCAAGTAGCTCTCGACAACCTCCACAGTGTCCCCCTCGATGGTCACAAGCTGCAGATGTGGCCTGCACCTCCTGAAGTCCCCCACCATCTCCTTGGTATTTAAATTTACATTTCAAAATCTTTCACAGTCCACCCCCCTCCTTGCAGATCTGTGAATAATTTGATTGCTTCTATTTCAGCGAGACAGAAAGCATAAGGTTGAGTCTCCCCTGCAGCTCAGACACAGCCCTAATTATCTGCTCTTCAAAGACAATGAGAAAAACCATAAGACAGAAAGGCAAAGGGGTTGCAGCATATTATCTCACTCTATTGCACTTTGAACCCTTGAGCCAAGCGCACTCAAGCATGCACCCTGTCTGTGATGACTGCACCATTTCTACCTATACGCCACTGATGGTAATTGATAGCGCTTGTAGATTACTAGTGCATTAAAGTGAGAATAATTCAAAGTGCCCTGAGTTGATTTGATTAGGGCTTCCAATATATTCAGATGTTTCACCGCCGTAAATTAGTTTTTTGTAATTTGAAAATATATAAACGATGGTATTTCTGTGTGAGATTCGGTGGAAGGTTATCTTTGAGATGGTTGTGATGGGTAACTGTGCATGTACAAAAGTCAGAGAAGCAGGGCCGCATACAAATATTTCATTAATACAACGCCTTCACAGATGCAAATCCAAGCAGCCAAGCGGAAAAGAGTATAGAGATGGTTTCCCATGAGGCCATGCGACCAATTATGCAACATTTTAGATCAACTGTTTGTCATCACACATGGGTAGCCTCAGCGCACAGTCCCACATGAGCCCAAAGCATCCATTCTTACAGGTTAATGTATACGCTGAGGATAAGGGCACATACATACTGACCTTTATGCATTCTGCTAAGACCTACATAACTGGGGCTATGTGGCAATTAGTTGTATTTATACTGTGGATTGTGTTATTTATTGAACAGATCTATCACATTCCTGTACAAAAACATTAAGGTTTGTTTTGTTTTTATTTTCTTCCTGAGACACACACGATCCAAGGACTGGCTGGGAGAGAAATTGCATTTCTATGTTGTGCCAGCCCCACACTGCCAGCTCAGTCCTTATCTGGGCCTATGTTATCAGAGGTATAATACTCCCTGCAAATGATGCATAGCCACACTGTACACCACTAGACAAGACTGGACGAGACAATAGTATCACACTGGGGGACACTGATCCATTTGGTTGTTTAAGTGTTGGAAACATATTTGTCTTTTAGAAATAACAATTGAAAAACATTTTATTCCTAAATGACATAAAATGACACATTCAAATGCAGTCTAATTTATTCTATTTTTAAATGTATTTTAACAAATCCTTCTGTAACCCAAAGCCTTTAAACTTGGCTTTTTCCTCATAAGTCTATATAACTAAAGGGTGATTCAAGGAAATATTTGAGTTGTTGTCATAGGCTATTAGTGGCATAAAACAGTTTTCAGAATTTGAGAATTACACTAAATTTCACATTTATAAAAGAGGCCCTAAAATGAAACTTTGGAGAGATGAGGAGGAAATTGGCATATTAAATAATAGATGACATGAAGTGATGGCACATGTCTGACTGCTGACCTTCACAACTGGTCACACTCTCCCTCTCTGCAGAAATCACGCCGCCAAAAGCCCTCTGGATCCTCTAATCATCAGGCTAATCAGGTTTCGAAATGTTTTTAAATAAGCTCTTAATTTATTCAAATATTCCAGGCACATTCTTCATTTCATTTGAAATAATGAGAGACAAGGAGAGAGGAGCCTCTGTGCAGGACTACAGAGGGGGAGCTGCTGCAGGAGGAATCAGAGGACTAAATGTAATTTGTCAGCCAATTCAGACAGCCAACACAGAAACCCGAATTAACATAGAACGTGGAGAACTGCTCTTTAATTGGACAGGGCCACTCTTGACATTTTCAACACAAACTTCAGAGCAATGATGAGCCAGAATGTGACATAACTATCAATAATGCTATGCCAATAAAAAAAACTACCAAAAATATTGAAAATAGAGAAGGGCAGAGTGACACAAGATTCAACACAGCCACATTCTTATATAGTACATTTATTTAGTGTCTTGCCCTTTTACACAACTTCTCTTGGTTGAGGAGTGGATTAAACAGGCAACTTTTGCTTTTGTGTGGCAAAGGTGTCTTGCCCACAGACTGTATATATAAATGGACATAGCTAACCCGCTATCCGCCGAGTTTCAAATAGGAAGTGAGCATGGGGGTGCTTCCGGCTCCATCGACTTATTTTGGTCATTTTGGCTTTAAAATGTTTGTATTCATTTGCTCCACATTATCCTCATGTTTTTATTTAGCTTTTTTGTCTGTAAATAAATTCCTATTCCTAATATGGAACAGCTCCAAATTCACTCCTGTAACTGCTAACCTTGTGAGCTTCATTTGACTGGAGCTGAACACTACGGGTGACGTCACAAACCCTTAGTCCACTTTTTTATACAGTCTATGGTCTTGCAAAGAAAATGACAACAAGTCTGGTTACAACATTTTGTCGATTTTTTTTTCTTCACCCAAATTCCCTTTAGTCCACATATTGTATTAAATGTATATAATGTGAAAATATGCATTGCCAAGTTTTATTGTTAAACAGGAAAAAAACGGTTATCCTACTGCACTCTGTAGAAGATCCTCCACTGCATAAGGGGGAAACAACATAACTGTGACCAAATATGGAGTCCTTTTTCAAATATTTTGGCTAGACTGGACTTGAGCTACTTTGTAATTTCTGTATGTGTGTTTTGGTTCTGTAAAATGTTGAAATTAATTTAAAATGATTAAAAGAACAGGAAAAACTGGAATATGTCCCCTGTACTTGTAGCAGTGTAAGGCCATATTTGACCATGAGAGTGCTGGACATCTCAGAATGTAAACATGAAACAAGCAGCACAAAAGTAAATACCATGACCTCAGCAAAACCACTGGAGGACAATAAGATGCAGAAAAGGAAATAAAGAAAGGAAAGAGAACGACCTCACCATTCACAACAGCAGAGGGACCATTCAAACAGGCTGTCATCAGGAGACAAGCTCGTGCTGAGTAAGTAGTCCTGAAGGAGGAGTCTTCTTTGGAGAAACCAAAGCTACAGCTCCACATGCCCACAAGGTGCCCTTCTGTATTGCTGAAACACTATGCTGTTTACTTATTTATGCACTATTTTAACTATGGGCTCATAAGCAAAGAAAAGCTTTAAAGTATTTCCATGCAAAAGCCTATATAAAGTTTGCCCATTATTTGCTGGTGATATGCTAAAAGAAAGTTTTATGTTTAGCACTTAAACATCTTAACTGCAGATCTGCCATTTAAATTGCCTTAATGTGTTAAGCAGTGAGAATAAAGCTTTTATTAATTGTGGCAGTTATTTTAAGTTTGAAAGAAACTTGTGAGGTTGTAAAATCCCAGCCCAGTGACTACAGAGGATTCAAGTGTTATAACCAGGCATTGGTCCAAAATGTTATGATCATGAGTGTTTGGACAGCTTTGAATAAGTGAAATAAATATTTTTTGTTTGGTCAATATTTTGTGTGAAAAACTTGAGCAAAATAGTTACTAGTTGGTTTATTTTATATAGTATAGGGGTATATTACAGCTATGGTATGGTAACCTATGGCAACGCGGGACAGAAATTTCTGATAATATCGAAAGACCATCTTAAAGTTCAGTGCCAAATCACCACTGAACGCAATCACAAATACGTGTCTTGCTCAAGGATACTTCTGAACACAAAGCTGTATAAGATCTGAAATGCTAGACTCGCTGAAGGCATCTATAAGATTCTTTTTAGTAAGAAAAATATGTTATGTTCATGTTTACAGACAGATAACATTGCTTTCTTTTCAATACTAACATACATTACCATAATAATAACAATAATGTGTGAATGTGAATTTGAATGCACTAAGCAGACTACCATTTAAAATATGTAAATACACTTTTAAAGCAGTGAGAAAATAATTGGTAGCCCATGGAAAAGACACTGCTCCCAATTTACGATGTTGCAAATGTCAAACAAATATATAAGACTTTTTAAAATGTATTTACATGTACACAAGGTCAGGTCATGTGCCATCTCTTTGGTACAATCAGCAAGCTCTATATTCTCATGCATTCTAAAGAGCCTTACTAGTACAATGTGTGGGTTATTCTTAAAAATGATATATGGTGCTGAAAAATTAGAAATGTGAAAGTACACGTCAATGTATTTGTATCCAATATTTAACAAGCCTATATTATGTAGTTTATGGTCTATGTTATAATGTTTCTTCATCAAAAACATACCTGGAGTTGTGTTTTGTTTCATTCACACATGTTTAAGACATGACATCACAAGGTGGAACAGAGCATTTTGAGCTTTGGAGATATAGACAGACAAATAATAAAAGGTACTCAAAAGTGTGAATGAAACAAAACACGACTTTGGGTATGTTTCTGACCCATTATAACATGGCTCAGTGCTCACAAGAATGCATTTTGTGTAATATAGGACCTTTAATAATGTGTAACTTTTTTGTATTTGTATTTCGTATTTCTCAACAGAAATATCCAGGGTTTACATTGTCTAAACCATAAATTAAGAGTTGACCGCATCGTAACATTGATTATAATGATTCTGCTTTCAATCATATTCTACATTACTCATGGATTTTGCTAAGTACATAAAGTACAAGAGCTAAAACATAAATGGTAAAAGCACAAAATTGTTACAAAAATGATATGCAAAATTGGCATGTCACAAGGTCAATGGAATACATTTAATATCACATTAAAAAACAATTAGAGAAAAATAAATAATAAACAAATGAAGTGGAGCACATAATAATAAGAGAAATATTGCTACAGAGATTTAACGACGATAACAATGATACTGAAATGACTTTATGCCACTGATATAACAACAATAATACAAGATAATCCCTGTAACCCACTTTTAAATAGTATCATTTAAGTAATTATCATGCCTGGCCTACTTCAAAATACACAGCAGTATAGTGATAGAGTTTGGAGGACGAGGGTGTTTAGAAAGCCGTACCTATTTGAAGTGTAAAACATTTAATACTTGAAGACTTTATATGATCCCACAATGAAGCTCAGAGCATCAGCGTGAAAATGCCATTAGTCCTTTTAATTAGAGGAGCGGTGGCAGGCCTGACTATTGTGAACAGGTCCACTGGGTTATTTGAGGCATCCATAAATTGCTTCATTTACAATACATCATTCGCAAGCAGTGATGTTCCAGTTTGCAGAAGCTCAGAGCTGTTAATTTAACCTCCTCTATGGTCATATGTAAACACCGTGACTGATGAGCGGAATTATGGGTAAGACCAGTAGTTAAAGCCATGTTGACATTTTAGCCGAGTGGTATTAGTGAAATGAATCACGCTGCTCTGAAGGGAGGACTGCTGCATGCGAACACACTGTGCATTTACATATGTTTCACTTTATGATTTGTTGATGTGAAGCTCTCATAGGAGAAGCAGGTCAATTGGATATTTCTTATTTATGTTCAATCATATTTGTTGTAAATACTTTTATTTTCAGCATAATCGACAACCAATTTAGTCAGGAAAAAATAAATACAAATGTCAGTGCTCCTATGATTTCTATAAATGTAAACATCTCATTTAGCTGCCGGAGAGAGAGAATAAAGAGAGAAGGAGAGAGAGAGGAGATTGTTTAACATGTGTGAGCTTAAGCATGTCAGCAGTCACATGTCAGTGGTAAATACAGTCATGATTATAGCAGTGAGAGGCCAAGGCTCCACAGAGGACACAAAGGTTCATATAAGGCTCCGGTATATGCACAAACAACTCCACATGCGCACGCACATGAAACTCAAAATGATAAACCATGAAAGGATGGAGTAGGTATATCAAGGGACACTATGTAACATCTCCGGTGGAGGGTCTGCCACCTGCTTTCCTCGACAGATGTTATTGCTTATTGTTCAACAGTATAGCTTTAAACTTATCTATCCCAATGGAGAAAAGTTACAGGTCAGATCTGTGGAGAGAAAACCTCTCTAACAATATGAATGCATGATTTTCAAGGTATTTTTGAGGAACATCATCATAGTAATTGAATGTAAGATGGATTTGTTTAATGCCAAACTGTGGAAAATATTAGGAAAAGCAGTAACAAATCCATGGAGATAATCAGATAGTGCAGCCCAATTATAAATGTTACTTAGAGAAAAACCTTTAAAGTAGACCTATTCTACTAAATCAACTTTTCAGAGCTTTTAGCCATGCTATAGTAATTTTCTCCTCTAATTTACCATCTGGAAGTTGTATTTAGAGCGATTCATGCATACTTGGGCATATCACTTACTTTTAAGATGCAATTTTGCTGATCAACCCCTGTTTTCATTGCCATCAGCATACTCCCACTGCTCTGTACTCCTCCAATTTCATTTTCCTAATCTGTGATATATGTAGGATTTGGGAATGTCATGTGGTCTTTTTGCTATAAATACAAAAAAGAATCCTCTGCTTGCTAGTGTGATCTACAGTTATCCATTTGAGTTGCAGACTCTTTGACGTGATAAAGTATATAGTGACTTCAGCTCCCAGTAAGGTGCTCACTGGGAGCGGTCAGCGGACTTCCTTCTTTTAAGATGAATATTGTAATTTGACTCTCTCCTACGAACACCATGTCAGACACATCACTAAAACTGCCTTCTGCCACCTCCAGAACATTGCTCCTCCTCAGTCTGCTGAAACCCTCATCCACGCCTTCATCACCTCCCGCCTCAACTACTGCAACTCATCCACACTCCCCATGTTTAAAAAAGTCCTGCACACATCACTCCGGTTTTATCTGCTTTACATTGGCTACCTGTCAAATTCAGAATTGATTTTAAAATTTTAGTCTTGACTTTTAGAGCTCTTAATGGACAGGCCCCTGAATACATTTCAGAAATGTTGCTCCCTTACACCTCTGGCCGCTCCCTCCGGTCTTCAGGCCAAAACCTCCTGAAGGTCCCAAAGACCCGATTTAAAACTCGAGGAGACCTGTCCTTTCAAGCAGTAGCCCCTAGACTGTGGAATGCCCTGCCTCTGTCTCTTCGTGTGGCTGAATCTGTTGATTCTTTTAAAAAGCAGCTAAAGACACTGTTATTCAAACAAGCTTTTAGTTAATTCACTACTTTTTGTCTTATTTACCTGTTTTAACATTTATTATTGTTGTTTTGCATTTTATCTATTTTTACTTGCACTCTGTAAAGCACTTTGTGATTTTATCTGTGAAAGGTGCTATATAAATAAAGTTTACTTACTTACTTACTGAAAACCCAGCTCTTTAAAACTACCTTCCATTAATTATCTTTTTTTTTTTTTGCCTTTGTCTCTCCATGTAAAGCGTCTTTGAGTATCTTGAAAAGCGCTATGCAAGTGACAATAACACACTTGTGACAATAACAACTATAGCAAAACTCAAGAACAGTATGTGTTCTTTAAATCGATCTAATGAAATGCAAGCTCAGAAGGACAAAAATCCTACAAGATGATGAATGGTACTACATAAGCCTGAACCTTCTTGAAACATTTGAAGACTTTTTGTGCTGTGTTCTCAGTGCCACTTTTTAACCAATAATCATCTGACTCACATTAAGTCCTAAATTATCATCAACATGAACTTCCATTAACATCACTTCTCCTTCAACAGCCACCTGCTCTGTACAATCCCATTACAACATCACATACACACAACACTGGAAACGTGGCCAATGTCTTCCCCCAAACGCCATTCATCTCTATGGACTTTATTGTTTTCTCTGAAGCACACAGAAGCACCCCCCACACACACATATACACACACACACACACATCTGTTAATGAGGTGATAGCATAGCACCGTGTTTTGTCCGGATATAATGAGGAAATGAGTTGAACAATAGGAAGGAGTCTATACATCACTTTAGGAGTAGTATTTTTTCCATCCCAGCTCTACAAAAACATTTTCACTGGGAATAATAGGGCCATTGTGCGCTCCTCTCACTTTTCCATTGCGTCTTTGTTTCAGCCTACATAGGAGTCAGGCACCAACATTGCAGAGGACTATCCAATTATAGGCCGCTAATGGAAAACACTTAAAAATAATGAACTGCCTATAAGACCTTTGTAAACACCAGTTCAGGATGATTTAATGAGTTCATGGGGAATTAATGAATTGTTCATTATCTGTCATATCTGCCTTTATCATGAGCGTCCATCTTAATTATATTAGCACACAATGAGGTTTTAAGGCAGGTAAGTTTCAAAGGTATTTAAAAACGCAAAACAGACAAAATTATGAGATTGATTAAAAGCTGAAAATGTGTTGTAACCATAAACTGTGTACAGAAGTGGACTAACTCACCTATAGTGTTCAGCTCCAGTTAAATGAAGCTCTAGCAGTTATAGGGGTGAATTTGGAGCCAGGCTTCATATTAAGGGTGAATACGAACATTTTAAGACCAAAATGACAAGGCCCACTACAGCAGTTACAGAGAGAGGGGTGACAACATTCCAATGGGAGACAGGGTCAGAAAGAGACAGAAGTGCCTCCATGTTCACTTCATGGAAAATGAACATGGCGGGTTAGCTATGTCCATGGTTGTAACTAATGTAAAGGAATGTAAAATGCACTTTGGCTTCTTTGGGTAAAAAAATCACAGTTGTCCAATTTAACTTGTACAGGCTTGGACAAAAAATGAACAACATACAGTAGGAGGTGTAACTAATTTGAGTACAAGGTAGACAGAATATGAAACTATCATCTTATGTGACATTTTTGTGTATAAATAAAGCCTTTTTAAACGTGACGTCAAATGATGACATCACAGTTTGTAGTCCAGCAAAAATAGACAAATTTTTACAGACATTGGTATTGAAAAACTTTTCATAGAACTACAAAAAACTGTGAACTGGAAAATGTGGACCTTTGACTTTTTATACAGAAGGAATATTATAAGGAGGAGGTCACAGGTCACTCATCATTTAAAACAGAACAGTTTTAGAGTTTCATGCTTTGCTCACTGATTCTGCCGAAACAGCAATGTTTTTCAGTGATATTTTTTAAATTTCTTTTTCCTTTGAAAGCAGCCATTTTTGTTTTGATATGGACAGACCATGTCTGGCCCCGATTGGTTACTCCACCTGTCAATCACAACCATATAACCTCAGGAAAATACATCTTTGACCAGAATCACATCTTCTTAAAGTATTAAAGAAGTGTGTATTCTGGATTCCAGGCCTCCAATGCAATGACATTTATTCTGATAGTAATTTCAACCCACAACTGTGTTAAATGAGGTTTAGTGTTGTTTATTTGAATAGATTATTGTGTAGTTGGACCTAATTTCAGATGGCTGTACCAGGCGTGAAACGTCAGTGCAGTAATCCTCCTCTGACAAAGACGTGTTCTGGGATTGAAAATAAAGATGAATGCTTCTAAGCACAGTTAGGCACAGATGTAGAGCAGAGCTGTGTATAGGAGGACTATAGGAGCCTGCAAAATTTACCATGAAATCACTGATGAGCTGCATTTTCACAGGTGTCAAGCAACAGATGCCACACCGGGGAGCACTAATTCATGCCTAAGCTGCTAAATCTACCTTTGTTTCACAGTAAAAACACAGAAACCAGACTATTCTCGCATCTAAACATAATGACGTATTCTCATTCAAATCGCTCCGCAAACTGGCCGACTCCAGCTTCTCATAATGTGCACTTTTGGAATGGTCCCCTTGATATAATTTAGTTATTCACTGACTTATTTTGGCCCAGTGCTTTCCCTCCCAGGGCCAAAAAGGAGGCTTGCATTGTGGGCAGAACAATGTGATGACAGGGCTGTCCTCTGGGAACATCTAATTAGTTCCACTAGGGGAGCAAAACGCCAGTGCACCGTGCCCTGATATTTGGCTTGTGCACTCAGCGGAAACATAGCCACAGGGCCTGCTTTAATTGCAAAAAAGTGCCACCAGAATGTGTGTGTGCAGCTTCACCTGTCCCTGATCAGGAGTCCACCAAAGCCCATTCACGGCGGTCATTAGCACACAGCATCAATGTCTGGGCTGGTTTAAATATTCACCTGGTCACTTGGTCGTCTGGTTGTCTCTCTCTCTCCACTAATCAGTATTTGCCATTGATCGCACAATCCCCACATGCACACGCACAAGCTGAACTTGAAATGTTATTTTTTCTTAATGTGTTTATGTCTTTCCACTGTTTAGATAAGTACAGAAGTCATTAAATATATGAAGCAAGATATATGGAAAGTAGCAAAGAAAAAAGTGATATAAAATATTAAATATTGTTTATATTTTAAATTAGAATTCCTCAAAGTAGCCACCCTTTGCAGTGATCCTAATAATAAAGTTACCTGAAATGGTTTTCACAGGTATGCCTTGTCAGGGCCAAGAAACCAAAAGTTTGAAACAATTGTTGAGTTATTTGGAGTTTATGTTTTGTCTGCTACATTCCACATGTGCCATTTATAGTCTTGATGCTTTCAGTGAGAGTCTACAATGTCAATAATCATGGAAATAAAGAAGCAGCTTAAAGGAAAAAGTGAGTCCAAACTTTTGACAGATAGTGTATATTAAAATACTTGGATTTTATTAAATGTAGGATTCCTCATGATGAGAAATTGGGAGGAAAAATAATATTTGCACTGTTAAAAAACTGTAATAAAGTCTGACGTGCAGACAGCCTTTCGAAGTACTTTATGCCAGTCCTCGTGGTTTATTATTCATAAATGCCAGTCATACTCGGAGAGTGACCAATGACCTCAAAGAAGTCAAGTTTTTGTACAAAATTTACAGTAAACAACCTTTCCTCATGTCTAGACTTTTAGCTGTTAAGCCTAAAGTACATAAATAAAATTGCTTGTAGCGCCAGCCCATTTTATTTTCTGTTTGGATGCAGCGTGGCCTGGAGCCAGAGCACAGAGTGCATCAGACAAGTGTTCAATTTTAGGACAATTCAGTCATAGCTGTTTATTTGTAATTTTCAAATGCAAAAGACATTTCTGATTATCCTCATCCTAACATTAAGAAGGAAATATATGCAGTGGATATAAAAAATCTACACATCCCTGTTCAAATGCCACGTTTTTGTGATGTAAAAAAAATGACAGAAAGACAAATAATTTCACAACTTTTTCCACCTTTAATGTGACTTATAACCTGTACAACGCAATTGAAGAACAAACTGAAATCTTTAAAGGGGAAAAATCTAAAATAACCTGGTTGCATAAATATGCACACCCTTAGACTAATACTTTGTTGCAGCACCTTTGGCTTTTATTACAGCACTCAGTCTTTTTGGGTAGGAGCCTATCAGCATGGAGTATCTTGATGTGGCAATATTTGCCCACTCTTCTTTGCAAAATCGCTCCAAATCTGACAGATCGCGAGGGCATCTCCTGTGCACAGCCCTCTTCAGATCACCCCACAGATGTTCGATGGGATTCAGGTCTGGACTCTGGCTGGGCCATTCCAAAGCCTCAGTCTTATTCTCGTAAAGCCATTCTTTTGTTGAACTGTTCATAATTCTCTCCACCCTGACTAAGGCCCCAGTTCCAGCTGAAGAAAAACAGCCCAAAACCTGATGCTGCCACCACCGTGCTTCACTGCAGGTATGGTGTTATTTTGGTGATGTGCAGTGTTGTTTTTCCAAATATACCTTTTACCTGGAATTATGTCCAAAAAGTTCAACCTTGGTCTCATCAGACCATAACACATTTTCCCACATGTGTTTGGGAAATTTCAGATGTCTTTTTGCAAAATTTGTAAGATATGGCTTCTGTCTTGCCTCCCTACCCCATAGCCCAGACAGAGATTATTGTCACATGTACTACACAGCCAGTACTTGCCAGAAATTCCTCCAGCTCCTTCAGTGTTGCTGTCGGCCTCTTGGCAGCCTCCCTGACTAGTTTTCTTCTTGTTTTTCATCAATTTTAGACAGATGTCCTGTTCTTGGTAATGTCACTGTTGTGCCATACTTTCTCCACTTGATGATGATGGTCTTCACTGTGTTCCATGGTATATTTAATTCCTTGGAAATTCTTTGTAGCCTTCACCTGACTGATATCTTTAAATAATGAGATCCCTCTGATGCTTTGGAAGCATCTCTGTGGACCATGGCTTGTACTGGAAGATGTGGCTACAAGAAGGTCAGGAAAAACCTACTAGAACAGCTCAAGTTTATTTGGGCTGGTCAGAGGCACTTGGGTTGGTGCCAGGAGTGTGCTGACACCAGTAACATGAGTTTGAATGTAATTGGTTAAATCTGAACACAGCCACATTCTGAGTAACAAAAGGGTGTGCACACTTATCACTTATGCAACCACATTTTCTCAGTTGTTTATTTTTACTTCATCTCCATGAAAGATTTCTGTTTGTTTGTCAATTGTGTTGTACAGGTTACAGGTCACATGAAAGGTGGTGAATTTTTTTTACATCACAAAAACTTGGAATTTAACAGGCGTGTGTAGACTTTTTATATCCACTGTAACTTCTTTTACGCCAGTTTAATGCTTTGCTCTTTGATTCTGCAAATATCTGTGCTGTTTCATAGTCCTCTGTATTACTTTTGTATTTTTTCTTCACTCGTAATTTGCCTTGTCTGCATTTCTTAGATTGGTTAATCTGCCTGCCAATCACGCCCATCAGAATTTGTGGAGACAGAATACCATTCCAAACTGATAAGTCTGGAGTGAAAGCGTGTAGTGTTGGTTGGTCAGACAATACACAAGAAACACTAAACACTGCATCTCATTACTCATGATGGCTCCAGTCATCACAAAAGTTTCATGGATAAAGTTTGCAAGTACATGCCTTCATTACAGTGGGTTCTGGGCACTCTAGCTGTTTTGGTGGCTTTATAATTTGAACTGTTTCTGTAGGATTAACATGTGAGAGGATCACTTTTTTGTATAAAATGCAGAGAATAAGTGATATTACAAAGTTAATAGATTAGCTTTAAGCCATATTATGTTGTTACCTCCTCAAAAACATCTCTGGAGTTGTGTTTTGTTTGTTTTTATTAGTCTGTCTACAGCTCCAGTGCTCAAAACTCTCCTGTATACCTTGTGATGTCATGAAGCTGTGGCTTTAGTTATGTAGAAATGGACAATTCTACACCTGAAATATCCAAATTATTCTAGTGAAAGAGTATGGGGTTTAAAAACACAGTGGAATGATGTCATGTGATAATACATGACAGTAGGAGTGAGTGAGAGTTTCCAGTTTGAGAGAAGAACAGCCTAAATATGCAGGGTTTGTGCGTTAAACGTTTGTGTATGAAACAAAACACAACTCAAGGTATGTTCTTGATGAGGAAATGACATTACAGATCAGAAAACAGCGTAATATGAGCCCTTTAAATGTGGAGCTCCTCTTCACATCTCCACATGACCTCAAACTGCCTCTTGTGACTAAAAGTTGCACTGGCTACTGTAAAACAGAGACTTCCATTTATCATTAATCGACCTTGACAATGTGTCCTTGGCTGCTCTCCCATGATCCTCCAGCAGCACAACATGACAGCAGTGGTAATGATATAAGTTGTAACAGTCAACATTAGTACTCTGGTCTTGTCTGTTTGAATGGTGCTTTGTGAGTTTAGATGGTGTGTGTGATATGAGGAGAACATGAATAAAAGATGATGTCAAAGTCTTGGGAGCAGTGAATTATTGAGGAGGCAGTAACAAGGCAGATGTGCAGAACAGGTGTGCGTTCTCTTAACTACTATATCGATGTATGTGTGTACACCTGTCACCATAGCAACATTAGAAGTGTGAGACATTACTATACAAAATATCAGGATAACTAATAACTACTGAAAGAGCTTTATGTCCTAACCTTAAATGTGCACTATGTAACTTTTTGGATGGGAATCCATCAATTTCTTGTTTCTATGGCTCTGCTTCAAATGTTCCACAGTATGACATTAAACAGATCTACCTTACATGCATTCAATTAGGTGGTTTTAATGCTCAAAATACTTATAGTAAAACATTTTGATCGTGAGTGGTGTTGCTTCTCCATAGTTCTGACCAGTAATTTGCCTGGTTTGGTATCGACGATGATAGAAAGTTTTAATGCCATAGTGTAAAACATTTCAGACAAAGCAATAACATGCTCACGGAGAAAAGCAGATTGCATGAAAGTTACACAATGTACTTTTAAACTAAAATAGATTAAAACATTGTTTTGGTTCTGAAAGTTGTGAAAAGTGCCTACAAACTCAACATGGTGAATAATTAGGCTGACCAGAATGCATAAGATAAGGTCAGTTTTTCACATTTTAAGACATCAAAAATCAGGTACAGTGCCCGGTTACGTATTGGCAACATTAAGTAACAATGAACTGATTTATTTACTATGTTTATTAGGGCAACAACATTCGCTATTCAGTTCACCTGTACCCCTGTGTGAGATGCCTGGCCACTGACTGCCCTAAGATGAGAGAACCCTAGATGCCCCTCCTATGCCCTGATACTGATCTATAGACCCAGCTCCTCCCCTTCCCTATCCTGATGATGGTTTCCCACAGTTTTTTTTATTCCTTCGCTGAGAAAAAAGGTCTAAGGACAGTGGATGCTGTGGGACTGTTAACCATTTGCTTGCTTTGTATGAATGCTGGTTAATCTGCCTGTTATTGGCCAATGCCTGTTTCACTGTCTGATTTTCTAACTTTCTTTACATTAAATCAGTGATCTTGTTAAACCCTAAGAGGCACCTGCTGTTCTGATTTTGGGCTTTGCAAAAATAAATTGAGTTAAATCTCTAAATGGAGACAAACAGATGGTGGATTCAGTTTACTTTTTAAGATAATAAAATAAACTGAAACACAAGAGATTATGACTATGTGAACTGTTCAATAGATAAATACATTGAAAGTACTGCAGACATTATGTAGTAAACACCTCAGATGAACAGAACGCTGTACTCTGTATTAAAGCGAGTGGTCAGGGTGTTCCTTTGAGAAATGTTTTTCTTTTGGGCTTATTTCTTATTTCCCACAGATTCCAGAGTTGATTGTGTTCTTTCTACTTTATGATGGGCCATAATAGAAGCATGCCACTCTGCCATACAAACAGAATTTGCTCCTGATTCATTTTAGAAGGTGTTGCCCGGGTTACACGCTGGTCTCTGCATGTAAAGCTCCTACATGCAGACCCACTCACTTTGTGCATTAATAGAAAACCAAAGGGAGGCAGAATCACATCTTCAGACTGAACTGCTGCGTTGTGATCTCCTGATATGACTGCAAGAATCAACAGGAAAATCTGAGAGAATATTTGTGTATCAGAGCCTGTATCAGAGTATCAGCGCCTGTATCAGAGTATCAGAGCATGTATCAGAGTATCAGAGCATGTATCAGAGTATCAGAGCATGTATCAGAGTATCAGAGCCTGTATCAGAGTATCAGAGCCTGTATCAGAGTATCAGAGCCTGTATCAGAGTATCAGAGCATGTATCAGAGTATCAGAGCATGTATCAGAGTATCAGAGCCTGTATCAGAGTATCAGAGCCTGTATCAGAGTATCAGAGCCTGTATCAGAGTATCAGAGCATGTATCAGAGTATCAGAGTATCAGAGCATGTATCAGAGTATCAGAGCCTGTATCAGAGTATCAGAGCCTGTATCAGAGTATCAGAGCATGTATCAGAGTATCAGAGCCTGTATCAAAGTATCAGAGCATGTATCAGAGTATCAGAGCCTGTATCAGAGTATCAGAACATGTATCAGAGTATCAGAGCATGTATCAGAGTATCAGAGCCTGTATCAGAGTATCAGAGCCTGTATCAGAGTATCAGAGCATGTATCAGAGTATCAGAGCCTGTATCAGAGTATCAGAGCATGTATCAGAGTATCAGAGCATGTATCAGAGTATCAGAGCCTGTATCAGAGTATCAGCGCCTGTATCAGGGTATCAGAGCATGTATCAGAGTATCAGAGCATGTATCAGAGTATCAGAGCCTGTATCAGAGTATCAGAGCATGTATCAGAGTATCAGAGCCTGTATCAGAGTATCAGTGCCTGTATCAGAGTATCAGAGCATGTATCAGAGTATCAGAGCATGTATCAGAGTATCAGAGCCTGTATCAGAGTATCAGAGCATGTATCAGAGTATCAGAGCCTGTATCAGAGCATGTATCAGAGTATCAGAGCATGTATCAGAGTATCAGAGCCTGTATCAGAGCATGTATCAGAGTATCAGAACATGTATCAGAGTATCAGAGCATGTATCAGAGTATCAGAGCCTGTATCAGAGTATCAGAGCATGTATCAGAGTATCAGAACATGTATCAGAGTATCAGAGCCTGTATCAGAGTATCAGAGCCTGTATCAGAGTATCAGAGCATGTATCAGAGTATCAGAGCATGTATCAGAGTATCAGAGCATGTATCAGAGTATCAGAGCCTGTATCAGAGTATCAGAGCATAAATCAGAGTATCAGAGCCTGTATCAGAGTATCAGAGCATGTATCAGAGTATCAGAGCCTGTATCAGAGTATCAGAGTATCAGAGCATGTATCAGAGTATCAGAGCCTGTATCAGAGTATCAGAGCATGTATCAGAGTATCAGAGCCTGTATCAGAGTATCAGAGTATCAGAGCATGTATCAGAGTATCAGAGTATCAGAGCCTGTATCAGAGTATCAGAGCATGTATCAGAGTATCAGAGTATCAGAGCATGTATCAGAGTATCAGAGTATCAGACCCTGTATCAGAGTATCAGAGCATGTATCAGAGTATCAGAGTATCAGAGCCTATATCAGAGTATCAGAGCCTGTATCAGAGTATCAGAGTATCAGAGCATGTATCAGAGTATCAGAGTATCAGAGCCTGTATCAGAGTATCAGAGCATGTATCAGAGTATCAGAGCCTGTATCAGAGTATCAGAGTATCAGAGCATGTATCAGAGTATCAGAGCCTGTATCAGAGTATCAGAGCATGTATCAGAATATCAGCGCCTGTATCAGAGTATCAGAGCCTGTATCAGAGTATCAGAGCATGTATCAGAGTATCAGAGCCTGTATCAGAGTATCAGAGCATGTATCAGAATATCAGCGCCTGTATCAGAGTATCAGAGCCTGTATCAGAGTATCAGCGCCTGTATCAGAGTATCAGAGCATGTATCAGAGTATCAGAGCATGTATCAGAGTATCAGCGCCTGTATCAGAGTATCAGAGCCTGTATCAGAGTATCAGAGCATGTATCAGAGTATGTATCAGAGTATCAGAATATCAGAACATGTATCAGAGTATCAGAGCATGTATCAGAGTATCAGAGCCTGTATCAGAGTATCAGAGCATGTATCAGAGTATCAGAGCCTGTATCAGAGTATCAGAGCATGTATCAGAGTATCAGAGCATGTATCAGAGTATCAGAGCCTGTATCAGAGTATCAGAGCATGTATCAGAGTATCAGAGCCTGTATCAGAGTATCAGAGCATGTATCAGAGTATCAGAGCATGTATCAGAGTATCAGAGCATGTATCAGAGTATCAGAGCATGTATCAGAGTATCAGAGCATGTATCAGAGTATCAGAGCATGCACAAACGTGGTGTGTGAGCGATGCTGGTGGTTTAACAAAACACTGGTGCTGGTTGGTGTTATGCCTCATTCAGAATCAGCTCTGGGTTCATATCACCAGATTATTGACAAAGTGAAATGATTTACTGGATTGGATTTATAATAGACACAAGCACTGATAAGCTCCTCCACCACAGATGCCCTGGGACAAGCTGCCAACCTCTCCAACCACCAATTATGCCATATTCAGTCAAGCAAAGTGGATCAAAAGTGACCGCCTGCAGTCAGGCAAAGCTAGGGTAAGACAATTGCTCTACGAGCTGAACCACTGTAGAATAATGAGACACCACACTTCTCGTACACCAAAAAAGACTCCCTCCCCCACAAATGGTAACACATCTGTTAGAGCAAGTAGGGTTCTTAAATTGGTGCTAAATTGTCGTATGTGGTGTAACACTTGCGAGAGTGAATATCCAGCCTGTTAAACATAATTTTACTTACAGTAAAAATAGTAAATTCCATAAATTCTGTTAAAATATTTGTTAAGTTATTTATATTTTAGTTGAATGTGATTCAACCCTGAGTACATGCAAAAGACTGGTAGAATTATGATTGTTTCATCTCTCTCCCTCTGCGTCTGCGTGTGTGTATGTGCCTCAGTCACACACACACACACACACACACACAGATCCCCGCATTTGGCTCATGAATCCAGGCCCACTTCAATATTTGTGTTTGCCAGCTCAGCTCCTCTGAACAGCTCGCATCATCAATATTACTTATTCCCTTTTCATGCAGTCCACTAAAAAAATCCTCTTTGATCAGTGGAACATTGTATTATTCTATGTGTGCTCTGTTTGAAGCCTCGTGGCCGTGTTATTCAAGCTAGAAGCTGGAAAAGAGCCAGACAGACATTTACTGATGAAATTTCAAATATTATTATACATGAGTTGTAAAAATGTATCTTTCGCAAAAAGAAATATTGTAATCGTTGTTTAAAATGTGTATATTTGACCAATGTGTGCAGAAGATACTGAGACTCAAAAATCCTTTTGGTACTTTGGTCTTACAGTTTGCATATTTATGGCTACACATTGTTAACCTGACCAGCCGACTACACACTTTTTGTGCACTACACTAAAATGTCTGGGCCAATAAGCTCCAGTGGTAGAGATTACAGGCGGACTAGCCAAATCTGAGAAACTAAATGGAAATGTACATGTGGAAACAAAAAAAAAACAAAAAAAAAACAAGAAAAACAGCAGACTGAGAACAACATTACAGACCTGTGTAGAATCAGTGAAAGAAGCTCTAAACTCTTATTATCTGTGGTGAGATAAGTTTGATTTGTTCTAATCGACAGATAAATGAGCTCCTCTGTTACCAAAGTGTCACTGAAATAAACAAACCACATTTGGAGAGCTGGACATTTCATTAAAAATGTTAATGCTGACTTCCATCTTTATGTGATTTCATCTACATTGTTTACAATTTAGGTGACATAAGACTTCTTGTGCACTTTTGTAAGAACTCTGACTTTGACTTTAAAACTGTCCAATATTTTATTTTCTGACACCAAAAATGTTCCCAACTATGATCATTATTTATCAGTTAGCTCCTTTGTTGAATTCTCCTGCAGACATCACTCTCTACTAGTATGTGCATCGCCAGTACCCTGTTCCCATAATGCCTTGCAGCTCCAGACTTTGCTGACCAAGGCCAACCTCAAACACATTACCTCAGGAGGTGCATGCTCAGACATTACAGTTCACAGCTCAGTGCTTAAACTTGCCCATTATTACTTCTAGACAACTTTGAGTAAAAAATGTTCTGGATCACAAGATGTCCTACAATTCTCAGTCAAAACTCCAGAGAAGGCTGACTCAACTCCCACCCCTCTCTCACAGAATGCTTCGCTTCTGCTGCTTTTTGGTTCACCACCTGGCAAGTTTCATCAGTTATCCAGAGCACATGGAGCCATGCCAAGGCCAAGAACATTAACAGAGGGGAAGTTTGATGTGTTAATGTGCGTCTCTGCCAACATCAAGTGCAGTGAGGGGCGGGTGAGCACTAGAATGACTGGCTCTAAGGGAACGAGCGCACAGGTTGGCAGAGAATGGTAGGATCAGGCAGCTGGTGGTGGAGAGAGAAGGGTGCCAGGGGGAACACGTGTTAGGATACAGAGAGAGAGTTGAAAGGATTACAAACAAGGTGAAGGGATTCAGCTGAGAACTAAGAGAAATACAAATAAGGGTGAGGAGAATGGTGGAGGACTGTAGAGAAATGTGTGGAGGAATAAATGGAAACAGAAAACAGTAAGTCCTTCCTCATGCCTGTTAAGGGTAATTAAGGTTTAGTTATTGTTAAGTGATTCCACATTAAGGCTCATAAGTAACTAAAACACCATCTCAAAAACATAACTGTTCCCAGACATCATCATTCTATAAGAGGCCACCAAACAACTGGCCTGGATTGAATTTACAGAATAAGGAAGACAGAATAGAGGAGGTGTTTGAGAGGAGAAAACACCAAGTACCTTTTGGTGAATGAGTGCAGAGAAAGGGTGGAGGCCATATTGCCGACCAGTGGAGGTGAGCTGCAGAGGCTTCACTGGGTGCTCTCACCTGGGCATGAGTGGACCATTGAAAGAGAAAGTCATCAGAGCTGCAATAGAAGCAGCAGAAAGAGCCTGGAAATGGCTCTGGATGAAGGGGGGTGATATGTGGAGAAGAGCAGGGGCACAAGTTAGGGCCTAATCAACCCGGCTGAGTTACCAGAGCGAAGGTTTCTGATGTTGGAAGACTCGAAACATCCAGTGAACCCAGGATACGTACGTCACTGATGACACATGACCTGCTGATCACTGAAGCAACTAGTGGCACCCAACATGTGGTCTTTTAAAAACAAATATGTTATTCTTGTTAACAAAGCGGATGTACCAACTTATGCACATTTGTTGAAATTCTGTATCATTTTTATATCAATAATGTTGATTTGAAGGCATAGATAATAAGCAAATGTTTATAATGACACTGAATCCATAAAGGAGTAAAAAAAAAAAAAAAACTGCGAGAATTTCACATTTTTGAGGTTCCTATTACTATTTGATTTGATACTATTGAAAAAAAAACTTGTTTCAGAAATAATTAAATTCTCTATAGCGTTAGGTACCAATAAAAGCACCGATGAACCCATAATCTGCTCCTCCCAGTTGTCATTAACATCTAAATAAATTGAACACATCACATGTGAGTGAAATGTGCTTTCTCTGACCCGCCTGCATGCTTAATGAAAACACTTTGTCTTCACTGAGGAGTGAGCCGCAAAATTAAGTACAAACACACACACGACGAGATAGGACTCTAATCTCCAACATGTAGATTCCCATAAGCACAAGCAGTGTTGAATCAAGACCTTGGCCCCGGCACCCTCGCTCGTGTTGATTAATTCTAATTTTAAGACAATGATGAGACTGCCATCGAATCAAAGTGTCAGTGTTAATTGGAGTTTCTTGGCTTTCGTGTTAATTTGGCCCCTCCAGCTCTAATTGGGTGCTGACAGGCGATGCGTCTCTCTTGGCGCCACAGACACCGGGTGCATGTTGTCTTATTGTAAGCTGTAAGTCTCACGCAGAGGGCCCTAGGGTGACAGTGATGGTGAAGAGAGCTGGTGGTGCAATAAGTTTTACATGTGTTTATTGCCAATTGGAAAATGCAGCACAAGAACAAGAAGGTCTAGCTGACTGTTGTGTGTGTTTCTCATTAGGATGGAAAAGATTAATCACAGTTGAATCAGAATTGCAATTTGAAAACACACTGTTAGCAAATTACAAGCTGCAGTTTTTGAAGTACCATATTTTCTACCACAAACACCAAAATACCCTGTCTTATTCTGAATAATCTGTCCAAACATGTTTTGAAATATGATCCTTGTATTCGTTTATAGTTTTCATTTCAGTCTTTTTTAATCAATTCTTCTGGATGAGTTTACAATGTGATCCTTTTCAAAACCTGAAAAGCCCATTACACTATTTTCTACACTATAATGTTGTTTCATTCACAAATGTTTAACACACAAACCCTGTATGTTTAGGCTGAGTTCTTCTCCTAAGTATAAAATACTCTGTTCGACCTTGTGATGCCATGTGATAATACAGGAAGTGCTCCACTGTATTTTTAAACTCCATAAACCTTCACTAGAATCATTTGGATAATTTCAGACCTGGAATTTCCCATTTCTACTGAACAAAAGGTAAAAAGGCAGCTGTTAATTTGAAAACTACCGCTTCACAAGGTGGAACAAGAGCATTTTGAGCTTTGGCAATGCAGACAAACTAATAATAAAGGGTGGTACATGTGTAAATGATACAAAAGACAACTCTGTGTATGTTTTTGATGAGGTAACAACATTATAACAAGGCTTACAGCTCACAAGAGTCAAGTTTGCGTAATATAGAACCTTTAAATCACAATTAGATATTTTCCCCAAATGGTTCAGCCTCATTTCTCATGGATTAAAATAGTGGTGAATTGTTGCCATGGGGATTTTTCATAGAGAGAGAAATACAGTTTTAATTTGATGCTCTGGCGTCTTGTTGAGTGCGCGTGGTCCCGATGTGGAGCAGTGATGATGTGACGTTTTTTAAAATAGAAAGTGCCAAGTCCAGGTGGAATTCTGAGCGTTTGTCTTTGTCCTGACAACTGTCCTCTGTCACCGAGCCCGTAACAATCGGCCTGCAGTAGAGGTGAGAAAGTGTCCAGTGTGTAAAAATAACAACAGCTACTTGAAAATCATCATCTCATTGACAGTGTAATTATGGCTGCAGCTATGGGCCTTAGGTGGGAGTGACAGTTGATCATGACATGAAGGTTTTTGATGAGTGGGTCAAAGATTACGGCATCAAAACCCAGTAACACAGATAATAAAAACAGTCCAGAGGTGGCTCAACGACTGAACACAACCTGCTCACTTGGAGGCAGAAGGGCTGACTGTTGTGGATTTTTAAATCTGAGAAGAATAAAAGCTGGAGAAAAGTTGTCTTAAATCAAAGAGTCTGGATTTATTAAAGCAATTGTGCACAATTACAGAGAAAATGAAAACGAAACCTTCTGTCCCTCACACAAGGTTCGTCTCTCCCTAATCTATGAATGGCAAAAGAAAAAACACCTTCTTAAACAGTTGACAAACGTCACAAAATCAGCATCAGGTGATACATACTACAGTATATCTAAACAACTTCCAAACACAGACTACTTGTCTGATTCAGCTGGGCATCGAGCAGATTGCCCCCAAGGATCTCACTATTCTAAATAATGAGAATAAGCAAAGCAACAGCTTATTGTTTTGAACGATACTGGATAAAGACAGAGCAGAGTGACCTGTCCTGAGATACCCCAGAAACAGCAGATTACACCATCACATGTAGCAGGAATACAGAAATGCTTTAGCAGTTGTTAGTTAACACTATCTAAACCCATAAAATACATTCTTTATCTTAGATTACAACAGAAAACAAAGTAAAAGATTTCCACCACACTGACAATCATATCTAATTTATAATATCTACTGTTTATTTTTCACTAACCCATATCTTAACAAAAAATGTAATAACTAATTATTTTTGCAAAGATTCTTTCGAAACTGACAAAAATAAATGTGTGGTGCAATCCTTCTATATTGATACTCTGCCATCACGCTGGGGAGCTTCTACATGTGTCTCTATAGTGAGATAGTGCACACATTAGAAAACACAGACATAAAAGTTTTAAGAGAATGTTGATGACAGCAGCTGCAAAGTACCACGTAACAAACAGAATTATATGGAGACATTATAATGAGTTAAGTCATGAGTTAAGTGTATTTTTTTAGTGTTGTGAATGCTCAATGCATAGAAAATCCTTATATCAATGTGTCTATTTGATTTGGAATTGAGGTCTTCAGGAGTGTTTTTAAATGTATTTTAAGGTGTTTTACTTTATTTTTCATTTCAAATAATTAGTGAAATCTAACTATTTGAAATGCCAGTAACAGGTCTCTATAGTCAAACAAACAGGTGCAGGTTCACAGCAGCTCCAGCTCAACCTTTGTGATAATACGTGATTAGTCTAATCAGAATATCATCCCTCACATTCTTCTGAGCCATGTGCAACAAACGCAGCCCTATCACAGTGACCTTTGTAAGAGCATTTGGTGTGATAATGTACAAAAATTAAATTCTCGGCTCCTGAGTGGACCATTACTGAGGTAATAAAAAGGGCTTGTTCGGAGATGCAGGCGGAAATATTCAGATTTGACATTTGGATGTTTTACATTTCTCTGAGTGTCCTTTGGTGATAATGCACGGAATATTAAAGAGGTGATCCGAGGAAAATGTATCTTGATTAATTTCTCTGTGTTTCATGCACAGGTGAAAAGCAATGTACAGTACATATTTCATCACACCTGTACTGTACTTTTGAGTCTTTTGTTGAGCTTTTCATTGCCTTATGCAATTTGTACATTGAATATAATTGTTGCATAACATAATTGTGCATTTGAAGTGAATGATTGGAACAGTTAATATTCATGGTGGAACATCATAAAAGAAAGTAATGACGCATAACCTTGTGGTACAGTCTTTTACAAAGGATTTCATACAGATTTTATGCACCTGATGTTGCTGGTCATATTTGTCTCTTCAACTATAGATATGAAAAATCATATAAGAAGATATTTTTTCAAATCTATTTAAATGAGTACTTCAAAAGAGAAACAACAAGCTCCTGAGGATCCTCCACAACATCCACTGAAAACAAAGAGGAGTGATCTGAGGCACTCAAACTACTAGTAACTCAAAAGAGCTTTATAGTAGGCCTTCTCCAGGGCATACATTAGCTTTTTTTTTAGTATGTCAAGGAATTCTCCCTGGCTTCTTGCTAACACAGAACAGCTTTGACCTGCAGTCAGCCAAATCTTTCACTTGTACAAGTGTGAAGATGGACATGCTGCTTATATATTCCTTTTAAGGTATGACAATAATTTATGTAAGGCCATCAAATAATAACACTCACAACTCCTCCTAGTTTATAAGAAGAAGGAACACATGTATTTTACTATCACATCCAGACAGCACAGAGGCTTCTCCATGGAGATTAACATGTGCCACCACCAAGGCTAGTTACAAGTCAGATCAATGGAAAGGCGACCTCACACATGGTAGAAATGGTGTTTTTAAGGTATTTGTTTAAGGTGTGTGTAGAAACCGTCATTCGTCCAGGTAGCATCTATGGCAAGGCGGAGTTAAATTTGTCAACGTCTTCTATCAAAACTTTGGTCCAGTTGACAAATTTAACTCTACGTCGCCACGTAATTGTTTAAGTTATAGAATGACCTGTAATGTCATGAATGGATTTAGATTAGTTTAGATTAGGTTAATGCCGTACTGGGTAATATTCCAGGGAGAGCAATGTCCATGGAGACAAGCAGGTAACACATCCCCAAATTACATAGTGCATCTGGAGCAACAATCATAAATCCCATGCAAATTTGCTAACAGGCCACAATGAAAGCATTTTGCAACATAGATATGTTTAATGCCATACTGTCGAACATTCTAGGCAATTCAATATTACCTCAATGGTGTCACACAGGTTGTGTACCCTCTTCCAGAAAAGTTACACAGTGCATACATGTTTTTATTTAGACAATTTACAAAGGGTTCTGTACTGCAATAGTTTATTCAGTATTTGTTTTCGACTCTTTCCTGTGCCTGCTCCTCGCGTTTGACTTTTGCTCTCTATGTTTTTGGATGATGGCTCTCTCTGTGCTCGAGACAGTCCCAGGAGGCAGCGGATCTCCCCTTTGAAAATGTGCACCAGTTTTTTCCTTCTAAACACTGTAAACATATCATTCTGAAGGATTTCTCATGAAGCCTACACTATAACTGTTGCACCAGATCAAGTAATCACCATCTCGCTGCAAATTATACCCCAGCTAATATAACAATGTAATTATAGGAAGGTGCACGGCCTGAGCTATTGTTAACTTGAGTACAGTGTAAGACAAAAAAAAGTTAATGAATGTTTGTGTATCGCTCGTCTGATTCTCGCCGCTGACCCTGGATTTAAATACTGGTGCTCACAAAAGCAATCAGAGGAGGTTCTAATTGTAATCACTGTGGGCCTCTGCATTGTGCCTCATGTATAATTATGTTGACAAGAAACATCACATTTCAGACGCTACATGAAAATAATACAAGACTTTGGCAGTTTACTGAGAGGAAAAAAATATAGAGCGTATATATGAGTGGACTAAGTGAGTGTGACGTCACCAACAGCGTTCAGCGCCGCTCAAATGAGGCTCGCGATGCCACAGTTACAGGAGCAAATCTGGAGCCAGGCTCTGTGTTATGAATAGGACTTTTTTAACGAACTAAATAGGAAAAAAAAAATCAGGATTGTGTAGAGCAGGTTAGTATGAACATTTTAAGACCAAAATGACATGGCTCACTGCAGCAGTTACAGAGGGTGATAAGATCCCAATGTAAGTCAATGGGAAAAACAGAGAGAAGGAGCCGGAAGAGCCTCCTGGAGCACTTCCTATTTGGCACGCGGCGGCTAACGGGTTAGCTTAGTCCACTCATATATACGGTCTATGGAAAAAACACATTTCTATGAACAGCTACAGTTTTGTGAGGTGACTGTTATTCATGGGTTTTAGTTTCAAAATGTAATTTTAAATTGTTAATCGTTATAGCAATGATAGCAAATAATTTTTCATTATTCACATGGACAGACTGTACTGAAATCTTATGAGTTGTATTGTAGTGTTGTTATAGTATTCTTTACTCTATGGCACTTGTAGTTCTTGTTTGTTGACCTCTCTGCTCCTCGTTCTTTTTATAAACCACTTCATATGACGATGTACACTTCACATAACCCTCTATGAATATGTGATGTCACCTGGTTTGTTTGATCAATTTGAAATCTAAAGGTTTGATTTAGATCAATATAAAATAATTAATATTGTAATATATGTATTTGTTTTAGAGAGAATTATTGAATAATGTGGGTTTTCATGTTAGAAGGGGATAATTTTACTTCTTCTAAGGCTATAAGTTTTGCAAAATGTTATAATTCTAATTTCTAATTGAATTCTAATTACAATGCTTTCAATTCTATGTATATGATTCTGATAAATGAATCAATGCACTTACACAAACCATAGTTCCCTTCTTTTTCTTATGGAATTGTGTAGTTTTGTGTTGGGTTGAAAACCCACAAATGTAATACAAACATTGGGACAGTAAAAATAAGGGCTTATTATATATTCAATACTCACCTTTATACTGAATTCTGAATACTCACATTTATACTGAATACTCACATTTATACTCAATACTCAGTGTAATACTGAATACTCACTGTAGTGCTGAATACTCACATTTATACTGAATACTCACATTTATACTGAATACTCAGTGTAATACTGAATACTCACTGTAGTGCTGAATACTCACTGTTATACTGAATACTCACATTTATATTGAATACTCACTGTAATTCTGAATACTCACATTTATACTGAATACTCACTGTAGTGCTGAATACTCACATTTATACTGAATACTCAGTGTAATACTGAATACTCACTGTAGTACTGAATACTCACTGTAGTACTGAATACTCACTGTTATACTGAATACTCACATTTATACTGAATACTCAGTGTAATACTGAATACTCAGTGTAATACTGAATACTCACTGTAGTACTGAATACTCACATTTATATTGAATACTCACTGTAATTCTGAATACTCACATTTATACTGAATACTCACTGTAGTACTGAATACTCACTGTAATTCTGAATACTCACATTTATACTGAATACTCACATTTATACTGAATACTCACTGTAGTACTGAATACTCACTGTAGTACTGAATACTCACTGTTATACTGAATACTCACTGTTATACTGAATACGCACTGTAATACTGAATACTCACTGTAATACTGAATACTCACTGTAATACTGAATACTCACTGTAATACTGAATACTCACATTTATACTGAATACTCACTGTAATACTGAATACTCACATTTATACTGAATACTCACTGTTATACTGAATACTCAGTGTAATACTGAATACGCACTGTAATACTGAATACTCACATTTATACTGAATACTCACTGTTATACTGAATACTCAGTGTAATACTGAATACTCACTGTAATACTGAATACTCACATTTATACTGAATACTCACTGTTATACTGAATACTCAGTGTAATACTGAATACTCACTGTAATACTGAATACTCACATTTATACTGAATACTCACTGTTATACTGAATACTCAGTGTAATACTGAATACTCACTGTAATTCTGAATACTCACATTTATACTGAATACTCACTGTTATACTGAATTCTCACTGTAATACTGAATACGGACTGTAATACTGAATACTCACATTTATACTGAATACTTGTGGCCACTGGACCTGCACCGCCTGCAGTTTGAGCCTGGGATTTTTCCTCACTTTACAAACACATCCCTAGAATCTCATCACGCTTTTCACTATTTTGGGAGAGAGAAGTTTCATCATTATTTCCCAACAACTAGCATGCTAAAGACATCTTTCCTGGTTCCCAGATGATAAAACACATGCAACATAATTTATTTTGCACAAAATCCACTGATGTCCGTTTGGATCTGACTGCAATGAAACAAGTAAACAAGAAGATGAAGTGTGAAGTCAGTGTATATTCCTGTTTTTCTGTTTGTGTAACACTGACACCACCACACTACTTGCTGTCAAAAGTTCCCAGTCAACCATTATAACCCGCCATTAAAACTGGACTACATTTTTCAAATATAAAAAGGAACAAGACACTGTGTTTTGAGAAATAGAATTCACCCTTGTAAAACCTTGGCACGTCTGGAAGTTTAAGAGCGTTTCTGGCCTTTCCCTGGTGAGCCCCGGCTGCCCAGTGCAGTGGGGAGGGCTCAGAAATGGACTGCAGATTGCAATAAGCTCAAAGTGAAGCTGAGTGTACACAAACTCCAGTTGTCTATATGTTGTTAGGAAGTGCACTGGAGCAAAGAAGGCCTTATCAAAGTCCCTGTGCCGAGGTGAGGCTCAGAGCTCCAGAGGGGGAAATGACTTCAAGCACCTGGACACTTTGTCAATATGAGAAAGTAAACATAAACCGGCTGTAATGCGTCAGGCCAGGGCAGAAACAGGTTGGGACGCTGCAACATATACATGAAAATAATGTAGGATTTTGTTGAACTTTTTTGGTTCTAATTATAACACAAACCGAAATGTAACCAAAATGTATCATGCAAATCTGAAATTTTAAGTTAACACAATTTTAAAACAAGATGAACAAAACATTGACCTAATGGTTTTCCAGATGCTTAAAGTATGTATCTGACTTTTACTGTCTTAAAAACATTAAATACAGCACTAGATCATTTTAAACACTGGTGCAAAGAGCTGCTCAAATACAAAGAAAGAAAATGGGGTACAGAGCCTTTAATGTTGCTTTAATTCAGCCCAGCATGAACTTACTCTTCATTATGGTAAGTTTTTTTTCTTAGCCACAGCTGCAGTGGAGCACTTCTGTATTACCACTTGACATCACAAGGTGGAACAACGTGTTTTCTGTTTGAGAGAAGAACTCAGCCTAAATATGCAGGGTTGGTTGTGTGAATGAAACAGAACACAACTCACAACAGGTATGTTTTTCATGAGGAAACATTATAACATAAATCAGAAAATGTGTAATATGGGCCCTTTAGTGTTATTGTTGTTTTTGGGCCTGTAACTCATCACAAAACAGAACACAAAACAATTTTAACGGTGTTATTTTTTTTATTGCAAGATTAACGCTCTTTGTGACCTGGTGAAACAGTTTTTTCATAAGCTGTGGCCACTGCTAGTAATATTACAAAAATTACATGATCCGGCTGTAAACAGGAAGGAAAACAATTTGTACTAAATTGAGAAGTCCCGGCTGGAGGATGTGGGACAAAGCACAGCACAGCACCATGCACGTGCACACGTACGACTTCACCACATCAGCCCTGCACACGTGCCACACACACACAAGGAATACACAAAACAAAGTCCGTTCCAAAACATATGGTGAATCCGCTCCTACCCCCAAAAAGGACCACGGACAGCGACAGAAGCCCCGCAGCTTCTTTCCCTCGGCCAACCCCACCCCCCCGCACCACCACATCCACAAACTCACGGGGGGGTGCGCACCACTGCAGGACCCACATTGGTCCCACCACTCAATAGACTCCACATGCTGCTGGACCCACCCTCTCCACCAAAAATGCCAGCTCCCCTGTGCAACATGCAAACAAACAGCCCTGTGCAACATGCAAACAAACAGCCCTGTGCAACAACACCATTGGCCGGGGCCCAGCGCAAGTGCGCCCCTAGTACAGCAAGCGTTGGGGCAAACAAACACAGTCGCCCTAACTGGAGATTACTGGACGTCCCTCAGTAATGAGAACTACCTTGGGGTCACAGCACATTATTTCACCCCACAGTGGGGACTTCAGTCACTTTGACTGTTCTGAAGACAGAAAAGAGGCACTTCACTCACAGTGTTACAGAGCACTTCATGAAAGTGGAAACTGAGAGTGGAACATTGAACACAAAGTTGTCTCACTGACAATTGTTGTTTGCAATAAAAAAACAAAAAAAAAACATTTGCACATTAGCAAGCCTATCCACTTTTCTGTTGATAAGAACATTAAAATTATTATTCAAGGGACAAAAATGTGCAATTAATTTGTGATTAATCGTGAGTTAACTATGACATTCATGAGATTAATCGAGATGAAATATTTTAATCAATTGACAGCACTAAATAGAAGTAATCTAACTATAACTAAGATGTCCTGTTCAGGGAGACAAAACGCCTCATGTTTAACAATACGCAGCCTGTAATATTATGGAAATACTTTGCATGATACAAATCTACATTTAATGAGATCTACAAAGGCCCCTCATTTGTCAACCACAGTAATAAAAACAGTTTTGATAACCATCTCAAGTTCAGCAACGGGCAGGAATGTGGCACAGTAATAATTAAACTGAAGACTGAAATATTTTGGTCTTTTAGCTGGAGAAGGGCTTATAAGTTTTGCTTTTGTCCATTTCACCATTTCTTATTTATCACTATTATAGAAGGAAAAAGTTCTCCACATAAATAACACAAGAGCATTGTTATAGTTTGTTTATACTGTGCAGTTTGAAGTCTAAATGGTGTGATGAAATACTGCCTACTGTATACTGTATTCCTTTGATTTAAGATTTTAAAGTGTTATTAATTTGAAAAATGTTATCCCTACGTGAGAGTTTAAACCCCCAGAGAGTGAAATTCTGAATGAATAATGTAAGTAATGATTGGAGATAGGCGGTAGGTGGTTTTCTGAGCTCTCAAGCCTTACTTGCAGAGCAAACAGCAGTATTCAAACATGAATCAATGAATCAGATTAATTAATCAAAAGGGACACTGTAACATGTTTAAGAGCACATAAAAGTACATTTTACAGAATGTCTCCTTTAATGACAGTAACAGATAGGAGATTTAAGCCAAAATGAAAGACTATCCGTTCCTTCTTAAAGTGACCCTGTAATCCTTTGTTCAGTACATGTGGAGGCTGATATTGTCCAGGGCCCAAATTCCCACATCTCCTTAAAGCTGCTGATCTGGTGCCTGCTCTGAGATGGGCACGGCTCATGTACAAAGCCTTGTTGTGTATTGATTTTGTGAACAGTGAAGGCGTGTGGGTGTTTACCCCTGTGATAGGCGGGCAGATAGTGACCCCTGACTCGCTGTGCCAAGGAGATAAGAGACAGAGTGAAGGCAGGAGGAGGAGAGGAAGTCAGACTGACAAGAGCTGGGCCAGGACCAGAGCATCTGTACAGACCAATGGACCAAATGTTAAAGGTGCTGTACTTGGGGCTTCCTCTTAAAAACATTAAAAACAAAACAGAAAAGTTCATTTTAAATACTTTGCAGTGTTCCAGCACAGTTATTCCTCACTTATCGCATGCATTCTGAGCATCCTAATTACTCACTGTGATGAGTTTATGAGCAACAAAGAGAAGTTTGGCCTTGACAGTAAAGCCAACAACAACTAGCATGCTAATGTGCACATCCTGTTTATCAGAGCATAAAATGCTTCCTAATTAGATGCAGACAGCATACCGTGGATTTAATGTGAGCTGCTTATTCAATACATTTGTCCTTCAGCAAGACGACTTTTGCCCAAATCAATGGGACAAATTTGGATACAGGCCCTTTGATGGTATACAGCAAAAAATGAAAACTGTAAAGCAAAAAACTGTAAAGCTGAGGCACTCTAGGGATTTACACAAAAGGCAAAAGTAAAAAATATAAATTTAAATAATTATACATTTTATCTTGTTTAAAGAGGTTTTACTGGTTAAATATATTTAGGTAATAGGTGAAGATTTATGAAAAAACTGAAGTATTAAAACTGAAACCAGTCAAAATCAAGATTACTACAATTATACATTTATTTATTATGAGGACATTCCTGGCATTATAAACAGCATTATTTCTGTGTCAGTCTCTGTGTTTTGTATGGCCTTCTGAGTACATGCACAGTAAATGTAATTGAAAGTAAAGAGTTGCTTTTAAATCAACCCTGTGACTAACTTTCCACTGTTCAAAGTCCCTCCTACAGTCCACACTTACTGGGACAACAAACTCGTCTCAGAAAATACTAGATAAATGACTGGCCCATAATTGGCAATTTTGTTATTTCAAGCTTGGCTAGGCTGTAAATCCAAGTTTGGTTTTTCTAACTTTCTCGCGAAGATGAAAATGACAAGCAATTTCCGAGTATACGAAGCAATTAGGGAGCTGTTTGTCAGATTGGAAGAATTGTTTACATAGTTTTCTAAAAATATGTATAAAATAAACTCTAGCAAATACTCCTCTCCACCCGGTTACATATTTTAGCGTGGTTGTTGTGGGCAAACCGAGATGTCATTCTTTATAACATATGAACTGCATTTTCCATAGCTCCACTAGCTCTGAACAAAGGCTGCAATAAGCACAGTCCCGAGCATCGCTCTCATCTTAAGAAGTACTAGTCTCATACACACATTGTGCATCTTCTCCTGACCCATAAGAGTGTGTTGTCCTCCCTGTGGCCCTGACTACTGCTCCTACATCGCCACAGAGCCAAGCACGGCTCCATGGAAGCACAGTCGGCTCTGCGATCTGCTGTTGTGCACACAATTTGAGATGACAGGTTAAGTGGCTTATCCACCCTCTGGGCCTGCTAATACAAGGAAGAAGGACCTGCAGACATCCTAGACAGAGCCGTGTATACAGGGTGAGTGGGGCCAGACACTAAGACACATAGCCAAGGTAAGGCAAGGTAAAAGTAGCTGGAAATCTACTGTTTTAAGACTTTTAGGAGCAGCACATCAACACAGACAAATGGATGGCATTTAAAAGTACACTGTGTAACTTTTCTAGATCTGATAATTAACCTGTCTCCATTGTGATTACCAATTTTATTTCCATACTGGGATGACAGTAACAGTGACATCTCTGTGGACACAAGCAGGTAGCGGACCCTCCTCCACAAAAGTTATGTACTGCACTTTTAAGACACTGTACTTGATTTAAACTCAGATTAAAAACAGAAAAGAGCAACAGAGAGTGAAGTTTTGCCATGACAGTATACATGATAACGTGCACTTCCTGTGTATCGAACCTCAAGAGCTTCTTATACAATATATTTGTCCTGGTGCAAAACAACTTTTGCTCAAACACATGGGGCCAAATTTAGATTCAGGCCCTTTGATGGTACTTCAAAAAATGAAACTTTAAATATAATTCAGTTGAAATAAGATGAATTTTATTTTGTTTGAAATGAGTCAAAAAACAAGATTATTACTATTCAGGACCTGCAGATATCCAAGAGCGAGACACCAAGACAGAGAGCCAAGGTAAGACAAGGTAAAAGTAGCAGGAAATCTACAGTTTTAAGTCTTTTCATTCAACAGAGCCCAAAAATATTACACAAAACACATTTTAATACCTCCAAATTGCGACCCTGGTCTCACAGTGCAGATTTTAATTCAAATAAGAGGATTTTAAGCACCCTTGAGTTGAGTGTTTTATTACAGTATTTGGTCAAATGTGCAATGTGCCTTGACTCATGTTGGGGAAGTGGCCATTTATCCTATTCTCAAGCTTGTGTTTAGCTTGAGTGCTCAGGAGAGTATTTAAAACTGAACCAAAAACAATGGAAGCCCTCAAAAAGAAGGCTGTAGTTTTGGCTTTCTGGAATTGGAGTCTTCCCGCTGTATTTCACAAACATGCAATTTCTCGTATAATTGTAATTCTTAATGCCAACTGAGACCTAAAACCAGAAGTTACAGTATTTTTTCCCAAAGGGCCATATTTGAATCCTGGCATTTGACAGGGGGTCAGACCTATATAATCACTGGTTTAAGCAGAATGTTGAATCTGCTATCAAAAACTTGCAGAAAACAGCTCCTGTGGAAAGCATCTAGGACAAAAACAACTAAGAATAATATGAATGAATATATAACTTACTATTATTGTATTATTTTTGTGATGCAGTTTTGTTTAGAAGAATTAGAAGAACCATAAGATCCGATGCTCAAACCAGAAATAGACTTTTCAGAGCTTTTAACTATGCTATAGTTGTTTTACTCACAAGTGAAACTGTATTTGGAGTGTTTTTTGCATGTGTGAGCAACCTTTAATTCTTTATTTTAAAGACACTGGCAAACACCCACTGCTCTGTACTTACTACTCTAATTTTATCTTCTTAATCCGTGATACACATAGGATTCAGCAGCGTTTCATAGGCATTTTTTTTTACAAATAAGAGTGAAAAAAATCTGTGTCTTGCTAGTGTGATGTGCAGGAGATATGTAGGATGTTGTGATGACATTTACAGCAACATCAGCTCCCACTGGGCTCCACATCTTTTTAACGCGGAAGTCAGCGGGCTCGTATCTTCGGACTTGTTTTAGATGAATATTGCAATCTAAAATGTCCAAATTATAACATTAATGACCCACGGATGTCATAACTATATATAACATAACTATTCCACAGACTCAAGCACAATATGTGTCCTTTAAAAACAGCACCCACATAAGCAGGGTTGGTTGAGCAGCCTGGGCGGTATAGTATAGTACAGCCTGCTCCTCCCACTCGCAGCACTGGGGACGTGGGTTTGTTGGAGCTTTGGACCCCAGGCCTGAGGTAAAACAAACGCTCAGATGAAGCATTTGTCTGCGGCGCCTCCTGTGGGCGGGTGACAGGCAGTGGCTCCACTCTGATTCCATCACTCTGACAGGCCGATCGGAGCAAGAGAAGAGTTAATTGCTGTGGGACCGCCGCAGCCTTCCACATCCATCAACAAATCTCCTTCCGGCTCTGTGAGGTTGGAGGTTGGGTGCAGCGCTCGGAGCACAGAGATCCAGCCGGGGCTTTAGAGGGCAAAGATGTGTGGGAAGCATCTGATTTCCTTTGACATCTCGGCCAAATAACCTTCAAAACAAACAGGGCTATTCGACAGAGGGCCATTACTGGAGAATGCATTCCAAGTGTTCCATTACAAGAGCTGGGAATTCGACACAACGTAAGAAAGTGTGCGTGCTTGAGGCAGAGGAGCAGGTAGCATTCTTCTGCATCTGCCATTTGTCACATGCTTTGTCATCTAAAGATACAATACAAATACCTCACACTGTGGGCATTCCTTCATGATGTTCCTTACGTTTTTCAACTCTATTTTATTTTTGTTTCATGAGCTTTAAAAATGTGTTGTGTAACTTTTCTAGTGGAGGGTCCGTCAGATGCTTTTCTTCATGGAGATGCTATTGCTTTGTCTGGAATGTTTCACAGTATGGCATTAAATCGTTCTATCATGAAGACCAAATCAGGCCAAGTTACAGGTCAGATCCCTGCAGAGGCAACCCCGCTTACAGTCAGAGTTAGCCTGTTTTTCTACATATTTTTGAGCTATGAAACCATCTGTAATTGAATAAATGTAAGGTAGAGCTGTTTGATGTCATGGAATATTCCAAGCAGAGCAATGACATCTCCATAGAAACAAGCAGGTGACAGATCTCCAACCAAAAAGTTACATAGTACATGTTTAACTTGTACCTGCACCTTATATTTTTCTGATGTATTTGAGCAAAGTTTGTTTTGCCCCAGATTGCAGATATATTGTCTTTTAGGTTAAAGCAAGTCTGTGGATTATCTGTATCCAATTATAAAGTGTTTTATTTTCCCAGAATCAGGGAATGCGCAGATAGCATCCTAGTTGTGTGAACAAAACTCCACTTTGGCCTATGGAAGTTTATAATCCCATCACGGTGAATAATTTGGACGGATAAGGTAAGTGAGGAATAACTTTAGACCAATGCAAACTGTTTAAAATGAGCTAGTTCTCTTTTTTCCATGCTGAAATGGTGAAAAACTGGTACACATTGCCTTTAACCCTTTAACGGCAAGTGTCACAAATATGCGACAAACCGTTTGGATCAAGATATAAGCCGAGATAGCAGCTGCATTCCCCCGATGCCATTTAATGCAGATGCAGAACCTTCCTAGGAACTTTTGGCAAGCACTTGGTTTCTAGTTGTCGCAAATTTGCAACAACTAGAAACCAAATTTCTATACATTTTTTTGCTAGAAACAAATTAATAATCTCATTTTAATTTATCATCTACTTAAAGGCAAAAACACACAAAAAACTTTAAAAATATATATATATATACCGTATTTTCCGTACTATAAGCCGCTACTTTTTTCCCAGGCTTTGAACCATGCGGCTTTTACAAAGGAGCGGCTAATCTGTGGATTTTTCTTCCACCACTAGGGGCGGAAAAAAAAACGGAATTTCAAAAACAAGATAGACGGAAAATTAATGCAAAGAAAAATACGCTACTTTTTATTTAGCAGATATAACACGCACGACAAATTACTAACTGGTAAATATTTTCAAATCGTCACCCCTTCATCATGAAAAGCACACGAAGGAGTTTTTATGATGCAAGTTTTAAGTTGAAGGCATCGATCTTGCTCCAGGAAGGAAACTGCTGTAGAGCCCTGCACCTGCGGGCCCCGACACAAAACAGTGCAGCGCAGGACACATTCTGAAAGCTCATTGCGGGCGCGGGCGGGAGCGCGACCGCATGACGCAGGAGCCGGCGGGAGCGGTACTGAAGAATGCGGGAGCGGGACTGAAAATTCTGTCCCGCGCAGACCTCTACCGTGCTGCTGCACGTAAGCTTGGCGTCAAAGTGACTTGTGGTTTCACTGCACAGGAGAAATGAAGGTAATCAATTACCGGTTCTTTTCTGTTTTTGACCTCGTTTTAATCAGCACAGTTGCTGCTGTGTTAAAAGGCACTGTTCAGAAAGAATCTGTTCGGGTATATAAATGTACATTTACAGTACAAAATCGTTCTGTATATGCAGTAAATATCTAATTTTTCAACATGGATATCAGCGGCTTTTAAGGGGTTTTAAACTATAGACTTTTTCTGGTACTTTTAATAGTAATATAATGTAAGTTTTCATGTATGTTGTATAAAATTACAATGTCTGTATTGTTGAAACCGAGAAAGAGAAAATCAAAAGAACAATTTTTATTTTATTTCTAGCCATGCAAGCTAGTGACTTTATTTCTGTGGTTAAACTGAGTATCTTATGTGGATCTGAGTATCTTATGGGGAGATGAGCAGCAGCCTCCCTGGACCAATATCACACCGTCCCTCTTGGGTAACAGTGTATAGCAGTTATACAGAGTGGCAGAACAAAGCTGACACGACCACCTTAATGGAAGTTAACAATGTGAAACGACAACAGGAGAAAGAGGGGAGTCAGTAAAAATGAAATGGATGCTATAAAAGTCTCAGTAAAAAACATAATGATGTAGCACTAATATAGTTATAATGACACCATTGTAAACAAAGTCTGCACTGTGCATCAGACTTATGAGATTTAACACAAATTCTCTTAGCCAATACTTAAAGGTCCAGTATTATGCAAAACTGACTCATGTGAGCTTTTAGCCACGTTATAATGTTGTTACCTCATCGAAAATATACCCAAAGTTGTGCCTTGTTTCGTTCACACATATTTGAGTAACCAAAGCTCAAAATGTGCTGTTTAACCTTGTCATTTCATGAACCTGCAGTTTTCAAGTTAACAACTACCTTTAACTGTTTGTTCAGAGGAAAATGGGCAATTCCAGGGTTGAAATTATCCAAATGATTCTAATGACGGGGTATGGAGTTTAAAAACACAGTGCAGCACTTCGTGTATTACCACATGACATTACAAGGTGGAACAGAGCATTTTCAGTTTGGGAGAACTTTGCCTAAATATGCAGGATTTGTATAGTAAACATGTAAATGAAATAAATGCAACTCTGGGTATGTTTCTGATGAGGAAACAACATTGTAACATACATGGGAAAATAGCACATATAGCAATCACTACCAAAAAATACCAAAGACTGTAATTTTATGTGTGCGAGATGTTATTTAACAGCACAAATCATCTCCTCTGTTATAGTTCTGTCTACTGTAAATCAGCTCTTTCTAATCAGATTGTGTTAAAACAAAGTTCAGACTGAAACCTAATTGGAGTAACAGAGCTTCAGACAGAGCAGTGCCATTCTCAGGGAATGTTGATGAAGTCAGAATCAATATTACATAAGATTTTAATAACTAATTTATGAAAAGTAAAGAAACAATTAAATTTACACCAAAACACATATATGGCAGTAATAATGTACTGTATCCCTTTTCGGTGACCTTTCCTCTTGTGTATACTCCGTCTCTGCCTTTAGTGTAAAAGTGATGTGTGTGTGAGTGATGGTGGTGTTCAGGGGGGCCGATGGTACAGATTGGCAGCCTCTCTTCCATCAGTCTGTCCCAGGGCTGCTGTGGCTACAATAGTAGTACCACCACCGAGTGTGGAGTGAATGAATAATGCTCTTTAAAGGGGAACTCTGGCACATTTGAAGCTAAAGTCCATTGCTAGTGGTGGTCGAATACTGTCAGAAGCCAAGAAACGGCACAGATCAGTGTTTCCTCTGGGGAGATCTCACTGTGGCAGTGAGTCTGTCAAGGTAACAAACTAGTGTAGTGATGGGGGCAGGTTCTTAACTTCCACGTAAAACGCCAATTTGCACAGAAGAAGCTTAACACCACTTTCTAACCCATCCAACAGCCACGAGTCTAACAAACAAAACACTATGCCTGGTCCACTCATTAGTGTCTGGAAACATTATAAAACAACTTTATAAGCAGCTTTAGCCTTACCCTTGTGGATTTCCCACTGCAAAGCCCAAAAGACAGGATCACCGATGTTGTTTTTAATCCCATTTATTTAGGAGTGAATTATATTTTTTGAAAATTGCAAAAAAATACATTCCCGAACCATTTTCTTTCAACAACTTTCAGTTTTTATTCTTCTTCACCGTCAGTAGTCGATCCGCACTTGCTGCTTCTGGCGGCAATAGCCTCTCGCCGCCGCTGGAGTCGGCAGTCGAGTCTTTTGGGCTTTCACATGCACAGTGGGAAATCAACAGGGTAAGGCTAAGGCTGCTTATAAAATTGTTTTATAATGTTTCCAGACACTAATGAGTGAGCTAAGCAGAGTGTTTTGTTAGTTAGACTTGTGGCTGTTGTAAGATGGGTTAGCTAGTTTGTCACTACACTGGTTGCCTTAACAGACTCACTGCCACAGCGAGATCTCCGCTGAGGCAACACTGATCTGTGCCATTTTTTGGCTTCTGACAGTATTTGACCACCACTAGCAATGGACTTTAGCTTCAAACGTGCCGGAGTTCCCCTTTAAAACGTCTTTACAACAAATGCATTATTATTAAACCGTTGAGAAGAAGAAAAAACAAATGTATGCCAGATGCCCTCCCTTATGTTAAACACCTCTTACCAATAGGTTGTGATCTTCCTCATTAAATTAATTTCTAATCAAATGTTCTTACGTCATTTAAAAGAATGTACCAAATGAGATAATTATTGTGAGCGATAATTTGATATCCAGTGCCGCACTTCATCTGACTGAAGACACTAAAATGTAAAGTAATACAAGCATCAGGTGCCACTTAGAGCTTTGATTAAATTGAAAATCTCCATAATATATGACGCTAGCCCCTTTCTCATTTTGTTCCCGCCTTGACTCTTGCCAGCTGCCCCAAGGAAGTCTAAAAATAAATCTATTTTAATCACTTTTTGTTAGCCAGTGCTGAAATAATTGTGACACCTCAGCGGGGGTTTCATTAGGAGCGATTGCGGTGGAGGAGAGAGGTAAAGCCGGTGGGCAGCTGTAAAGGGGCCACTGTTTCTAATTGAATCATCAGAAGAGCGGCAAAAACTCAGAAAAGTTCAATCCATTGGTAATTTGTGAATTTTTGTTTCACATTATCTGAGTATTATAATGATGGATTCCTTTAACTTTTGAACCAAGTTGCAAGCAGCAGTTTTTCATATTAGAACTCCTTCTTTTCACATTTGCAAGAAAAAATATACTTGAGATTTTTTATATATATATATATATAAATGTAAACCCATGAGAATCCCTGACTTCAAACTGAAATATCAAGCTTATATTAAACTTTTAGCAGTAGAGCAAAACAAGCAATCAGTGGCCCTTTCTTAACATCAAACTTTGCTAAATCAATTTCTGCCTGATTTTTAAATTTCTTTTTAAAATATTTATCGTTTCAACAACTTCTGTAAAAGAAATTATTATTTTATAGAAATGTCTATCAATGTCTTCAATAGAAATGACGATGAAAACTAACTCAATTATTTACTGAGCTAGTAAATAGCTCAATTATTTACTGAACTAGTAAATTGCTCAATTATTTACCATCTTAATCAGCATGAAATGAGCATGAAGAAGGAAAAAACTTTATTAAGGATGATTCAGGCTTTGTAACTACTTAATTTAGGGATAAGGCATTAATTAAGTTGTTCCTTACCTTGAATCATTCTTAATAAACTATTTGTTAGGACAAATTAAAGAACATGCTGTATATAGGTCTTTTCTTATCTATGTTATAATGTTGCTTCATCATCAAAAGTGTACGTGTAATTGTGTTTTGTGTCATACATTACCCTGCATATTTAAGTTGAGTTTGTCTCTCAAACGGAAAACACTCCGTTCCACCTTGTGATGTCATGTGGTAATACAGGAAGAGCTGAAGGTGGTTTTAAACTCCATACACCTTCATTAGAATCATTTGGATAATTTGTGCCTTAGACTTCTATCTGTTAACGTGAAGGTGGAACAGAGCATTTTGAGCTTTAGAGATGTAGACAGAACATTAATGCAGGATTACTCAAAAATGTGTGAATTAAACACAACACAATAACAAATGTTTTTGAGGAGGTATCAACATTATAACACGAATTAACACTCAATTTTGCTTAATGTAGGATCTTTAAGAAATTGAATAAACTGCAAACATTTTAACTTCTGCTGAGAAAATGCAAACAAATAACAGAAATGATTAAAAAATTCTAAATCCACTGCCCAAATTTTCACAGTTCTGTTAATGTTCTGAGCAGTATATACTATAGCTGCTCAAACTGCCATCTCCCTCCCTCCCTGCGATATCTGTATCTGCACCATCTGTGCTCTGCTGATGTAGACTGCACATACACTTGTAGCTGTTAGCAGATGTAATCACAAAGATGGAGTTGACCTGAGGATGCTGATCACAGATAGTTGGCTCACAGGGCCACAGACGCTGCCTTTACGATCCTGCTCTTTGGCCCTAAAAATCTCCCAGGTGTAACTTTTATTCCACACTACAGCACTGAACTTTTCAATCTTGAATTTTTAACAGGTCTTTCACGCCAGAAGAAAAGTACTCTAAAACATGCATTCTTACTGCGAGGGGGTGAGCCTCTCCTCAGATACTACCTAGTGGCATCTCTTGCTTGTCTCCATAGATATAGATATGTTTAATGCCACACTGTGGACATTTCCAGGCAAAGCAATGACCCCATAGACCCTTTTAGTGTTAGTAAACAGAGATGACATAGGCACGGTTGCGCACACATTTTGGCAACAGAAATACGGCAGATTATCGTCAAAAGATTGGGAATATTTCCTCAACAAGCTGACCAGGTCCTTGTGCGATCAGTGAGTAAAGCTTTAAAACTTTAGTCCGGCGGTAGAATATTGATGCTGACAACCACACACATCCACCACAAACCACAAACAACCAGATGTTTTGGTGCTGGAAATGTTTTCATCTCCGTCTTGTTCTGTCTGTGTTCAGTCTCAATGACAATGAATCAGAATGAATGTGGAACAATGTCACTTCTGTTACCAAAATGAGCGTGCAGCTTTTTTTGATCACTTCTGCTCTAAAAGGGTCTATGGAAACAAGCAGGTGACAGACCATCTGCCAGAAGAGAAGTTACGGTTTTGTTTAAATAAATACATTTTCAACCAAAAATGTCCTGATATTGTTCTGCCTCTATGTCATTGAGCCAGACAATTAAACATGCCTATATAAATATACAAAAAGAATGAGAGAGTGATATCAAGTGCTTTAGTTTAGTGTTAGTAAACATTTTCACAGACTCTTGCCAGTTTCCCTCTAGTAACCTATCCATAACAGTCTCCAGTGCTGCTCAGTACAGATAAATAATAGACATATACGCCTTGCATTTCTCTTTACCTCTTGTGAGCTTTAAGCCATGTTATAATGCTGTTACCTCATCAAAAACATACCTGGAGTTCTATGTTGTTTCATTCACATGTTTGAGTAATCTTATTCGTCTGTCAACATGTCCAGAGCTCAAAATGCTCTTTTCCACCTTGTGATGTCATGTAGTGGTAGTTTTCAAATTAACAGCTAACTTTTTCTTCAGTAAAGATGGGAAAATCCAGGGCTAAAATTATCCAAATAATTCTGGTGTATGGAGTTTAAAAACATCTATGGATCACTTCCTGTACTGAAGTGGAATAGACAGATCAGTTTGAGAGAAGAACTCGTGGTAAATATCCGGGATGTGTGCGTTAAACATGTGTGAGTGAAACGAAACACAACTCTGGGAATGTTTTGGGGATTAGTGCCTTGAAGGTGGAAAAGAGCTATATAAAAATGTGACCATTTACCATTTCCCACTGATGAGAAATCAATATTGTAACAGATCAGAAGATAGCGTAATAACTCATTCGCTTACTCAATCGCTTTACTGTCACCTTATGATTCTATGCATGCATTCAAGAGGAAAGCAAGCAAATTTATGAATGCTTAAACGATGTATAGAATGACGTAAGGGGGACACGTTATTTACACTATTTTCTTTCATATGTCTGTCCTTTTTTCTCCATTTTTCAAAAAGCCAACATGCATTCAGCAGCAGCCCTATTATAAAGCACTTAATATTCCAAGCAAACCTGGCATTTGGTTTGACAGAGGGGCTGTCCACCAACGCTAATTGGTGTGTAAACAGTGCAGCACACTCCGGTGGATGGCAAAGGTAGCCTCCTCCCTCCTCCCTCTCTCTCCCGCTCCCTCCACTGTCCAAGCTCTTTAATGCATTTAATTACCAGAGTAAAAATGTTAATAGCATTTCATTATGTATAATTTATGTGGTTGGAGTCGAGGCGTTCTTTAATATTCAGCTAATTTGAATGGCATCTCAGAGACCGGCTGCTGATTGTGTGGGCACTTTCTGACTGATCTGTCAATTATAGTGGAGGTATGACGGACAGCTCGTGTTTTTCTCACCTCTCTCCGCTCAGTGGAGTCAATAGGGACCATTGTCTGAAGAAAGACATGTGCGGTGCAATGCTTCATTATATTAGAAATTATTTATTTTTAATGTCTTCTGTGTCTATTTCTGTCACAACTCATAATAAATGTAGGCTTAATCAAAGGTTGGCATGGTAACAAGTAAAGCTGTGGATTCTGATATATGAATGTGAAATGAATACCTTTGCGTAATACAAGTTGTTGACACAACATCAAAGCTGCTTACTAAGTATTCGATACCCCTGGTATAGACAACATGAAGTCTCGTTCTTCTCCCAAACATAAAACATGTGGTTCCACCTTGTGAAGTCATGTGGTAATACAGGAAGCGCACTGTGCTTTAAATTCCACACCTTTATCAAAGCATTTGTATGTTTTCAGCCAATCTCTTCTGAAATATAAGTAAAGGATAGTTTTATGATGTCACAAGGCGGACCAGAGCATTTTGAGGTTTGGTGATGTAGCCAGACTATGGGTTACACAAACATGTGTGAATGAAACAAAACACAACTCTGGGTATGTTTTTGAGGAGGAAAAGCATTTAAGTTAAAATTGTCTCACAAGAAAGAGTCAGTTTTAAGGTATATTCTATAGGCAAAAAGGAATTATCCCATCTCGGAAACAAATTGTATTATACGATTCTTATTATTTTAAAAACATAAAAAGCATTTAATAATTTACAAATATTGGAAAAATGCAATGTTATTTTGCATCAGTGCAGGTCATAACTCTAACTGAAGCCTCGTAGATGATGTCATGGTAGTCGATAATTCTCATATTTAGGTGAAATTGTACTAATAATTGTTACAAGACCAGGTAACTATGTACATGGTCTTGTGATGTAGCAATAGCATTATATCCTGGGAAATCAATACTGACTCATTATAGCAGTGGGTCAAGAGAGACATCAGGAAATAGTTGTTCAATTCATTTAATTTACAAATTTGATACTTGAAGGAGCACAGTGCAATCAAAACACTAAGCATATTATTATTGAACCATGCAATACATTAGGATTTTCTGTTGTAACCATTATGAAGTATTGAATTTACTCCCTGGATACAACTAGTTAGCTGAGTTTTTTTTTTTTTTCTATTTATTGTTCTATTTTTGATGGCAGAGCTTAAAGAACTATTTTGTAACTTTTCATGTAGAGCGTCAGCTTGTCTCCATGTTATTGTGTTCTTTTGAGTTTGTCACAGAATAGCAATCTACTTATCTATCTTGCATCTAGGCTTAGTATGGTGGCATCAGCTGCTTGTCTCCATGGAGCAATAACATCTCCATGAAGACAAGAAGGTTTCAAACCCTAAACAAAAAAGTTATATAGTACACCTTTAAAGGTCATGTATTACATAAAAATGATTCTTGTGAGCTCAACACCATGTTATAATGTGTATTATTAATTTGTGTGCATCTCTAAAGCTCAAAATGCTCTGTTCCACCTTGTGATGTCATGTAGTGGTAGTTTTGAAGGTAACAAAACCTTCAAAAAACCTTCTCTACAAAACAAAAGGTATACCTTTTACTTTTGTTTTGTAGAGAAGGGCAATTCCAGGTCTGAAATCATCCAAATGATTCTAGTGAAGGTATATGGCATTTAAAAACATAATGTTGCACTTCCTGTATTACCACATGACATCACAAGGTGGAATAGTCTTTCCAGTTTGATAGAAAAACTCTATTTAGGCACATATCCTGCCTAAATATGCAGGATATGTGTGTTAAATCTGTGTGAATGAAACAAAACAACTCCAGGTATGTTTATAATGATGAAAACAACAATCAGCAACAGATCAGAAAATAGCATAATATAGGCCCATGAACACAGCTAGTTAACAGTGCCGCAGTAATAGGCTAAACACAATAGTCAACTGGACTCTACTTTGGATAGGGGGTCTTAGATGTGGGGCTGAGTATGGGGGATGGTCTCCTCTTCTCCCTCTTCAAAGCAACTGGGATAGTCTAAAAATATCTCCCCGGCAGCTAATCAGAGAGAGACAGGCAGTAGCAGCAGAGATGTTTGTTGTTGTTAGGCTCTCTTGGCTCCAACAAGCACCCATGATGCACTGGGGGAAAGGGGCCTGGACATGTCTGAATGCTTTGATCAATAGGGGTCCCGTTCCCTGTGAAAGGCATACTGGCATACTGGCTCAAGCTCTAAAAGGTCTTTTATGTGAACTGATGTGATCGCAACCCCCGAGCCAAGCTATGCAACGCAAGAATGGGACCAAACAAATGGGCCGGGATGAAGTTTGAGTGGCATTAATTGGAGAAGCGAATGAGAGACTTTGACACACCGTTCACATAGCCAGCAGCTTGGCAGATGAGCTGCTGAAGTCCCAGGAACTTGCAGGCACATAGTAGCCATTAGAAACAGGTTTGCTCTTGTCACAGCATGCTGCCAGAAACACTAGCCTTAGCCTCTCCAAATCCACTGTAATTGTGAGTCAGCAAATCCTTGTTACGTGATAGAAAGACTTCATGGATGACAATGTGCTATCTTGTTAACAACAGACCTATACTATTTCAGTACCTGGAAGAAACTTATGGACTACAGTTGGAAAATGCTTCAGCTCTGTTTATGCCAAATAAATACGTTTTTCACTGCATAAAGCAATCTCTGAGTAAATTCAAATGACTCAAATTCAGAAGGTTTCACATGACAAGTAAAATTTAAGTATTTTTTCTTAAAGATGCATAATTTTTGGTTGGGGTCTGCTTGTTTCTATGGATATGCCAAATGCTCTGCTGGGAATATTCCACAGTTTGACATTAAACACCTCCATCTTACATTTATTCAATTACAAGGGTTTTTATAGCTAAAAAAAAGCAGCTTCTCTTTGTGAGCAGGGTTGTCTCTCCACAGATCTGACCTGTAACTTGGTCTGGTTTGGTTTCCATGAAGATAGAAAGGTTTAATACCATACGGTGAAACATCCCAGACAAAACAATAACATCGAAGAAATAACATTTGATTCAAACAACAAACAAAAAAATGTCAGTATAACTAGGCATATTTCCTAACTACAAATAAGACTTGTTCTATTGGTAGATTTTACTTGTCATGTGAAATTTACTCAAATCAATATACCATGTTCTTAATTCAAGTCATTTTAACTTAAGATATTTGTTTTTGTGGTTTAGTTTTTTACTAATATGGTCAGGGCATTGGAAAGATTAGACCAGTACAACACTCACACAGAAATGAGAAGTAGGTATGCTGGGGAAGGGCCCTATCTCCAGAGAATGACTGAGGATTCTGGCCAAAAGAAGGATTAGTCTATTTTACATGGTATAATTTAGGCTAACTCAAGGAGCCCCATCCAGATATAGAAAACATGCAGACTCCACGCAGAAGGCCAGTCTGAAAGCACCCATCGACCGGGGGATTGAACCATGAACTTTGCTGCTGTAAAGAAACCACTGCTTCATAGTGTGTTCAGAGTATTTCTACCCAGGACCTACTGTGTGCACCACATCTAAAATACTGAAAAGGTTGTGCTTGCGTTTGTGAATTTGATTATGTCATAATTTCATATAGAGCGTAGGGGCCTATATGATTTTAAAAGAAATATCCAAACGTATAATGCACACATGTTGAGCCTTATGGTTATTTGTTAGACATTGGCTTATGACAGTGCTCTGTGTGGTTGGGGGTCTGTCACTTCATTGCTCTGCTTAGAATGGTCCACAATATGACATTAAACAGATCTACCTTACATTTATTCAATTACAGGTGGTTTTATTGCTCAAAAATATCTAGAAAAACAAGCATTCTGACTGTGAGCGGGGTTGCCTCTCCACAGATCTGACCTGCACCTCAGCCTGGGTTGGTCTCCATGAAGTTAGAAAGTTTTAATGCCATACTCTGAAAGCAAATAACATCTCCATGAGGAAAAGCACTTTACAGGCCCTCCACCAGAAAGGTTACACAAGCACCTTTAAAGTCCTTTCAGCTGACAACGAGCTTTTCTTTTTTCCTCGGGTTTAATAATGGCATAAATTTGTGAAGAAAAATATATATACTGACACAGAAGACGCTGAACTTTAGCCAGTTTTTGTTTCATGTGGAGAAGCTCAGATATAAGGTAAACAAATCTGCTTAGAACCATTTCATTCTGACTTGTCGCATGAATGCATCACATTAATGAAAGAAGTCCACATCTGCTTTAACTGACTAATATTTAGAACACTTCACTTTCAGTTGTTAAGGCAACTAGCTAAAAGGTTATTTTAAGGTCGATTTTTCACAAACTACGCTTAAATTACTACCTGTCAAAATATTTTATAGTAGCTTTGGCCTTTTTGTTACTGGCATATTGTAAACTCTAGAAAACACAGAAACATCCAAGAGCTCAACACTAAAAGACCATATATCTATATCTATATCTATATCTATATCTATATCTATATCTATATCTATATCTATATGAATCTACTCTCCTTCTGCAGGCATTATTTCCCATGACCTTTCTCCTTTTCTCTTTCAACTTGTGAGATGTTTGGGAATGACACCACTGTAAGAGCATCCCTGGAGCAGAATCAAAGGTGAAGATGTGTGTACATTGACACAGAGAGCACTTAATACTGGACATCTTCAGCTAGACGAACACTTCCTGAATCCATTAGGGCGCATGGGTCAGAGAGAAGCCTAAATGTGGATTTGGCGGCTCCCCGGCTGTCTGTATGCTTGGCCTTGGGCATGGTACACAGTCGAGTTGATGAAAACAAGAGGAAAAGCACTCAGGAATGGAGCTGGTATCGGACTGGTTTGCGGACGATGGCGTGTGGAGCTGGAGATAGCCGGAGGGCGACAGTGTTCGGCACTGTCCACAGAGACACAGCTCAAATCGCTGTACTGTTCTGATATAGTTTATTTATAGGCTTGCTGCATAATGAATGGCCTTTACCTTGTGATACAGAGGCTGAGTTTTTTTCCTTTTTCCAGATGTCATAGCAGTCGGGTTTGAGCTGTTCAGCGGGGAAAGGTAAATTCATCATAAGACTGGCTGCCTAAAGGGGCAGTATCCATTTTTTAAATATGTAATAAACCAAAAATAAAAACATCCCCTGTAAAGTATTTTATCCTCCATAAAGGGCCTATATTTCTCTATTTTCAGATCTATGTTATAATGTTTCTTCATCATAAACACATCTGAGGTAATGTTTTGTTTTTCATACATGTGTAACACACAAATCTGCATATTTAGGTGTAGTTTTTTTTTTCTTTTCTTAAAAAGATGTGTTCAGAGCTTTGGAGATGTCAAATAATAAAAGTGTTACTGAAACATGTGTGAATGTAAACCAGAAAAAATATCAGGGTTGGATAATCTGGTTTAGTAAAGACAGGCTTCATATAGGCTCCGTTTAGTCTGACCTATCAAAAAGCATATATTTTGTTCCTATTCCTGTTTCCTTTCTTTTGTTTTTTCAGTCCACTTACTAAAGTAAAAGTTACAGTCTGGTTAACCAAAGTAAAATGCATTGATAAAAATGTCTTGCAGGCAGGCTAACTATTTCAATTTGTTTTAACTCCATGATTACTTGAGGATCTGAACAGCTATAAATTAGTCTTCGGTATCTGTCGATTCCTCCTTTTATAGATGACCCTTGTGCAGCTTCTCTTTCTTCACCTCACATGTTACTAGGAAAAAGCTAATTGTGCTAATAAGAAACAAGCAAAGGATGACGTGACCTACCTCCTGCAGAACGCCAAATGAAGACACCCCTCAAGGTATGTCTGTCTGAAGTTATCAACAGGTATTGTTTTAATGAGAAGCTTGCCTTGGTGCTGCCATGGAAACCAGATCATGAAAATGCTTAAGGTTAAAAAGTTATTCCAACTTCACTTCAATTAATTTTGCCAAACTGTGCTTCGGAATAGAGACACTTGTTATTTTAAGGTCCTATATGACACAAAATTAACTCACAAAACTAACTTAATTAATTAGCCATGTTATAATGTTGTTACTTCATCAAAAGCACTCTTTATTATTAGTCTGTTTACATCTCTAAAGTTAAAAAATGAAGTAGTTTTCAAGTTAACAGCTACATTTTACTTTTTGTTTGACAGAGATTGGAAATTCTAAGCCTGGAAATATACAAATGATTCTAGTGAAGGTGTACGGAAATTAAAAACACATTGGAGCACTTCCTGTATTCCCACATGACATCACAAGGTGGAACAGAGCGTTTTCCCTTTGAGAGAAGAACCTAAATATGCAGAGTTTGAGTGTTAAACATGTGTGAATGAAACAAAACACAACTCCAGGAATGTTTTTGATGAAGAAACAACATTGTAACATAGCTCCGTAAATATGGATGCTTTAAATATACAGCTCATGTTTACAAAAATAAATAAAAACTAAAAATACATGCAAATACACAGAAGCAAATCCTCCGTCCCAGCTAACTGCGTTAATTTCAATTAATTGCCGGCATAGTCAATGGTGGATAAGTGATTATGTTGCCCGTGGTACAGCAGGCATTCCAATCTTTCCCCATCTAATTATATGGGGAGTTATCGTGTCCCTAATGACTTTGAGTGTTGCCTACTCCTTAAGAAGCTCAGGATAAAGGCACGTACAAAATGATGTAAAGCGCATTATCATTTGCAATGGAGTCCTGGAGGTATTAGTGGAAATGGGGCTTGATTCCCTCTTTGTAGCCCGGCTCTTTTGTGAGATATGAGCACTGAGCTAATGAGGGCCCACTCACTTGATTTGGAATATGCCCAGTGTAATTTGCGCTCGGAAGGGAGAACCTAGCTTAACAAATGGGGAAACGGGCTCTTCTGGATTTGATTAGGGCAAATTGTGCATGCTCACAGAAACAGTACAGCATAAAATATTGAGTCAAAATATAATCCTGTTCACTTATCCCCACATAGCCTTTCCCTCGTACCTCTGTGTCCTTATATTCAAATTGATGCTTCCTAAATTGTTAATCAGCCTGTGGAATATTAAGAGCTACTAAAGCACAGCTCTGCCTCGGGCTACTTCGACGACCAATAAACACCACAAAAAAGCCAAGAGCGTTGGGAAAATGCACTGCTAACCATGTACCATAAATCAAGTACTTTTAATCTAAATATAGAAGACTTCTGTGAGAATGAAGCATTGAAGCAGTCACAAAAATACACAGCCACTGAGCGCGAAAGCATTCCTTCAGTAGTGTTCAGTATGTGCTCAATACTGCTAGAAATATTACATAAGTTGATGATTTGCAGCGGATGTCAGCAGCTTTCCCTGGGGGTATGACGCTAACTGTAGGCATGCTCAGTCTGAGGCTCTTACTCAATTTAGACTTTAATCTGAATCTAAAGCTTTGTTAGAACAAAAGAATGACCATGAAGAACTGACTTAACTATTGACTGGATGAACAACCGGGCTGATTTGTGTTGTTAAGCAACTCTCAAATATTACTACAGTCACAAGCTGGCTAGGATTAGTCGACAGTCACGCGCACCTTTTTGTTAAAATCAAACACCTAAACAAGACCATGAACGCTTGTATTGATCACAGGCTGCTAAAAATTTGTTGTTTAAATCCATTTTTAAAAATGATTTCTTTCTTTTCAGACAATCTTAAAACTTATTTGGCAGTGTTTGCTAATGTTTGTATTGTTTCTCCATGGTATCTGGTGAACATTCTGCCAATACACACATATGCAGAACCCCCCTGTGTGATGTCATTGTAAAGTATTAATACTGCATACTGCTTCTGTGACTGAATGGGAAATGTTTTTATATTAACAATTAGCTTTGTTCCACTTGATGTGCTCAACTGAGTTACATTATTGTGGCAAATGTCTAATGTGAAGTAGCATGTTTTGTTTTCAGATGTCACTTCTAGACTCATAATGAGCAAATAATGAAATGTGAAAAACACAACTAATTGATTTTAAACGGTGGGCAGTTTGACAACATGAAGGCCGGGTTTTAGCACTTTATTAGTGGCAGACAAGGACAGACATAGTGGCCTGATTTTGACACAAGAGCTATTTTCACATTTTTGCTACTTAGGTCAAAACTAAGATTAGGTAAAAGTTTGAATTTTATTTAAAATCTGTTTTTGAAATGTGCTTTTTGAACTTAAAACAACTGTGTTACAGATCACAGTTACTCCATAGCTGATTAACTTCTGCAATGCCTTTAAAATTTTAGAAAATGTACTTTCAGAACCAAAGCAAGCAGTCACTGTTGAGCTCCATACTGTTGTTTGAGCAATCATTACAGCAGTGTGAAAATACCTTCCTCTTTGTCTGAATATAAACAACCTGAAATAAACTTCCTTCATTAATTTTTCTAATCCTGAAGTTTTCTGATTTTCAGAAACAAACTTGGGAGTGGTTTGGTAAAATCGTACACACAGCAGCACCTCCCACCTCCCAAGTCACTGGGGGCATAAATCACACACTCATTAATTGAACAGTGTCTGCACGTGGCAGGCCCACCCTGGATTAGCCTGCCAACAGCAGATTGGTATTTGAGCTCAGTCCATATACAGTATATTGTCTATTGATTTACCTTCTCATCCCCCTTGGGGCCTTGACATAGTCTAAACCCAAGGTCACCTGCCCTCCCCCGGTGTGCTGTGACCCCCACCCTCACACATGTATACTTTTACTTAAGGTATAAATACCACAGGCAACACGCAGTACAAAACACTTTCCCACATTGTCAGAACTGTTATGATGGCACAGATGAGGTGAGGCAAGGTTAGTGCATGGGGATCTTTGTCATATAGCGTTCAGAAAGGTTTACAAAAACGTGCTGTCATGTAGTGAAGTAGGAGTTGTTGTGATTCATACATACTCAATCCAGTGTGCACAGAGAAAGGCAAAGGTGTAACAGTATGATCTTAGCTGGGGGTCAGTCAACATAAGGAGTCTGAGGAAGCTCTGAGACTTTAGAAACATGAAACCCAGATTCTGTCATTTCAGGTTTGAGAACTTTATCAGGGGCAAAGAGCTTGTGAAAAGTTAATCCTTTTTGTACTACTTTTTAAAAGGAAATTCAAGAAAGCAGTGGTGAATATCAATGACTTTGCTTCAGATCAGATTTGTGATGCAGAAAGGTTGGTTAGGTTTGTCAAAAAGCAAAGGGCAAATTCATCATCAGGATCAAAATTTGTCTGAGCAATAACTTTCACCATCAAAATATGCAAGGTTAAACAAGCTTCAAAATGAAGGGGAGAAAAAGAGTGATTTAGTGAGATGTTTGCTCACTAACTACAAGGTTAGCTATATAGATAGATATACACAGGCACCTATGCCAGTATGTTTGATTGAACAGGTGTTTAGAGGAGCTGTGTATGTAAATGAAAGGAATTAACTTTTTTTTCGGGACACTTTTGACTATCTGCACTGAGAGTCATCTTGAAACAGTCTTTAGAAACTGTTACTGACAGTATAGGGTGACCACCTCTCCCTCTTTTGGTTGTTCTGCACAGCCTGCCCTCATCCCACCAATTTCAAGAATGTCGCACTTTTTCACTGAGATTTGAAAGGTATTATTTGCATAGTTTATGATAAGATGTGTGCATGTACTCACTTTCAGGGTTATAATATGATGACTTATTGCTATTCCAATCTCTCTGCGTATTACAATTGATAAAAACAAAAACTTCATATAATGTATTTGGAGTTATTATCTTTGAGTCTGTCTGTCCATGTCAAAGCACATTCAACAACATGTCCCTCACTTTCAATTAAAAGTTGTCACTGTGGTTACACAAGCTTGACTCAGGAATATTATCATCATTATCAACTGTAAATAGATTCCGAGGAGACTGCACAGCTGGTCACCTTATGTATTTTCTTCTGAGACAGGACTGTTGAGTTATTACCAATAAGATTCTTACTTGACGTTGACAAAGAGGAATGTCATGATAACACAGGACGATATATTGCTACAGAGAAATACTATGATAAACAATAATACTGAAACTCCTCATGTCACTGACACAAACGAGGATAATCCCAGTTAGAGTCCTGCACGGCTTCGGGTACTCGTGGATACCTGATGGGTGAACAGCAAATTTTAATGAAGTGGGTGAAAAATGTTGTGCTGTGTCGGATGCAGACTGGAGTCGGGTCGGACGCAGGAGGTTTCCAGAACATCATAACAAAAACAGGGCTGTATTTTAGTGAAATGCAAAAATGTCATTGTTTCTACAAGATGATTAAATGTGAAATGTTTTTGCTGCATGCACACATTCCCAGAAATCTCTGCCACTTTCATTTTCAAACCTCGCATGTGATGTCCTGCAGTTCAAACTGACTCATGAGGAGCTAAAAAGAAAATTAACCAGTGGAGAGTATAAAGTTGTGGTTCTTTTTTGGCTCTCAGACTGATTTTCATCCAGGTGTGGTTCGGGTTTAAAATTCTATTTATATAATTTTATTTATTCTGTCAGAAAATGGGTCAAGTGTGGATTGAGGGTACGGGCGGATGTGGTTTGTCAAAATCAGACCCATGCAAGACTCTGATCCCAGTACAGTATCACTAAAAGGCATGAACCGATAATTAGTCCTGCATGTTACTTATTCAACCCTCTGCAGCTCAAATTTGACCATATAACATAAAAAATAGCAGAAACCTCCACACTATGGCAAGAAAAATATGCACACGATAAATACTGAGCCCCAATATTGTTTCAGCTTTCATATGGCCCACGGGCCTGGACATCTATAGCCTGTCCGTCCATGGGAGTGGATCCCTCCTTCACTGTAGTTCTCCCCGAGGTTTCTTCTTTTTCCCAGGACCCTGGGTTTTTTGGAGTTTTTCCTTGCTGAGAAGGAGGGTCTAAGGACAGGGGATGACTGGACAATGTTTCATTTGCTGCTTTACATGAATGTTGTTTTTTCCTGTTTTGATATGTCTGTGTGTATGTTTGGCTCATCCATATCTTGGAACGCCCTTAGAGGCAACTGTTGTTGCGATTTTGGGCGCTACAAAATAAATTGAATTGAAAAAATTGAATATACGATAAATCGATATAGTAATAATCGTGACAGGCCTAGTAACCAATGTACAACTACTTTTTTTTACAGCAAAAAAGTATTCAAAACATTTCCCAGACTCACTATGTCAAACACACTAAGCAGCTGGAAACCCTGGGTAAAATGAAATGGCAAATAGCAAAGAGCATCTGAGTGGATTTGTATTGACAAAGTTTGAGCGGCGAGCCTCTTCAAAGGCAGCCTGTATCATGTTTGCAGAAGGAAGCTGCCATCGCCCTGGGGTATTCCCTTTGGAGTGAGAGAGGAGCTATCTGAGGAATGACAACTCACCCACACCACCTCGGGATTTGTCTTTGAGGATTGACCACAAGTGTAATCTCGAGATGGACTAGTGGATCACTTCCTCCAGAAATAGATCTGCATGAATACACAGATTTTCAAAGTGTAAATATTCAAAATTGAGCACCCTGATGGATAAACTAAATATCATAAACTGTTTATAAAAATGGACGTAGCTAACCTGCTAGCCGCTGTGCTACAAATTGAAAGTGTTCATGGGGGCGGCTCAGCTCCTTTGATTCTGTTTCCAATTGACTTGCAGTGGAAAATTGTCACCTCTCTAACTGCTGCGGTGAGCCTCTCATTTTGGTTTTAAAATGTTTGTATTAACCCATTCTAAATTTTGGTGTTATTATTTCACCATTTGGAACGTAAATAAATTCCTGTTCCGGGTGTGAACCTGGATCCAAAGACTATAGGTGATGTCACAATCCCTTAGCCCACTTCTTTATATAGTCTATGCTAAATATCAATAAATATCACAAAAAAGTCAAGCTGTTTTTGATCCATCTACCATATTTTCTGGACTCTAAGTCGCTGTAGAGTACAAGTCGCAACAGACAAAAAATACATAATGACATAATGAAGAAGAAAAAAACATATATAAGTCGCACTGGACTATAAGTCGCATTTTGGAGGGGAAATGAATTTTTAATATGGCTTAGAAGTCTGTGGGCAGTTTTTGGGATATCGTTGTCTGTGCTCTGAGAGGCGGTTGCATGAAGCGATAACACCAAGTTCTCAAAGTCATTTATATTCTTCACCTTTACAACTCCCTGGGCTTGGAGATGTAACTGCACCGGTGACAAGCCTATCCCGGCAGTACGTTGTTCAAGCACCCATTTATGAACTTGTTCCTCTCACTGTGGTCATCGAGCTTTTAGCCTGCGATTATCTTTTGTTTTCTTCATTGCAGTTCGAGTATCCTCCGCTTTTCACTAGTCCCTCACAAGTTTAAACCTCACTCAATGCAAACTTTATTTCCGCCACTCGATTACCGTTTTCAGCTGCATATTTCAATACTTGCATCTTGTAATCTGCAGAATATGATTTTCTTTTTGGGGGCATTTGTGTTCAGTCTTTCTCAGTTGTCTTTATAAACTGATGTTAAAATTTAAAATTTTCAGTGGTACAGAAGTAATGGGAGCAGCAGATACTGGCACACAAGCCTAGAGCGCCCCCTTGTGGCTGTCAGTGTGAAAATAACCAACATGTGAAATGATATATTTTAACATATAAGTTGCAGGGTCACCCAAGCCATGAAAAAAGTGCAATTTACAGTCCGAATAATCCGGAGTAGTCGGGTAAGAAGATCATGAAATCCCCAAAATATTAGAATTTGCAGTTTTTGTTATCATTATTCACTATACACTATAACCTGATTCAGTTTTCAATACATTTATCAAACTCAAAATTGTCCTAGGAATGTAACGATATCCAAATGTCACAGTACAGTATCATCACAACATGCATCTCATGGTACGGTACTTTGGAAAAGCTAACCGAACTGTCATAATCCAAAGAATTAAGTGCTTAATAACAGTTATTTTAGCATGTTTTATCATGTAGTCCCTAACCCTACTTTTAAGCGAAGGACCTTAAAGTTCGATATGTTGCAACAGGCCATGATATTACTGAGAGTTTTAATGAAAAAATATCACAATATTTTGGTTATTGTTACATCCCTATTGGTCACCTTTCTCTCATGGGCTCAAAAGTTCAGTCACATCTGCCTAACTCTCCAGCAGAGTTAATATTTATTGCACCTCTCCTACTGACTCTGAGTTCCCACGGCTTTGTACACTGCAATGACTTTCTCTGAGATTTACACTATAAAAACTCAATATTATCTTCAGCTTCTCTTTTTTCCCCAAGTCCCTTCTTCCACTTTAAACTCAAGTGTCAGTCGGTACAAAGGAAGATTCTTCAGCCAGCCAATCTATCACTGCCACTTTTTTACTTTCAAAAACTCCACCAACTTTTAGATTTGGATTTCAGAGTCAGCAGTGCTCCATGCGCCATTTTTCTGTCACTTTCTTTGAAGATCTGAGGCCTTGTTACCATAGTGACGACCCCACATCACCCACTGTTTCGGACCAGCTGCTCCAATGACAATGAGGGATGGGTCAAATGCACAGTGGGGATTTTCCTATCACGATCAACAAGGTTTGGCGTAACCTTAAATTTAGGGTACAATTTCACAAATCAGTGACATCAAGAGATTGACTTTTATAGGAGCGCCATGTATTTTGCACCAGGTACCAGTTTAATGTCAGACGATATGTTCACAGACTGGCCTTTAAGGTGTGGTGAATAAATACGACAAAATAAAATGATACGACCGACACAAGTATTTTGTAACTGTAAGTGTTCAATTGTTCACCCACAGACTTGGTACTGGTAAGTTGTATTAGCAGAATCTACATTACAATTAATATTACAAATATCATTGCATGTTTTTTTTTTTTTTGTCTTTTTGAGTTACTTTATACATCTTTTGATTTTGCCCATATGTGCTTTTGCTCTGTTAAAGAAACAATACAAAATTTTGCTTTAAATTCTTCTAAGTCATTGAGACTGATCATGTTTACTTGGCTGTAAATTGCCTGGGTTAAGATTATATAACATGGATGGTGGGTGTTGCTGGCATTGCGTTCTCCTTCTGGGGGCGTCCATGCGTGAATGTAATGGCTGTATAGGAGTCATGCATTTGGAGCTGCCTCGTGCTTCATAGTTCACACATTAATTCTGTGCTGGTTCGCACAGGCCAGTCAAGTCTCATTTTGCAGAGCAGGCACGTAAGGGAGCGAATGTTCTTTAGTTTAACCTTGTCATAGAGGCTTGAGATGCCAAAGACAAAAAGAGCTGGTAGAGCTTGCAGAGGCCAACATCTACACAAGTGTTTTCTGTGGGCTCCACCTCATCTGCCCCTGCACCTGCCCAGAGGTACAGCTGGTAAACAAACTCTGTATATAAATAATCAGTCAATGAACAAGTTTTTGTATAGACCATTTAAAACAGCCAAAGCTTACCAAAGTGCTGAAAACACCGCTAGCATTTGCAGTGGATATTGACCAAATGGTGTACAAACATAAAATTGTGAATGATAGAGGGGATTTTGCCCTCTGCATTTGACCCATCTCTCCATGCTGCTGGGGCAACCTGTCAGGAGCAGTGGGCATGACCCATGTCCAGATCTTGAGCTATAGGCTTGGTCAGAACTAGTTTAGCTGGAGGATTTGACCTATTGTCCATGTTTTGGGTTGATGCGAGAAACTGGAGTCCCCAGAGGAAACCCACCCAAACACAGGGAGAACATGCAAACACCACACAAACACAGAGCCTTCATGACATGAGTGAAGAGCAGTGTTGGGAAGTAACTAAATACATGTACAGAGAATATATATTCTGAGTATTCCAATAGAGTTACTGTTTCATTTGGTGGTATTCAGAATGCAGTTACTTTTCTAAAAATCAAAGGAATACATTAAAGTAGTTTATCATGTAATTTTGGCTTCAAACTGCTTTTGTGGTGAATGCATGTGTGATTTTAACCATTTAGTGTCAGGAAATGCTTTAAAAACAATAAAAATAAAGCTGTTTTAATACCATGTTACATGTAAAAGTATTCTATTTATTCAGTATACAGTACTCTGGACCATGTATCGGAATACATTACAAAATACATTTTGTTGTAGGTATTCAGTATTCTGTAAATAAATACATTTTCAAAGTATTCTTCCCATCACTGATGAAGAGTGCTAACCACAGCCATGACAACGCAGGAGCATTCAGTTCATTTAGGCTGGATTGATCTGAAATTATAATTCATTGCAAAAATAGCTCTGTTTAACTCTTTCAAAAAAAAATTTTAAAAAATGAAACTTTTATTTGTCAGAGCTATGTTTAGAGCCACCTCTTTTACACAGTCCTTCAGAACAGATGCCTGTTACTGGATGAGTCATACACAGATTTGGCCTTGGACACATCTATACTCAGTGTTTTTGCCGGAGGCGCACAGATACCACATCATGCATGTGTTTTTACTCATCATTTGACCTGTGATTAGTGACTACTAAAACGTATTGATTAGAAGGTTTAACTCACGTCTAAATATAAATGCAGAATTTATTACTTCAGTCAATGACCTGATGCTGTATTATTTTAAAAAGAGGAGCACACAAGTAAATCAGATACTTTTATTATGAAACCCTTATTATTGTAGATTAACTCTCAATGTGATTCATTAAAATAAAAGAGGTCATATTATATTTCCTAATGTTTTATTGATTTCAGTGAATTTTCTCCCATTAGTCCTTGTTCATTTGCATTCATTCCTTTAGGAGCTTAGTACTTTACTCATTGATTCTGCAGAAATCTGAGTCTATTCAGTTCCCTGAGATTTTTATTTTTATTTTTTCTTCCTCTTAAGCAGCCATATTTGCTTTGATACAGACTACGCACTTCCCTGATTGGCTAATCCATGCTCATGAATCTTGCCCATCTGAACTCGGGGAGATTCACCAATGACCCAGACTCACATCTTCATAAAGTATTCAAGAAGTGTATTCTGGATCCCAGGCAACAGCAAGTAGCTCCCTTAAAACAACACAGGCCGACATCATTGCACCAGAAATTGTATGTAATTCATTAAATTACTGTGAAACTGTGAACATGATCCTCTAAATTAAAACAAAAAAAAAAATTAAGTAAAAAAACATTACATTAGTGTACTTTTTCATCCAGCTGTTTGCAACACTACTCTGAGTCACTCTGTATTATTGTGAAATTGTGGGGTTTCCTCCGGGCACTCCGGTTTCCCCCATCAACTCAAAGCTATGAACTAACATCAAGGACCATGACGTCCACCCTCCTGTGGGCTCACCAGTCACACAGGGGTTCATAGGGGGGGTCAGGTGCTATGAGGTTTGCCCCTGCGGCCCAGCTGGATTAAGCAGGAGAAGATGGATGGATGGATGGAAGAAATCAAATGCATAAAATGAGTGTTTTTTTTTTTTAATAAAATCTTGGTGGATCTATCCAGCAGTTTGCATCACTCGCTGCTGTATATTACATGTAGAAAAAAAGCACATGGTTCAACCCCATGCCAAACGAAATAGTATGTTAACTCAAATGATATTGCAGTACATGAAATCACTGTACATTTTGATAAACCACCAGGAGATTTCCAACGCTTTGTGACAATAGACAATAGACAATAGTCAATCTGTATATAACATGTAGAATGGAGGCGCCACAGCCCGGTGACGGGCAACATGTGTTATCCCAGTCCTCAGCGCATCCTGGATGACTACGCTCATCTTTATTGAGCGTCACTTGAGTCTAAATGAGCTCATTAGCTGCCTAATTGGACAAATTAAAGTCCAAATCAGGATTGCTGCGGCTTTCAGGGCTTCTGTAGGTGCTTTTTAAATCATCTGTCGACTGAGATGGTGAATGGCGGACAAATTTGCCAAGTGGAGCGAATAATTGCTTCAACTGGATACTAGAGAATGTGCCAAACAAAAGGCCAGTGCAGCAGCTCCAGACAGGACTGTGCATCCTGGCAACCACCACAGCTACTTTAGAGACCCTCACGATCACAATGTGTCGCTGTACAAGGGTCTCATAACAATGCACTATAACATACTAAATATAACCCGGGAATGGTTAGAACAGTGTTTCCCATTGGTGCATTCTCTAACTTTTCTAGTGAAGGGTCCGTCAAAAGCTTTTTTCCATGGAGATGTTATTGCTTTGTCTGGAATGTTTCACAGTATGGCATTAAACCTTTCTATCTTCATGGAGACCAAACCAGACCAAGTTACAGGTCAGATCTGTGGAAAGGCGACCCCGCTCACAGTCAGAATGCCTGTTTTTTAAGGTATTTTTAAGCTATAAAAATCACATGTAATTTAATAAATGTGAAGTAGAGCTGTTTAATATCATACTGTGGAACATTTCAGGCAGAGCAGTCACATCTCCATAAATAACACATTTTGAAGCATTTACTAGTATATTGCTACAAAGAAATATCACGATACATGATAATATTGAAACTCGGATAAATTAAGCAGGAAAATCCCAGAAAACAATTTTAAATAAAGAATCATTACAAGCCAATGAACCATTAAGTGCAGCTCAAATCTTATCTTATTACATAACCGCACTATTCTTGATTATTAGAAAAGATGTTTTATAATTAAAACCAAACAGCATGCAGCAGACATATTTTAAGCTGCTTATACAATATATCTGTACAGGGGCAAGACCAATTTGCTTAAATACATGGAAACATTTTCTTTTCAAAGATAACACTCTTCTGGTTTACTGAATTACTGTATCATCTTTCTTAATGGCAGTAAATTGCATAGATGCAGGCAAAAAGCAAACAGTCTCATTTAGACCTAACACAATAAGGGGGGAAACTAATTTTGCTCAACTACATGGACAAAAATACACAGACACATTAAGGCAAGAAGAAGTGTTGGAGGTGTTCACTGTGTGCATGACATTCATCAGTTTTAATTTTGGTCCCAAATTTGATTATAAATAAAATACCAAAAATATTCCAAATGTTCAGATAAATGGTACCCGCACATTATCAGTGTATATCATGAGCAGTAACAGCCAAGGCTCTATCCCAGAGGCAGATTTCACTGTATTCTGCAGATGTTCTGATGAAACCAGGAGACGTTGGTTTTGTTCTCACTATCTGGACCACAGGCTAAAAACAGAGGAGCTTTAAGACATGAGAGCGAACAGGCTTAACTCCAGCAGCAGAACTATCAGCACATTTTCCAGGTTTAATTATGCTAAAATACAACTAACAGCAGCTGTCTCCACCTCCTCCTGTAGCAGAGACTTCCCCATGTCTCACTGTGTCTCACTGTGTCTCATAGTGTCTCACTGTGTCTCACTGTGTCTCACTGTGTCTCACAGTGTCTCACTGTGTCTCAACAGGACCTCAGTTTTGTCATAATGTGGGACTGGCCAATATTCAGGGTGTATTCACATCAGGAAAATATTTATTTTATTTTTATTTTGGTTTCACATTGTACATTTTTGTAAGTGGACCAAACTCTGTAAACAAAACCACATGTGCTGAGATCATCCAGCCATTGGACAGAAATGAGCAGCGTCGATTAAAGCGCAAAGTCAGTGAAAGGAGAGAATCATGGCAACTTTGTGGATTGTTTTTGTTATTGTCATAGTGATATGGATTTTACAGATGCAGATGCACAAATGTTTGAGCAGCAAGAGCATTTAATGCAACATCAGGTTTACAATATGGTAGAAGTAATTTCTCAGCGACAAAGACGAAGGGCAAGACGGCTACGGAGGAAAGCGCTCATGTGCGCACATCATGTAGTGACAGTTGCTCTTCGTCACGCAACACGTAACAGGTATGAAGTTGGAATTATATTAGTATATATTGCTCAGTGTTGTCACTCTGAGCGATTCACTGGTCTCAGGTAAACCTCGGTTTCCCATAATGCTCGACATACGATGGGAGCTTGTTATGTACAAAAAAACAACTGTATCGGATCGGGCCCGGGCTGCATTCACACCTCAAATGAACACTGCACCAGGGACCGCACCGAGACCACCTGTTCAGCCGGGGCTCGGACCGTTTGTTTGGTCCAGAACAAAGTTCGGTGGTTTTTATTCACACCAGCCCAAAAGGTCCGAACTAAAGGAACAAACGAACTCTGATTCGTTTTAAACAATCCAAACAAGGCAAGTGTGAATCCACCCTCAGACTTGGACTTTTGAAAGATCATGATGATACAGGAAGGGAAAATGTTTGAGAATTTGAAAAAGTAATTAAATAATAACTTGTATAAAGAAGGTGAGGTTTAGCCCCTTTGAGCAGTGTGGGTGTTAGGCAACAGTTAAGGAACTCCCCCCTCTTATCTTCTGCCCAGGTCCAACTAAAACTAGATTTTTAGCTTACTGTTGCAAAATGGTTGCTCATGTTTTCTACAAGACCTGGTTAAGGTTAAAGGTTTAAGTTAAGGTTGTGATGTAATACGGGAAGTTTACTGTGTTTTTTAACTCCATACACCTTTACTAGAATCATTTGGATGAATTCAGCTGTGGAATTTCTCGTCTCTACTGAACCAATGATAAAAGTTAAAACGGCTTCATGACATCACAAGATGGAACAGAGCATTTTGAGCTTTGGAGATAAAGACAGGGATTGCTCAAATATGTGTGAATTAGACAAAAACACAACTCCAGGCAATTTTGTATAATATAGGACCTTTAAGGTGAAGATACAAAGAAGATTTTCCTAATGCAGTAACAATGTTTGGAGTCATGAGCTACAACAATCGAGTTGTACAAGAAGGAAAGACAAATGTGGGTTTCATTTCAAGGACAGTTTGTGATTTCAACTATTGAGAAAAGATGTCCTGAGAGAATAAAGGAAAGAAGGCAAAACTAAGTCAAGTGGAATTTGCAGAAATACTTATTGACAAGTAACATTCCCTGTGGGAGCTTTGAACGGGGAAGTCTGAACCTGAGCTACATCACAGTCACACTGTCTCATGTTTCATACGCCACATCAGCAACAGCAGTCTTCACTAAGGAAAACAAGACTTTGTTTAGATTTTTTCGTTTAGATTTTGTTTGTTTTGCTGCACATGGAAATGGGAAAGGAACATGCGTACACAGAGATATCAGTTTGAATTAAAAGTGCATTGTGTAACTTTTCTGTTGGGGGTCTGTGAACTGCTTGTTGGAATGTTCCACAGTATGACATTAAAGCTCTACCTTACATTTACTAATTTAGAGTGGTTTTATCGTTCAAAAGTACTTAGAACAAACAGAGATTCTGACTGTGAGCAGGGTTGTCTCTCCACAGATCTGACCTGTAATTTGGTCTGGTTTGGTCTCCATGAAGACAGAAAGGTTTAATACCATACTGTGAAAAATTCAAGACAGCAATAACATCTACAAGAGAAAAGAATCTGAGGCACTCTTCACCCGAAAAATTACACAATGCATCTTTAAAGACCATTTTTAAATATGCTCAGAATACACAGAAGAAGATAGGAGAAGATAAGAAGATACAGAAGTAGGTTTTGGTTTATTATAACACAGACAATTTCATAGTAATTAGCTTTTTTGAACTGCCTAAAAAACTATGGTATTCATATGCCTGTCAGGGTTATTACTATATATACTTATCATTCAGTATATAAAAGGTGAAACAAGATTTTTTGGGGTCAGTAGTTATCGTGTGTACATTTTGTTTTTGCCTATATTTAAAACGTAAGGTTGGGGTTAAGCTTGAATCAATCACTTCTCTGATTGCAAACTACAAACTAAAGTGTTCCTTCTCTTGTTTATAAATTCTCTTGTTCTTGTCTCAGTGGCATAAATTATGTTTCAGTATTATTGTTTATAGTCTATATATCCTCTCTAAAATGTGTTATTGTGACAGGATGTACTGTTTGTGTCATGGCTGTTTGGAAACTGTTCAATTATTCGTGAACCTCCATCTTTGAGTGTCAACATTTTATCCTTGTTTTTATGTGGACAGATGTTTCTTTTATTGACATGTTGTTCAAACAAATAAATTAGTGGCACATTATTTTCTAACTAAGACAATAGTCCTAGTATTTACCTTGAAAACTGATAATGGTGTTATATTTTCTACTTTTCTATGTACTATTTTGAATCTACTTTTTAGGACTTTTTAGTTGAGTTTTTAGTTTTTCTAATCAAATCAGATTGCTCACAACAGAAATTCTTGAGTTTTAAATGTAAATGTTATAATGCTGTTACCTCCTCAAAAACATACCTAGAGTTGTGTTTTGTTTCATTCACACATGTTTGAGTAACCCTTTATTATCGTCTGCATTTCCAAACCTCAAAATGCTCTGTTCCACCTTGTGATGTCATGTAGTGGTAGTTTTCAAGTTAAAAGCTTCCTTTTACCGTTCAGTAAAGATTGTTCAGTAGAGATTGATTATTCCAGGGTTGAAATTATCCAAATGATTCTAGTGAAGGTTTATGGAGTTTAAAAAAGGAGAGAAGCCTAAATATGTAGGATTTGTGCGTTAATGTGTGAATGAAACTTAAAACAACTCCAGGTATGTTTTTGATGAGGAAACATTATAACATAGATCAGATAATTATGTAATATGGGCCTTTTAATGTAACAACTCTATAGTGTTGACAGCTTAGTTTCTGCATTTTGAGTAGCTTCCCGTTCCTTTACAAGTGTATTTTAACTTGCATATGGAGATTGTGAGTTCTCATTTCTCCTGTACCACCTGTAGGCTCTCCTGTCTGCCCTCTGCCCTCACAGATCAGCTGAGGTCAGAGGAGCAGGGCTGGGTACACTGTTGTTCAACAGAATGCTCCCGTGTGTTGGGCCTTGTAGCTGCCTGCCTGGGAATCCCTCTAGATCCTCTTCAAACGGGGCTTTGATCAGCGGCTGTGGTGGTTGTTATGGTGGTGGGGGGTGTATACTTGTATGTTCTGTGCGACCTGCGGGTTGGGGCTGGAGAGCAAGTTTGGCGTCATCTTTGACGGTTATCATTTTAAAGTATTGTCTGTGCAGAATAAGAAATCAAGAGTATTTTGTATTATTTGAAAGTAGTGTGTGTATAATATGGATTGCGCAGAACATCAAAATACTACTGACAACTGACCCTGTTGCACATTATGAAAACATACAGAAAGATTTTAAATGAATAACGTAAGCAAGAAAAATGTAAATAAACAAACAAACAGCAAAAGCATATCTATTTTTAATGTATTATTTTATATATTATACCTTTGCTGTAAAGGACTTTAGAGCAAGTTGTTGTGCTTGTTTAAAATGTGCTATATAAATCAAATAGAAATAAAAAAATAAAAAAAAGACTTGACAACAATAGAAAATGAAAAATATTTTTAGATTATTCATATAACTTTACTGATGATGTGGCTCGCATGTCATGAAAATAAAAAAATGGGAGGATGGTTGTGCCAGTCCTCAGTCTGGATAAACTGAAAGTAAATTTGTAATTCCCAAACTTTTGAGGCCAACACTCTACAAATACATGCAACCCCCAGCCCAGGGCCTTTTTTGGAAGGGCTTAAATAGTGAAACCTTCTCTTAATATTAACATGTATCCCTGTGTACTCGTGCCCAAGACTGTTCCCATAATAGCTTTTGTGCATCTCCATTTCCCTGGCTATTGTGACACAGTGTCTTGATCAAGTCCAGACTGGAAGTGGATGAGTCACAGAGACGCTCTTGTCATAGGTGCTGTTAGTCATGAAGCCGAGTATATTTGTGTGCTACTTCAAAGATGTCTTCAAACATGTTGTTCAAGTCTCCTTAAAATAATTTCCATCTGAGTCACTTGTGCGTTTGTGTGCGTTTGTGTGTGTGTGTTGGGGTAGCAGCAGTCCGGAGGTGGGCCATGCACTCGTTTAACAAAATGAATAGCTCTTGGACTAAATTAAATTTCGTCTGGAATTAAATGATGGGAAGTGGTCTCTGTGTGCTACCAGATCGCAGTGGGAGGCCAATATTGCTAAAAGGCTTTTACGGGATTAATTTAACGTCTTTTTTTTCTTCCTTCTCCTCTCCAGACATTTTTTCTGTCTTTGTTGAGCAGGTAGTCATAAACCACAGTATTCCCTTTGCATTGACATTTAGTATCTGGAAAATGGCGTGGAGCCAGCCAACAGGGCGCTGCATACACAGAGGAGGCTGTCACTATGTGGTCTGGTATCCGGGGAGAAGTGCAAAAGGAAAAAATAAAATGTAAACGTGCGCTTGTTTTGTTGGGCCAGAGAGGGAACATGCTGTTCTGCGTTTTTGGTGAATAGGTGAACATAGCAGCTTTGACCCATGTATCAGAAGCCAACTCCAGGGGATGCTCTTAGCGAATGTACCTGCTGGTCACGCACCATAGCACACACCACTCGCCTACTCCAAAACATTTAAAAATACTTTCACACACACTGAAGAGTAAGTGGCAGCCGGCGTGATGCTTCAATACAGGTTTTAGAAAGTCAAATGTTCCATAACATAATTTAAAAACAACTTCTGATGGGAAAGGCGCTTGTGAATGCACTCTGTTCCAAAACGAAAAAGTTGAAAGTTGTCCTGAGTTGGGTACATTATATTTACTTATATTCATTAGTCCTAATATTAACCATAATTACTTGCTGACTAGACTTGACTATGTGTTCAAAAGAGTGATACATTTGAATCACAAAACGTGTTCAAGTCACTCTTTGAACACATATTGTTTTGAGAAGAAAAACGCTTTATTTTCGTGACCCCAGCCAACTTGTCGGACTATTTTCATCAGCACCGAAACCGGGCAAGAACTCGGCTCACCGGACGCTGTCGGGAGGTAAGTCAGTGTTGATGCATGACACTGCTGACGGAGATGCCATAAAGATTCATGTGAAAAAACCCGAACTATCCCTTTAACTTAAACCTTGACCTAGTCTAACCCCTGTTAAGACTTTAAACATTTCCATTGATCTAATTTTGAAGGAATGACCTGATGGAGACTGATTTTTTGGTCGACAGTAAACAAATGGTCTCATTGTGTATGGTTTCATTCCTCACTGATCTAATCCCACCAAACATTACTTTACACCACTGTTTTCTATTTTGATTTTAAAAGACAATTTGATGATGAAACATGTCGATCTTTTACAAATTTTAGTAGTAATTATTCGTGGATATATTCTTCAGAACTCAAAAATAAAATCTGGTACTATGACATTTTCAAGTAGTTTCAAGTACTAAAGATTAGCCCATGCTCCTTTTGCTTAACGGCCACTGTGTCCTTGAGCTATACACTTGTACAAACAATGCATGAACAATATATGAACAATATGGTCCTCTGAGATCCCATAAACACTATACAAATGTGATGTGTATGTAAAAACGAGTGTAAATGACAGAGTAAAGATGGATGGATGGTGCTTTGCTCAGTCGTGTTGTGGTGACCCGTGTGGAGTGAGATGATTGTGGTAATGATGCTGCCATAGTGATGGATCACCACGGTAACTGTTTCATCAGCTGCATCCACCACCAATGACAGTAATTAAGCTCAGGATTTCAGTGCATTTGATTGGAGTTTTGCAAATTCAGCAGGTGTTCCAAAATCTGCTTAATAATAGTAATACTTGAACTAAAGCAAACTGTATATTCTGAAAGTACTGGCACGTGAGTTTTAAAGGGCCCCTGTTACTTTACAAGGGCCCTTGTGTTTTGTTTCCTTCACACATGTTTAACACACAAACCCTGCATATTTAGACTGAATTCTTCCCTCAAACAGAAAACCTTGTGATGTCATGTGGTAATACAGGTAATACAGGAAGTGCTCTACAACTTCAGGTAGGTTTTTGATGAAGTAACAGCATGGCTAAAAGCACACGAGTCAATTTTGCTTCATATAAGATCCTTAACTTCTCCTTTTTTCATGTATTCAAAAAATGATTTAACATTAAAATAAGATTCACTGCATCCAAAAAATGTCTGCCTTTGTCTAACTTTGGTCTCTCCAAATGAATCTCCAAACCATCATGGGGATCAAATTGGAGAGAGCATCATCTAACATCATCTCTATTTGAATATTTGCTGCTATCACTGTGTCAGCAAATTGCACTGAGGTGATTGTGATTGGACCAGGTATTACTTATTTTAGTCTTTCCTTCTTTCCACTCTGAATGACAACAGCAGACAGATGGTTAGAGCAGGAATTGATTTTTATAATGAGGCAAGTTCAGTCTTCTTTTGTCAAATATAAAAAATAGTTATGGCATCTGTAATGATTTTCTGCTTTTATAGATCAACCTTTTAATTCTTTATTCAAGTAAAAAACGTTACTGCGGTACACAAACTACCCAAATTAAAGTTAAAAGGTCATAAAGATGATACTAAGGCTCGCACCATTAGTATCATCTTTTAAATCACTTCTTAAAACCCATTTTTATCGGTTGGCCTTCGTTTAGCTGGTTTTACTTCTTTTATTCTATCTCTTGTATTTATTATAATTAATCTGATTTGTTGCATCGTTTACTGTTTTTTTATGTGCTATTTTATGTGTTTTGTATTGTTCATTCCTGCTTGTACAGCACTTTGTAAAGTTTGTTTTTGAAACTGCTTTATACATAAAGATTTATTATTATATTATTATTATTATTATAAAATGTAGTTTGTTTAAGACCTTAAAGTAAAAATGTATGACCTTCACAAAGCTGACGTGCTTTTACTGTTTATCAGATCAAAACAAAATCAACAGATGAAGTTATTGCTATTTTCACAGTGGCTAAATAAATGAAAAGAGGCAGTAGCTTCTCATGGCTCCCACACAATCACAGTAATTATACGCACTTTGTAAAGTTTGGATTTGCGCAGTGATTAGTGCTAGCCTGTCTCGTCACTGGGAGAGGAGAGGAGGAGAGGCTAATCAAAGATAATTGCAGCAAATCAATGCAATGTTTTAATTGTGCACCTGCGTTCGTCGCTTTGTTGTGTTCGCAAAAGTGTTCAGACATCAGTGATTTACAATGTTTTTATTTAAATCATCATGAGAGCTCCGTGTTGTGTTCAAGGACACTCTGTAGAAGAATGTGTAGGCTACACTGAGCTGTAAGCATGTCTGTTGAGTTATGGCGGAGAATCTTTCCAAGTCAAGTTGTGTCAATAGATGGCACGTTATAACCTCATTTTTATTTTCAAATTTTCTTCAAGTGTTAGTCAGAAACAAGTGATTTCTGTGAAAAGCTCCAGTGTGGCCTTGAGATGTCTGCGGTTTGGATTTGCAGTTTCCAAATAATAATCTGATGATCAACACAACTTCCTCTGCTTCATTAGACATGGGACTGATACAAAAGGAGAGAAAATGTTTACAATTTTGACATTTTTTATTATGGTTTATGAGCAGCAAAAACTCACAACTAACTGATTGATTGACTTAATTGGTAATGGTGCAGAAATGGTGATATGATGGAAATTGCATGGTCACTAAATGTGCTGTAAGAGCAACCCATTTCAGTGTTAAATGTTGTTTTTGTTACTGTCAGATATTCGATTTCTTTTTTGTAAATGCCACGGTTGTGTAGTTGGATTGTGTTATTTGTGCCAGAGTGAGGACTTTGTTTCATGATGCAGCTGAGTAATGACATAGGCGTTCATATGACTGCAGGATACACTCTCTGCACAGTTCTCGCCTTCTAAAGTGGATGTCATCAGCACAGAGCCCAATTTAATATTTCTAATTGTGCCATATTTAATTTGGAACAGTTATCCTCAGTATTCACACTTCTGTGATACCTTATAGTAATGGATATCATGTCCTGGAAGCTGATCCTGAAGGTGGAGAAGCAGCAGCTCTACCCTGAGCTCCTCCTGGGCTATTGAGCTCCTCACAGTAACACTAAAAATCCACTCACCCTGCGAAGGAAATGATCTGACCAGGATCTTTTGGTAAAAATCCGTTAATTTGAGTAGAATAATTGTGCATATTTCTCAATGGAAAGTAGTGAGAGTTGCAGTGTGTGGGCTCATGTAGCTCTGACAGCTCCTGCAGCACAGAGGACTAAAGGCGGCCGGCCACACAAAGGTCTTTGAAGTGCACACTGGCTTTTTCTATTTCACATGAAGAGGCCTTCACTGAAGCCAGAGAATATGATGTAAGTGCACGGAGCACAGTCCTGTGTGAGCCTCTGATTCACACCACTGCCAGTTCACAAAGAGAAGGAAAGAATATTATTGGTGAGAATACTTTTAAAATAGACAAAGGCAGGTATGTTTACTCAGGTTTTTAACAAGAATGTTACTTAAACATCGCTGTAACATGCATTCTAATCACTATGATGTAAAATAGTAACAAAATCACAGCTGAACCTGCCGGCATCAGCTGTCAGAGCCTTTTGGGTTTATATGCTTTAGTAGTAGGCCTAAAGGGTGGAGTTCATTAAGTTTTCTGATTGGATAGAAAACCAAAAATATGGCTGTTCTTCATATAAACAGATTGGCCTTGAACAAAGGTGGATGGCCAGCTGTTATGTATATGGTAAAATACAAATACTTGAATTAGATATTACTTTAAAAAAGATAAATGAATGCATGAACTCAATACTATGAACTGCGGTTGGAAAAGAGGTTTGAAAAGACAGACAAATCCACATAAAAGCTGAGATGATAGGGTTGCAAACATGGTGTAGAGCAGAAAAAAATCAAGGCTGCTGGTGAAACACAGGGCAGGGGTGAGCGTAGCTAAGCTTGTTTTAATTATTAATTTATTTTCTGGCCCTCTGAGAGTAGAGCGAGAAGACCGCTCAATCTGACCTTCTGGATTTCAGCCCTGTACCAATTTCTCTGTTCTTTCCAAGGAAGCATGAATCTAATTTAAGCCTGGAAGCTTTGCAGTTTTTCCCTTTAATCTTCTACCGTCCAACATGAGGACAGGAAAGAGGGATGGTCAGTAGGAAGGTGTGGAAGGGAGGGAGAGTGAGTGTTTAACAGAAAAGAAGAAAACACCAAATACAGAAGTATCATGATGGGAGTGTGTGCTGGTATTGTGGACAGGAGGCATGCGTCTTATTGATTCAGCAGCATCTATTGACAAAGAAAATGAAGTTGAGTAAATAAGGACATGACGAACTGATGCTGAATAAACACAAGCAAAATCAAACAAAGCAGTAAGATGAGAAAGAGATGCAAAAAAAAACAGAAAACAGGTATTATGTACTTGGGCCAGAATAGATTTTAAAGATGCACTATGTAACTTTTTGGTTGGAGGTCTGTCACCTGCTTGTTTCTATGGAGATGCCATTGCTCTGCCAAGAATGTTCCACAATGTGACACCCTATATTTCTTCAATTACGGGTGGTTTTATAGCTCAAAAAAATCTAAAATGGCCTGGTATGGCATTTTTTAAATGTTTTTTTTAATATAATTCTTTCATTTTGTCTTAATTTGTTGGGATTGAAAAGTTGAGTTGAAAATTACAGGAAGTAAAGAGTTTGATGATATCGCACCAGAAAAAATTCTTTCCAAAAGTTTGGAACACATAAACAACTATTTTTAACTATACGATACTTTAAACATTAACTCAACAAGATGAAGTTGTTTTCTTATATTTGTATTTGTTAGATATAAATTTCTGTGTACATTAGAGGAGTTTTTCTAGGTAACACTTATGGAAGCTAATGTGATGTCCATTTCCATTCAGGATTTAAAATTCTGAACCTAAAAAATGTAAAAATATATATTAATATTAAATATAATGATCTTGATTCTAAACTGTCAAAGACATTTATTTAATAAGTCAGAACTGTGAGGTTATGGTCCTTCCTTTTATCCAATAATGAAAAGATCTTTGATAATATGTACAAAGTTTCAAAACAGATGATAATGGGAAAGTAAGTGAGTGGAAATAGGTTGAGAAATGTAGTTTGTTGAGCCAGTTATGTTCTCAATACAAGTGAATGTGAAGTGGATTGCATAAAACCTACCATCTTAACCAGGGAATGAAAAGGAAAAATGCACAGAAAGCAACCTGCACATCATCATACATTAGTCATACATTTTTCCTACTGTTTTAAGATGGTTCCTTGTATCTTCAAGGTGCATTATGTAACTTTCCTGATGGAGAGTCCGAGAATATTCCACAGAATGGCTCATTTTCTTTCTGTCAATCTCCATGGCTCTCTCAAGAGATGGTAAGTGGAGAGAATTGTTCCACTGCGAGATCAATAAAGTTCTATCTTTTCCTATCTTAAAGGCAAGTTGTTGTTTTTTTTGTTTTTTCAGTATTTCATATTAGAAACAAAACAATGTATTTTTGCTTTGTAACATGACTGATACATCCCAATAATCAACATATAACTGTTGACTGCCCGAGGAGCACAGGGAAGTTCAGATTCATACTCACTCTCCAGTGAGTGAAAAATCTGTTTAAGGTAAATTTCAACACCTTGGACCCATTAGAAGAAACATATGTGAACTAATCTTCCATTATATGTTTATTCATAACAAATATACAGTCTCACAATGATAATAATAATGATAATGATCATTCATCACTGGATAAGGGAAAAATAAAATAAGAATTAAATAAAACCTTATTTACCTTATTTGTACATTAACACTGAAGTTACACCCTGCTGTTTACTACAGCGATGAATGTAAATTCCTAAATTTATAGGAAATTACAGTATCTATATTTGCTTTATGCCCCGATACATTGGCTCACTGAAATATGTATGTTAAGACATTCTGAGAAGTGTCCTTCAAGGTTGGATACAAATGCCTTTCCATGTCTAAAATGACAGAGTGCTTTTCAGCACCACAGATAGTGACGTGCAATCACTGAGGAGCTGAGGCCAATAAGTATTTTTGTCAATTTAACTGACTGATAAATAAGTTATCAAAAACATTTAGATGGATCTGTCATTCATTCAGCAGTGGTCCCTATGAAACCCATGTTACAATACAAACAATGTATTATATTTGTCCTTTAAGGTAACAAAGATAGTCCCAATGACAATTTTCCGGGAGTTCCTGGCTCCAGAGGGGACTCTACACTGAACATCCACCCACTTGAGAATCAAACATGAGATTTTATGTAACTGAAACTGAAACCATTAACCACCATGAACCAAAGGAATTGAATGACAGAAATACATAACCAAATGTAAGTGAACACGTTCTCATTCAGCAACTCATGGTCATTCAAGGTCAACAGAATCAGTAGTTGGTTATAGGCAGACACCAGCTTTTCAGCACCATGGACAGCAACTCTCACACTTGTGAAAACAGCCTTTCTGAGCCACTACACGATTATTTCTGTCCATTTGCTCTGCCCAAAGCTTCACCCAAAGAATCTTTTTTAAACCTCCTAAAGGCTTCCCATAAAACTTTGACATTTTGGTGAGTTTTTCTCCCCTGATGCTGACTTCAACCCGGATATTTCTGATGTGAATGTCTGAAAAGCTGTTAGATGGATGGCCCCAGCTCGAGGTATCTCTCTGTCATGCACAAATAAGTTCTATATTCAAAAGCAGAATGTATTTAAAACAGGGAGCTGTATAATCTCTAACCGTATTATTTTACCCACCGAATTCCAAAGCACAATCTGGCTTATACTAAGCAATACATATCTCCAGGAAGAATTCTGTGTCATTGTTTCTAAACTGTTTGACTGAGAAAATATGAAGCAAAAAAATACTAGAACCATTTGCGTTATTATGAAAGTTTTTTGGATTCCATTCAAGCCATTTTCATGTGCCAGCCCCAGAGCCAAATTACAGGTCAGATCTGTAGAGAGGTGACCCCACTTACAGGAGAAATGTTTTTAAGGGATTTGTGAGCAATAGAAACACCTGTTATCAAGTGTGAGATTGATATGTTTAATGCCAAATGTCAAATTCTTCTTTTCATTTCACTTTCATTACGTGCCATAAGACATATCAGAGAATTGTGGTATTAAAAGTCCCATATTGGGCAAAACTGACTCTTGGGAGTTTTTAGTCATGTTATAATGTTGTTATCTCCTTGAAAACATGTCTGAAGTTGTTTTGCTTCATTCATACACCATTTGATGTCATGAAGCAGTAGTTTTCAAGTTAGCAGCTACCTTTTATCTTTAGTTCATTAGAGATGGGCAATTCCAGGGCTGAAATCATCCAAATGATTCTAGTGAAGGTGTATGGAGTTTAAAAACACAGTGGAGCACTTCCTGTATTACCACATGACATCACAAGGTGGAACAGAGAAGAACACAGTCTAAATCTGCAGGGTTATGAGTTAAACATGTGTGAATGAAACAAAACAAAACTCCAGGCCTGTTTCTGAAGAGGAAACAACATAACATAGATCAGAAAATAGTGTCGTATAGGCCCTTTCAACTTTCCATTAGGAGAAACTGGCTAATACCGAGCAATACAATCTTCTTTTTTACCCAGGAAGAACACTGTGCCATTGTTTCTAAACTGACTGGAAAAAATAAAATAATACTACAACCATTTGCGTTACAATGAGAGTTTTATGATTCCATTCAAGTCATTTTCGTGTGCCAGCCCCCTCCAGTTGTGCGGCGCTCTGAGTGCACTGGTGATTGACATGTCTATCAACATGACACAGCGGTGACAGCAGATCCCTGAGGTGCAACTCCCCAAATACAAAACCACATATACACTCACGCGCACACACACACATGCACACTCCCATTCACCACTTTCATTCATTTTGATGCCTTGGTTCATGGCAGTCTGATTGAGCGTCTGATGAACAGTGATGGGTGGTGGGTGAGACACAGGGGTTGGTTAAGTAAGTACAGAAATCTGCAAAATATTAAAACAGAACCATGTGTTGATTTGAGGATTTGTCGTGCTGCTGTTATAGTTGGGGAAAGTTTTAATATTCATGATTTAGTAGACCACTTTACTTCAGCAACTGTGGGGAATGGATAATGTGTGTATAATAAGCAGGTAAGGTCCTATATTACACAAAATTGACATACCCGGAGTGGTGTTTTGTTTCATTCACACGTTTGAGTAATCCTTTATTATCTGTCTGTTTACATCATCAAAGCTCAAAATGCTCTGTTCCAAGTTGTGATGTCATGTAGTGATAGTTTTCATGTTAACATCTACATCTAGTGTTTTCGGTTTGAGAAAAGAAATCAGCCTAAATATGGAGGATTTGTGTGTTAAACATGTGTGAATGAAACAAATTACAACTCAAGGTATTTTTTAATGAATATGAATAGATTAGAAAATAATGTAATATAAGCATGTTGTTTAAGCCATGTTTGTTTAACCCAGTAATGCAGTGTTGATTTGTCTTAATTGTTTTATGAGGCAAATTTCATTTAATTTCTCTTTTAATCAAATTTCATGATGCAATTTATTAAAGCTAAGAGTCTTTTAAATGAATTTTATTTCATGTTTTTATGTGCTTCAGAGGCTGAAATATTGAGGTTTTTATAAACGTTGCCAACTCTTCAAAAACCCTCAGGAAATAAGGACCTTTGCCCTAGAAAAGCAAAGGTGTTTATCTGTGTTTTTTGCAGGATTTTTAGGTGTTAATGGATTAACCAGAAAAGTCTAAGAATCAAAATTTCAGATACAGTTTGAACTCCTGAAACCAGAGGACACATTTTAGTGGTGAGAATCTTATATGTAAACACAGGGAGAACATGCTAACTCATACAGGCGGCTAACCCGCTCTGTAACCCCGTATGTTTCATGAGACAGGTGTCAAGTTAGTACAGAAAGATGTTAGCATGCACAGCCAAAGATTATACACAGTCTATGAGATATCCTGCTTCTGAAGAGGAGCGGACAGAAAATCATTGTGAAGTGCTCTTTAAGTGCAGGGTGAGACTGACAGATCGCGCGGGACGGAGAGAAGGGGAGTCCAGAGAGAGGAAAAGAGGAGGGTGAAGGAGAGGAGAGGGAGAGCAGAGGTCAGGCTGCAGCCCTTGGAGTGGACAGGGATCTCTGGACTTGTGTTGTTCTGTTTGCTAACATGTCCAGTATTACAACACACAGCGGACCCCTGGACTGGGAACACTGAGCCCGGGAGTGTGTTCAAAGCAGCGCTGTCACAAACCATACACGCCTGTGTCAGTGACAAAACGACAGAGGATAGTTCACGGAGAGGGGACGAGGTTGCATTCATATTTGACAATTAGATTATAGTTATTATATAACTCTGGGAACTCTATGGGGAATTTAATGAAGAAATATCCAAACAGAAAATCCTCAAATGGACAGTATCATTATTTGGGATCCACAAACTCTGTGCTTTTTAAATGAAAACTATCACATCTTTTACACTGCAAATTTCTCTGAACTGGTCAATATTTTAAAACTTATATCAGGTTATTCATCTTGTTTTCAGATTTATTATCTACTTAACTAGTTCTGAGACTGCTTATTTCTAGTCTAGAGGAAGTTTATTTTAAGATAGCTTGTCAAGCAAAATTATCTGTCCATGCAGCAAGTTCATTTCACTATACAGTCATACGTTTATATTTTAAGCTTTTTTGCAGTCATCACTTTTTGAAGCTGTTGATCTTGAAGACAAAATAATGAATGTATTTGCAAAGCCTGATGAGTTTTTGGAATACAGACAAAGGTTTATTGTTGTTACAGCAGATATGGACAGGGCCTAGGCCTGCCCTGGTCAGAGCCCCCAGCCTCTCCGAGTCTCTACCCCAGAGCATCTTCTCCAGTCTCTGCCCTGAGTCATCCCCCTCAAGTCCCCTCCAGAGCATCTGAGGTTTGAATATTTACACAGAAATACAAGTTGCATACATATCAAAGCAGAGGGACTTTTGTTCACAGGTTTGTGCTAAACCAACTTAACTTACATTTGAGGACAGCTAAGACTACAAAGGACTGAAGACAGTCGTGTCTGCTGAGCTTTTACACATGTTAATGACTGCTCTGGTCTCAGGTAGGAAATCACATTCATTTACACAAAGACAGATTGAGAATATACATTTCCATCACAAAACTATTGTGAAACTATATATTCACTTATACTTATGCTAACAAAAACACTGAGCTTTGAGACAGTTTTTGTTTCATGCAGATGCAACAAATCTGCAAGCAGACACTTTTAAAATGCAAATTCTACCGCCAAAACTTTCCCTGTTATATAGGTGCTAGGGTTAAGGTTCCTGAGATGTTACAGCTTTGTCCAAAATGTTGCGCCGCATAACAGTAAACATCTCTCAAGTCTTTTAATTGAAAACATGCATTATTGCTGCTAATGGGGTTGCATCTACACAAATCTTGCCCTACTGTATTAGACCATTACAGCCCAAAGCATTAACATTTCCATGGATACAAGCAGGTGGTGGACCCTGTACCAGTAATGTTACACAGTGCACCTTTTCTATGTTGCTGTTTGTTTCTATGTTGCTCCTGCTGAACTTTGAATTTCCTTCGGGATCAAGAAAGAAAGAAAGAAAGAAAGAATCTATCTATCTATCTATCTATCTATCTATCTATCTATCTATCTGTCTGTCTGTCTGTCTGTCTGTCTGTCTGTCCATCTATAGCAGTACATTTCACAAGCCAATAACAAGTGGATGGCAAGTGGATGATAAAACACTTTATTTATGCATTTTGACCCTAAGAGCTGCTTTTACAATATATCTGTACAGAAGCAAAACAAAATTTCCTTTATTACATCAAAACAAATACTTGGGCCATATGTCATTACCTCCAAATTTGAAATTGCTGATATTTTTGTCAACCAAGACCACCAATAAAAGTTAGTATTTCTGAAAGAGTAAACTCACAGTGACATCTTGAGCTACTCGGAGTGAAGCAGCTAATATTGCAGTATTAACTCCATGCAGACATATTGATCTGAGAGTAGCTCGAGGCTCCCACAGTGGAAGTCTACCCCTCACTTCTCACATTTCCACAAAATTCAGCAGCGCTCCGAGATGGCTATGTTTGGCTTTTAAAGGAAGGAGAAAGTTTTACTGTCAGGAGTATGTATAAATATTCAAAGCACTGGGATTCTGGGAGATTCCTGTTCCTGTGCCAACAAGCAGTTTTGGTCAATACAAGAGAAATGGGCCGGTGTTTCTTGGAAGAATAAAAGTCTATATAAGAAATATCAGGTAATTACAGCGACTTTGAGCTTAAAGTGTGACACAATCTGGACTAAGAACTTTAATTGCCAGGATCACACAGAGACACTGTTATCTATATTCATGTAACAGAGGGGGAATCCACAAGTCTATATTTGAAGCTCTAGGATAAAGGAGGACAGTTTCTGACTAAATTATACATTTAAAGGAACTGTAAATAGACAGCGCACTCATAGGTTTTAAAAAAAAAAGTACTACAAGCACAACAGACCTGGGTTTCCAGAACCTTAACCTGCAGATAAATGACATATACAAGTTTTTCTCATTCTCAGTATATGGACAGACCATGCCTGCCTCAAAGCTTAGATAGAACCTCCAGAATTCACTCACTGAGCTGCAGAGGCTGCACTAGCACTGATTCATGCTGGGATTTAGATAGTAACCATTCAGATCAGAGAGCGGCCTTTTAGATTTCTGCTTTCTGATTGGATATTGGAGAATTTTGTAATTAAGAATAAATCAGCATTACAATTGTTATCAGCAAAAGCATTTGGTTCAAATAAGTCTAACTCATATCTGGGGATACAGTTAGGTCATGTTTATGAAATTCACAATCAAAATCTTACATGAATGCAGAAAAGGTCTAAGCATCATGTTAATCATGCATTTTTGTAAATAATGTAATTGAAAAATCATTCTAGTGAATGTATTTATGCATTTTCGAATTAAAGGCTACAGTGACATTTTTGGTGAAGGGTCTGCCACTGTCTCCATGGTGATGTTATTGCTTTGTCTAGAATGTTCCACAGTATGGCAAACATATTTTGGAGACAAGCAGGTGACTGCACAAGGCCAAATTACAGGTAAGATCTGTGGAGTACAGTAAGAATGCATGTTTTTCAAGGGATTTATGAGCAATAAAAAAACATTATCAAGATACATTTAATGCAGATTATTTGTTTCTTTTTGTAAGTGCCATAAGAAATAGCTGAGAGAACTGGGGTATAAAACTTCCCATTAAACTAGTCCTCTGGACGTGCACAGTCTTGCTCTGAAAACATGGAGCGTTTGGCCTTTCTCACATGATTAATTAAGCGGACAAGCGTGCCAGATGCGCTCAGGTCAGCACGATGCCCGCTAACACGTAAACGACGCAGCGGATTGGCCCACAGACCGCCATCTCCTCGCCAACTGTCATAAAGTTGGACCATTCTGGAACATTTTGGAGAGATGCTCAAGCCATACCCCGTAAACACTGTTGACATCACCCACTACCGCACTGCTTTATAAATATTACATGAAGCAAGGGCTGGACGGCTGATATTTGTAAGATATATTGTCCCTCATTGCTAAGGGGCATTCTCCAGATGCCAAATATATTTCATTCGAACAGATGGAAATTGCTAAAGAGAGCTGGAGAGGGTGTAGGAGGAGATGATGAAGAGGAGGGAACGTGAGGAGAAGATGATGAAGAGTATTCATGTGCTTGTTTGTGAGTGTTTGTGAGTTTGAGTGGAAGAGATCACAAGTGTGTGTCCCCTAATGAGAAAACCCTGGTGAACCTGTAGTGAGCCCAGTTTGCAGCAAAGGAGGAGATGTTATTGTGACAATTTGAGAAGCCTCTTCAGAAAGCCAAATCAGCACATTTTCTTTTAGTTCTATCATCCCATTTTTTTCCCAGCCTTCTTCACAAATGACAATTACCGATCTCCAGGAATCTCAGAGGGGGAACAAGCTGAGATGCCAAAGCTTTGTCCATAACCCGTGAACCAGTGCAATGCGTCTTTTTTAAAACCATTTTAAAAAAAGAAACACAACAAAATGAGATCACAGTTAGAATTATTGTTATTCCTACAAAAAATGAATAAAAGTGTTAATAAACAGACATTTATTTACTTGAAAGAGAACAATATTTGTAGAGATGTAAATGCACATTTATACAATTAGTTTATTACTACATCATTTGAGCAAACAACTTTTGTTAATCAGTTAATCAAGTGTCAATGTGTTTTTAGTGCAACATAAAAGCCATTACATTTTCACGTGGAAATTAAATACTGTGGATACTGTTGAAGGGATCTGCACTATTTTTCTTAATTGGGAAAAATGTAGCTACCAAAGTTACGGTTGCTGAATATTTATTCATTGATAGATTAAAATGGTGTCGGGAATGTGACTGCAGTGTCTTGCTGAAGGACACAATGTTCACTTAGATGAGATTTGACCTACCAACACTTAGATTGGATGACTGAGCATTTCTCCTTGCAAAGCAAATCTATGTAATTAATTAATTGATACACTACTTATACTTTGCAGTGATATCAGGCTGGGGGTGTTCTGAATGTATCTCAATGCTAGAATGTTACCATGGTGACACAATGCACACTCTCTGTCTGAAAATTCAAGAAAAAGTACAACATGGATTTAAAGAACACTTTTTCAGGAGCCTGTGATTAATTAGGTGTTTGATGTTCAACAGAAAAGGTGAGTGTGACTAACTGAAAAACTGTTGGCTAATGTTAGCTTATATGTGAGAGACTTATTTAACAGCACAAATCATCTCACTTGTTGTAATTCCAGCTAAATCAGCTTTTAATAGTCAGATTCTGTTAAAAAAAAGAGATCAGATTAAAGTGTAATAGAGCTTCTGACAGAAGACAGTCACACATTAGAGGAATAACTGAACCCATCCTGAGAGCCATGAAAAAACACAACATACGCAGCTAGTACACCCCAAAGACAAAATCCCACAAGAACAAAAAAGCAACGCCATCTATGAAATCCAATGCAAATCCTGCGATAAGTCATAAATGGGGGAAACGGGACGGACATTTCACATCTGAAAAAAGGAACACTAAAACTAATGTGAAAAGGAAACACATCAGGGAGACTCACCAGAACACAAAAAGAAAAAGCAGAGCAGGAAAACCTCAAATCCGCCATATCAGACCACTGTAAAAGAAATAACCACATTATGGATTGGGACGGGGCACGGGTCATTGGATCGGAGAACCTCAAGTTCAAACGCTGGATCAGGAAGGTCACTGAAATCAGGAAACGAGGCACTCACAGCTTTAACTGTGATGATGGAGTGTTTCTCCTTTCACACACCTGGGACACCCTCCTCCAGAGAGCACCGGGCGACGGGAGGTGTGGTCAGTCTGAGCGTACTGCCAGGTCCATCAGGCTGACCACGCCTAGAGGAAGTAACAACAGCTGATACAGGACACGTCACCACCAACACCAGGGACAGTTCTGAAGATGGCAGCAGCAGCAGCCAAAATATGTCAACAAGGTCAATACGCTTTACTGTATTGTCTTTACCGTTACCGTGCCAATTTTGTTTCAAGTTTATTATATAGATCAAGCTCAACGTTGCCCCCTGATGCTCACTGCCTGACCTGTCCTTCTGATCCTATATTTAAGCTGTCCATTCCACTTCATCTCACAGAGCAATAGCCTCCATCTCTGCCAGGGGTTTTACTTATTTTCTTTGCCAGGGACCATCATACAGTCTCCCCACGCTGTTTTAATACCAAGTAGATTTCAATGGCTGACGTCCAGGAGGTTACTCAGGTCAGATACGCAACACTATTTATCAGTTCAAACGGAAATACAAACTGATTTTTCCTCTTCTCCTTGGCTGTAACAGGGGAAGCAGCAGCAAAGTTTTTCTCTTATTTTTTTTATATATATTTGGATCATTTCCATTAGATGACATCAGATTTAGAGTGCCCTCCAAAAAAAAGAAGAGAGGGGGAGAGGACAGAGGAGAGGAAAAAGGCTGAGTCACATGATGGAGAAGTGAAGGTATAATGACTTAAGAGGCAAGCTTTCTGTCATTAGTGACGATAATCCAGTTGGAGAACAGTGCTCTCCGGAGTGGCGTTTCTCCCAAAAAGCTGTGATTAGGACAAAATGGCTGTTGTCTCGTCAGGGCTTTGAGAGGGCAGTCAAAACAAAAGAGGTGACTTGTTTTATTTTCTGTTCTTGTTTCTGTCGTCCATTATCATTTAAAAGGTACACTATGTAACTTTATAGAGGAGAGTTTGGCAGTTTGTGTTTGTGGAGATTGGATGATGGTATCTATTTTGGATTCATTCAATTACAGTGTTTATGGCTAAAAACATCTGAAAAATATATACACTCTTATTCATGTGAGTAGGTTTGTCTCCACAGATCTGAACTTGTAATAGACAACCCTATGTGAAACACTATTTTAATCTTTGCAGTTACATCCTTTTGTATATAACTGAGATATATTTACTTTTTTTTCTTGTACCTACACAATATTTAAATGTATTATTTAGATTTTTGCTCTTTGTTATATTGTGATGTGTGAGCTACTGTCCAAATCATTTCCCTTGTTGATCAATAAACTTTAACTAAGTCTAACTAAGTCTAACTTCATCACCCACTTGTCTCCATGGAGATAAGTTAGCCATACTGTGGAACCTTGCAAGCAAAGCAATAACTTCCTCGTGGAGTCAAGTAGGAGGTGGACTGTACTAGAAAAGTTACATATGGAGTTTTGAGAGCAGTTACAGATGCAGAATGTTTAGATGTTTGTTTAGACCTGGTCTGGACCTGGTTTACGAGGATGGGAGGGCATCTGACACACAGGGACATAGGAGGATGGGAAGGACATCTGAGGGACTTTTGGCTGTCACTTTATTCATTTCAAATATAATTCTGCAGACTTCTATAGTTGAAGTTGCTAATTAGTTAAATATTTTGTCCATGTGGGGTAATCAAAGTAAGGGATTGTTTTATGTCAGATACATGTTTGCCACAAAAGCAACATGGTGAACAAGGTAAAGCTGCATTACAGACTTTAGAAAATGTATTTTAAACCCTTTATGGACTCCTAAATGTCAAAAAAACATTAACAAATATGCATCATCGCAACAATAGATCAGCAACCTGAAATAAAGCAGCTCAAATACAGTTTATTCAAGGACAGATCACAGCTACAATGGCAATAGTTTCCAGCTGCTACAGTACAGAAGCTGGGACGTGTTTTAATCCATAATTAAAACTGTTACTTAATACAAATACATTTTCTTCATAACAAGTGCGCTGTCGAACTGCATACAGGAAACAAAACAGGAGCGGCTGTACAAAAGGTTAGGCAATTCATATAATGTGCACCAAAGCACAAAACACAGCAGGATTTTGTCACCGCTGTTTCAAAACAAAACCAAATCCTATTGCGGGTGCGAATGCATGGAGGGTTTGGGATGCTTTCTGGCTCAGAAGGTTACCTAAAGTGACAGCCTACATAATGGAATATTACCAGGCTGAGCTCCGTCCAATCAAACTCCCCCTTAGCCTGCTGTCCAGCGCACTGCCCGCCTCTGCATCTGCTCCTATCCATAAAAGCACTGTGCTACCAGCTAAACAGGCCCAGCAAAACAAATGAAAAAAGCCCTGTCAATGCAATCACACCGCGAGTAAAATTATATTAACAAAGCAGTCTTATAATATGCAGAGGGCAGGAGACACTGGCTAATATCCTGCAGGAGAACGAGTTTTATTTAATCTGCGTGAGGAGCGGGGAGCACTGGGGCAGGTGCAGTCAAAGTCAGTTGTGCCTTCAGAATTTTCAGCCTCTCATAGGAGCCAATTTAAAAAACATACAAGAGACAGAACCGAGCAAGAAGCCATGTGTTTTATTCATTTCTTTTATTTGGACAGAAAAGAAGCTAGCGCAGTGTGTTAGGGAAATTCAAGATGGAGGGATGCTAAGAAGAAGGTCAAATAAGATGAGGGATTTTTTTTGTTTTATTCAATATTATTATTCGTGTTGTCACTGGAGGCAAAACAGGAGTCCCGTAGAACAGTATGTAGAGCAGATACATGGGGAATATTTTCATAACTGTTTATTTATTGATGTAGTTCTATACAGGGAGTTGGTGGTTGGACGCCTACAGCCACCAATGTCAATGCATTCACTGAAAATAGAAAAAAACAAAAAACAAAAACCGTATTACTGAGCAACTAGCAGACTGGCAAATCCCAAATAGACATGGGAAAATGAAAATTAGTGAAAATAAGTGGAATTTGCAGAACTTTAAACAAATGTGGATGTGAAAAGATACCTGGTTATCAATTTTCCACGGTCAACCTGCATTAAATATTTCTAGCACCATGGTGACTATACAGTCCCTGACAAAAGTCTTGTCGCTTAGACATAGTTTTATTGCTCAAAAATTGTACCAGGCCAAGTTACTGGTCAGATCTGTGGAGAGTCAACGCTGCTCACAGTCAGTATTGAGCAATTTTTGAGCAATAAAACCATGTCTAATTGAATAAATGCAATTGTATTTAATCTGAAACAAAACAGTGATGGACCCTCAGCCAAAAAGTGCACCTTTAAATAATCTTCCAATTATTTGTTTTTAATTGTTAGTATTGTGATATTATGATGAGTTCCAGCCATAGCAGTTTCATTTGATTTTATATTTTATTCATAATTTGTTTTAATTTTATTTGGAAAGATATTTCTGCCATTTTGCGGCACGGTGGCTAAGTGGCAACACTCATCCCTCACAGCAAGAAGTTTGCGGGTTCGACCCCATCAACCCAAAACATGCACTGTAGGTGTGAAAGTGGTGTGAGCGATGGTGGTGGTCGGAGGGACAGTTGGCACCGGTTGGCTTGGCAGCTGCGCCTCTATCAGTGTGCCCCAGGGCAGCTGTGGCTACAACAGTAGTTTACCACCACCGGGTATGGAGTGAATGAAGAATGCTCTGTAAATAATCCTCTGTAAAGCGTCTTTGTGACATATGTCTGTGAAAAGCGCTATATAAATAAACACTTACTTATTAATGAGGTGTGAGTTTTTCAAATCAAGACGTACCATTTTTTTATGAATTCTTAAAAAAAAGTTAAAAACAAACATCTCACTGTAGGCCTGACTGCAAATGTACAATCTCAGAGCGTATTTGTTTTGTTTATGTCAAACTTTTCCGTCGTTCCATTCCTCCTGTTCTGATGCTGCTGCCAGACTCTACAGTAAACCCTTCCTCACAGAGCAGTACACACTGGCACCCAAACCTGCTGCAGTCCTCTGTCCCTGTGAACACACAAAAATAACACTCTCCAATTCTCTGTCCCAGCGAGGACACACAGTTTAGCCCCAAAACCCGAGCATGAATCAGACACATTTAAAGTGCGCACACACAGGACGAGCCAGGCCGGGGCTGCAGCTGCTTCTGAATATTTCATTCACACAAACACTGACTGATATTTTTCTGTGATTTCTATTTGTGAGAAAGAGTGTTGGTTTTATTATTGTTGTGGACAAACAAAAGTATTTATCTATTTTTATTATAATTTCTCTATTCATGGATAATCAGTTTGCTGTCTGTATCAAAGAAAGTGATACCTTAGTGTGTAATGTTTGGATTTTTATCTAAATTTACAACGACTCAAAGGAGAAACACGAATATCCTGATGCTGATATTCAGACAACATTTGGCAGTCTATCAAAACGATGCTAAAATGTGCCTCTAAATGTCTTGGCAGAGGTTCAAGTATCGCAAAAACCAAACAAGTGCAGAAAAAAACTCATATTATTGTTTGGCAGATTGCAATAATCCAGAATTGCATATTTCCAAAACAAGTATATTATTTTTGTTTTAATCTACGTTATAAGTCAAATGTTTGGACACACTATTGTTTTTTTTCCTCCTTGTTACAATGATTATTTGCATTGTAGATTCTCTTTGAAGGCACCAAAACAATGAATGTACACATACGGAATATAAAAAAAAAAAACGAGACTTTATGAATTATGAAGCTCAGTGAGAGAAGTCCAAGGGTTTGCAACGCCTTTGACAAAGCAAAGGGTGGCTTTGTTGCGGATTTAAATATCAAATACAGAAAATATTTAGTTGAGTTATTTCACTTTTGTTCCTTTGCTGCATAGTTCCATATATCTTACATCATATATTTTATGTCTTTTGTATAAATATAAAATGTAGTAAGTGGTAAAAGAAAAAACAGATTAATGGGCCCATATCACACCTTTCTCTGAACTATGTTATAATGTTGTTTCTTCATCCCAAACACTGTAGTTGTGTTTTGTTTCATTCACACATATTTAACACACAAATCCAGCATGTGGTAATACAGGAAGTGCTCCACTGTGTTTTTAAACTCCATATACCTACACTAGAACCATGGCTGATTTCACCCCTGGAATTGCCCATCTCTGCTTATCTAAAGGTTAAAGTAGCTGCTAACTTGAAAACTACCACTTCATGACATCACAAGGTGGAACAGAGCATTTTGAGCTTTGGAGATATAGTCAGACTAATAAACCAGAGTTACTGCAGCATGTGTGAATGAAACAAAACACAACTCCATTTCTGATTTTGAGGAGGTAAGAACATTCCAGTATGACTAAAAGCTCACAAGGGCAGATTTTGCATAATATAGGACCTTTAAATGAGAAGGTGTATCCATACTTTTGCCTGGTAGTGCCTGTAGGTAAGGTAAGGTTATATCTTCCATATCTTACTAGCGTCACCTTCATGTGGCCTTAAACACATGCTTAGCTGTGCTGTGGTGCCCTGTTGTAATTGCTGATGCACCTGCTGCAGCTGAAATAAGCCCTGATGAGGGGACTGTGTTTAGCCACGCGTCCTTGCTGGCTCTGTGCGATTTAAAAAAACATTACTCACCAGCTATTTGCTCTTCATTAATCATTTGACTCTTTCAATATCGGCTGCGCTTCTGCTATAATGACCAAATATAAATCCCTCATAACACAATCTCCTCCTGTTCTGCGCTGGGCTCTTTTTAATACCAGATATCTTTTGCCTTTTCAGCTCTCTGGCTTTCTAACCTCTTCCTGACACATTAATACCCTCTATACAGCGATGGCAACTGCATCAATAGTGGAATAGAGTGTATACAAGTTTGCGTTGCCAGGAAAACATTTAATAAGAACACATAGGCAGGCTCAGTTCGGGTGTGGAGAGCAGATAAAACCATCCCTCATTTTTCTAACCCGCTTGCTTTCTTCTCCTTTGGGTGAGAATACAAGACCCCAGCTGACTTCCATATAGCTGGAAATGCACACTGAAATGTCTGCATAGAATAGTAGGCAAAAGAAGACAGCCTGGATATTTGGTTGGCGATGGTTAGCTGCGATGGGGGAGATAAGCTGCATGTCCAAACAGGGCTTTTGAATGCGCTCTCTTTAGATACATTATGTTTACAAGGTCAGCGATGTGCATGGCTATGTGCACGAGAATCACCACAAAGCGACAAGAAAAGAATATTTGAAAAAAAAATTCAATTACCACACCTCCATGAATACTGAAGCTGGATTTTTTTTTCTTTAACGTCATAAAAATCTTGAAATGTTTTGATCCTTTGAGATTACCAGGACATGCCACTTTTTACATCGCATTATTTATTCTTAGTACAAGTGTAGCCACAGGTGCCCTGGGGTAAACTGACAGAAGTAAGGCTGCCACTCTGCACCATCAACCCCTCTGACTACCACCAATCACTCATTCACACCACATTCATTCTAGGCAATATGAGCCCCTGCTGCTACTACGGAATCTGGTAGTTCTAATCATAATTCACAAAGATAATACTAAATAAAAGAATGAAACTAACGATATCCACACAGATAATCCCTCTAGTTTGCCTAATGATCTCAAACAAAGCTCATTTACGGTGGATCTTTTCACCTCTGAGTCACTTCTCACAAGATTTTTAAACTTAAAATTTGGTTGGACATTTCATTAACATATTCCTTAAAGGAGGCCAAATTACCACTCACTGCTGAGTTGCAAAGAAACACACTAAAGCCTTCCAAAAAGTGCTGTGGGGAAACTCTGGCAGACATAATACTGGTGTGGTGCTTATTTTGTGGTGCTGGTGCAGATACACGACTTACAGCAGCTCCTCTTTGTGAACGTACATCCAAAGTGCCAATTATGTTAGAAGGTCAGAGTCTTATCCTAAAATGTACATGGATTCTTGCATTGTTTGACATGCAATATTAATTCATTATTGTTAGCTTTTCATTGATGCATCTGGCAGAGTACGTCGAGCCACTTCGTTGGAGTGGATGTTTTTCTTCATGTGTTTCTTGGTTCCTCCTCGGGTTATTGATGCAAAAACTTCAAAGACAAAGAGATATTTTGCATTATTCATAGACTCCTTGAGCTTCTGTTGCCACAGTTGTCCTGGGGCAGACTAACAGACACAACTGCCTGTCCGACTGCCATCAATCATACTCTATAATAATGCTTATACAATTACACAGTGTCTTGCCTGAGGACACAAAGGCAGTACGCTCTGTTAGTATTCAGGCTCAAACCACCAGTCCTTAGATAAGATATCCTATAACTTCTCTTTTGTTTCATTCACATGTTTGAGTAGCCATTTTTAATTAGTCTGTCTACATCTCCAAAGCTCAAAACGCTCTGTCCCACCTTGTGATGTCATGAAGTGGTAGTTTTCAAGTTAAAGCTATACCTGTTGTTGTGGATTTTTAAATCTGAGAAGAATAAAAACTGGAGAGAAGTTGTCTTCAATCAAATAGTCTGGATTTATTAAAGCAATTGTGCACAATTACAGAGAAAATGAAAAAGAAACGTTCTGTCCCTCATGCAAGGGCCGTCTCTCCCTAATCTGAACCATGGAAAATCAAAAACAGGCTCTTATACAGTTGACGAACGTCATAATATCAACATGAGGTAATACATACTACAGTATATCTAAACAACTTCCAAACACAGAACTTGTCTGGTTCAGCTGGGCATCGAGCAGATTGCCCCCAAGGATCTCTATTTTAAATGATGAGAATAAGCAAAGCAACAGCTTATTGTTTTGAACGATACTGGATAAAGACAGAGCAGAGTGACCTGTCCTGAGATACCCCAGAAACAGCAGATTACACCATCACATGTAGCAGGAATACAGAAATGCTTTAGCAGTTGTTAGTTTACAGTATCTAAACCCATAAAATACATTCTTTATCTTAAATAGATTCCAACAGAAAACAAAGTAAAAGTTTTCCACCACACCTGTTACCTTTAGTTCAGTAGAGATGGGCAATTCCAGGGTTGAAATCATCCAAATTATTCTAGCAAAAGTTTATGGAATGCAAAAACACAGTGGAGCACTTCCTGTATTACCACATGACGTCACAAGGTGGAGCAGTGTTTTCCAATTGAGAGAAGAACTCAGCCATAATATGCAGGATGTGTGTGTTAAATACTATGTGTGACTGAAACAACATTATATCACAGAAAAGACAATCTCATATTATGGCCCTTTAAAAATGTGGTTATTATAAAGTATTAGCAGTGATTTTTCATGTATAGATTTAAACTCAGTGTAACCTCATCAGTCCTGTATGTAAGAGTCTATGGTTAAAGGTTTCATCATGATCATAAGAGCAGCACAGTGCCCCCGGGTCCAGTGTGCACCAGGGGTAACATAAAACGATGGGACATACTGACTCCAGCTCCCCTTCCCTCCAGCCCTCACTTCTCCTGATCAAAGCACAAAAGTTGCACCTGCTATTAAAACCTTCTCCCATGGGTGCTACGGGTTATGATGTAAGAGGTGAAGTCACAATGCACAGCTAATTAACTGTAATGAAGTAAAGAACCTACAATGTAAAGACAAAATAATATGAGAGCTTGGCTAAAAGATAACAGATGAGTAAAACATTAGTGAAACAAGTTTTGGCAATATTTTAAATACTTACCTCAACTCTCACATTTGTGTGTATATAAAATGTCTACAATTCAAGCAGAATTCAAGCATTTATTGACTAAAATAAACACTCTGCTGTCAGTTCCAATGCACAACATAAGGAATTGTCTGTGTTTCTGTCAGAGCTGGTAAAACTAAAAGTAATGACATAACAGTACTTTTAGGAAAGGAATAACACAGGTATGGTTTTGGTTTGTTAGTAAGGCTTTTGAGTCATACTTTCTCAAGAAGCTGTTTCAAGGTAAAGTTAAAAAAAAAAATTAAATCTCTTCCTGCTTACAATTACTTTAGGTTTGTCGTGATACATACTTTGCAGTGACATCATGCTGGGGATGTTCTACATGTATCTCTATACTGGAATGCTCTTCAGTTGTCATGGTTACACAGTGCACACATTGGCAAACACTGCCAAACAAGTTTTAAACTCAAGAAAAAATACACAATGGATTTAAACCACACATTCTCAGCACACTGTGATTAATTTGTCCAAGGTCCTGTTTAGGAGTCTGATTTTCAACAGAAAAGGTGAGAGTGACTCACCTTTTTCAGCTGAAAAACTGTTGGCCAATGGTGCTAATGATTGTAATTTTATATGTGAGGGACTTAAAGAGCACAAATCTTCTCACTTGTTGCACTTCCAGCTAAGTCCGTTCTTTCCGGTCAGTGTTAAAACAAAGCTCAGGTTAAGGTCTAAACTGAGTAACAGCTTCAGACAGAGCAGAGCCTACAGTTAGCATCACACCTCCAGGAAATGTTGATGACATCAGTATCAATAATGCATTTTGTGGTGTGATATACTGATATAGGAAAATATCAGAATAAACAATAATATTTAGACGACTCTATGCCACTGATATAATGATGCTAAAGGATGAAAAATGTATTATTTAAAAAACTAAACATGAACTTTAGTACTTCGTTAGCATGGAATTAGTCATAGAAGTTATTATTTGACCCTGTACAGCTAAAATCTCATTGTAATGCAAATAATAACAACAACAACAAAATTCTTAACTACTGCAAAGAAAATATGCAAGAGATTAATACTGACCCCCAAATATTGTTCTAGCTATAATTTCTTGAAGCTCAGTATTTCAGTAATTACTGATTTGTCATCTACATTTACATTGATATTTTAGAGCCTTCAAGAGCTTCAAATTGCACAGACAATAGAAAACAGCCCATACACTTTTACTGCACTCCTGCTTCACAGCCTTGATCTCTGCTACATTGTCTCTGCCACTTTCCCTGCATTTTCCAAGTTGTGGCAGTGATTATAATAAAACCTGAGCAACGTGGGACTCGGTGTTCTATATCAACAAAACAACAACAAAAAAACAAGCGGAATTCCTTGACCGCTTTCTAACCTTTCTAGAAAATCAGAAGCTAGTTCTTTTTCTCTCAGACTGCACCAGCTCCAAACAAACATTGCACAAAAAAGTAACCTATTTAGTGTTGGATTCACTATTGTGTCCAGCCCCAGTGCATTGTGGGTCATGGCCTGAACAAAGGTGAAAGTTCAGAGCGGCTGCCGGCGGTGCTGCTGTCTGCTCACCTCTTCATCGAGTAGTGAGGTCATGTGTAGCCTGAGGAGAACTGTCTGTCTATATTTGCTTAGGTATTCAGCCCTGAGGGAACACATAACCCAACTACTCCATTTTACTCACATTAGCTTTATGCATGGCCAAGTGTGCTAATGCGGCCTATTACTATTTCATGCAACCATCGCTACACATTTGCATCATGCGGAGGAAGTTGTCAAGGAGTCAAGTTGCACCTACCTTAAATACGCGGGGTTCATCACAGGAAATATTTAAATATGAACTTTCTTATCTTAAATGGCCCCGTTTGGTGATTTATTTGATTTGACTAAAAGATGGTGCAATCTGCAGGCTTGCCAAAACTTGTTACTGAAAAGACCCAAGACTACACTTCGCATATTTGATAAAGCAAAGTACTGGAGTCTACCTCACCGTAATGTTTTGTATTCTACAAAAGGGAAGCTAGCAAATTAGAATAGCACTGTAGTAAGCCTTGGGACAGAGTGATAGAAGTGTGGCGGCCAAACTGCACCAAAAGTTATTCAGTATTATTGTGGTATCCAGAATTTTATTGGGAATTGTTTTGTAATGTAAAGGTCCTATAATGCACAAAATAGACACTGAAGATTGATTTATGTTAAAATGTTGTTACCTCCTCAACAATATACCTAGAGTTTTGTTCCATTCACACGTTTGAGTAATCCCTAGTTTGAGTATCCCTTGATTATTAGTCTGTCTACATCTGAAAATCTCGAAATGCTCTGGTCCACCTTGTGATGTCATGAAGTGGTACTTTTCAAATGAACCTTTTACATTTTGTTCAGTAGAGCCCATCTCTACTGAACAAAATGTAAAAGGTTAACTTGAAACTTCCAGGGCTGAAATTATCCAAATGATTCTAGTGAAGGTGTATGGAGTTTAAAAACACAGTAGAGCACATCCTATTACCACATGACATCACAAGGTGGAGCAGAGAGAAGAGCTCAGCTTAAATATGCAGGTTTGTGTGTTAAAAATGTCTGAATGAAACAAAACAAAACTTCAGCTATGTTTTTGATGAGGAAACAACATTATAACCGATCAAAAATCATGTAATATGGGTCCTTTAAGCTCAACATGCAAGAAATAACCTAACCTAACCTTCTGATTTGATAAGTGTTTAGAATCTACTACACAACTTTATTATTAAAAAGGGACATCTCCTGTAGTCCCATAATCACAATCTAAAATATGAATATAATATAGTTATAAAACCAAGAAATACATTTTCAAAAATCTAAAATACATTTTAATAGAATCGGCCCAAACCCAGACTTTGACCTCTGCTCTAATATAAAAAGGATTGGCCTTGAGAAGTTGTTATTGTGTGGGAGTTTTTTTTTTTTTTTTTTTATAGTGGAGACTTAACCTTGCTGACTTGTGAAGAAAGACATCTGATGAAATGCAAAAATTGTTGGTAGCAGGCCAGTATTTCACGCAGGATGTATAGAATGCCTTTAGGAGCTGCTTTAATCATTGAGTAAATAGCCATTGCAATTGTATGGATGAAAAGCAGCTGTGCCGAGGTCTAGAGGCTGAGTATTTTAGTGTTTCCCAGGACTACCAGTGTAAAACAAACTGTGGAGAATGCAGTAGCCCCCTTCCTGCTTTGATGGATGTAAAGACATTACATGCTGCTAAGCTTTGCATGGCAGCCTGTGGAGAGGTACAAGGAAAAATGAAGAATCTCGTCCAATATTTCAGCAAACATGGGTGAACCTGAAAGGAGAAAATATATCCCAGGAGAGTGGAGCTGGCTCAATGTCTACAGTATCATAAAGCGTTGGACAATATGGGATCATTTTTGGAGATACAGTGTTCTGGTGTGGCAGGGAAATCACTCCACCAACCAAGCAAAGCATTCCTACCGCCACTATATTGATACTTTGGAATAATATCATGCTGGGGGTGTTCTACATGGATCCAAATGGTGGAATGTTCGGTAATTACCATGGTGACAAATGAACACATTAGGCAAACACTGCCAAAACACATTTTCTGGAGCCTGTGTTCAACATAAGCATTCAGGTCCTGTTTGGGTGTTTGATTTTCATGATTTTCAACTAAAGGATGAGAGTGACTAACTGAAAAACTGTTGGTTAATGTTAACTAACTTATGACTTTAGCGTTATTTGAGAAGGACTTGTTTAACAGAAAAAGTCATCTTACCTGTTGCGGTTCCAGCTTCCAGCAATTCAGTTCTTTCTGACATCAGCTGCAAAGTATCCATATGAAAAAGCTGTGATACAGTGGCAGATATAAAGACAACTACAGGAGCCGGGATATCATTTGAAATTGTGATGTAGGTTCAAGAAAATTGTGATAAGATTTTTTCTTAGATTATCACCTACACCTAATTCAAACATCTTTCCATTTACACCAGTTATTCCTTCAAGATTCAGCATTTACTTTAAGGTTAAAGTTAACAGGCCTGTAGCAGCCGATAATGTAATAATGGCTAATACTGTAATAACTGCCTATAACGTAATAATTTTTAATGTAATAAAGCCAATAATGTAATAACTTGCCAGTAATGTAAGAAAATGTAAGAAAATGTCTGAAATAATGTAATAACCTGATGCCAGGTGTTCATTATTTGAGAATACTCACACTTAGATTTCATTGTACTCTTTACATGTGGGTAATACTTTAAATATGCAAACATATACATGTACAGTATAACAGTAGGAACTGTAGAAACATACTAAGAGAAAGTGTAAGTCCATTGTGTAAGTGATCAGGTATTTAAGCAGCTCTTTGAAAGAGACAAAAGTAACAATATATCTCAAAGTGTGACACTTTAAACTCAATTAATAAATCTTAAAGGATTAAAGAAACAGCATGTAAGTGTGTGGCCAAAGCTGGTACTGTGATCATGTATGAAATACTGCAGAGCAGAGTATCTCCTCCACCAGACAAGAGGTCACCAGCTGCAGAAATCAGACAGATGAAGGGAGGCGCAACAGGCCAAAACACATAATATATAAATAATGACAACAAAATATAAGATGAGGGCTGCAGTTTATATGGGAAAGGGAATATTCAGGCTGGATTACTGTTGTCAGTGATAAAAGTATTTGAAATTATCATGATTCCTCAATGTCTGTGACCAGTTCTTTTAACAGCTATTTGAAAGAGACAATAATAACAATGTAGTGCAACACTTTTAATTTAATAAATAAATCTTTGATCTTTGAAGTGATATAGAAGAAATTATTACATTAGTAGTTGCAGTTATTTCATTTTTTTCATTTTTTCCATTAAACTAGTCAATAATGTAATAACTAACCAATAATGTAATAACTAACCAATAATGTAATATGTTACTACATTACTGGCATCAGGTTATTACATTATTGTTTCAGACATTTTTTTTTTTTACATTTTCTTACATTACTGGCAAGTTATTACATTATCAGCTGCTACAAGGCCTCTTCTGTGGAGAGGCGAGCATGCTTACTGTAAAAACATCTTTCAACCCATTTATGCCCAATGCTGCGCAGCACAACAGAGTCTCCTGCCTGTTGCTGCATAGTGCAGCATTATTATTGACTTGTTCTAATTTTCATGCAAGTTTCATTTCATTTTTCATTTCATCAAATTTCATGATGTGGTTTAATAAAAGCTGAGAGTCTTATTTTTAAATGCAATTTATTTAATGTTTTTATGTGCTTCAGAGGCTGAGATATTAAGGTTTTCATAAATGAAAACAAAATTCTTCAAAAACCCTAAGGCGATAAGGACCTTTACCCTAGCATACCCTAGCATACCCTAGCACAGCATAAGCTTAAATGGGTTAATAAATGTAAGATAGAGGTCGAATACTGTGAAACATTTTATTATTTTTTGTTCATTTTAGTCATTGCTACTTATTTAGAATTTATTATTACCGTTTATATTTTTTACTCTGTTATTATAATAGACTGTGATGAGTAAGATACTGTGTCCAAATAATTTCCCTTGCAGATCAATAAAGTTTGTCTAAGTCTAAGTCTAACGTTACCCAAAGCAACAACATCTCCATGGAGACACACAGACTGAACACCTACCTGAAAAGTTGCATGATGCATCTTTAACAAAACATGTGGCAACAGGGGAGTCATGAGGAGCAAATCTACAGTATGTTATCCACCCGACCTGTTGATGGGCATAACAACGCTACACCTGGTTGCCATGGTAATTTGTATAACACATTGGATCAGAGAAAACTGCTCAATCCTTTGGTCACCCCTTTGCCACTGACAAAACATTGGAGATTTACAGCCGAGTCCAACTGGGATTTAGCTGGAACAAGACCTCGCTCTGTTTATTCCAGTCTTGCCAAGATCTCCATGTCAAAAGGGGGATTTTCTGATTTGGCTCACAGGTGACAAGTGAAATACTGGTGTCCTTAGCCCCTGGAAACACAATGACATCTCTGCTTCAATAATGCATCAGAATGCGATGGGGGGAGGGAGCCAGCGTCGCTCCACAGCTGCTTATGTACAGGCACGCGCCGCCACCACTGGGTTAAATTGTATGGAAAATATTGATGAAGTGTGCCTGGAGGGGGTAGTGGGCCTGTCATGTTCCAATCAATAATTTAACCATGTTTTATTATTTCCTTCTACCCCCTTTGCTTGGTCTGTGTTTGGGAACATAAGCTCCTTCAGACGCTAAATCGCAAATAATAAATGAAAGAGTCGTGTAAACATAACATCTTATTGCGTTTCGAGGAACAATTTAATTCTAGCCCAATAAACCTGGAGACAGCTTTTCAAATGGAGGGGAGAAACCGGGGCGAAAACAAAATGCTTCTTTATTGCAATTTCAAGGGAAGTATTTTTCCTCCTAATTTCACACACGTTGGGTTTGTGGACATGTCGGTGATGACAACAGCGTAACTACTCTGCTCCCTAATCTTTCTACATGAAGGATCATTTCTATTATGTACTCAGAGGGACAGCCATGCACACAGTGGTTAAGCAAGCAGAGGCATGCATCTTAGAAAGGGTTTTAGAAAAGATGAGGCGCTACAGGTGAATACAATGGCTTTGAAAAATAATAAACATATCTGCACGTTTTGTACTATTGTTCTTTAAAGGTGCATTGTGTAACCTTTCTGTTGGAGGGGCCGTCAAAAGCTTTTCTCCATGGAGATGTTATTGCTTTGTTTACAATGTTTCACATTATGGTATTAAACCTTTCTATCTTCATGGAGACTAAATCAGACCAAGTTACAGGTCAGATCTGTGGAGAGACAACCTCACTCACAGTCAGAATGCCTGTTTTTCTAGGCATTTTTTAGCTATAAACCACCTGTAATTGAATAAATGCAAGGTAGAGCTGTTTAAAGTCATATTATGGAACATTGCAGGCAAAGCAATATATAAAATATAAAATAAATACAATGTAAAATATATAACCATAAAAAGAGGCAGGTGATGGACCCCCAACCAAAAAGTTACAAAGTGCACCGTTAATACCCCAAATAAAATTTTCTATCATGTAATTCAAAGCTGTAAAATCCAAAGCTGTGATGCTAAAATCTAGGACCTTGCAAAAATCTAACAATTTGATGGATGTAAAGGTGAAAATGATGTATTTTTTCTGGTAACAATATTTTGTGGGACAATAATCCAGTCCAATGAAATGGAACTACAGAATAATTTTTTTTTTAAGTTTGTTTTACAGTTTCACCATTAGACTCATCTCACCACCACTGCACACAAAAGCCCTAAAATTACTTTTTGGTTGAATTATTTATCTTCTAATTACAAGTCACAAATTCTTGAAGTCCTCGAGCACCACAGTCCAATAGAGAACAGAGACACATTCATCAACCTAATAAATACAATGTCTTAAAAAAAATGTACGTTTTGTAATATTGTTCAGTAATGTGAAAAAAAAAATCTATAACTATCATTCATTTTGTCATACAGTTCAAAGCCATGATCCAAATGTCTATATACTTGAATTTGATGTCTGTAAAGGTGAATAAGAGAATGTTTGTGATGTATAGTGTCAAGTAAGAATACTGAGAGGGTCAATAATGCAATGAAACAAAACTTCAGAAAGAATTTTGAAATGATTTTTGCAGAATTTCACCATACCGAGTTATGTTTTCTTTCATTCACACATGTTTGAGTCTTTATTATTAGTCTGTCTACATCTCCAAAGCTCAAAACGCTCTGTTCAATGAGGGTTCAGTTTAACAGCTACTACTTACTTTTTGTAAGATGGGAAATTCCTGGTCTGAAATTATCCAAATGATTCTAGTGAAGGTGTATGGAGTTTAAAAACACAATGGAGCACTTCCTGTATTACTACATTACAAGATGGTGTGAAGTGTTTTCAGTTTGATAGAAGAACTCCGCCTAAATATAGAGGATTTGTGACTTAAACATTGGGGTATGGATGTGATAAGGAAACAATATTATAAGAGAGATCAGAAAATAACACAAAATGGACCCATTAATCCCCTAATTACAAATTACAAATTGTTACTGAAAGTGAACTCTGATATTTGAGTCATTCTGAAGGATTACAAATAGCCAGTCGAACAGAGAACAGAAGAGGACACCATCCCCAGGACTTATTCTGCTATCTCCCTCCATCCTGGGCTCTATAGCTTGTCAGATTGCTTATTGCAAGGTCCTGCTGGCCTTGTATCTCATGTGTCACATTGTACCAAATCCCATTGACAAGTCACACAATGTTCCTGTGTCTCGGCACCAAAAATAAAGTGCAGGCAAAAGTTTGTGGAGAAAAAGTATATATATATATATATATATATATATATGGGCCAGCAAATCTTAAGTTTACAAGCTTGGCAATTGTTTGTCAGTCTATAACAGAAAACCACTGAAAAGCACTGTTAGAGCAAAATGTGGGTTATCTTGGTTCAATTAACATAAACACAGAATATAACTAAAACGAGTTTTAATAACAAATGGATTAGTCCTTTCTAAGGTTGTCAAAAAAATCAGTAAACAGATATAAGTAAATTTACATGAAAATTACATACAATATAAGACAAAACTGAACCTTTCCTGAATAGTTATCATGAAGCAGTATAAGTATTAGACCACACAGAGATACTAACAAAGCTACTATTCTTCTTGTGTTCAAAATTATATTACACTGTCCATAGAAAGAGAGTTTTTTAACATTGTTCTGTCAGAAGTAGAACTGATAAGCCCAAGAACTGTATGCAAGATTTTTTATTTTAAATTCAATTCAATTCCATTCCAATTCATTTAGGTTCAATGCTGAAATTCAGGTGGTTTAAACCTAAAATGCCTCTCTCTGATCAGAATCATCACTACCTAAACCCCAGCATCTGCAGCCATTCATTCCACTGATCAGTGCTAGTGCAGCCTCTGCAGCTCAGTGAATGAATTCTGAAGGTTCTGAGCTTTTTCATAAGGCCTTTTATACAGAAAATGAGAAAAATGTTCTCTAGAAACAGGGAGAGACATGGGCAGCCCAGGTTCAGATTCAGGTAACTTTTTGACACTGTAAGAGCACAGGTCACTTTAAATTTGCTTTAAGTCTGCCTTTTTCACTGTCCAGGATGAACTGTACCTCTTAAGCTCCATAGTTGTTGGGGATAGCCTCCAATCATCCACAACTCCCATGCTAAAAAAACAAAAACCCATCACAATGTCATTTTAACACAGAGCAGCTGTCATGAGGAAGCATTAACAATAAGCTAACAGAGTCTTACCACAGTGACAAGACTATATTAAGGACCCTATATGTCAGAACACTGCAGTGAATCTTGACGAATGCTGAAACTAAACTGTACAATACTTAAAGATGGAAGAAGAAGTTATATGTTCACATCATTAAAACCAAAGTAGATTTCCTTTGAGCAGTAAATCTGAGCTGGCCTGTCATCCCTCCAATCTTCTAAATGATATATTCTGCAAATATGGAGCTCTGACAGCGATATCAATGGACAGATTCATAGCCTGCTTGTATTAAACCACAGCTCAGTGCTACAGTCATTAGGTAAAAGACATTTTTAACAGTCAAAAGAAAACACACTCTTTTGTGCAGAGATAATGGCTTTAGTACAAGTTTGAATATTACTAATAAAATCACGAAAGTTTAAGTATATCAAACTGCAATAATGTATGATGCACTTCTTGTAACCATTATTATAATAAAAAATGACATCTGTGGAATTAACTCTGAACGAGACTAACTCTGCTGCTGCTTCTTTTAATCTAATACTTGTAATATTTATGCTACTTTGACTGCTACTATGATTACTACTAGAATGTATACTATTAATTCATGATTAATAAATACAATCCATCAATTAAATACTGTCCTACTTTAACTGTAGGCTTTTGACTGTATGTTTCAAATTGCACTTAACTTGTTTATTTGTTGTAAGGCGACCTTGGGTGTCCAGAAATGTGCCTAATAAATCAAATGTATTATTATTATAAACAACAAATACTATTGCTACTCTCTACACTCCAGTGAAAAACATGCATTCTTACTATGAGCGGTATACTGTCACCTCTCCACAGATCTGACCTGTATATTGGTCTGGTGCTGTCATCTGCTTGTCTCCATGGAGATACATAAGCGTAATGCATTACTGTGGGAAAATCCTACAGATTACACAGCAAAAATTGGAGTGTTAAAATTGACTCTCACAGAATCAATTTTAACATTTTCTCAGGGTTTATACGAGTCCAATCTGTTCTAGAGTTAATTTAACATTTTTTGGAAATATTAATTAAGTAACACTAAACCAAAGTTCCTGTTTTACCCTGAAATTAAGAGATATATTAACATCTGGAGAGTAAACAAATAACACTTGGTAGGGTTATCCTGATTTAGCTAAAAAACACATAGAGGTGTTTTATTTCTACACTTTATTTTAGTTCATTTAAAATTAAATTATGTACAAAACTGTTCAAACAGGTTTTCTCTGGTGGGAGTTTGAAGTGGTGGGTGGGAGGTGCCAGATTAATACAATGGAAGTTGAATTAACACTAGTGGAAGTTGAATTAACCTCAACCATATCAACTCTGGCAAAAATAAATAAATAACCCCAACTCGAATCAACATTTAACTTTCAAATAGATAAAATAACACTTCTTGTGTCGAAAACAACAAATATTTTACTCTGAAATTTTGACCCTCCAGTTTTTGCGGTGTGAATTGATATTTTGAGTTATTTGAGAGGGACTTGTATAACAGCACATATCATCTCACCAGTTGTAGTTCAAATCAGTTATTTCTGGTGAGATTGTGTTAAAATAAAGCTCAGACTACAGTCTAACCTGAGTAACAGATCTTCAGACAGAGCAGAGCCTATAGTTAGCATTACACCACCAGGGAATGTCGATATCATCTGCTGCAAAGTATCAATATCCTAAAGAGACCCATAAACTATCTGGGCTTTATATTCTTTATGGGTGCAGTGCAAATTTCTCTGATCTGGTGAAGACTTTACAACTTATATCAGGTTATTCATCTTGTTTTCAGATTTATTATCTACTTATTAGTTCTGATACTGCTTAATTCTAGTCTAGAGCTAGTTTAAATTAAGATAACTTGTCAAGTAAAATTATCTGTCCATGCAGCAAGATAATTTCACTACTTTAAAGTCATTTTCTGATAGATGTAAGTGTTTATATCTTAAGCTTTTTTGCGGTGTGTGTGTATGTGGTAAAAAGTGTGTGTAAACCTGCTGCAGAACCCACCAGCCCACACCTGCTCAGAGATGCCCCTCACACACACTCCCTGGGCAGCCCTTGTCTATACACCGCTCGGGCTGCTTGACCTTGAGCCGGGCGAGGAGCGGGGTACCAGCTGATAAGACGGGTGTGCCAGCTTTTAAACATGCCCCCATCACCGCGGCAACCTGGCAGATGGGTCACCCTGCTAGCCCCTCATCAAAGCTGCGCTCGCACTCAAGTCTGTACCTGAATTTCAAGCAAACTGCTGCTTCCTCTGTCGTGATCTCACCCTTAACAAAACCCAGTGTAATAGTCCCATTTGGCGTGGGAATAGACCGGGGTGGGTGCCAAAACTACTGCCAACAGATAAAGAAAAATGTGATGAGATACAAGTTAAACTAATGCTTATTGCAGGTCTGGATTAGAGCGTTGGTGGCTTTTGGAAGGACATTCTTGTGCACACAATTTTAACATTATCGTTAACTTGGTGAGGTCATTTTAATCTGCAGGAAACAGGTGTCCAAACAGAAAACGATATTACTGTTCATAAGGCATTTCATAGGGCGTCCAAAGCATCACCATAACTTTATTGGCAAAAAAGCAGCAACAAAAACAATTTTCAGAAGATTTAGTGGTTTAGAAGATAAAACGAGGTCTGTTCTTTCGAGTTCTGACTGATGCTGTGTCCTTTGGCTGCACACTTCATTCAGTTTGCCTTAAGGCAGACTATATGTGATGGATGCCTGGTATTCTTAAGATTTCAAAGCCACACAGCCACTCTGACTTTTGGAAAAGGAAAAATAATGTCTCTCTTTAATGGTTAATTTCTTTAAATGGTGGTTCATTTGGTGCTATGTTTCTAAAGGATTTCTAAAATATCTTTTGGGTACATTCTTGTAACCCCTTTTTTCTGATATTGCTCACTTTTTAGAACAAATTATTTACACATTAAAGGGCTCATTTTATGCTATTTTCTTATCTATTATATAATGTCGTTTCCTCATTACCAACATACCTGGTGTTGTGTTTTGTTTCATTTTTCTAACACGCCAACCCTGCATATTTAGGAGTTCTCACACAAAAAATACTCTGTTCCACCTTGTAATGTCATGTGGATACATAGGAAATG